>CM048744.1:218259637-218989637 GCA_026315105.1 Locusta migratoria | reverse complement strand
CTTTTCATGAGCAATAAAGGGAAACGAAATGTTCTTGTAGATCTGTATTCCATTTTTTATGTTAAGGGATTTAACCTGCTAGAATCTTGGTGATTCAACACTGTATTTTGTATTACTGATAAGCTACGTTACACAGTTCTGACACCTTCTAGTTGCGATTTTTGGGAAAAGTGTTAAAAGCTTGCTTACGAGGCTGTTAATAGTTAATTGGCCTTTAGAGCGTCGTAATGAAACTGCCTTACGTAACTACCTCAGGCAACTCACCTGTATAGATGGCATTATGTAACTACCATTAAAGCCGTATTAAAGCACAGCCATTAAAATTCAACAGAAAAACACACTCGCGGCAATATGTTTTTCAGTCGTTACAGGACACTGTTTTTACTGTGCGTCGTTTTATTAGTCACGATGAGCTCATTTCGGTGTTATGCTGAAGTAATTAGGTTAGGTAACGAATCAATAAAGGTGGTAGAAGATTTTTGGTACTTGGGCAGTAAAATAACATATGATGGTCGCTGTACCATGCAGAATGGCAATAGGAAGAAAAGCGTTTTGGAACAAGAGAAATTCGTTAACATTGAATATTAATTTAAGCGTAAGGAAGTCCTTTCTGAAGACATATGTGTGGAGTGTTGCCTTCTATGGGAGTGAAACATGGACGATAAACAGTGCGTACAGGAAGAGGATAGAGGCTTTTGAAATGTGGTGCTACAGAAGAATGCTGAAGATGGGTGGATCGCGTGACTAATGAGGAGGTACTGAACAGAATTGGGGAATTTCTGGCATGCCTCGACTAAAAGAAGGGATCGATTGGAGGGACACATTCTTAGCCATGAAGGAATCGTGAATTTAGCGTTTGAGGGAAGTGTGTGGGGTGAAAATCGCAGAGGGAGACCAAGAGACGAATACAGTAAGCAGATCCAAATAGATGTAGGTTGCCGTTCTTATGAAGAGATGAAGAGGCTTGCTCATGACTGAAGACCACAACAACAGCCATCTTCAGGTTTTCTGTAAATGCATTCTAACAGTTGTTTAAGTGGAAGGGTTGGGAGGAGGTGGTGGTAGTAATACATAGCTTCAAATATAATCTTTATCACAACTTTTAAGATTTCAGTAAGACATCAAAATCAGGTGCAACAACAACAGTCCCTTGATCCCCACAGAGAATTGTAATTAATTAATCAAGAGAATTTTACAGCAAAACGTGATACCTTCTTTTAAATTGTATTAAACACTCAAAGAAACCTTTAAACTACACGCGAGCTAATTGATTGAAATTTCGTAAATGTTCAGAGAACGTTTTACAAGCAAAACGTGGATATTATTAATTTAAACTGGATTATTTATCAAAGACCACTTCAATACACATGATTCACATTCATTAATAGCGACATAATCATCTTGGCAGAAGTACATAGTTTTGTCTCACAAAGGAAACTACCCATCACCCTCAAACCCCCCACCCCCTGATTTAGTGCCAAAGAAAATGTCAACATTGAGCTGTTCAGACGCATGATGTGCAAAATTGAGAACGCGTTGGAAGCCATATCGTTTTGGTTATGTGGTGATGGTTGGGCCAAAGAAAATGTCAACACTGAGCTGTTCAGACGCATGATGTGCAAAATTGAGAACGCGTTGGAAGCCATATCGTTTTGGTTATGTGGTGATGGTTGTAATATTTCGGACAGGGACGCTTTTGATCAGTGATTTTGCCGATGGAAACATTCGCGCACGCCACTCCAGCCTCCAGCTCAGAGCAGTACTGCCGTCTCGGTGGGAGGAGAGAGGGATCCAGCGGGAAACATCCCAACTTTCATCTTCGCCACCAGCCACCGCGCTGCGTTCTCTGTCTTCAGGGGGCAGCCTGGCGAATTGCCCTGGCTTTTTCGTAAGAATGTACACAGCGAAACCAGACTGACTTTAGGAGCATGCAGATAAATGGCGACAGCGGACACAGGGAAGAGAGGTCCTTACAACGAAATTGACACAATAGTGTGTGTTGTAGAGAAAACCCTTGTCTGCAGAAACCAGAGGAGACGTCTCCAAAAAAGCGACGGAATCACACATAAACCGTGGACCTCTGCAGATGGGAAGAAGACAACCAACCCCTGCAGTGCACATGTGCGTAAGTGGGAGAGAGCCTGGCTTGAAGTATAGATAAAATAGTGCCACCAAAAGAATGTTTCTGGCCAGGGAGATTCAAATGTTCAAATGTTTGTATAGCATATGGGACTCAACTACAGGGCTATCAGTCCCTAAACTTACAAACTACTTATGAACTAGCTAATTCTAAGGACGGCACAAATATCCATGCCCGTGGGGGGATTAGAACCCCCGACCGTAGTGGCCGTGCAGACCGTGACTGGAGCGCCTCAGTCCCCTCGACCACCGCGGCCGGCGGCCAGGGAGAAAGACGCAGACAAATGGCATACCAGACAGGTCCAACACAGACAGCTGCCACAAAGAACAGTTCTTTCTAGCCAAGAAGGAATGCAGAAGATAAAAGCAACACGCTTGAAACGAAGGAAAGTCGCCAGTTCGCAAGTCTCATCCCACAAAAAATTTCCACGGGGACTGAGAGGCGTGGTCGTGAAAACGGCGATCGGCTATTGGATGACATTGTAAAAACCAACCCACCAATCACAGAGCTAAAGAGAGGCAAAATACGAGAAGAAGGTGTAGCTGGCGAGGGAAGGGGACTGGCTGAGAAACTACCGAAGAGGACGCTTGGTCCGTCGCCGGAGAAGCGAGAAGACATGCTGGCAGCTCCAGCCTTGGCAGACGTTTGACGCCTCCGCTCGGGGGCCGCGCCGCGCCACTCAGCTGCAGAGCCAAATGTTCAAATGTTTGTCAAGCTTAACGGGCTTAACTGCGCCGCAGCCACCGAGGCGCCACGCCGATCCATCGCCTGACGCCCACGTCAAGTTAATGTTGTTTGGACAGGAAATTACCTTCCCCTCCCCTGTTCATATCCGAGTCGTGTCCACGCCCAGTGAAATCGGCCCTGAGAGATTATTGTTTCTCAAATCTTTTAATAATAATAATAATATTAATAATAATAAAATCTAAAGTGCCTGTGGTAATCCTCTATGCAGACTGTTCTGTTTTCAAACCAATCCCTTGAATAAAATTTCTCCGTTTCCATAATTTCTAATTATATTTTTTATTTTATTTTACTGCAGTGAGGGAGTTATTCAGTGAGAGGTTTGATTTACCACATAGTGTTGGACTACGAGACGGGAGATCTGTGTTCAACACTCCGTCGAGCAGTATATTTTTATTTTTCACAAATTAACAACAGTTCGTCAAGTCGTTAACATGTCCGTTAATTGCATTCAATTTTGAGTCCGTGTTGTGTAAAGTTCGTACCCCACAAGTGTTCTATCAGCAGTCGAAATGTAGTGATTTTTGACTTGCACCCACAAACATTTGATGACAAGAAGAATGCAGTGTTTGTAAATCTATGGGACTTAACTGCTTGATTATTAGTCCCTAGCTTACAAACTACTTAAACTAATGAAAATTCATCGTGAAGATGGGGCAGGGTCAGCAAGTGGATATGTAATGAAAACCATGTTTTTTTTTCGTCACAGTTGCACTACTTAGCAGTTGGTAACTAGTTTCGGACTTGTTCGTCCATTTCCAAACCATAGGCCTTATTCCAACCGTAACAATACACTGCATGAATCAAATGACATAAAATCTGTCCGTTGTCCACTGTTAATACATGTTTACATTGAAATTTAAAATAGGTTAAAATAGATGACGCGTTGGAGGTCCGTGAACGTGTCATCTATTTTAACCTATTTTAAATTTCAATGTAAACATGTATTAACAGTGGACAACGGACAGATTTTACAGTCATTTGATTAATGCAGTGTATTGTTACGGTTGGAATAAGGCCTATGGTTTGGAAATGGACGAACAAGTCCGAAACTAGTTACCAACTTATGAATAGTGCAACTGTGAAGAAAAAATAAAAAATAAAAATAAATGGTTTTCATTACTTAAACTAAGTTGAACTAACCTAAGGACAACACACACATCCATGCCCGAGGGAGGATTCGAAACTCCGACGCGGTAGGCCTCGCGATCCGCAACATGGCGCTCCAGACCGCTCGGCTACTCCCGCGCGGCCATGACAAGAAGCCAGCAGAATCCTCCACTGCAAAACACGCCTGACCACACACATTTGTGACAGTATGCACGTCATAGTGTAGCGTAGGGCATGTTGGGTGAAGCTGTAGCTGTGGCTGAATGAAGAAAAGGTCTCCTACTATCATTGTTCCCTGACAGGCAACTCACCTACAGATCTCCTGTCCCAGGCGGTCGGACTTCGTCTCTCACAGCAGGGGTTTCAGCGCCTGGTGAAAGTTAACAAAAAGGGACAGTAAGGGAAGCTACATAAAAAATGAAACTCGGGATAGCCAGTACAAACATATATTAAGAACATAGCACGTATAGGCAAGGTACACAAATTTCCATAAACCCTCACACCCTGAATGCAGCTACTAGGCGTGTAGTGGACTTGCTGTTGGCCTAGTCGCAAAATACATAAAGGAGTAAGAATATAAATAAGAACCAGTCCTCAGAGAGAGCTTAAGACGATAGGTAAGAAACTAGCCATGAGTTCGCGCACGATTACAAGAACTGGGGTCGGACCTAGGTATCAAACATGCTACATACCGGAATAGCGGTTCCCGAAAACACAGCGCAAATGGAAAAGTAGGGCGATCGCGTTCACGGGAGATGCAAAGTAAGTCGTATCGGTGATCAGGTCGAGTCCGGCGCGGAAGTCTAGGACAGGCTGCTCGCTCCCAAGGTAATGGGAAGCATTAGTGTCACTAAACGACGATAACTGCTGTACGCTGATTTCCCGATGTCGATACCTCCAAGAACTGCAACGGATTGGGATCGGGAGCTCTCCAGGCCATTTAAAGAAGAGGCCAATGCATTCGTGTGCACCTCCGCGGTTGGCGAAGAGGTCCCTGTAGCCAACCTAACAGAGGAGGGAGGAGTCACCCGTACCTATCTTGTGGCCGCCGGCAGTGGTGGAGTTCCAACTGTCACGTTGGGTGGCCTGAACTGGCGCGGATTCGCAAAACGCAGAAACTCGTCTCTCTCCGCCACCATGTTCTGCAGCGACGGTTTGAAATAACGGCCGAAGGGAAACTAAACAAGATTTCGCCATCTTGGCCATTTTCTGTAATAATTAACTGTGCAGATCGACAAGAACTCACTTAAAATGCATTATATTTGGGCCGAAAGCGATAATACTAATTTCAGCAAAGGATAAGTAGACAAAAATATATGAAATATTAACACTTTCTTTGAGATACATAACAAGAAATACCTCTCTTTCTTATTAATAAACTGCTAGTTGTCGAAGTTACCATAAAATCGTAAAGTATGGTATTAACCTTCGGCATAGATCCTGCTTCACGAGACTTAATTCCTTGCAAATTTATTAGACTTATATAAAGATAGACGAATGACATTTGTTTAAACCACGTACTGATTAGTAAGCTAGAAGATGTGCTATGGTATCATGGGTCGAACTGATGCCTTACTTCAATGGGTCGGTATCTAAACGCACGCCTGGTAAAAACATGGCGGCCACCGGCCATTTGGCCGCTCTCTCCCTGTACAGGCTCTCCAATGAACTCGTGCCCGGAAAGGGATCCACAGAGCCTTGAAGTTATAGGCGCCAAAATCTGCTGCTAGAACAACCAATCTGCAGCAGAAATAACTTTTTGCCTTCATGGACTGCAGGCGAAACATCCCAAAATAAATCTGACAGTATTTTAGCGTCGAATGCGCCCAGGATTCTGGCAATTACCATTAGAAACGTTCCGCCTAAGGCCTATCTATACTACTTACTATGGAAACAGAAATAGTAGTTTAATACTGATACCAAAAATTTCTACATGTTCTTGACGTATCTACTCCACACTCTTACACAACCCTGTAATAAACATTTGGACTAATATAGGTGAAATATTTTACTTAAGATTTTTGAACATCGCTTGTCTCTAGCAGCAACCATAATAGTTTTACTTACTGTATAAAGTAATATGCACCCCCACAAGTTGCTTTAAAACAATTGCACTTTATCTAGATTTCAACACCATCTACGGGTGTTTTCATCAGTAGAATAAAATTTTGAGATGAGACGTTAACACTTAGAGCATATTATGCTCTTGTCGTAAAAAATGAAATCAGTCTGAGTTCAGTCTTATGCCGCTCCTGACTGCTGACACGTAAACAACCCATAACCGACCAGACACTTAGCTTTTAATTTCGTTAAACCGCTAATATTTAACTACCGTGTATTTTTGTAAACTAAATATCATTTTATTCGACATGAGCATAATATGCTACAGGTGTTAAAGTGTCATGTCATAATTTTATTCTACTGATGAAGACACCCGTAGATAGCGTTCAAATCTAGATAAAGTGTAATTATTTTAAAGCAACTTGTGGGGCTGCATATTTCGTTATACAGATAGGCAGCATTGACTGAAACTGGTCATGAAATAAAAATAAAAAAATTCTGAGATCTGGCCTGTTTTAGTTTTAATATTAAAAATAAATAACAAACACTCAACTTCGCTCTCCAAAATATGACAGCGCACACGGGGAAGTGTGCGATTGTGATACTGTTGCGTTCATGATTTCGTTGGGAACGATTACATTCACGTTCATGCGAACGCATAAATCGGACAATGAGGCATATATCTCTCTCACTCACAGGGCGTACAAGTTAAGTGCGCCGATAAGCGATTCCTATACTATTGAAACGCACTGAATTCCAGTAACGCTAAAACACACGTGACAAAGCCACGGAATCTGTCAGGCCAGTCCTCAGTCAAAGGAAGAGTCATAAAAAAACATCACATTTAATTACAAATTCTGAATCTTGATGAAATCCCGAGGTTATAGACTACACTCACAGACCGGTTAATTTGTTAATTAATAATCATTAAAATATCATCGCACGATTATAGGCGTAAAACTAATTTTCCAAGGCTCACAGACACTACCGATGCACTGTCTGCACAGAGAAGCATCGATTGGAGGGATCAGCATAATACACTGGCATATTCCGAAAACGTCATTCTGTATATACTATTGGGAATACAGAAAATCGGAAAAATACCATCTGTACTGAAACAGCAGAAACAAACTAAAAATAGGTAACTGTATACCTACAACAAGTCGGTAGTCCATCTCGTAACCAATTGTAGGATTGAGAATAGATAATAATACACAGCGAAGGGGGAGGTGCCGTAGCCATGTTTTGATTGATTTGATTTGATTTTTCAGGGAAGCCAAAACAGTCTTGGTCCAGCCCGCCACTGCCCGCACCGAAACTAAGTTTATTGTGCGGTATCGCTCCCTGTATATCTAGTAAAGCCAACCAATGCCCTTGAACAGTGCAAGGAGTCCCTTTACCAGTTCTTTATTAGACACAATTTCTTCGGGTCTGGTTGTCCCAAATGTTCTGTGCCTTTTACTCTCCAATGCAATGCATTCGAAGATTAGATGTGATGCAGTTTCTTCACCGTCATCACAGATCCTACATTTAGGGTCCTCTTCTGTTATTCCCATTGTATGTAGGTGTTTTTTGAAATTCCCATGGCCTGTCAGCAATCCAACCATGAGTCTAATCTCTCTCCTGTTCAGGCCCAGGATTGCAGAGCTTGTTTAAAACATGGCTTTGGCATCATTACCTTGCCATGTTTTTGTTGTCTTCTGAGCCAGTTACGTAGCTCCAATTTGATCATTGCCTTGGTGATTGTCAGGACAGGTTCCGGTCCAATAAATGGAGACTCTGCCCCCATCCTGGCTAATCTGTCGGCATGTTCGTTGCCACTGATCCCCGAGTGGCCAGGGACTCACAATAGGTTTACTCTATTGCTTTCCCCTAGCTCCACCTAGCCATGTTAAAGCTTGTCTTGTGGCAAGACATGTCAAAAACGAAACAAAAATAACAAAAAAAATTAGTAAATAAACAGCTTACTGGATTCGAATTCCCGACCTTCACATAGTGATTAAATACGCAGACATACACCTCTCGGAAGTGTAGAGGTAGAGGTAGTAATTCATTTACTGACTTTTACCAATGCCTTTTTTGCATTGGACGGGTGGTCAGCAGAAAATATTTACTTCACACAGACAGGAATAATTCGTTGGTTTCCATAAGTCGCTTTTATGATTCCCGGTTTCTCGGTTAACTTTCAGCGCCCACTGTTTCTGTGTTTCCGCATTCCTTGCGAACAGAAGCATTATGTAGCAATCTTCATTCGGTGTTTACAACCAACAGAGGAACAACGAGGCATTTTTATTGACTGTCCTTAATGATTATATAATAGACATTATTAATTAAACTCAGTAAATCACTTAACATCAACCTGTAATCTTAAAAATTGCCGCGAAGTTATAAAGCCGCACGGGAGACCCGAGCGGTCTGGAGCGCCATGTTGCGAATCGCGCGGCCTCCCGCGTCGGAGGTTCGAATCCTCTCTCGGGAATGGATGTGTGTGTTATCCTTAGGTTAGTTTAACTTAGTTTAAGTAGTTTGTATGTCTAGAGACTTACGACCAGAGTAGTTTGGTCCCATAGAATTACAAACATTTCAACATTTTTGAATTTCTAAAGTAATCGTCACCGACCGACGAACAACACGTTAATTTACGCAAATGGAACCGACAGAAGACGTGCAAAAGTGGAGCAGTGCCTACCGTAATACAGACTGTACAGTGAAATCGCTGGCAGAAGCATTGAAGACCCTCTACAGTATAGGGACGCACACTGTAGCTATTTAAACATATAAATAGCTTGCCAAGTCTGGTAAAAACATGGCGTCCTGGGTTCTCAGGCAATCAGCAGCGGTCTCACGCATGGCCACTCTCTCCCTATATACGCTCTCTATGGATCCTGTCCACAGGGCGCTCTCTACAATCATTCGATGTTTGTCAAAAATGTTCAAATGTCTGTAAATCTATCGGACCAAACTGCGTGGTCATCAGTCCGTAGCCTACAAACTACTTAAACCTAGGTAAACTAACCTAAGGACAACACACACACCCATGCCCCAAGGAGGACTCGAACCTCCACGGCAAGCCGATGTTTGTCGTAACGTTTCTGGGACACACTGTATTAAGCCTAAAGCTAAAAGAATTACTCACTTGGATAAGTGCTAGATTACAAAAGATATTCCGGCTTTAATTGGTAGAAGAGATAGCGCTCTGTCGCAAAGATAAAGTCTATTTGACTTAGGTTTCGGCGACCACCATAAGTGCCTTCTTCAGAAAATTTCTAAAATTGCTTATCACACGATAAAATAAAATGCAAGTGATAATTTATAATAGAGTAATATAATAGGCTAGCCACCGAGGACTGCTCACTCGTGTGAAGGAAACATCAGACTACAAATTCAAATCGTAAACGGTAGCTGATAAAACGCAGCCATGTTTAAAATTTCAAGATATTCGAGCATTTTGATACTTCTAATATGTAATTTATATATTTGAGTAACGATGGAATTTTTCGGTCTGCTTCATGGCGTTTTACAGTTAAGAAGAAACACAGCGTCTTAGCCTCTTTCCGTCTCTGAATTTAATGATTTCTTTGACTGCAGAAAGACTGAGAACTAGCGTTTGTCTTTCTAAATTTAATGAGCAGAGAAACTGCAGCGAGCTACTTTCGAAGTTATTAAAATATTCAAAGCAAAATTCTGCTGACTGCTTCCCCTCGTGTTCGTTCATTAAAAACGAAACAATGCATATTTTAGATAAGTTGTCAGATGTCAATTAAATCGGAATTTAGGCTGCAATCCGACGCTTCTCACTGTTTTTTTCGTCTCATTAGGAGTTTTATGCAACACATTAATTGTTTCTCTCGACCATACAAATGGAAGCTGATATTTAACTCTAAAAACCTATCGTTTCAGCAAAAGCATGTATGTTTATTTATTGTGTTTGTCTCCTGGTTTAATTTTGCGAGCGAGGACCAGACCTACGACTACATGTAAAAACGCTTGCTTCACCAACAGTACACTACACTGTAAATCTGCAGCACCAACTACCACTATCGAATATATACTGAGTAAACATAAAGCGAAATCATGGATTGTCACCTTTTTTAAATAGCACCGACAAACAAAATTTTATCAATCAATGAATTGGATCAAATAACTAGTGCCGCAGGAGATTGGCCGAGCGCATTGAGGCGCTATGCTCCGATGCGTGAGGCCGTTCCCAGTCGGGGGTTCGAATTCTCCCTCGGACATGGATGTTTGTGCCGTCTTTAGTATAAGCTAGTTCATAAATAGTTTGTAAGTTTAGGGACTGATGACCCCGCAGTTGGTTCCCATAAGCTTAACAAACATTTGAACATTGAACTAACTAGTGACTATTTATATTATCAAAGTCGATAGCGTTGCCGCAGTTGAGTGGACGAGCGTTCTAAGGCACCTTGCTGCAGAGCGCGCGGTTGCACGCCGTCGCAAGTTCGAGTCCTCCCTCGTCCATGGGTGTCTCTGTAGTCCTTAGGTTAGTTTGACTTAGTTTAAGTAGTTTGTAAAGCTACGGACTGATAATCAAAGTAGTTAACTCCCATAGATTTACGAACATTTGAATTTTTTCGATAGCATAAATAATAGCTGATTGCTGGTACTACTTTTAATATGGGACATGTTTACAGTGTTCTTTAATCAATTCTGCAAAACATCGACTCACATACATCATCATAGGCAGATGTTAAGATTACCTGACAGTCGGGTCTGGAGGCGATCTAATCGTTTTATAGTTTTCAAAATGACAAGCCAAGATCGCACACTAACAATATATTGAATGACGGGCGGTTTCGGTGCACTGTGTCACCATCATCTGGTCACATATATGTTATAATCTGGTCATCTTGTTAAAAAAAAATTGGGTATAAATTAACAAGTGCAACATTGCACTTAGTCACTATATAAAAAAATACATAAGTTAAAAACATGACAGCGTACAAAATACTCAAGCTGTCATGTTTTTAACTTATGTATTTTTTATATAGTGACTAAGAGCAATGTTGCATTTGTTAATTTATACCCAATTTTATTAACAAGATGACCAGATTACAACATATATGTGACCAGATGATGGTGACACAGTGCACCGAAACCGGACGTCATTTAATAAATTGTTAGCGTGCGATCTTGGCTTCTCATTTTGAAAACTATAATAGGCAGATGTATTGCAAGTCATAAAATTTAGTTCGATCATTTTAAACCGGTCACTGAATGTAAAATCTTTTTGTTCCGTATAAATTATTGAAACACATAATAAAGGCTCATTTACTCATCAAAGAAAGGCGTTTATTAGGGTTCGTATGTCGTGGCACGAGGAATAAAAATTTATTTATTCACCCAGTATGCGAAGGGCTCGCTAGAAGACTGGCAGCCTGGCGCAGGAAACACAAATGGGGGACTGATGACCTAGTAGCGTAGTCCTCTCTAAACAACAACAACAACAACAAACAGAAAAGGATCGCGCGCTGCCGAAAGTGGTCCTGTTAACCATAAAAAAAGGGCACAGTATCCCACAGTAGTAGATGGAATACTGACAATACCACAGTTTTCATGGAGAAGCACTCTAGCAATCCTTAAATATTAGAAGACCTTTCCACAATGTGGAAGTGAGTAATCAGACAGAATACAAATAAAAGGTTTTCTTGTCTGTATCAGTATAGATTTCAAGCTCAATCTAAATTTTGCAACTCTCTTTATACAACATGCACCAATGCCTTATAGCACATAAATGAAATAAAATCCTTCTGTTTGGTAAGACAGCTATCAAAGTATTATTTTCAGAGTCCGCGTCATAAGTTGCATTTTACTACATTCTGAGAGCTCAAAATCATATGACATTTCAAACAGTCCATAGATAAACATACAAATATCGGGCGAATTATAGAAATTTACACAGGTGAAAGGTAACACGAAACTTCAGAAACAGTCTTTGATAGAACCAAACATGCTAAAATTACAGTTTTCTGCCGTAACTTGAAATGTCTGTTTAGGTTTTACAGCGCGGGCTGTTGATTAACTCCGTTCGGATGTGTCGTAGCAACTGGTTCTAATGTTCAGGAGCTGTTTCCCCGTCCGTTCACACGTTTAATGCCGGCCGCGGTGGCCGAGGGGCCTGCGGCGCGACAGTCACGGTCTGCACGGCCACTACGGTCGGGGGTTCGAATGCCCCCGCGGGCATGGATATTTGTGCCGTCCTTAGTGTTAGCTAGTTCATAAGTAGTTTGTAAGTTTAGGGACTGATGACCCCGTAGTTAAGTCCCAAAAACTATACAAACTTTTGAACATTTGAACACGTTTAATGTTGCTTAACTTCGTTCGGATGTGTCGTAAAAAGTGTTTCTGATGTCCAGGAGGTGTTTCTCCGTCCATTAACACGTTCATTGTTACTTAACGTCGTTCGGATGTTTCAGAGCAAGTTCAAAATGTTTAAACTTACAAACTACTTATGACCTAGCTGTTACTAAGGACAGCACAAATATCCATGCCCGAGGGGGGATTCGAACCCCCGACCGAAGTGGCTGGGCAGATCCTGACTGGCGCGCTGCAGATTGCTTGGCCACCGCGGCCGGCTCGGAGCAAGTGTTTCTAATGTCCAGGAGGTGTTTCCCCATCCGTTCACATGTTCAATGTTACTTAACTTCGTTCCAATGTGTCGGAGCAAGTGTTTCTAATGTCCAGAAGGTGTTTCCCCATCCATTCTCATGTTCAATGTTACTTAACTTCATTGTAATGTTTTGGAGCAAGTGTTTCTAATGTCCAGGAGGTGTTTCCCCATCCGTTCTCATGTGCAATGTTACTTAACTTCATTGCGATGTGTCGGAGCAAGTATTTCTAATGTCTAGGAGGTGTTTCCCCATCCGTTCTCATGTTCAATGCTACTTAACTTCGTTCCGATGTGTCGGAGCAAGTGTTTCTAATGTCCAGGAGGTGTTTCCCCTTCCATTCTCATGTTCAATGTTACTTAACTTCATTGCTATGCGTCGGAGCAAGTGTTTCTAATGTCCAGGAGGTGTTTCCCCATACGTTCTCATGTTCAATGTTACTTAACGTCGTTCGTATGTGTCGGAAAAAGTGTTTCTGGTGTCCAGGAAGTATTTCCCCATCCGTTCACATGTTAATTGTTACTTAACTTCGTTTGGATGTGTCGGAGCAAGTGTTTCTAATGTCCAGGAGGTGATTCTCCGCCTGTTCACATGTTCAACTGTTTTTAAATCTATGGGACTTAACTACTCTGGTTTTCAGTCTCTAGGCTTAAAAACTACTTACTCTAACTTAAAGTAAGGTAAGGTAAAGCAATCAACAATCCGAAGATTGGTTTGAACACCACAGTGCTTTACTAGGCATGGTCCTGTTTGGAGGTGGTATGCCATTGCCTTCCTCCGACCTTGGAACTGACTTACCCAGCCAGTTATAGGGAAACCTACAGTTTAACGTGGGTTTCGAACCACGGTGCTACTCGATATTTTTCACATGAGCAATCCTAGGACCTTGCGAGGATCGAACCCGCGACCTTTGGATTTGTAGTCTGGCACTCTACCACTGTGCAACCGAGGCGCACAAAAGTTATGTAAGGACGAAGACACACACCTTTGCCCGAGGGACGACTCGAACCTCCGACGGCGAGCAACGGCACGCTCCACAACAAGGCGCCGTTCCCCGTCCATCACCAAAAGGGCTGCAAAGAGAAGTTTAATGAGTAAGTCGAAGCCCTCCTCGGAGCTGGCTGACCGGGCTGCACACGACGTCGACCACTACCCCCACCAGAGGATGCAGCCCCTCTTAGACGCGCCTCCAGCAGCCCGTTAGAGGAGGAGGAGACCAAGTGCACTCTCCACTGTTCGAACGGAAGCACGCCTCGCTTCCTCCTCGCTCCGTTGCCCCTTTCCAATGGCCTTCCGACTCCTCCTTCCCAGTTGCACAAACAAACAGCACAAAAATATAAGTGCTGAAATAGACCTTCGCAGAGCGAACAAGTGGCGCTAGAAAACGATGTCTGCCATCACAAGCACGGTTAGGGGACACCAGCGTAACGGCGCCACCCTGGGTAATCGCGCCACCCCAGTTATATGACGAACCGTTTGCACTACGAGTACGCTTGCAAGTGTTACCTACCGCGGAACTAATTCCTTTGGTCGCCGTTCGTGATTGTTGACAGGTATTAATAGTTGGGAAAAAATTATCAGTTTCGACGTTTTGGGTCTAATTTTCGAGCCTGTATTTTATTGAAATAAGTACCTCTATAGGCTGTCAGTGCTTTTTAATACTCGTATTAATGTAATCTGTAGATATTTAGCTTCGAATTCGTGTCTCTAACCTAATTATTTCGCTAAATCTTAGGCTTTAAACACGTTCTTAGCCATATTTTGCAACTGGGGCGATGGTGCCATGGTGGGGAATTTAGACAAAATGAAGTACAATACAGAAGCATACATTTTGTGAAATGGGCTTTTGCAGAATGTAGAGAATGTAATAGGTTTGAAGTGCCAAAAACTATACCGGTATTTCTGACTTTTGCGGTGACTTAATCAAGCCTAAATTATAAAATGTGCCGCGGTGGAGTAGCCGAGCGGTCTAAAGCGTCTCGCTGCGGAGCGCGCGGTTGCTTGCCGTGGAGGTTCGAGTCCTCCCTGGGGCATGGGTGTGTGTGTTGTCCTTAGGTTAGGTTACCTAGGTTTAAGTAGTTTGTAAGCTACGGATTGATGACCACGCAGTTTGGTCCGATAGATTTACAAACATTTGAACATTTGGAACAATAGAGCCTTCAGTAAAGAAGCATCGTAGAGCCCTTTCCAGTTGTGTGTCGTAAAATCCATTCCCTACCTTCGATGATTTATTTTGATGTCTCTTGTGTGTCACAAGGATTATCATGGTCGTACAGTGGACGTGGTGACTTATTAATGAATTCAATTAGCAATAAATAGTAGTAGTTCATTAACCGATCTTGATAATATTCTAGTTGCATCACAAAACGAGCGTTTCCATGTGCGCAGGCAGCTAATTCTTTTTTGTGATTGTCAATGTCAAGAGGGATAACAGTACGTAGTTCAGTATTGTTCAGATAGTTTTGCTGAAGTCAAATACTTATTACGCCAGAATTGTCATTTTAGAATTTAATGGTTTTTGTGTAATTTATTAAATCAGTTTAGTAACAAATTTTATACGTTCTTTCGGTCACGTTACCAGATTTGTTAAAGATGCTCGATGATAACATAACTGACTAAGTAATCACAGCCTACCACAGAACGATCAAACTGGCGTAACAATTAGAAAAAAGAAGTTATTTATACCACACATAACGATATTTTATCAAACATAATTTTTTTCAGTCTCTTTCGCAGTTGAATTGTTGATGTTTTGCTGAAACTAACATTCGGCCTTATGTAGCATGTGCTTCTGCATACCAGAGTTAGAATAGAAATCCTTTATATAAACCCAATTATAATGACAGTGCCATTTGATTATGAGATTTCTACAGTACTTTTTTTCAAGCCCTTTCAGTGCTACATTATCAAATCACCGTTGGAAAAGTTAAAATTCAATGTTTTCTGTATTAATACATTCCAATAAACATCAAAATATTTCATTCCATTCCATGATGGTGGTGGTGGTGGTGGCGGCTGGTGCAGCAACAGTGTTGAATAATTAAAAACGTTGTAAACGTTGTAAACGTGGACCTGCCGCGACAGCGACTCCTCTGCTGCTATGGCGCCCAATGACAACACAAATTGTTAAGATATCTCCTCCACAGCTGTAGATACTTCTGTGACTCCATCTCCACCCAATCTGACGCTGCGCTAACAGCGCGAAACGTGTTATTGGATAATAAAATATTGCAACAGAGACTGAACATTTTTTAATTTAATCAAAATATTTGTTTTAAAATTTTTTGTCGAACTATTGATTTTTTTATGTCATGTATTTCATACACAACACAGACGTTTGTATCAAGGTACTTCATTACTTGGACATTATTTTGTTGATAGTTAACACTGCCAGGTCAATACTCTTCGCCTCGGCCGATTAGCCGTGCGCACTGGGGCGCCGTGTTGCGGTGTGTGCAGCCGTTCGCCGTCGGAGGTTCGAGTGCCCCTCCCCCCCCCCCCCCCCTCGTACATGGGCGCTTGTGTTGTCCCTAGGTTAGTTTACCTTTGTTTAAGTAGTTTGTAAGCTACGGACTAATAACTAAGCAGTTGAGTCCGATAGATTTACAAACTTTTGAAACATTTCAAACAATAATCTTCGCTACAGCACCATAAACAAGATAATTCACTGCTGGAATAAAATCAAAACAAACACACACACGCTCACACTCACAGACACGTACAGACGGCAACGCAACACAACCTCCAAAATGGACAGATTAATGCCCCACCAAGCCGTACCAAGCGGCAAAATGTCGTACTAGGGTCATGTTGTTCAGCTATAAAAATGCAACTTTAAGGATTGATGCACAAAATACGGTATAAATCAACTTTTAATACGTTGTTGTCTAGGAACAACAATTGGAACGAAAGGGTTAACACTGACTGCAATCAAACGTTACAAGTATTTAACATAAACAGTGATTTTTTACAGTAATAACGTCTTAGCGTTCACCTGCAAGACGTTTAGGACAGTACACTACAGTACAATCATCTGTACCACTACTACCGCCGTGATATGTGACCAATAGTTTGTAGGGAATGACGGGATTTCACCCTTATACTACCCCGTATTAGATGAGCCGGCCGCGGTGGCCGAGGGGATTGAGGCGCTCCAGTCACGGTCTGCACAGCCACTACGGTCGGGGGTTCGAATCCCCCCTCGCGCATGGATATTTGTGCCGTCCTTAGTGTTAGCTAGTTCATAAGTAGTTTGCAAGTTAAGGGAATGATGACCCCTTAGAGTTAAGTTCCATAAGCTCTACAAACATTGTATTAGATGAGCTCCATCCACTAAATGGTTGGACGCTGACAACCTCGATGTTGAACTTCCCACAAACAATAACAACAATACAATATGGTGGCTCTCTTCAGGCAACACAGGGTATCCTGGGATAATTAAAACAGTTCGCTCTAGGCCACATGTCGACATGTTCGCTTCCAATGAAGTAACCGCGGTATTCAGTGATCTTTTGCAATGGCGAAAATAATACGTTTATCAGATTGACAGGAAGAAGAGAAGATGACGATAATTTCAGTGACAGTGCAGAAAGTTTTCAAGACACGGATGTTGAAGCAAGTGAAAATGGTTTCGAATCATGGACTACTGACGACGAGACACTATTGCAATAGACGTGCTAGTTCAATTCGTAATCAACAGTTGTTCAGTGATAGTAATTGTGCAGTTATGCCTCTGACACAGTATGACGTGATGACTTGTTTTGACTGTACTGTGGATGATGCTTCGTGCAAAATAATAGCTGAACAGACTATCTTACACGCACAACAGTTCATAGCTTCTCATCCAAATTTAGCACCATGCTCCAGGGATCGCAATTGGTCGGATTCTACAAGTGATGAGGTGAAAAACATTATTGAAATTCTCGCGCTTCAAGGAACTGTTCACAAACCAGAACACAAGATGAACTTTTCAAAGAGAAATTCGAAAACGAGAAAGTACGCAGCACCGGTGCGGCAGCGGGCGCCGACACATACTGTTAGCTGAGGAACGGTCGCGCGCGCTAACTTGGCACTTTATAGGGGTAACTGCGGGCCGCCGACCACTGCGTTAGCCATTGTGAGAAAAAATGCCTGAAATTAAGGTTTTTGACACTGTCGATCTCCGAATATTGAATTTCCTAACGATTTTGGAAATGAAGTGTGCAAAGCGTCTAGCTTCAACTACGATTGCTCATTGCATGTCTCTTAATTCTCGTCAAAATCATGACTTTACTTAATTAACGGAGTACAAGTGGCAGGTCTAGCAATGCGCCGCTCTTTTATACCTTGTGCACACGCGATACTGCAGCCCTCTATATTTGTGCATTTCACCACTCCATGATTTTTGAAACCTCATGTATATCACAGTTTTGCAAATTCACTCTATCATACACTCGGTTTCTACGAGCGTCTTCTGTTCAGCGAACTAATGAATTAATCTGTTTTATCTTCCATAAGGTACGGAGAAAATGTTTTTCGTTTATTGTCCTTCTTTTGTTTGGCGAACTTCAGGGCCCACACACACCAGTCGCGCTAATGTCCACAGTTTCCACGTGTGTGAACAAATAGCTGACTGCATCACTGATCGATGCAAATTTCCGCGCAATTTGATTAACCGCAGGCGGCATTTGACATGGCTGCACGGCTGCAACTCGTTTGTTCAGATATTACTGCTTTATTTCGCGATGCACACGTAGAGGAAGTACTTGACTTTACAATTTATAGTTATTCAGGGAGCATTAATCACTATTGAAAAGTCAAGCCCGGGTCGTCATCGATATTAAAATGGAGTACAAACACTTATTAATTTGTAGTGAGCGTATTCTGTAGTTTGTGGGATAGAAGAAGAAATTCATGGGCAGTTCATAGTTCCATATACTCGTACATGGCTCCTTTTGGCGATTCTGATGATTTTGTTTTGTCTATGGCACAATTGGACTCATCATTAAAATTCTGAAATTTTAACATTGGACATTTTAATGTAAGTGTTACGGTGTATCGGTTACAGAGCCTCCTTGTCGTTTGTTTTAATCTAACAAGGAGACCACATGGGTATTAGATTTTAGAATTTCTTTATATTTATGGTACGTGAAGATCAGAAAAATGTTCAAATGTTTGTAAACCTATCGGACCAAACTGCGTGATCATCAGTCCGTAGCTTACAAACTACCTAAACTAAGGTAAAATAACCTAAGTACAACACACACACACACACACACACACACACACACGCACACACACACATGCACATGCACCCATGCCCCAGGGAGGATTCGAACGTCCGCAGCAAGGTGCCTTAGACCGCTTGGCCACTCCACCGCGGCTGAAATTCTGTACTTAAATAGCAATCAGCCAAAGCGATTTGATGTAACTCTCAAAAATTCTCGAGAAAATCGAATTTGAAGTTTAGCAAAGTGCACGTAACTACCAATAATTAAAACAGTTGCATGGCTTGAATACAGCTGTGACCAATATTTATTTGCATTTTCGAATTCAGTTATATAAAACATTTTGGAATCTCTAATTCCAAGTGTTGTGACACTTTTTGTTTATGTGTTTGTATATGAGCAGAACACCTTGTCGTCACCGAAAACAATGGTTGAGTAGGTTAACTGCTTGGAAAGCCTATAGTAGCTATGGAGATGACTTTCCAAAACCAGTATCGTAGCCCTTCAGAAACAATCAAAGACTACCGTCGACAACTAATAGCGAAACCAATACTGTAAAAAATTATTGAAACCATAATTATTAACAACCTTCTATAAAATGTACAAAATCACGAATAAACAAAAGTACGTGCAGTTTTAGTAAAAATGAACATTAGATATTAAAATTGTGTAAGTATTCGAACTCAACGAAAAAATAAAAAAAATAAAAACTTATATGAGAGGTCACGACCCATCGACCCTATGGCCACCAGGCGAGAACGCTACCATCTGAGCTACGCTGGATGATACATTTTAGCTGTGATTGGTACTTAACCTTACTCGATTTTCTCGAGAATTTTTGAGAGTTACGCAGAATGGCTTTGACTGTTATTTAAGTTCTGAACTTCAC
This sequence comes from Locusta migratoria, assembly GCA_026315105.1. Taxonomy (NCBI): domain Eukaryota; kingdom Metazoa; phylum Arthropoda; class Insecta; order Orthoptera; family Acrididae; genus Locusta; species Locusta migratoria. Next base: position 218,969,861 of record CM048744.1, on the reverse strand, counting down.
GTACCATAAATGTAAAAAAATTCTAAAATCCGATACCCATGTGGTCTCCTTGTAACTCAATTTACAACAATAATTATATAAACCAGTAATGGTCCAAGTGATAAAATTTCTGTAGACACATCATCATTTTAAATCGACGTGTAAATACTTATAGTAAAACTGAATTGGTCAGGGGATCAATTGTCAAATCTAGGTTCCGAAGTATTGTCATCAGCAGACTGAACTAAACTGGTTTCGACGTCTTTCTGTCGGTCTCCGGAGAACTTTACCGCAATCGAGAAAATGGTAATAACAGAAAGTTGTTGGTGTTGACTTGCGTTTACTCTAACAAAGGAATTACACAAGCAGTTGGGATCAGATAGCGTAGTGAGCAAGTAGTGAAATGCAACAACAACGTGACTTACACGAAGCTGTAACATGTAGAGTCATAGGAAGATTGCAAGTGGAACGAACACAGAGGGAGGTGGCTACAGCTATTCGAGTGTCCCAAAGTGTAATTTCCAGCAATGGACACGATTTCAGACAATAGCAACCGTTAAAGATAGACAATTTCAAGGTCGTCCACGGGCAACATAAGCAAGAGATGATTGTTCAGTTAACAGCCCATCGACACAGAAGGCTGAATGAAACTCGGCTGCAGCGCACTCCACGTAACAATTGGACGTAACAGGAGGCGGAAATGTGGCCTCTACGGACGGAGGCCTATGGTGTGTGTGTCCCAGCCCGCAGAAACTGGGCGGAGGAACATTAGGATTGGAGTCGGAATGAATGGCGACGAGTTCTGTTCACAGATGAGTCAAGATTTTGCGTTCAGCAGGACAATCGTCGTTCCCTTATCTGGTTATAACGTGGAATTCGGAACAATCCTGCTTATATGCAGGAAACATCACCATACCATAGCAGTGGGCAGGAGTCAGTATTAGCGGACGTACGGACCTATATGTCGTTCAGAATGGCGCTTTGACTGCTCAGAGGTACAGAGACGCGATACTTCGACCTTTTGTTATGCCCTACGCTGATGACATAGGAGATGGTTTCCTCCTCGTGGACGATAACGCTCGTCTCCACAGATTTATACTGGTGGACAACAGGCTTGAAGCTGAGGGAACTAAAAGAATGGAGTGTCCAAGTTGTTCCGCAGACTTAAACCCGATTGAGCATGTTTCAGATGCTCCTGTCAGACGCACAGCAGCCAGAGAAACACCTCCTACAACGATTGCATAACTGCATATTGCACTCATGGAATAATGGGCAAATATCGCTCAAGAGATGATTTATAACTTCATACTGCCCATGTCTCGCAGGTGCGTAACTGCACAGCCTGGTATTCCCATGGTGTTTTGCTCTAAGTAGACGTCATGTAAACCTAAAAAACCTAAAAAATGTTTATAAACCTTATGGGACTTAACTGCGTGGTCATCAGTCCCTAAACTTACAAACTACTTATTAACTAGCTTATACTAAAGGAAGCACAAACATCCATGCCCGAGGGGAGATTCGAACCCCCGACGGGGAACGACCTCGCGCATCGTAGCATAGCGCCTCAATGCGCTCGGCCCCTCCGCCACGGCTGCAGACCTCAAGTAAAGAGTTGATTCAGCAAAATATCATACTGTATCACACATATTATAATTGTAGCCAATATCAGAATAAAAAACAATACCTTAAGTATGTTGTGTATGATACCTAACGTGAAACCGTAATCGTCTTGAGCAGTGTGAAAAACCTATAAATTAAAGTGGAACTGACGAATTTAAGAAATACAGACCAGAAAGATGTTACCTACACAACGCACTCAGCGTCAACGACAAATGCAATGTATTGTGTAACATAGAATTCAATTAAAAACAATCAATTTATAACTTTTCAATAGAAATTTATTAAATTACAATTCCCGCATTTAATTCTTTAAATTATCAGTGAACGAATGCAGAACAACCACCACTGCTGCTATACCGCGCTATTTCTCACAGCGGATCTTCGCGGTAATGTAGTTCGAAATACTGGGGGAAACTGCTGGGACCCCGTGGGTATGAACGCGCGCTCTAAGACGCCATGTCAGGGATTGCGCAGCTGCTGCCGATGGAGGTTCGAGTACTTCTTCGGGAATGGGTGTATGTGTTGTCATTAGAGAAAGCTAGTTTACGTAGTTTGTAAGTCTAGGGACTGGCGACCTTAGCAGTTTGGTCCCTTAGATCTACAAACATTACAACTTTATCAGTAGTGTAGAACCAATAAATTGTAACATCACGCCGCCTGTCGTAGTTTTACTCCGTGAACAACGGAAAAATAGTAGGAGGAATTTCTTTTTCCTTTCACTAAATCGAGAGAGGTGACGCAGTGGTAAGACACTGGACGATGGTGGTTCAAATCCACATCCAACCATCCAGGATGAGGTTTTCCGTGATTTCCCTAAATCACTCCAGTCAAATGCCGGAATGGTTCCTTCCAAAAGGCACGGCCGATTTCCTCCCACATTCTTCTCCAAAAATACGCGATTAACTCCGTCTCTAACGACCACGATGTCGACGGGACGTTAAACCCTAAGCTTTCCCCTTCCCTTTCACTAATTTTTACTGCGATTTTTAGCGATAAAAAATATCACCAAGGTTTGAAATTATGTGTAAAGTACACTCCTGGCCATTAAAATTGCTACAGCACGAATATGACATGCTACAGAAGCGAAATTTAACCCACAGGAAGAAGGTGCTGTGATATGAAAATGATTAGCTGTTCAGAGCATTCACTCAAAGTTGGCGCAGATGGCGACACCTACAACGTGCTGACATGAGGAAAGTTTCCGGCCGATTTCTCATACACACACAGCAGTTGACCGGCGTTGCCTTAAGAAACGTTGTTGTGATGCCTCGCGTAAGGAGGAGAAATGAGTACCATAAGTTTTCGACTTTGATAAAGGTCGGAATGTAGCCTATCGCGATTGTGGTTTATCGTATTGCGACACTGCTGCTCGCGTTGGTCGCGATCTAATGACTTTTAGAAGAATATGGAATCGGTGGGTTCAGGAGCGCAATACGGAACGCCGTGATGGATACCAAAGGCCTCGTATCACTAGCAGTCGAGATGACAGGCATATTATCCGGATCGTGCAGCCACGTTCCGATCTTCAACGACGTTTGAGGCAGCATGGACTGTCAGCTCGGAGACCATGGCTGCGGCTACCATTGACGCTGCATCACAGGCAGGAGCGCTGTGATGGTGTACGCAACGACGAACGTGGGTGCACGAATGGCAAAACGTCATTTTTTTTCGGATGAATCCAGGTTCTCTTTACAGCATCATGATGGTCGCATCCGTATCTGGCGACATCGCGGTGAACGCACATTGGAAACGTATATTCGTCATCGCCATACTGGCGTATTACCCGGCGTGATGGTATGGGGTGCCATTGGTTACACGTCTCGGTCACCTCTTGTTCGCGTCGACGGCACTTTGAACAGTAGCCGTTATATTTAAGATGTGTTACGACCAGTTGCTCTATCCTTCATTCGATCCCTGGGAAACCCTACATTTCAGCATGATAATGCACAACCGCATGTTGCAGGTCCTGTACGGGCCTTTCTGGATACGGAAAATGTTCGACTTCTGCCCTAGCCAACATATTCTCCAGATCTCTCACCAACTGAAAACGTCTGGTCAATGGTGACCGACCCCTCAGGGGCTCGGCATTAATTTGCTGAGTACGGGCTTGGCGAACCCGGGGTCCTGAGCTGTGGGCTGTGTCGCGCCAACAGTCCGCTACACCGTAAGCTCTGTGCGTGCTTCAACGACCATCGTTCGGCGCGACGGTGGAACGTTGTACGTTTCAGAGCCCGGGGATCTTGGCTTAATCGCCCGGGTCGCGAGGACGGAATAAACCTCTATAAAAAAACCCTCAATCTCAAGGTGTGCTACGTGCCGAGGAGATGCATGGCTGTTGAGGTTGAACAGCCGCTAGCGAGCAACCTCTGAGGAACCTGCCGCACCTCAGTTGTACAAGGCTTACCCAGGCAAGCGGGGCTCTGCCTGGATGGACCTTTATTTCCCTAGCTGCTCGTGGGAACACGATGAAAAGGACCCAAAGCAACGCTGGTGGGCGTTTAACCACCGTCTCTAAGCGAGGAAAAGTAGACTTCAATGCTGAGACTTATGACCCCCAGTCGTTCCCTTCCTTGGCCACGCCATGGGAGGAACGCAGATCTCGTAGCCGAGGACAACAATATGCTCCAAGGTTTTTAGTTTGTTCCAGGACTGATGGTGAATCTTTCATGAACACGAAACCTCTCTTTTTCGTCGAGAACTTGGAAGATAAGTTTGGAGAAGTAGACGGCATGTCGAAGATGCGATCGGGATCGGTTTTAATAACGACGTCATCCCCAGCACAGTCACGGGCTTTGCTCGCCTGTGACAAGCTGGGTGATGTTCCCGTTACTATCACCCCACACAAAAGCCTGAACATGGTACAGGGTTTGATTTTCCATAGGGATCTCCTTTTGCAGTCAGATGACGAACTCCGCAAGAACTTGGAACGGCGAGGTGTCCACTTTATACGGCGAGTCCATAGGGGTCCGAAGGACAACAGGGTCGCCACTGGTGCATTCATCTTGGCCTTCGAGGGCGACTCATTGCCTGAGAATGTCAAGGTGATGATTTACCAGTGTGACGTAAAGCCCTACGTTCCTCCCCCTATGCGTTGTTTTAAATGCTGGAGGTTCGGGCACATGTCCTCCAGGTGTACCGCCAACTCCACCTGTCGGGACTGTGGTCGTCCATCGCACCCAGACCTCCCTTGTACACCACCTCCCATTTGTGTTAACTGTGGACAGCAGCACCCACCTTGCTCGCCTACCTGCTCTGTACTGCACAAAGAACGGAAGATCATGCAATACAAAACCATGGATCGGCTGTCTTATTCCGAGGCCAAGAGGAAATATGAGAAACTCCACCCGGTCAGCATCAAAACATCCTATGCAGTAGCTACAAAACCATCTCCGCAGACTAGTTTACCGCCAGTTCCGTCTATCACAGTGGGCCCTCGAGCCCAACCGTCACCATCGGCCCCCTTGTTGGTAGGGGGCACATCTCACACTGTTGCTTCCAAAGCCCCTGCCTTGGAAGCAAAAACCCCCCAACAAATGGGGACATCGATCCCCACACGTGAGCCAGAGCTACCACAGCCTGCTCTGGCTCCTCTCGCGAGGAAGGGATCGCTTGAATCCCTTTCTCCCTCGGTTTCTCCCACTGGCTCAGTGGATGCCAGTGAGTCGCAGCAAGTGCCACCCAAAGCTGGTCGTAGGGCCTCAAGGACAACCTCCGTCCCTGAGACTGAGTTTGCCAAGCCCTCCCAGCGTGAGAGGCCGAAGGATCAGCGCGAGAAACTAAAGAAAACCAAAACAAAAGATTCTCAAGTGGCTACCATGCCACCACAAAAACCGTCTGCTTCCGAGGACGTGGTGGAAATCCTCGCGTCCCCTGACGATTTGGCAATTGCCAAGACTCTGGAAGCTATGGACGCCGAGGCTCTGCCTCCTGCATCAGTGGCTGCAGAGAAACCTGTGGGCCCTACTCTACCACCTACATAAATATGCCCAGTACGTCGGGACATAGTGTGGTGCTGCAGTGGAACTGTGGCGGTTTCTTCCGCCACTTGGCCGAGTTACAGCAGTTGCTCTGTCACTGCCCTTCCCTCTGTGTTGCTCTACAGGAAACTTGGTTTCCTGCTGAACGGACTCCTGCCCTTCGTGGGTATAGGGGTTATTATAAAAACCGTACAACACACAACAGGGTATCCGGAGGAGTCTGTATTTACGTTCTTGCCACTGTCCCCAGTTCACCAGTGCCACTTACCACAGTGCTCGAGGCGGTGGCCGTGAGAATTCGGGCACGACAGGACATTACCATCTGCTCACTCTACCTTCCTCCGGATGAGGCAGTGTCTCCTGCAGACCTTGCGAATTTGATCGCACAACTTCCCCCACCATTCCTTCTACTGGGGGATTTCAATGCCCACAACCCCTTGTGGGGTGGCTCTCAGGTCTCAGGTCGCGGTAGGGACATTGAAGTTCTACTAGCACAGCTGGACTGCTGCCTTCTTAACACCGGTGCCCCCACACATTTCAGTGTGGCGCATGGCACATACTCGGCTATAGACCTTTCTCTCTGCAGCCCGAGTCTTCTACCACAGCTTCATTGGGGGGTCCACGATGACCTATGTGGTAGCGACCACTTCCCCATCCATATCTCTCTCCTCCAATTTCAACCTCCAACTCGCTCGCCCCGTTGGTCCCTGAGTAAGGCTGACTGGCCTGCTTACACCTCAGCTACTAGGGCGATTCCTCCAATCCCGGATGACGTTGATCAGGCTGTTCATCACTTTACTAGCGCCATTATTTCCGCTGCTGAAGCCAGTGTTCCGATCACCACTGGCTCAGTTCGGCGCAAGTCGGTTCCATGGTGGTCTGCAGAGATTGCTGAGGCCATCAGGGAACGTCGTAGGGCACTCCAGCGCCACCGGCGCCACCCTTGTATAGAGCACCTGATCGCTTTTAAACGTATTCGGGCTCAAGCTCGGAGGCTGATACGCCAGAGTAAGCAGGACTGTTGGGAGAGATATGTCGCTGCCATTGGCTCGCGTGCCGCCCCATCTCGGGTGTGGTCACAGGTTCGGCGCCTTTTTGGGTACCGACCACAGGCGGGAATCCCCAGCTTGAACATTCGGGGTACTATATGCATGGATCCAGCTGCTATCTCTGAACACATGGCGGACCATTATGCCAGTAACTCTGCGACTTCTGCGTATATTGCGGGCTTCCGCACTCGCAAAGAACAGTTCGAGCGGAGGCAGCTATCTTTCCATACACGTCGGCGAGAGCTATATAATGCCCCATTCACTAAGTGGGAGTTCCAGAGTGCCCTCACTGCTTGCCCTGATACCACCCCAGGGCCAGATAGAATCCACAAACAGTTCCTGCGCCACCTGTCACAGGAGTTTAAAGACCACCTTCTCGCCCTGTTCAACCACCTCTGGGCCGAGGGTACTTTCCCATCTCAATGGCGGGACAGCATCGTCGTTCCAGTAATAAAACCTGGCGCTGATCCACATGTGGCAGACAGTTACCGCCCGATTAGCCTCACCAACGTTCCTTGCAAGCTCCTGGAACGTATGGTGAGTCGGCGGCTCATGTGGGTTCTTGAAGACCGTGGACTCCTTGCCCCACAACAAGGGGGATTCCGCTAGGGACGTTCTGCATTGGACAATCTAGTTCCGCTGGAGTCGGCCATCCGCACTGCATTTGCCAGGCGCGAGCACCTAATTGCAGTCTTTTTCGATCTCCGAAAGGCTTATGATACCACCTGGCGCTACCATATTCTAGCTACACTGCATGGCTGGGGCTTGAGAGGACCGCTTCCACTGTTCATACAGAACTTCCTCTCACTCCGCACTTTTCGGGTTAGGGTTGGTACCCACCTCAGCTCCCCACGCACCCAGGAGAATGGAGTCCCACAGGGCTCCGTCCTTAGTGTTCCGCTGTTTCTAATTGCCATCAACGGACTTGCTGCAGCAGTAGGGTCATCGGTGTCCTCCTCACTGTATGCCGATGACTTTTGTATGTATTACAGTTCGGCTAGTATTGGTGTCGCTGAAAGGCGGTTGCAGGAAGCCATTCAAAGGGCGCATTCCTGGGCTTTAGCGCATGGGTTCCGGTTCTCTGCCTCCAAAACTCGAGTTATGCACTTTTGCCGCCAACGGGCGGTGCACCCAGACCCAGAACTGTACTTAGGTGACGACCTTCTGCGTGTTGAAGATACGCACCGCTTCTTGGGCATGTTGTTCGATGCCCGGCTCACGTGGGTTCCCCACCTACAACAGCTTCGACAAAAGTGCTGGCGCCACTTAAACATACTGCGCTGCCTCAGCCACACTGCTTGGGGGGGCCGCCCGTCCAACTCTCTTACGACTTTATAAGGCTCTCATCCAGTCCCGCCTGGACTATGGGAGCCAGGTGTATGACTCGGCAGCCCCTTCTGCGCTTCGGGTCCTAGACCCCATCTTAAATGCTGGTGTTCGCTTGGCAACGGGAGCCTTTCGTACAAGCCCGGTAATGAGCCTCCTCGTTGAGGCTGGGGTTCCTCCACTGCGTTACCGTCGGCAACACTTGTCTTCATACGTCGCTCGTGTCCACACCTCAGACCATCATCCGCATCGCAGGCTTCTCTTCCCAACTGCTGCACTCCCATCCCCTCAAAGACGGCCTCGGTCGGGTCTCCCGATTGCAGTCCGTGTCCATTCCCTTCTCTCCTCCCTGGAATCCCTTCCCTTCCCTCCTACTTTCCACTACTCTTCCCAAACACCTCCTTGGTGTATTCCTCGTCCGCAGCTACGGTTGGACTTGTCCTGGGACTCAAAAGCCTCCATTTCACCATCGGTTCTTCGTTGCCAGTTCCAGGAACTCCTTGACTCATTCCACGGTGCGGAGGTCATTTATACCGATGGTTCCCTGGTAGATGGCCATTCTGGGTACGCCTATCTCCATGGTGACCTTTTTGAACAGCGGTCTTTGCCAAGCGGAAGTGGTGTGTTCACTGCAGAGCTGGTCGCTATCTCTAGAGCTCTGGAACATATCCGAGCCTGCCCTGGGGAGTCGTTTGTCATATGTAGCGACTCCCTGAGTGCTTTGCGAGCGCTCGACCAGTGCTTCAGCAAACACTCTCTGGTGCAGAGTATCCAAAACACTGTTGCAGCTCTCCATAGGTCAGGTCGCTCAGTGGTCTTCGTATGGACCCCAGGGCACGTCGGCATACCTGGTAATGAGCGTGTGGACCAGTTGGCCAAGCAGGCCACTTCCTCACGCCGTCTTGACATTGGGCTCGTGGAAACGGACCTTAGGTTGATGCTGCACCGGAAGGTGCAAGGCGCTTGGGGCTTGGAATGGTCTGCACTGAGTGTGCCAAACAAGCTTCGCACAATCAAACCATCCACAGCCACATGGAAAACCTCACTGAGGCCCTGTCGTCGAGACTCCATCGTGCTGTGCCGCCTCCGTATCGGGCACACGTGGTTGACACATGGCTATTTACTTCGCCATGAGCCACCGCCCGTGTGTCGCTGTGGTGGCGCCTTGACGGTGGTTCACCTCCTGGTGGACTGTACTGTTTTGGCCCCATTGCGGCGGTCTTTTAATCTTCCAACTACCCTATCCTTAGTGCTAGGGGACGATGCCTCCATGGCTGACTCTGTGCTCCGTTTTATCCGTGCAGCCGGTTTTTACAATTCTATTTAATGTAGGGTGGATTCTCCTGACCTTTTAACCGTATTTTACTGTTTTATATCTTCTGATTAACAGACATTCGTGTTGCTGTGACATTCGTGACTGGCCCGTCCATTTTTATCTCAGTGACCAGCCAGCCACGGATTCTCATTTCAAATTTTAGCATGATTGACTAACTTGGTTTTATTGTTTTATTTTTGTATCTGTGCTGTTGGTTTCTCTATGTTTGTTGTTTGTAAATTTCATCGGTGACATGTACTCTTGAGTATTCATATGGTTGTTTACAATTAAATGGACATTCTTTGTTGGGAACAGGGGACTGATGACCCAGTAGTTTGGTCCCCTTTAAATAACAACAACAACAACAACAACAATGGTGACCGAGCTACTGGCTCGTCACAATACGCCAGTCACTATTCTTAATGATCTGTGGTATCGTATTGACGCTGCATGGGCATCTGTACCTGTACACGCCATCCAAGCTCTGTTTGACTCAATGCCCAGGAGTATCAAGTCCATTATTACGGACAGAGGTGGTTGTTCAGGGTACCGATTTCTCAGGATCTATACACCCAAATTGCGTGAAAATGTAATCACATGTCAGTTATGATATAATATGTTTATCCAATGAATACCTGTTTATCATCTGCATTTCTCCTTGGTGTAGCAATTTTAATGGCCCGTAGTGTATGTTGAAAGTCGATAAGTAGGCCTACTCTGTGACTTCTGAAGTTTTCCAGGCTCACTTCTTCTTCCAACAATTTTTGGATGTGCAGCCATATCCTGTGCTAAAATTCTGTCACGGTATTTCGGTCAATGTGAGAGCCAACTACAGGAGAATTCAGATACAGTTCTGGTATGTATACTGTTTTTTGCACATGCACATGTGCTGGCGTCGTTTTGCGCATGTGTCTGGTGGTCACATGCGCGATACAGCTGAGATGTCTGTGCTGCCCTCGGTGGTGAAAGAGAAACAGTCATCTAATCATTGATTATCAAAATATTCAAATGTTTGTAATTCTATGGTGGCGAATTACTCTTTCATCCAGATGGCTTCAAATGACTCCCCGCCAATACCCCCCCCCCCCAATTCCAGTAGCACAGTATGCCCCATTCGGATGTTGCTCCAAAATATGTTGACCCCAGTCCTTAAATCGCAAAAAACGCCTGTAAAATAATCCAGTGGAATGCGAGGTCCATCAAGGCAAACAAAGAAGTCTAATGATAGCAAATACCATATATATTTGTGCCACGACCGAAACGTGATTAAGACTTAACTAACCGTTCGCAGGCCCGAGCTACTTTGTAGATAGAGACGATAGAGATGACGACTACGGCGGTGCGTGTTGTTGGTAAACTAGATGTCTTCTTAAATATCAGAGGTATTAAAATGAAGGAGATGCTCTGAATAAAAATTTGTGCCAAGACCAGGAGTCGAACCCGGAATCTCCTGCTTACTAGGCAGGCGCTCAGCCAGAATAACTTCATGGATAAGGCGACTGCACGGATTTTCTTAAGGCGCCTCTCCCTCCCCTATGTATATACGTATTAGTGCTGTTTTGGTCAAGTGTAGCTTAGAGATCTATCTAGTGTTACGCCCAGATAAGTTGTGTAATGGTTATGACTGAGTCTCTGCCCAACGAAAAGGACGTTAATTTCCTTTTGAGCCTCTCTATTATTGAGGTGAAATGTGCTAACTTCTGACTTTCCACATATAGCTGAATGTACCTTCGAAATTGTATGACAGTACGACGCGTAGTTCATGAGATATAATCACATAAACAGTAACTTTCATGGAAAGTAGGCGCCATTTCGTACAGTAGTTATACATGAGCTAGAGGTTCTGAGTGAGCTGATTGCTCCCTTCATCCAGTGATCGATGCACAGTAACAAGTGCCACGTCATCAGCATAGATGAATTTTAACACGTTCGCTGCCGTTCACGCTCTGGCGAGATGATGCTAGGTGCCACTTCACGCTCTGGCGCGTGGTCGTATTTTGACAGTATCTTTTCATAGTTTTGAGCTACTGAATGTTTCGATTTTAGTTTTCAGTTTTTTGATATGGTTTTTTATTTGCATTTGTGTTTTTGTGAAAACAACAAATGAACAATATAAACAATACATACAAGGTATTTCATAAAATATATACTTATTTCTATAATATCATCAGCAATATAAGTATGAATAATATCAAAACTAAGAAGTATTTTTTATAAACTGGTAACTAATCGAAATAAATTTAAAATAATCAAAAGCTTGCTTGCTTGTTTACATAAGAATCCAATAAATCTATCAGGACATCATGAGAAGCGTGTGTGGCTCGTAGCCGGTAATACAAACGCGGAAATCTGGAACCACGTAAGTGTGCATATCACTTATACTCTTACCTGAGTGCCTACCAAGGTTATACAGCGTTATTAGACGATGGCAGTTTACAACAACCCATAATAGGATGCTAGGTCGCAGCACGCGCCACAGCGTGAGCGGCACCTGACTCAAGTAACGTTTGCACGCGCCGGAGCGTGAACGGCAGCGAACGTGTTAATGACGAAACGGAGGGTACGTCATTTGTGTAGACATTTATGAATCTCTTATGAGATCTTTATTTGCCATAGATCGCTTATAGACATTGATTTTACATTGATGACTAGTTTCGACACATTAGAGTCATTGGATTGGGTTGTTTGGTTGGGATAGGGGGACTAAACTGCTAAGGTTATCAGTCTCTCGGCAAGGAGGAAAAGGCGTGAGGATAGGAAAGGTGGGAAGGAGGAAAGGAAATGCAACCTCGGAAGTAAAGAAGGAAGGAAGACTGCATTAGCTTGGGGCCCCGAGCTCTCCACGCACGTACTTACGAAAGAACCGCGAGCCCCCTGGGGTAAAGAGTAAATTATCGAATCTTAATTGTCCAGGCATAGTAAACAAATGTTTCAGATGAACTGACACTATGCTATAAAATGGCCACTATAGTGTCAGCTCATCTGAATCAAATGTCTTACCATACTTGGACAATTATGATTCGATGATGATTCTTTAACGAGTTGAAACCAGTCATAGATGTAAAATCAATTTATATAAGCGATCTATGGCAAATAAAGATCTCATAAGAGATTTATAAGTATCATATTAAAATCGCACCCTACATAAATCCTGAATACGATGACACTTTATTCACTTATCCGTGGCTTGGGCCTTAGTGACCCTATGCTTGCTCTACACTCCTCCTCCATCGCTCTCGGTTGCGAGCCTCTCGCAACCATTCACCTGCTCCTGGTCTCATGTCCTCGGTGTCTCTGTCAACATTGTCTTTCCATCTTGCCCGTGGTCGTCCCCGGTATCTCCTTCCAGCTACCGTTCCCAGCAACACATCATGGGGTATCCTCCCTTCGCTGATCCTTGCTACATGTCCAGCCCAGGTCAACCTCCTTCTCTTCATTCTTTTTATAAAGTCCGGCTGTGCGTAAAGCTCTTATAATTCTTTTTTTTTTTCGAATTCTCCATTCTCCTGTTTGTGAATCTATCACAGGGCCATAGGCTTTTCGGGGGATTTTTCGTTCGAAAACCAGTAGTTTCTGTTCATTTGGTCTTCTGAGGGTGCGGTTTTCACAACCGTACATAACCACTGGCATAATCATACTTTGATACAATCTGGTCTTGAAACTTCTTGTCAGGGACCTTTTCTTAAGCACGTGCTGAAGGCTAAAGTATGCTCTATTGCCTCCAACAATTCTTGCATTTAATCAAAGTACTAAAAGAATTTCAGTTTCCATCTAAAATAATCAGCTTGGTAGCAATGTGTCTAGAAGTGTCTGTAAAGTGCGGACAAGTACTGGTCTATCAGAACAGTTTGAAGTTTGAACTGCCCTCAGACAGGGAGATGCACCCTCCCCTATATTATTCAACCTTGTGCTAGAAAAAGTAGAATGTATGAAAACTGACCCCATTGAAATACCCTTAGACTGGCTTATGCGGATGATGTAATCCTAATCAGCGGCAGTAGGGAAGAGCTGAGAAGAATGGCAACCTCGTACTGCCAGATTGCCAGTAAAGCAGGCTTGCAAATTAGCTATTTATTCCCACGAAGTAATGGGTGCTATCGACAAGGGTTCGCAAATCGATTCCGTATTTCTTGATTTCCAGAAGGCTTTTGACACCGTACCTCACAAACGGCTTTCAATCAATTTGTGTGGTTATGGTATATCGCCCCAAATTTGCTACTGGATATGGGATTTCTTGTCAGAGAGGACACAGTTCGTAGTAATCGATGGTACGGCATCGACTAAAACAGAGGTGATATCGGGCGTTCCACAGGGTAGTGTTATTGGTCTTCTGCTGTTCCTTATTTACATAAACGATTTAGGGGAAAATCTAAGTAGCTCTCTTAGGTTGTTTGCAGATGACGCCGTCAGTAACCGTCTAGTAAAATTATTTGAAGGTCAAAACCAACTGCAGAACGATCTGAATAAGATATCAGTATGGTGTAAAGATTGGCAATAGACTCTAAATAATGAGAAGTGTGAAGTCGTCCACATGAGTACGAAAAGAAATCCCTTAAACTTTGTTTACAAGATAAATTAATCAAAAGTGAAGGCTGTAAACTCCACATAATACCTAGGAATTACTGTTACTTCAGACTTAAATTGGAAAGAACACGTAGATAATGTCGTGGGAAAGGCGAACCAGAGACTGCGTTTTATTGGCAGAACCCTTACAACATGTAACAGTACTACAAAAGAAATTGCATACACTACGCTTGTCCATCCAGTTTTGGAGTATTGCTGGCCAGTGTGGGATCCTTATCAGGTGGGTTTGACGAAAGAGTCCAAAGAAGGACGGCTCGTTTCGTATTGTCACGATACAGGGGAGACAGCGTTACGGAACTGATACAGGATCTGGGATGGGAATCGTTACAACAAAGGCGCTTATCGCTGCGTCGTAGCTACTTACGAAAGTCCAATCGCCAACATTCTCTTCCCAATGGAAAAATATATTGTTGACTCCCACTTACATAGGTAGAAATGATCATCAGCATAAAATACGAGAAATCAAAGCTCGAACGGAGAGATTCAGGTGTTCTTTCTTCCCGCGCGCTATTCGAGAATGAAATGGGAGATAAATAGTATAATGGTGGTTCGATTAACCCTCTGCCAGGCACTTAAATGTGATTTGCAGAGTATCCCGTGTAGATGTAGACAAGACGCAATACATGGTCCTAAGCAAGTCTGCTAGTGATGGGGACCTGCTCAAGGTGGACAATCTCCCATTCAAAAGGGCGAGTACTTTCAAATATCTTGGTACCTTCTTTAGTGAACAGAACCTCTGTGAATACGATGACAGTTAATAATAATTTGTGTAGAGAATCAACAAGAGAGGTGCTAAGACTGATCCCTGTGGAAGATCATTCTTGAGTGTAAAAGGACGGCTAGGCCGACTGTTGACATCGACTACTATCCGTCGATTGCTCACTATGTTCTGGATAAGTCATGCAATCTTTCTGTACGTCATGTTGGAGTTTCTGTATGAACTAGGTACCGGTGGTCTCAACAGTTTGGCCGGCCGCGGTGGCCGAGGTGACTGAGGCGCTCCAGTCACGGTCAGCACGGCCACTACGGTCGGGGGTTCGAATCCCCCCTCGGGCATGGATATTTGTGCCGTCCTAGTTCGTAAGTAGTTCATAAGTAGTTTTTAAGTTTAGGGACTGATGACCCCGTAGTTAAGTTCTATAAGCTTTACAAACATTTGAATTTTCAACAGTTTGATCTCTTAGGGAAAAAATCGCACTGACGTGTTTTACGGCCTACTTTGGATTTGTAGTTTTATAAGTTTTTGCAAACATTTTGGAACAAAATAATAATATAAATAATAAAAAATTAATTAATGAGACTGTCTAAAACCCTTTTGGGGAAAAAAATTTAGGTAGTGCCGGGTTCCGAACCAGTAACCTTCAAAGTCACAGTCCAAGGCGTTGCCCCTACGCTCCAGCTAGTAATGAGGGATTGCGTTCATTAATCTCATACCATTAATGGCCGTTCGTAACTGATGCTAATATGGCATTTGTAGTCAGTAGATTATCATTTATCGTACGAAGAACGACGTGTTTTTGTTAATTATTCAGTGCGCCATTGCTCTGAAATGACAACGTGTAAGTTACAACAAGAAAATTATCAAATACGCAACGCAAGATGGTGTATGCCAGAAAGAGATCTTGGCGAGGAATGTCACGTGACATCTGCGAACGGCTGGTTTTCGTTAATGCAATGGAGGGTGTCAAAACTCGTTATTTTTGCAAATGTCTCTCAAACGATACGAGATCTCAAAAAAACATAAGGGAACAAAGTTGTAGAGAATTGTCTCTTCTACAAATTCGCTTATTCAATTTTCGCATCATATGAACGGATCATTTGCAATTAAAATTACATTACAAACGGATTTTTTTGTGTTACTAACGTATTTCTTGTCCAAAATATTTGCAAAAGCGAGGTTCTGGTCTGTGGTAGTCAACAATTATGCCTGTAAAATTTGGTGCTGATCGGTTGAACGGTTCGTCTTAAAAACAGGGAATACGTTACGCACAGACAGACAGACATACATCCCAAAATCGCCGTTATTTTTGAAATATCTTTGAAACGCTACGAGATATGAAAAAACCATAACAGAGCAAAGTTGTAGAGAATTTTTTTCTCTACAAATTCGGTTATTCAATTTTCGTGTCAGATGCATGGTTAAGCCGTTATTTTCATATAAATTTCGAGCTGTCAAAAGACGATCGCAAAGGTCCACTTTTAGTGTTACTACCGTAACCTAAAGTGGGCCGAAATGCTTGTTAGCCCCGAGCAAACGGCCGAACTCAACGCGGCATACACACACACCTCCGGGCACCGCGTAGATTTCAATGAGTAGAGCAATTGCAATTCAACAACTGCCCGCACTCGGAGCAGAAGTTACACCAGGCCGGCACGACTCCGTATCAACAACCCTTGCCCATCCACACGGCCACCCGCCTACCGAGGGAAGCCGTCACTTGTCAACAGCCCCGAGCCACGTACTCCATCCGCTTTCCACCGGCCCCTACGGTTCAACTCCGTTAAAGTCACGTGCCCACTC
Organism: Locusta migratoria; assembly: GCA_026315105.1. Taxonomy (NCBI): domain Eukaryota; kingdom Metazoa; phylum Arthropoda; class Insecta; order Orthoptera; family Acrididae; genus Locusta; species Locusta migratoria. The sequence continues at coordinate 218,953,490 of CM048744.1, read as the reverse complement.
CGGCGTATAAAGATTACTACCGCGTTCGAGCAAAGATAAACAGCCTATCGCTGACAGTCGACCAGCGATCCGGCTCAAGACTCTTTAGTGATCAGAACCCCTGTGAATACAATGACAGTTAATTATGATTTGTGTAGACAGTTGTAACGATACACTTAATTTTTTTGTTTATCTTTGATCAGCGATGCTAATCGTCTCCGGTTTCCTCTGACTCGCAATGCAACTAATTTAATTTCGTTCGTCATTTTTTACTTACAAACAAGCGAGAAGACGGAACCGTGATAGTAGTTTTACTCACTCTCTGGTCTGTGTCTGATGTGACAAGACGTCTTCCGTACCTGTATCCCACTTATGTAAGTAAGAAGAATGCATGCTGTTGCTGAAAGTATATTATTTAAATTTAAAAGCATTCCCTCTCCTTGGTTTTCATTTAAATCAAACTCCTCCACGCCAAATATTTAATTTCTTAATGTTTTCAGCTCCTTCGCGGCCGTAATAGTTTAATGTTCAGACGCCATTACAATCGCTTCGCATTGTCTGCAAAATGTCGATCAATCAATCATACTTATACAATACTTTGCTTGATTTTAGAACCTGCAGTCATTTCTTTTGTAATTTCACGAAGTCCGATCATGTTTTTTAATTATTTTATCATTACCAGTAACTTCATGATCCACCCACGGTCACAAAACAATGAAAAGCGAAGTGAACAGTCTGAACATTGATCTCCTACGGAAAGTATCTCGAATTTCACGGATTAAATAAGTAAAAGTTATCATTTCCAGCTTCTACAATACTAAGAGCAGGACACAGCTAGATGCTTTCCGTAAGTCTTATAACGTGCTGTTGCTTGTATGGTGCCCGACTTTAATATGCAACCCGCGGTTTATATTTTTTTAATGTTCATTTTATGCTGTACTTTAACTCAATTATTTCAAATTAAAAAAAAAAAAAAAAAAAAAAAAATTGGTACCATCAATTCCTTGGCCAAAATATAATCGCGGAATCTACTTTAACAATTATGGCATCATACAAAGCAAGGGCAACGTTATATAGTGAACAAGAGGGGTGCCAAGACTGATCCCTGTGGAAGACCAATTTTGAGTGTAAAAGGACGGCTAGGCTGATTGTTAACATCGAGTACTATCCGTCGATTGCTCACTATGCTCTGGATAAGTCATGCAATCTTTCTGTACGTTATGTTGGAGTTTGTTTATGAACTAGGTGCCGGTGGGCTCAGCAGTTGATCTCTTAGGGAAAAAGAAGTCGAGTTGTGAGTCGACCGGACAGGCTACGGCGTGGCGGGGAGCGAGCGGGCAGTGAGCCCTCGACTAGCAGCGCGGTCAGACGCGGCCACCTGCTGCTGGCGGAGCGAGCATGCTGCGGCCAATCAGCGCGAGGCGAGGCGGCGGCGGCGGGCGTCCGCGGCCTGCGCCGGCGTCCGGCGGCGGGGGCGGCGGGGGCGGCGGAGGCGGCGGGGGCGGCAGCGGGGGCGGAGGAGGCGGCGCGTCAGTCGTGCGTCGCCGGCCGCGCGAGAAGTTGCCGCCGCTGCCGCCCGGCTGCTGCGACTGGGGGCAGCTCGTCTTCGCCCACAGGTCGGTGGACCAACACTCCGAGTCTGCCTCGCGCGGGAGGCCGCTAGCCTTAGGTACGGAAATGTGTCCCGGCCTACAATTTGCTTTCAAATGTATCTACATCTAGGTGGGATACTCTGCAAACGGTTCGTTTGTAATTACAATTATATTACAAACGCCTTTTTTGGTATTACTACCGTATTTTTTGTCCGAAAAATTTGAAAAAGGCAGGTTCTTGTCTCTGACGGCCTACAATTATGTGTGCAAAATTTGGTGCTGATCGGTTGAGCGGTTCGTCTTAAAAACAGTGAACACGTTACGGACACACAGACAGATATCCCAAAATCGCCGTTATTTTTGCAAATATCTCTGAAAGGATACGAGATATGAAAAAAAAAAAAAAAAAAAAAAAATCACAACACAGCAAAGTTGTAGAGAATTTTCTTCTCTATAAATTCGGTTATTCAATTTTCGTGTCAGATGCATGGTTAATCCGTTATTTTTATTTAAATTTCGAGCTGTCAAAATACGATCGCAAAGGCCCACTTTTAGTGTTAATACCATAATCTAAAGTGCCTGGCAGAGGGTTCATCGAACCACCGTTGTACTATTTTATCTCCCATTCCATTCTCGAATAGCGCGCGGGAAGAATGAACACCTGAATCTCTCCGTTCGGGCTCTGTTTTCTCGTACTTTATTCTGATGATCATTTCTACCTATATAAGTGGGTGTCAACAATATATTTTCGCATTCGGAGGAGAATGTTAGCGATTGTAGTTTCGTAAGCAGCCCACGCCGCAGTGATAAGCGCCGTTGTTGTAATGATTCCCATCCCAGATCCTGTATCATTTCCGTAACGCTGTCTCCCGTGTATCGTGACAATACGAAACGAGCTGCCTTCCTTCTTCTGACTCTTTCGATGTCCTCCGTCAAACCCACATGATAAGGATCCCACACTGGGCAGCAGTATTCCATAAAAGGACGGACAAGCGTAGTGTACGCAGTTTCTTTAGTAGTTCTGTTGCATCTTTTAAGGGTTCTGCCAATAAAACGCAGTCTCTGGTTCCCCTTTCCCACGGCACTATCTACGTGTTGTCTCCAATTTAAGTCAGAAGTATTTGTAATTCCTAGGTATTTTGTTTAGTTTACGGCATTTACAGTTGATTGATTCATCATGTAAACAAAGTTTAACGAATTTCTTTTCGTACTCATGTGGACGACTTCTCATTATATAGAGTCAATTGCAAATTCTTACACCATATAGATATCTTATCCAAATCGTTCTGCAGTTGGTTTTGAGCTTCAGATGATTTAACTAGATGGTAAATGACAGAGTCATCTGCAAACAAACAACCTAACAGAGCTACTCAGATTTTCCCCTAAATCGTTTATGTAAATAAGGAACAGCAGAGGACCAATAACACTACCCTGTGGAACGCCCGATATCACCTCTGTTTTAGTCGATGCCTTACCATTGATTAGTACGAACTGTGTCCTCTTTGAGGGGAAATCCCCTATCCAGTCGCAAATTTGGGGCGATATACCGTAACCACGCAATTTGACTAAAAGCCGTTTGTGAGGTACGGTGTCAAAAGCGTCTGGAAATCAAGAAATACGGATTCAATTTGCGAACCATTGTCGATATCACATATCACTTCGTGTGAATAAAGAGCTAGTTGTGTTTCGCATGAACGATATTTTCTAAATTCATGTTGACCTTGGGCCAATAGGTCATTCGGTTCGAAATAATTCATAATATTTGAATACAGGATATGTTCCAAAACCCACCTGCAAATTGAAATCAATGAAATAGGCCTGTAGTTTAATGGGTTACTCTACTGCCTCTCTGGAATATCGGTGTGACCTGTGCCACTTTCCCATCTTTTGGTACAGATCCTTCTTTGAGAGAGCGGTTGTATATGGCTTTTAAGTAAGGAGGTATCGCTTTAGCATAATCAGATAGAAATCTAATGGGTATACAATCCGGACTAGAGGACTTGTTCTTGTTAAGTGATTTTAGTTGCTTCACTACTCCGATGATATCTACTTCTACGTTACTCATTACGACCTCTGTTCGTTGTTCCGTTGTGTCTTTTTTTTTTTAATTGCTTTAGTGCGCGAAACTACTAAGGTCGTAAGGGTCCATGTCAGAACGTACTAAAAGCGGGGACTAAGAATGGCCAAAGCCGAAGAAGGCACCAGTTCGTCGTGTACTCCATATTATGTCTTCAGAAGGACTTTACTACCGAGGAGAGTGAACGAAATTCATTTATTGTTACGTAATATTCTTGAAGTACCAAACTGATAGTTCCAGTGTTCAGTGCAACTGAGTCACCTTCGAGACATAATTAACCCTTTCAGACCTGATTTTTTTCTCTGTCAAGGAAATTATTATTTGCATAACTCTTGCTTCTAAAATCAATGAAATTTTAACTGAATACTCTTCACTTAAATGTTCAATGATTTTAAAAGCAAGATCTATGCAATTATATGCACCCATTGTCATTCTATAACACTGCGTATACTAAAAAACAAGGCTTTTTTTAAGGACTACAGTAATTAGTTTTGTAGCACCAACTGCTGTACATTTAAACTGATAGTTCAATAACTACTTCGCATAATAACAACTTATGCCTTCAGTTATACAGTGGAATGCAACTAACCCACAATGTCCGTGTTCTTTGCTGCGCAGTGCAACACTCGGTTCTTAATATTCTTATAGAGATCTTCCGCAGGTGGCAGTAATTGTGCATGATGAAATGATTGAACACTCAGGTGCCGTATACATGTTCTTTCCATTGAGAAAAAATGCTTCTGAACCATCTTAGACACCGTAGAAGTTATGTACACATTTGTAGCCAGAGGGTCAGAATGGGTTAAACTACACATACAAATACACACACACACACACACACACACACACGCGCGCGCGCGCGCGCGCGCGCGCGCGCGCCTGCGCTCGCGCCTAGTGGCGAATCCAAGGCGGAAGGGGGGGGGGGCGGGCTATGGGGTCGCTGCCCCCCCCTCCTCCGAGCACGGCGAAAACCCCACAATATGTGTAACACGAGTTTTTTTTTTTAATCAGGTCTTTTTTATGCCCCTTTCAGAACTGAAACCAGCATAACAAAGTACGTTCAAAAACATTTTTTTTTCTTATTTTTCTTCTTAGACATCTGATTGAGGGCGCAAAATTTCTACGACCTCAGCCCCCCACTTAGGCTAAAATCCTCGTTCCCCACTGTTCATCCATCCATCTCCTTCATCCCTATAGTAATATAATTCTCCCAGTCTGTATAGTGGAATGTAGGAAAACAGTTTGCAAAATGTGCTGCGAATAGAGTGGGAAGTAAATACGTAATAAATTACATTCTCATCCGTAATGTGGCGATTTTTCGTGTATTTTCTTGTTTATCTCGTCATAGCTCCTGGCTTATATGTCATCATACTACCGTACAATTTCGAATATATATAATATGTCACGAATATAGTTATTAAAAAAGACGTAATAAATCGATCGAAACTCAAGCATGATGGAGCGGTTGTTCATGACCCTGACTGTTCATGACGTCATATCTGGCATACAATAATGTCCAAGGCATACTCAGTGGCACGCCTGTAATATGTATCGCGAATTCAGTTAGTAGTGTAGAAGCAATAAAGTCTAATATCGTACCGACTGTCGTAGTTTTATTGCATGAACGGCGAAAAAGTACTAACCCGGAAACTATTTCTCCTTTCGCCAAAATTTTGCTGTGGTTGTTAGCGAGAAAATATCATAAAGGTTTGAAATTACATTTAAAGTTTGTTGCAAGTAGCGAAGTACTCTCATTCTTCTATAACGTATCAATCGTCGTATGATATAGCATTTTTTTAGCAACTCTCATCGTTGATGATGTTATGTATCCTGAATTATGTGCTGGTTCGTACCTCCACATCAATTGTTGACTGATAGTAAGGAATGTGTGTACCACGTTTGGTTGAAATCGGTTCAGTTGAATGAGAAGTGGAACACACACACACACACACACACACACACACACACACACACACACACACACACACACATTCATTATTCATTCATTTTATAATATGTACAGATTTATTAATTTTGCCAACTATAGACAACATTCAACTTAAGACTTATATTATTTCTTACTCTTCCTTTCTTCTCAGTACTTCTTCATTTAATTTCCAACCGCTAGTCTCTGATTATCAGTACACACTCTTTCCATCAGTAACCTGAAGCTATTACTGTAACCTATTACTTCTATTGTAATACCTATTTTGTTTACATCCTTCTTCACTGCTACACACCCTACAAGTTTCTTCAGTTATAGCAATTAAAAATTGCCTTTGTAGTCCGTGTTTCTTCCATTCTTTTCAAATATTCATACAATTTTAGCCACCCTTTCTTCATTGCATCTGACTTTTTTCTGTATTTTTATATAAAGATTTATTTCTATGTTAATCCATGTATTTTCATTGTTTTATCCGACCTAGAATTTGTCTTAGTATTTTCGTCTCTCTTTTTCTGAACTCTTTTAGAATTTCTTTCTTATTCAATGTTAGACACTCTGATCGCTATGTTTCTTGTGTTTTAATAACTTAATTATAATCTACGCTTGGATCGATATCTTCACACACAGCTCCATTGTTTAATATTCTAATATACTTATTATTTAACGAATTGGTTTTATGCTCTTACGCCATCGTCAGGTATATGAACATGACTATATGTATGTCATTAGGGCATAACAGCCAAAAACTAGCTCGTCAAATAGTAAATATATTTACTCTGAGCTTGATGATGGTAAACAGACGAAAACCGGCTCGTAAAATAGTAAATATGTTTATATATCTGTTCCTGTTGATGGTAAAAAGACGAAAACCAGTTCGTTACATAGTAAATATTGTAAATATTACGCCATTGTCTTGTAGCAAATATTATATTAACAAGAGACGCAAGTTAGACAGTGCAATATATACAGTATCTGCTGATTTAGCTGCCCCTACATCTGCCGATTTACGCAACCACGCTACACTGTTGGAAACATGTTGTTATTACGAATATATAAGAGTGTATATTTCGATCAGTTCGATTTTTAATAAATTAGTTACATTACTGTTACCTACTTTCAACAATTAATTTCGCTCCTCATTATATCCGTTCGTTGGGCATCTTCACTGGTCTACAATGACATATATGTACAATTTTTTTGTTTCCTTATAATTACAGAAAATCAGCTCGTTAAAAATGTTGTTTCTTTAGTTATGGAAATTTCATGCGAGATTTTTGCCTGACTTCATGAAGCGCCGACACTTTTATTCACGCAAAGTTTGCATGAAAAGACGTTTCACTTACATTAATTGCCTAAAAACTAAGTAAACATTAAAAAAATTCGAAATGTCGCTCCAGATTCGAACCTCGCACCTTCCCCGCATTGCTTCGTCTGCCCTTACCAACTACGCTGCATTTTAGTATTACAGAATTTATGCAGCTTACAGTGAAGTAAATAATGTATTAACCACTGAACTGATGAGGTATGTGTTCCAATCTATTCGTAAAACAAACATGTTTTCAGCTACGTAGGTGGCGTATAGCGTGGTTGCACAAAATGACATACATAGGGGCAGGTAAGCCATATTGGGAACGATACGCTAGCTCCTATTTTGATGAAAATATTCAATACATTTCATTATAATATTTTTATTTATTTCATATTAATGGAAGATAATTAATATATAATACGACACGCAGGAGTACTCCATAGAATCTAGTATACATAGGTTCTAGGATCGCAGTATATAATTTTCTCAGGAAGGAAATGCTTTTTCTGTACTGGTATCACTTACTATTGGGGTTCAACTCAATACTCAGTTACACAAAAATATGTACAATGAGACCGATTATGTGGCGTGTGGACGATCACTAATGAACAACAGAATCTCTAAATTTATATTTATAACGGCGAGGGAAATCTAATGTCAAATGGAAAGATAATTAAGAATGACACTGTTGTTAATCATCAATAATACGAATTTGCATGTAAGATACTTTGAAGAATAAGTAACTTTAAATTCCGATCGTATTACTTTGAAATACTCATATTCAGTCTGTATTAATGATAGAAACCATTATTTCATCCCTGCAGATTCTCCTTGTAAATATAGAATCCGTCTCACAATACTTCATATTGTTGGAAAAATTCTCCCTACACATCAGACTAATATATTTAACAATAATGGATATCGATATAGAGTTATCACGTCTGAAGAGTTTAACAATACGTGTTCTTTGTTTCAGACTAACATGATTCATAACTACAGTCCTCTTTTCTCTTTTATTTATTTACATTTCATTTTTAGTGGCTAGTTCTGGTTAGGAGCATCATTGTCAACTGGTTGATAATGTGGCTGTGACACGATTCTATTCAAAACATATTGAAACATAAATCATAAAAACAAAGTGTGTCTGTGGAGATTCTTATTCCGAAACATTTCATCAGTTGCTGAGCTGCCAGTAGAGTTCTCTGCCGAAAGTAATGAAGATCATTAAATAGGTTTTGCGTGCGTAATTTAATACTTTCGAAGCCAGTCACTCATTAGAGAAGCCTAAGATACGTGAAATAGATCAGCAAACACAAACTTTCGATCGTATTGTGTCTATGTTGTAACAGAAAGAAATGCAGTACTTAGATTAACTGCTATTTTTTGTTACGCTTCCCCTGTAAAGAGGCCAGCGTCTTGTAGTAGCATGAAGGGGGTAACATTGAGGCGAAGTTGTTTTATTTATTTATTTATTTTGTAAGCGAAGTATCAGGTTGGATACTGTTTATTGTTAATGGTGTAGATTTCATAAACTTTAAGGGAATAAATATCAACTCCAAAATCACGGTATTAGGTAGTAAGTACTTTTGAATCCGCTAAAACGAACAACAGTCACATAAGTTCACCGACTGTTCCCTCACGACATCAAACACCACTGAAAGAGCTGAAGACATCTCCAGCTAGCCCTCCACTTAGCGGCCACAGAAAAAGCTACAAACGCGGGCGTCCGTGACCTGATTTTGCGCACGCCTTCTCTGAAGGAAATAGCGCTTTGATACAAGGCAGCTCACACTGGCGATACCATAACCCTGTCTTCACTACTCTGTAGCATGTATCGTTTCATCCACTTTATTCGACATATCCGTTAGTAACGCAGACTTTTCCTGATAATTTACGTGGACACGAGTATAAAACAGTAATAAGAGCCGCGTGCTATCAGACCAACCATGCAAGGCGATGTGTAATGGAATAATTACATAGTTTTTGTATTCTAGAAAACATTCCAAAACGGCGTTATGGTGCAGACTTCACCAAAATACTAATTCATCAGATACAATTTTTTCCACAGGAATGTATCTGTTGAATTAGTATTTTAACTAAGTCTGCACCTTAACGCATTTCTTGGATGTTTTATAGAATATAAAAAGTATGATGGTAATTATACTCTACTGCTCGATAAACTATCTGGAAAAGTTCCTATATATTCTTCTTCTGATTAACATAGAATGTAAAAAAAAAATGATAATGGAAAGGGACCGAACTAATTAAAGAGCTTGAGGGGTACACTCGTTTCCAAAACAACGGAGGATGGCGCTTAACATATTTCCACTACTCTAACGATCAAAGTGGACCACTGCTGGCTCCATCTCTTTTACCTGTTACTTACAACAAGTGAACTGCCTTCTGAATAGTCTGCACCTATTAATTTTGCTTTAGATTTCAAACGCTGCACTGTTTTATGTAATTTTTTAAAGTAATGAATTTTATGGTCAATACTATCATCAGTACAACAGCACAAGTTATTGAAAAGCCTACTCTATGCTGATGAAAACTCTATCATTTACAGTATTTTTATTTAAGGTTGAAAACAACTAAACTGTTATTGTTCTACTAAATGTTCAAATGTTTGTATAGCTTATGGGACTTAACTACAGGGTCATCAGTCCCTAAACTTACAAACTACTTATGAACTAACTAATACTAAGGACTACACAAATATCCATGCCCGAGGGGGGATTCGAACCCCCCGACCGTAGTGGCCGTGCAGACCGTGACTGGAGCGCCTCAGTCCCCTCGGCCACCGCGGCCGGCTATTGTTCTACTAATATTTCCTTATTACGAACTAGTTTTCAGCTTATTCGGATTTCTTCAGGAAACAGCTGACTAACATTGACAAGAAACGTTAGTTCTTAGGTTACGATGCGTGTTAAACAAAGATACAACATAAAAATACAGAGTTTTGGTTATGATATTAGTTGAGAAGCTGACGATTTCATCTCTCGTCACAGATGTTGTGCATTTAACAAGCTTCTTAACATTTTAAAGATGTAATTTACGAAAGCATAAAATGAACTACATTACACACGTAAAGTACTGAATATTACTGTATTACATGCAAGCTGCAGTAAGCTTTCTGTAGTCGTGTCGTACGTTAAATAGTTCGAAACTGAGCACACACCATTTTTGTTGTGCGTCAAACACGGTTTTCACATTGTAATTACATTTTATGTATTGCATAACATTTACAGAAGATATACAAAGTTAAATTAAATGATATTACAGTATTATAATTTCTTATAGTGTTTTAATGATAAGTTGACATGATAAATAGGGTAGGGAAAGGAAAGGGTATACATCGAATATGATACATCGAAGATGGCTTGCGATACGTAGCTGTTAGATTACTTCATATTAAATTCAATAGTAGGGATGTGCTTAGCTGTAATTCATATGTTCAAATGTTTGTAAATCTATCGGACCAAACTGCGTGGTCATCAGTCCGTAGATTACAAACTACTTAAACCTAGGTAAACTAACCTAAGGAAAAAACACACACAGACACACACACACACACACACACACACACACACACACACACACACACACACACACACACATGCCCCAGGGAGGACTCGAACCTCCGACGGCGACCAACCGCGCGCTCCGCAGCAAGGCGCCTTAGAATGCTCGGTTACTCCACCGCGGCTAGCTGTGACTGGTCATTTAGAACCTAATAGGAAGTTTTATCTCAATTTTTATTTACTTCCAGTGCTTCTAACAGGATCAGATTATTTTTTACTTTATTTTATTTTATTTATTGCGTTTGTTGCTTATATGTAGCCCTTATGAGTGAACATGAGCGTTGCTGGAGATTACAGAAATCAGACTCCACCTTTCAGATCACCTACGGTAGGAAGAACATCGATATCAGATCCGCACAGAAGTGGTACATATAGGCAACAAAACTAAATTTGTTAGAAGCATTTGAAGAAACAAAGCTTTAACTAAAAATCCTTTTATGGCTCTGAATGAGTAATTACAACTAAGCATATCCCCACGATTAAATTTAACCTGAAGCACTCAACTAGCCTGCCACCACAGACGACCTTGACGATCACATACTGCTACAAAACTACCGTCTCTTGTCAACGCTAGTCAGCTGTTACCCGAAGATGAGCTAATAAGCCGAATACTGATTTGGAATAAATAAAACTTAGCAGAACAAAAACAATTTAGTTGTTTTCAACATGATCAACCAAGAATTCCGTACATAACATTTACACTAAAAGAATTACACCGTTCGTAAAATCGGGCTATTGATATATCTGCGCCCTTTGGTTCAGAGCATATTCATGAACAAAAATTTCCTTTTTTAGTTCAACCATATTAGTCGCGTGGGCTATATATCTGCTCATCTTAAACTGAAACAATAGTTGGAATTTATCTCTAGTCCGAGTCTGCGCTAGCTACTGTCCACTCTCACCATTAATAAGCTGTACTTCTTTTGTATGATGCAAACAGTTTTTGGTACCACTTCGAGAATATTCTGCGACTCACTTTTAAATCCCAGTAGCTCGAAAGCTGACGTTCCCCGCGTATTCATTTATTCCAATCTTTTGTTATTGCAGTTTCTCTTCTCTCCTCTTTCTGTGCCCATCCCCTCCTCTCTGATTTCTGTTAATTTCCTTCCACTCCCCCCTCTCTCATTCTTAATTTCCCCCTCCCCCATTCTCTCACTCTCCTCCTCCTGCTCCTCATTTACCCGCTTAGTCCATCTCCTCCTCCTTGGCTACGAAAAATTAAATATATCTGCCAACGTTCATGATCATCGGCAACGGTGTCAGCGAGTGTTGTAAAGTGCCCTCCGCCATGCATCGTACGAATATTATGTAGGCAGTGATTTTCCTCTTGTTTGGAAAGTGATGTGCGCAAAATTGCGTCAACATAGGAATAAAACTGTAGGGTTTATTTTATTTTATTTTTTTTTTTTAAATTACAAACAAGTAGAGCTGTGAGAGTAACGGAAAGATCCGCATCCGTATTTATTCGTTACTAAAAGAAACAATACTCGTTACAAACGTTTCGTTACTAGTTACTCTCGTTACCAGTGCCAATCTTCTACACTGTCTTTGAAACCGTGAAAAATTTTAACTGTTACTGTGAATATTACTTTAACATTTAAATTGGCCACGTAGACACTCTATGTGTGCTCTTTGGGGCAATTATACTACTGAGTAAAGGACAATACAGTCCATTTCCCTCGTGATTAAAATACAGTTGTCATACAAATTGATCATAATTAGGGAGACCTAATCACGACCTCCATTTTAAGTACTGTTACCGCACTTTATTTGGAGGCTTGTAACGTCAGAATCAACCGGAATATTTCCTGACGAATGCCAGTGTGACCGATCATAGTAGTAGCACTATATTTGCGAGCAGGAGCAGTGGGACTGTTGTACTGCATGATGTGACATTAACACTCAAGATAATACAGTCATGAATGAAAATGTGTACATTATAACTTTAGAGTACTTTTTACAAAAAAAAATTATAGTAGACAAAATCAAAAACAAATAATCAACCATTAAAGTGAAACCTTTACAGGTTAAAAAAAAAAAAAAAAAAGTATGTTTGAGTTAAAAGCGGTCGTCAGATCATCGCCGATTAACCTGTAAAAACTGGCGAAGACGTACAATCCAAAATGTTTAAAAACAAAAATAACCATCTAAAATCGTAGAGCTAAGCAATATGCACTTAAAGAACGTCACGAATGTCTATAAAATTACTCATCTCATAATAAATAGTACAAAGAAAATACGCATTCTCCGTATTGGTTTTCGTTAAGAGTTCGTATCAATACGGTTGATGCGAATAACGAAATACATGCATGGGCAAGTTCGTATCGATACGACAGATGCGGATAACGAAATGTATTCATGGGTAACGATTCAGTATTTCGTATCAGCCAAAGTATTCGTTACTCAGTACCGAATACATACAGTTTGCCACAGCTCTACAAACAAGATGACACTTTTCATTACATATACAGATTCTTAGAATTTTTTTGTTATTTCACTTATTTCCCTTTCAGACCATTTCCTTCTGATAAAGCGTAGCTACATCGACGTAACAACAATTTTATAGGCATGTCAGTAAATGAAGATTAGAATAGAAAAGAAATTCTGATGTTAACGTTCAATGGCCCAGGAGAAGCGAGAAGGTAGTAGAGCAGAGAAATAGGATGTACTACACCGATATGTCTATGTTTCCTATTAACTATGTGCATGACCAACGTTCTAGTTATTTCAGATAAGCATCATAAGCGGATTAATTTGTAACCTATTATCCAACAATATATGTGATAAAGGACCTTCACTATCAGAGCGGACAGATTTTTTTGTCTTTCCTTTTTCTTACGCCTTAGTCCCACTTTTTGGTGTGATCGGCGTGCTATCTATGTATTTGAAATCGTTAATTTTTAAAGGGGAAGGGGGGGAGGAGCAGATGCCATTCCTGTCTCGATCCTTCTCCCCCCCTCCCCCCCCCCCGGCCAAAGAGAAAATATGCGTACACCAACTGGCTTCGTATACTCTTATACATATGAAAGTGAGCTAGGTCATCGGATATTAACCATAAAATACCTTAAAACACACCTATTCTAAATGTTTGTGGATCGAGTGACTCAGGTGGGAACTTGGGTACCAGCCCGGTATTCAGTCAGTGGGATGTGGAAAACTGCCTAAAGCCACATATTGGTTACCCGTGCGGACGGGGAGGAGGAGTCAAGGTGGGCCAAAGTACCGACAAGTTACTCAACTGACTCCGACAGTAATTAGTATTGTTCAGTAATTAGTATTGTTCAGTACAATAAATCACTGCAAAACGATTTGACGATGTTATCGGTTAATCATCTTAATAAATTCATTTTTAGACAGTTCGTTATTCTTTTAGAGTATATATAGAATGCTCTGTTTCGGTATTGTATATAGTCGTACAAATAATTAGTTTAATGCAATATTTCGCCAGTTTTAAAATATAGTGAAGAAGCATCAACTTGCCTCAGTACTGGGGCAGGACGTCTTTGACGATAGGCAAGGTGATAGTTCTGGTAAGAGTAGAATACTTTTTTTTATTCTTAGAGTGTATAGAGCAGTGAATTAGTTAGTGAAATATTTCTTATTGAAAAGAATTTAATGAATGGATTTTTGTACTGAAATTGATATACCCAGATCAGTGTTTCCAGAAACAAAAATGAAACAAATTTTCCTACTTGGGAGTCTGAGCACATGTCATCTCACGATGTGTGGAATTTGGAATACTCTCTCCAAGCTGCTGGTGGAAGATCAACTTACATCTCATCAAGTCTAGGACACTGTACTCTACATTCTTTCGAAGTTTTTCCTTGTTCTCTCAAATGTTACTGTTCCATCTTGTATGCTTCCTTAGGAGTTAGCATCGGTTTTACAGGTAATCTTATTAAAAATCTTGGTGTTCCACTACATTTCTCTTTATTTTCACACTTACCTTTTCTTTAGGCAATGCTTTAAAGTCGAAAATGCATGGCCACCATTTCGGTTTAATTGACGTTTTAGGAGTTTCTATGCATTTTATGTCTTAAAACCTGAAGAAGAGCATTTTCAGTTTCTAGATGGTTCACATGAAGAAGCTCTAAAATCATAGCAATTACTCACGGGGGGTCCATATGGTTTCATATCACGTTATTTGATCCAATTAATCACATTACTGACTGTAGATGCTTTTCAGTAACCAGTAGTCAACAGATCGTGAGGGCTTCAGCTTATTCCAATCAACTTTTTCATTGGGCTCTGTTAAAGGTGTTCGTTCCTTGTATTTAGACAAGTAAATAGTGACTGTGGAACATATTTCTTAAGGTATATAAGGGACACAATGTATAAGAAAATATCTTAACAAATATTCCCCAGGAGATTATGTTGTATATGTATATGTGGTGTCTGTTATTTCGGCATGTCCATTCACTGAAGTGTAATTTGCAGAGTAAATATGTAGAAAGGTAGGCTGTTAAATTTGCCACCAAGAGTTATCTAAGAATGAGGATTGCAGAGAAAGATGTAATTAGTGTTAAATATGTATATAAAAACTTATTATAGTTTCATAACAAGAATATAATAGAAAAAAGTACATTGCATTCAATTGGTCAAATATCTGGAAAAACCTCCATCATTCGCACTTACCAAGTAACGTGCGGGCAATGTGGTACTACGACTTCACTCCATTCACATGGCAGACTCCTCTCTGTGCATCATCTGCAATCTCAATGACACGGATGAACACCAGTTTGTATGTAGTAATGTAAACAACATTTGGCAGTCGGTTAGACGAAAAATGGCAATCATCCAGAGAACATATCCGCATACAATCACATCCACGAGTTTTTTGCTACCCCATGAAATACTTTACCCCAACACAAAGAACAATGCCGTCAACTGGTTAAGGGGACATGCAGTATTTTATATACTGACAAACATTGAAAAGAGTGAAAAGGACTTTTGGACGTATATTACGACCCAGCACCAAAACCTACTCCAAGTACATGATTATCGTCCTCAATACGCAATTTCCTAAAGAGAACTATCATGTAAATTGCACCTGAAACAACATCATTAACGATGGAATATGTAAAATAAAACTAACGTTAATAACATAAACAAATAAATAAATAAGTGCAATAAAAAAAGAGGTCGAGTCAAAATGCATGTATTACGGAGATGCTTCGTGAGTGCCTCTGGAAATCAATGGTGGGAAGACTAAGTTCAAAAAGGGGCATCTTAAAATTTTTGTAAACCCAAGCGACCAAACTGCTAAGTTCATCGGGTCCTAGACTTAGACTAGTTAGATAACTTACGCTAAGGACAACACACATACCCTTGCCCAAAGGTAGACTCGAACCTCCCGCGAGAGCGGTCGTGCAATCCGCGACATGGCGCCTTAGACCACGCAGCCATTCTGCGCGACGAAGACGAAGTTCTTTGCACGAAACACTATTGAGAAAATGTAGTGAACCGGAATTTTATGTTAAATTCCGGACAGTTCTACTGCCGCTAAGGTACATTACACGTAAGGATCACAAGGATAAGAGAAATTAGGCACTTTACGAAGGCATAAAGACAGTCGATTTTCCTTCGTTCTGTTTGCTATTGGAAAGAGAATGTTTGTAAAGCTTAAGGGCCCCAACAGCGGGGTCATCAGTCCATAAACTTACATACTACTTATGAACTACCTTGTACTAAAAACGACATAAACATCCATGCCCGAGGGGGGATTCGAACCCACGACAGCGGACGGCCGCCCGCACCGCTACACGGCGATCCAGCACGCGCGGCTAATCCGCCGCGGCTTGGAAAGAGAAAAGGTAACGATTAGTCGTGGAATGTGTACACGTATATGCAGAAACGAGATTCTCAATGGCCTGGATGTCTTTTGGGTGTTCCGTGGAGGGCACATTGAAATTTGTGAAAGGTTAATTTTACCTTTAGTCTAAAAAATCATTATAAAAGTCTGATTTAGCCGAGGTGTTTGCTCGTTAAAGACATATAGGTAATTGTGAAATCGGTATGTTTGTTCTAAAAGAAAAGAATCTTGAGTCTTATGTGTAAGTTAAAATGCACCCTATGGTATCATCTTATGTTCATTAAGAAGCAATACTCGTGTGAAACCGAGTGTATCTTTCAGTTCAAATGTTTGTATAGCTTATGGGACTTAACTACGGGGTCATCAGTCCCTAATCTTAAAAACTACTTATAAACTAGCTAAGACTAAGAACGGCACAAATATCCATGCACGAGGGGGGATTCGAACCCCCGACCGTAGTGGCTGTGCAGACCGTGACTGGAGCGCCTCAGTCCCCTCGGCCACCGCTGCCGGCGTATCTTTCAGAAACAGCTTGTGTTTCGGTGGTGCTTACGTTCGTTATGTACGCTATCTAGAAATGCACTTAACGTTAACCTCGCGCTCGTAAGGCGGATTGATTATGAAGAGAGGAGAATGAGTTTCTTTGTTTACGACGCCCATTCCTGCCGTGGTTATGTTTATGGCACAGTTCCCATGAAAACGCCATTCAAACGCTAGAAAGCTGACGCGGCTAAACCACGGAGAACTTCGGCTTTCTCATTCTGAGGCACCTCTTTCGTGGCCATCTCCTTTGAATAACGTCACTAGATCCGAGTTCTTTCTCTTGAGAAGTATTTAAAATAGAGTTCTGCGTTTAAGTCTGAAACACACATCTCTGTCAATTTACTACATTAAAACGATATCGTTGCCACAACGTTCGGCACATGCCACTCTTCATTTAGAGTATTATGCCTTCAAATAACGGAAGTATTTTTATTTTTAAACTGGAAGTAGTTTCATTCTATCTATGTTCCAATAAAATATAAAATATTTCCAACAAATACTTTGCTTTTGCAACATAGTGGGGAAAAATTAAAAAATGGATTAAAACATGCCTTTTTTGTTCAGAAGTGCTTTTTTCAAATGTAAGACAGTAAATTACTCCTCTTGTTTCAAAATTGATAGCAGGTTTCAGATATCTAATCATGCAAATGTGAGATTGTGGATCCGCCTTATTACAAAACACTTGTTGTTTTTATTTTTATACCCAATGAAAGTGGTTAATGATGCCTCTGCCCGGCACTTAAATGTGATTTGCAGAGTATTTATGTAGATGTAGATGAACTAGTTTTGACCTAAACCCCGCTATCGTCAGTGGGATTTTGTATTTAATCTAGAAGAATGAAGAAAAGATATATTTACAAATTGCTGCTTAAAATGAATGCAAAATAGACAGCATAGACAAGCTGAACACCATCATAAGAAAGAAAGACGACACCAATGGCCATCCACATAAATGCAGAAACACACAACATCAAAACACAAGGACAGAAGACACAGACAACACAACACACCTCATTACAGCAAAAACAAATGGTGCACACTAACAAAGAATAATAAAATAGTTCACAAAATTGGAAACATATTAAAGAAGCAAGGGATACCAATCGCTTTCAAGACAAACAACACAGTACAACAAAGACTAAGAACACAATAAAGAACTCCAGACAAATACAGTAATGCAGGACTATACCAATTTACTTGGAACTCCTGTCAATCACATTTCATTCGATATACATGCAGGAATTTCAGAATACGTTACACTGAACACATAAGAGCTCTCAAGAGCGAAACTACTCATTCAACTTTTGCAGAGCATTTGGTAAAAGAGAACCGCCATCCCACAACTATCGAAACTGACCTACAAATCATGAAAACCAGCAATAGCCACAACTGAAAACTCATGATAGAAGAAAATTATCACATTAAAAAAGCCATAAAGGAAGGCAAAAACGTAATGAACGAATATACTACACTTTCCAACAACACAATATTCAATGGCTTAGATCTTAGATGAACTAACACAGAACACATTAAAAAACTTACACATACACACACACACACACACACACATACACGCAGCACACACACAGTACCACAACACAAAGTATTAAAACTAAATATCAAAACTCGCGCCACAAATACAGAAACAATCTCTCGATATACGACATATCTCACGACTCGCAACATCATACGGATAATATTGATAGTCACATGACGTGACCAAATTGTATCAGAGACAGTACCGAAACTCTATAGAGGGGGGAGGGGGGGGGGGCGGTGCAGCTGAAGCGATGCTAGCGCTCCTAGTGGACATTAGAATGTCATGATACAAACTTGAAGATTGCTATAATTAATGCTGTCACTTTCATATTAAATAGTCACCAATGGGTCTATAATATAAAAATGTCAGAACAGTGTAATGCATGCGTCTCACAGTAGCTAAATCGTAATCGTTTCGACCAGAAACGTTTTAGGAGCAGAAATTAATTGCAACCTACTGCGTTTAAGTTCAAAACGAACTCATCCTGATCATATTCTCCTCCTTGGTGGGTACTTTCACATTGCATGAGTTTATTTGGCGGTTTTCTGACATTGTGATACACTCAAAACTAGAAGCGAATTTTACATTCATGGAGACTATGTGCTAGATATCCTACTAAACGCATATTTCGCCTTTCCCTTGCTTCTATGCCTTGCGTGCCCTATCATCACTTTTTTAGCTACTTGTCAGGTAGCCTTCGGCCAGCAAATTTTAGTTGAGGCTATGGCTGCGAAGACGCTGCTCCGCCGAATTGCAGCACCTCGATCGTACATGAAACAAAAAAAAAAAAAAGATCTAACAATCTGACATTTTAGGTATCTCATGATAAAATATTTATACACTAAAAATTAACGTCTTCTTTATTGATATCATGAAAAACAGAGCTGATGTAGGGCAGTAGGAGCTGTTTATTCCTTCGCCCCACTGCAACAGCCATTCAACAAAGCAACTATATATTTTGTGAATTCTAAGCTTCCTCCAGCGTATTGAATATTCAAACACATCCGGATTACAGTGTCGACGACGTCCGATATTTCGACTGGAGAGCGCGATGCCACTTTCAAGGCAAAACGGTAGAGTGCAATTAAATTTTAAAAGGTTTCCTCTGTGAGTACTGACTCAATGTCCGGTAGCCAGAGTTTTCGCTCAGATCGTATACAGTTTAACGCCGACAGAATTTCATGCCTGATAGTATAGTTATATGGCTGCACACCTAGACAGAAGGGCGAGATTTTGTTTTCATACATTTGGTCCCTAGCATATGTAAGCCATTTAGTCACATTAAAAATTACAGCGTAAAGTTGACAATTTTTTTTTTTTTTTTTTTAGTAAGGGGCCTGTTGTTGTTGTGGTCTTCAGTCCGGAGACTGGTTTTATGCAGCTCTCCACAATACCCTATCCTGAGCAAGCCTCTTCATCTCCACATAAGAACGGCAACCTACGTCTGTCTGAATCTGCTTACTATATCCATCTCTTGGTCTTCCTCTGCGGTTTTTACCGCACACACTTCCCTCCAACGCTAAATTCACCATTCCTTGATGTCTAAGAATGTGTTCTACCAATCTATCCCTTCTTTTAGTCAAGGTATGCCAGAAATTTATTTTCTTCCCAATTCTGTTCAGTACCTCCTCATTAGTTACGCGATCCACCCACCTAATCTTCAGCATTCTTCTGTAGCACCATATTTCAAAAGCCTCAATCCTCTTCCTGTCCGCATTGTTTATCGTCCGTGTCTCACTCCCATACAAGGCAGCACTCCATACAAATGCCTTCAGAAAGGACTTCCTTAGGCTTAGATCAATATTCGATGTTAACAAATTTCTCTATTTCAAGAACGCCTTTCTATCCATTGCCATTCTGCATTTTATATCCTCTGTACTGCGACCATCATTTGTTATTTTACTGCCCAAGTAACAAAACTCATCTACCTCCTTTATTGCTTCGTTACCTAATCTAATTCCTTCAGCATCAGCTGATTTTCTTACACTGCACTCCATTACCCTAATTTTGCTCTTGTTAATGTTCATCTTATATGCACCTTTCAGCACACTGTCCATTCCGTTCAATTGCTCTTCCAGCTCCTTTGCTGTATCTGACAGAATTACTATGTCGTCGGCAAAACGCAATGTTTTTAATTCTTCACCCGGAACTTTAATTACTTCTCTAAATTTCTCCTTGCTTTCTTTGTAGCTTGCTCAATGTACAAATTGAATAACAATGGAGAAAGGCTACAACCCTGTCTTTAGAGGCCTACTGTCAAAATAGTTCTAATTCTGCACAGTATCAGGTGTCAGTTGGTTTGCAGAGATTTCTAAAAACCCTTGTTAATACCAGGATGCTTGTGGGGATCTGCTTAGTAGCACTTGTGAAAAATTCAAATTTCAGGCGGAATAACAGTCGCAAAAAAGAACAAACACAACTTATGTGCTCCAGTGTATATTTGGTGCAGTAGCAATACAAAATCTGTTTAATTACAATGTGGCGTAGGAGTGTCTAGAAATACCAATGGTTAAAACGCATAAAGAAACCAGTGGATATCAACCATGAAGGTTTACCATCTCTTGACATCAGTGTCTGCTTGGGATGACGGCTTGAATACATGCAACAGATCTCTGGCTTACTACCACAGATGGCTACCAATCCTTTGGTCGTCTTCGGAAACCGTAATGAATACTGAAGCTTTGCTATTCGGAGAGTGAAAATGTGTAGTAAATTAGAGAACCAGCTTTAGTGGCTTTCTTATCTATAAGTGTGACTTAATTTATGAACTGGAATGAAAATCCACATAATTTTAGTACCTGAGTTAGTATTTCACTCATATTAATTACCCAACTACAACAAAAATATAGTTACCTTACAAGACAACTATTTTGTACCTTACAAAAAGCAAGTGCGAATTTGATAAAATCAACGGCGTCGGTAATATAAATAGATGTGTTTTAAGAGATTTTAGGGCTACTATCCGGTGACCTAGCGTCGTCAGGAATTTTTTTTTTCTGTAACATTGTAGTATTTCGAAGAAGATACTTCTCACATATGAATATTTTGCAATCTTACCCACATAAAAACTGCAGTCGTTAAAAAAAGTATTATGGAAGTACCTACTTCAGTGTGACAGTAACTTTGTTTCTCAAAGAAGTGCACAGGTTGGCTACAGTACACAAACGGTAGGTTCTCCTTGTTGTAACCGAAGAAAACCATATTCTAGCATTTAATTGAAGTCCTGATTATTATTGTCTTTAATATTTTCTTCAGATGAGCCGTAGTGATATGAATAAAAATGAAAGGTTTTATCAAAGACTTTCTAGTCATTTTGAAGTATACGTTGGCGACAAATACATAGAGTGTGATGATATTCGTTTCGTATTTGCTAATTGATGTGCATAGGCTGTCTTTTAAAGATGACGCCTATACATATGAACTTAATATTAACCAAAACCCCACCTACACACAAAATTTGATGCAAATCATTAGCGCCTTTTCCGAATTATAAAAAAAAATATATATAAGAATTTCTCGATGAAAAACATAGGATAGGATAAATATATTGGATAGAAATATCGAAATATAACGAGAAATGTATGCTTCAGCACGAGTGCAGCTGCTATGAAGACTAATGGGGCGCATCTGTATTTGACCACGAACGGCATCTGCGTAATGCCGACAATTCGTGGAAATGCCAGTCGAGTTCATAGCAGTGTTTTGTGTAGCTGTGGTGCTGGTATGGCGGGTGCTTCCGTAACTATAATCTGGTGTTTCAAGAGGCACCGTATCGAAGTTTTACTCGACATATAGGGAGAGCGGAAGACCATATCCGCTAAGTCACAACGTGGACGAGAGTGTGTGTTGAGTTGTCGTGACAGACGGTCATTGAAGTATACGGTAACGAAAAAATGAGAAGACGACAGCTGCAGTGAAACCTAATTAGCGAACCTCCTCAGAACCGAAACAATACGAGTATACGTCCATAATTTGCGAATTGCAAGTGCGAGCTGGAATCCATAACTTACACATCACTGAAGAACATTCCCGAAACAGGAAAATTGGTACCATACGATTGGGGGTACCAAGCAGTGGAAGAAAGTCGTTTGTTCGGCTGAGTCTTTCTGCATCTAGAAAGATACTCTGCAAGTCATATGGAAGTGCATGGCAGAGAGTTAATCGAACCGCTTTCATGATATTTCTCTACAAATCCAGTATCTAATAGCTCACGGGAAAAAGGAGCAGCTAAATCTTTCTCTTTTAGATAAGATTTCTCTTATTTTATTATGATGATCATGTCTACCTGTGTATGTGGGTGCTAAGAAAATATGTTCGCATTCGGAACTGCTGGCCGAGGTTACACCTGACGCATTGCCGTCGCAAACCTACGATGACGATTACATGCTGCCAAGAGTGAAACGCAGGTGTCATCTGGCGTTGCCCAGTGAAATTGGTATAGCTCCTCTAGTCTTCCTTATCTCCTATATAAACCATCTGGGATGGCCAGTGAAGAACGAGTAGGAAGGAACACACAGGTGTTCGATTGATACCATGCGTACTCTGTAAAGTGATATTACTTCCATGGATAATGTAACTATTTTGGCTCACCAAGTCCATCCCAAAGAACAATACTCGTTCCCTAGT
The DNA here is from genome assembly GCA_026315105.1 of Locusta migratoria. Lineage (NCBI taxonomy): Eukaryota > Metazoa > Arthropoda > Insecta > Orthoptera > Acrididae > Locusta > Locusta migratoria. Next base: position 218,930,486 of record CM048744.1, on the reverse strand, counting down.
GGTCACGCTGTGTTCCAAGAAGAATGTATCTTGTTCACCCAGTTTGAACCGCCCGGTGCTGGTTTTGGAAGGACGAAGATATCGCATCTCTCCTGACCACACAGTGCACAGATCTCAATATTATCGATCATTTGTGATGTTCTTGCGTTATCACTACCACCTCTGTCATCGTTACCCTATATTTTCCCCCATTTTTAAGTAATAATGATACAGGATTCCCTTAAACTGTATATCAGCTGTATTTCCCAATTACGAAACAACTGGAAGGTGTTCTGAATGCCAATGGTTTTCATTTTTCGTGTTTCCCACATTGTCTCTATCAAGCGAGGTGGCTCTGGTCTTAGCACACTGGAAACGCATTCGGAAAAAATGCCGTCCAATTCGTCCTCTGGCCATCATGATTTAGGTTTTTCATGATTTTCCTAAATCGCTCCAGGCAAGTGTTTCGCCGCTCGGTGATTGCCAAGTGGTTCTAGACGTCTTGTCACGGACTCCATCGCCGCTCCCGCCTGAAGTTCGAGTCCTTCCCCAAGCATGTGTGTGTGTGTGTGTGTGTGTGTGTGTTGTGTTATTTGAAGTAAGTTTAAGTAATTTATAAGTCTAGGGACTGATGACAACAGTAGTTTAGTCCCATACGTTTACAAACATTTTGCAAATGGTACCTTTGAAAGGACACGGCCGATCTACTTCTCCATCCGTAACAAAACAATCCGAGCGTGTGCTCCGCCTCTAACTACCACGCTGTCGGCGGGACGTTAGAACGTTCCTTCCTTTATCTTCTTCATGAGGTTTTTTCGACTGTTGTAGTACATTACTGGCCATTAAAATTGCTACACCCAGAAGAAATACGGGTGATAAACGGGTTTTCATTGGACAAATATATTATACTAGAACTGACATGTGATTACATTTTCACGCAATTTGGGTGCATAGATCCGGAGAAATCAGTACCCAGAATAACCACCTCTGACCATAATGACGGCCTTGATATGCCTGGACATTGAGTCAAACAGAGCTTGGATGGCGTGTACAGGTACAGATGCCCATGCAGCTTCAACACGATACCACAGTTCATTAAGAGTAGTGACTGGCGTATTTTCCGTATCCAGAAATGCCCGTACAAGACATGCAACATGCGGTCGTGCATTATCCTGCTGAAATGTAGTGCTTCGCAGGGATCGAATGAACGGTAGAGCCACGGGTCGTAACATATCTGAAATGTAACGGCCACTGATCAAAGTGCCGTCGATGTGAACAAGAAGTGACCGAGACCAGTGGCACCCCATACCATCACGCCGGGTCACACGCCAGTATGGCGATGACGAATACACGTTCCAATGTGCGTTCACCGCGATGTCGCCGAATACGGATGCGACCATCATCATGCTGTAAACAGAACCTGGATTCATTCGAATAAATAACGTTTTGCCATTCTTGCACCCAGATTCGTCGTTGCGTACACCATCGCAGGCGCTCCTGCCTGTGATACAGCGTGAAGGGTAACATCAGCCATGGTCTCCGAGCTGATAGTCCATGCTGCTGCAAACGTCGTCGAACAGTTCGTGGAGATGGTTGTTGTCTTACAAACGTGCCCATCTGTTGACTCAAGGATCGAGACGTGGCTGCACTACCCGTTACAGCCATGCTGATAAGGTCCCTGTCATCGCGACTGCAAGTGATGTTTATGTTTGTAAATCTATCGGACCAAACTGCATGGTCATTAGTCCATAGCTTACAAACTACTTAAACTTAGGTAAACTAAGCTAAGGACAACACACACACTCATGCCCCAGGGAGGACTCAAACCTCCAACAGCGAGCAGCGAGGCGCCTTAGACCGCTCGGCTACTCCATCGCGGCCTGTTAGTGATACGAGGCCGTTGGGATCCAGCACGGCGTTCCATATTGCACTTCTGAACTCACCGATTGCATATTCTGGTAACAGTCATTGGATCGTGACCAACGCGAGCAGCAATGTCGCGATATGATAAACTGCAATCGCGATAGGCTACAATTCGACATTTATCAAAGTCGGAAACGTGATGGTACGCATTTCTCCTCGAGGCAACACAACAACGTTTCACGCGGCAACGCAGGTCAACTGCTGTTTGTGTATGAGAAATCAAAAATGTTCAAATGTTTGTAGAGCTAATGGGACTTAACTACGGGATCATCAGTCCGTAAACCTACAAACTACTTATGAACTAGCTTATACTAAAGACGGCACAAACATCCATGCCGGAGTAGAAAATCACATACTACTGTTGCATTATGAGTTACTCTCTGGAAAGATGAGAGGCATAATAGGGACATTTACTGCAATGGGTACATCATAGAAGCACTAAATAGCTGACCAGCTATGAACTTTTTCTTGCTGGTAGTGCATAATAATTTTAAGGAATTTTTACTTCAATATTTTTCTTTGTATATACGCACTATAAATTAATCGTGGTAATTTTTATAGCTTCAAATAAAAAGTTAAGTATAGAGCTATCGCGTCAGTATGCTCGGATAAGAACCTAAGTGGTATACTATCTGGACCAGAAGCCTTATTTCTATTCAGTAATTTAAGTTGCCGTCACTTGTCTGAGGATACTTATTTCTATGGGACTCATATTGGTAGCTATTGCTACATCGAAAAGTGGAATTTTACTTCGCCTTCTTTAGTGAAAGAATTTAGGGAAACTGTGTTTAGTAACTCTGTTTTAGCAGCACTGTCGTCCAGAGCATCATTATCACTATCACATAGTGAAGGTGTTGACTGTCTCTTTGTACCGAAGCTTTTTGGGATTTATTTCCATCTGCTTGCATTACTGAACCTCCCGATACCAGTGTTGCATAACAATACATACAAATGTAGTTAGTCTGTCATCAATTTATTTTCCTAAACTTCTGTTATTCTTTGTTCTAACGTGACTAGAAGAAGTTATTTTCTATTATTTGACGTCACAGAAGTTTGTTTAATTAGCAAATTTTAATTGGTTCGTGCAAGAGGCGTATTGTTGTAGGTCATCTATTAGGCTAATTAGCATATCTTACAAAACTAATTAATTTTTTTCTCATAATATTAAAGTAGGTATTATTACGTTTCATAATTAATGTTAAGTAAGATTCGCCCTCATTAGTTTCTGTATACTTACAGTTTATTCGGAAGTAATTGTTTAAAAACATATATAAATACATTTGAAAGTGAGACAATATTAATTTAACCGGTATTTGTATTTCAGTTTACTCAGTACTACTTACGCTACCTTTTACTATAGCCAGTTGTATGTGATTGTTTCCTTTTTCATTATAATTAAGTTAACGGAGTCAATTAACAATAAGTAATTCCCAGTGATATTGTTTGGATGATATAAACAGGATGCCTTCTAGCCATGTAAAGGAGTCTTGTTTCATCTTTGTTAGGAGGCACAATGCACGCCAGTAGGGAGTCTGGTTTCATCTCTGATCTGAGGCACAATCCACGTCATTCTGAACTCTTAATTTCAACAGCTATGTAAAACTGCTTCAGTGTTATTCGTGTAGAAAGTGTATCTACATTTATTATGAATTAACTCTTCATATTCGTGCCACATTACTTGTACACCTCGAACTTTTGTATTCCAAACACGAACTGTAAAAATTTGTATTAATGATGTATGTGCGTACTGGGTGGTAGTGAATGTAATTAATGAGACTTGTACGCTGGCCATAAATGGGAATAGTTGGGCACTAATGATGATGATGATTGGCGTTTTAGGGCGCGCAACAGCGAGGTCATCAGCGCCCGGGCACTTATTAAAGTGTCAATGAACTCCAATACTACGTGTCGCCTGCATTATTTGTAGCGGACTAGCTTTGCCCCATCGAATTTCACCTAGTCGTGACCGAGAGCTCCGATCTACGTGAGCTTCAAGAGGCAACGAGCTACGACCCGGTACGACACATCTTGTCTCTGAGGAGCAACTAATCAAAACGTATAATGGCCGTTGATTCAAATTTTTCAGGAGAAGCAAAAACACTGATATCTGCTAAACTACTCAATAAAATTTCAAGCTGTTTTCACAGTTAGATCCGTTTTGAGGTACTGAACTAGAATATACCTTGTAAGAGATTTTTTTTTTTTTTTTTTTTTTTTTTTTTTTTTTTTTTTTTTTTAAATTACGTTAGAAAATCCATTTATATTTTGGACAATATACGTTTTGATCCATCATATAGGACATTCCACGTTTTGATGCGTTTTTGGTAACATACCTTCATTACGTCACATTAACTTTTAAATTTGAAAATTTCATCTTATATTAGACATACGCACTTGACATAACTTGTATCATTTATAACAACATAGGATTTATGTTTACTTCAAGGAATGCTACAAAGCTTTATATTGCTGTGAAAAACTGGATCAACACAACAATCTGTTACAGCCAGAATATTATAGGGTATAGTAAATTTCCTGCATTTCGCCATAACAGTTTCTTCATGTAAGTACTCGCAATCAATATGTTCAGGAGTGAAGCTGCTGCAATGGAACTTCTAAAGCCGACACGAAAAGATTAAGTTGTTTCCTTCTTTACAATGTGTGCTAATTTTCATTTCTCGTTTTGATTTCTTCTTCATTCTTTTTCTTGTCTCACGATCTATACCATCCTTCCCAACAACCAAACATTATTTTTCTAAATGCATTGGGAGCAATACACACAAACCACAACACTACACTGCCGCTGTGCACTGTTAACAATAACGTTTTGGCTCAAGTAGTGTCATTGCCAGAAGGCGATAATACCATATAATGCTTTGAAGTATTGTGAGCCCTCAGACGTGCTAAACTCGACAGTATTGCCAAATTATAGGAAAGTGAAGCAAAATGAAACGTAAATGGTGCACATTATACGTACTGATTCACCATTTTCTCGATTTGCAGCTCTTGTTCTTGCCAAAATTATGTCTTTGAACCTTGTGAAGATTTTAAAAAACGCTTATTATAGTGTTAAAACGTAAAATTTTGATCGTCTGCATACTGTCTATTACCTTACAGTTTCTTTTGGCGTGTACTTTCTCTTCCGCGTTTTTGTAGATAGCACACATGCACATGCAATAAACATAATCTGTGGATTTTTTCGTCACAATCACTTCTCACTTTAGAAATTCACCTGTGTATACTGTGTTGATATGCGTATGTTTTGGTTGACTTTCAATTGTTCTCCAGTTGAATGGTGGTGGATTTGAATAGTGTTTGTTTTGTCTCTGTGTCAGCGTGTTATGTGTGTCTGTGTGTGTGTGTGTCTGTGTGTGTGTGTGTGTGTGTATGTGTGAGTGTGTGGTCATCTTTTCTGTACAGCTCATTTAATGGGTTAAATAATGTATTTTTACATAGTGTGGTGTACTCATCCATGACTCACTTTTCTTCTGCTATTGTTAGTTTTTGGTATAGGTTATGGCTTGATTTTAGTATCTTAAAGTCTGTTTCTATTTTGGGTGGGTAATGGTCACGAGCTATTAGGTGGTCTGCAAATGTGCTGTGGGAACTGTGACTCTTTAGTGCTCTGATATGTTCTATCTGGTATTGAAATTGCAAGTTTGTCCAATGTATACTGATTGACATGTATTGCATGTCACTTCTTATATGCCTGATCTGTTGAATTTTTTTGTTGGTGTTGTCTGTGTTCTGAGTTTCTTCAGTACTGTGTTGTCTGCCCTGTATCCTATTTGGAGTCCCTGTTTCTTTAATACGTTGCATACCCTGTGGACTATTTTGTTGTCGTTGGTGAGTATGTGCCATTTGTTTCCTTTTGTGTGTTGTGCTGTTGTGTCTGGTATGTGGTCATTGTCCGTGTGTTGTGTTCTTCTGCATTGTGTGTGGTCCCGTGTGTGAGTGTGGAAAATATACGGACAATATGTGGACAATATACGATTAGTTTTCACCATTCAACATGCTACTTCAGTGTTAAAATATACAAATAGACTAAAACTGATTGCAGGAGCGTGTGGAGCACATTAAATACCTCCTTCGACCATAGATACTGGTAGACAGGGCATGGCATCGATTTCGTGGCACCAACATCTCTGTAACTAAACCATTGATTTGCCAACAGTCACGTGGTAGTGTTCAGCTGTGGTACAGCTTTGCCAAGGATTATACAGAGATTTGTGTGAAGGCAAGAAACATTAAAATTTAAGTGAAATTATTATTAGTTAAAAATTTCTTGAAAACACTGGAGTTGTTTATTGTATCCGGCTAATGTTTGCCGACAGTCACGTGGTCCTATGTTTGAACCACGCCATGTGTATAGCTGCTCTGCTGTGTGTCCGGTCTGTTAGTATCTACGGTCGAAGAATACCTCCGAAAACCATATCAAACTCAATTTAGTCCGAAAGTGCACAATATACGTTTTGATTAGTTGTTCTCCCTCTCATATGAGCTGAATCCCTTGTTTATCTTTATTATCAAAATACTTTTGTTAACATCTCGCATCTATAGACCTCTGCCTCCATTTATGCATCAAACTTTCTGACGAGAGTTCGTATACTCCTGCGTGTTTGTTTGTATGTATGCGTGTATGTATGTGTGTGTGTGTGAGTGTGTGTGTGTGTGGGTGGGTGTGTGGGTGGGTAGGTGTGGGTGTGGGTGTGGGTGTGGGTGTGGGTGTGAGTGAGTGAGTGAGTGAGAGATTCAAATGTTCAAATGTTTGTAAATCTATCGGACCAAACTGCGTGGTCATCAGTCCGTAGCTTACAAACTACTTAAACCTAGGTAAACTAACCTAAGGACAAACACACACACCCATGCCCCAGGGAGGACTCGAACCTCCACGGCGAGCAACCGCGCGCTCAGCAGCGAGACGCTTTAGACCGCTCGGATACTCCACCGCGGCAGAGAGAGAGAGAGAGAGAGAGAGAGAGAGACCGAAAGGGAGGGAGGGGGGAGGGAGAGAGAGAGGGGGAGGGAGGGAAGATAGAGAGAGTAAGAGAGTGGGAGGGGTTCGGTTGGCGATCTGCTACTCGATGGGTCAATGACGCGTGATGTATTACAGAAGGCCGCGGGGAAGAATTACGGTAATGGACTGTCGCATGTGGGGAAGTAGATCCGTGTGTGATCAGGGGCTAATTAACGAAGGAGCTCTCCCTGTCGGCCAACTGTGCGCAGCTCCCAGCGGCCGGCTGAAGTGTGCTGGCGATTTTAGCGCTTCGCTTCCTTAACGCGTTCTCCCCAGCTTCCGGCAAAATTTAACTCTCTGGGGACCACAACACACGCCATTTTGCATTCCGCTGATTAAAGTACTCAAGTACTGCAACAGTAGACGTATTACGCTTTAGTTTGCATAAGCGAATCCCATGCGCTTCTGCAAATGTTCAATGAATCCTGTTTTTTTTTTTTTTTTTTTTTTTTTTTTTAATGTGAATTTCATTGCCATAAGGTTTGAGTTCCTCTACAGTTTTATATCCCTTAGAATCACCAGCTCCTAGACAGTTAGTATATCGTACACCAGAGGTGGGCACAAATCGGCTCAATGCGCAGCGCTCCGGTTCAGGCCGGAAAAAGAGCAGCGTTCGCGCTCGGCCGGTAGTTATCCTAGTTGCCGCTAGAGGTCTGCATGCTTGCTGGCGCACGTAGTTCCGTGAGAGTCCGGTATTAAACAAAACACTGTGATTATGTTCTCTCGTAAGTAGGTACAGCATTATAATACATACCTCTACTTTACTTCCTTCCTCGCGTAGATTATTAAGAAGATTAAGTCGCATTTCACCTTCTACACTTCCATAATGGTTGAAGTGATGTGTTCTATAGGGGCGTTCTAAATTGTATTTTTTGTGCGTAGTATTTTACCACATACCAAACATTTTGCTCCTCCTTCGCTTTCAGTGAACAAGTAATCACACTCCCAACTAGAGTTGAAATGGAAAATAGAACGCCGCTTTACCGCGCCGATTTGACTAGCCATTTCAACTCCACAGCGTACTGTACCACAACGTAATATCATAGATTATAACGAAAACCCTGAAGTACAAAATTCGGACTAACAGATGGCACTATTAGCAGTGTCTTCTGAAACAAAAAAATAAAAAACATCACTCTCATCTTTACATTTGCCGGCTCGACTGCGCGCGCTGGACGTTTTAGAGAAGAGTTTCCAGTATTATGTCTATAAGTCACTTAGTTATAAACATAATAGGATTTTTCAGGAGATACCACTAGCAGTGGAATCTGTTCACTCCAGTTGGATACTAAAGAGTTTGCAGTATTATCCTTATAAGTTATTTTATAACGCACTCGGCCAGATGCATTTCTGCGGCTACGTAAGAGCGTTGGCTGTGCATAACGCCATCTAGTGTTTTCAGCAGGAACTACGTGATGGACGCCAGCTGCTCGCGGCTCTGCTCCCGCTCAGGCAGGCGGCTCCGAGAGCGCGGCTCGCTCATTGCCCACCTCTGTCATACATGATACCACTCCTGTGATTTGGAAAAAAAAAAATGCTTTCACTCCCTCTACTGCCATCGCTCCACTCGTGCTGTCAAAATTTGCTTCACAACTTTCCCTATGTTTATCCTTCCTGCCGTTTATTAAGGACGTTACCGACCGCATCGGTATAATTTTGACGAAACTGAATGTTACCGTTATTTGCAAACTTACTCGGAAGATACAGGATCATCCGAAATCGGTGAAGGATGCTCGCAAACCGCTGGAAAAAGCAGGAATTTATAGGATTCCATGTAGCTGTAGAGACGTATACGTGGGTACCACAAAAAGAAGTCAAAAATGACTAGATGAGCACAGGGGGAACTGTAGAAGGGGTGAGATTGACAGATCACCTGTTGCTAAACATGTTTTTCAACCTGGGGACCACCTTATTCAATTAGATAAGACGGGTTTTAGCAGCTACAAATTGATACCACGAAAGACTGTACAGAGAGGCTCTAGAAATAGTAAAACACCCCAATAATTTCAATATGACGGAGGAGGGCGTGAAACTAAATGAAATCTGGATTCCGGTTTTGAAGAAGAAATGTAACAGTCTTCCACTGTGGGACGATATTTACGGACGACGGTACGAGTAAAATTCGTCAAATACACAAAATTGATCAGCTAATCAACAAAAATCAAACTCCAGAAGTCAACACACACGGTATAGCCACAGTCAACTATAGCATTCTTGTTTACCGATATGAACATTCACTTGTCACAAAGATAAAGCCATACAACGTTAGAAAACAAAACACTGTCTAATTCCGTAAAGATATCCTGCTCGCAGCCAGCAAGCGGCGCCGTCAGAGATGACACTCCAAGTCGCTACAACCATTTACGCGGCGTGTCAACTTTACAGCGATAAAAAAGCACACTCAGAATTCACTTAGAAGCTTGAAACTTGATTTGTTTTATTCAGAAAACTCAAGATAATTTTATAATGAACATAAAAAACAAAAGAAAAACAGAAATAAACGTTAATTTTGTAACTTTCATCGCTCCGGCTCCCCTTAACGCGTTCTCCGCAACTTTCGGCGCTGTCTCGCGCTCTGGGGAACACAACACACGCCATTTTGCATTCCACTGATTAAACTACTTCCGTATTATTGCAACAGCAGACGTATTACGCCGTGCGGCAAACAAACATTCATTAAAAGACGTCTGCTTGCACAATGTTCTAAACGTGACGCAGAGTTTCAGGATCAAAGGCGTTTATTTTTAGTCTTCTTACCATTCAGTTTTCATTGCAGCTTTAGAAATTAACTACTTTCCTTCACACTACCAGTTTACAAAGCATCGGTGAATTTCTCTCCATGATAACATGCTTATTATAAACGGCACACAGAGGTTCATACATCTGTACTAAACAGGTTTTAGCAGAGGTGCCCGAGGGGGGAGGGGGGTCATGACACAAAATGCGTCATTGAACTTTCTGGGCGGTGGCTGGGGGGAAGGGGGGGACGACTTTATAAAACAGTTCACAAAACGTGAAATAAAGGATATTTAAGGGCGAGTCATTTGCCAAAGGGTGGGTGGGCACCTCTGGGCTTTGGTTACAATCCTAATTTGTGTCATACAGTACGATATTGTGATGTCACAACTCTTTACTTGAGGTTTACATGGCGTTTGCTTAGAGCGAGGCACCATGGAGCTACCATGACAGTGAAAAAGTCTTTCGCTTTGCCTCTATATGTTGTGTGATCACCTTGAACAACCCTTACAGTTGCATACCTGCGTGGCATGGACAGTATGAGGTTATCAATCAGTTCTTGAGGGTGTGCAATAACCCGCTCTGCAACAGCTGGCCGGCCGCGGTGGCCGAGGGGACTGAGGCGCTCCAGTCACGATCTGCACGGTCACTACGGTCGGGGGTTCGAATCCCCCCTCTGGCATGGATATTTGTGCCGTCCTTAGTATTAGCTAGTTCATAAGTAGTTTGTAAGTATAGGGACTGATGAAATGTTCAAATGTTTGTTAAGCTTATGGGACTTAACTACGGGGTCATCAGTCCCTAAACTTACAAACTACTTATGAACTACTTACGAACTAGGACGGCACAAATATCCATGCCCGAGGGGGGATTCGAACCCCCGACCGTAGTGGCCGTGCTGACAGTGACTGTAGCGCCTCAGTCACCTCGGCCACCGCGGCCGGCAGGGACTGATGACCCCGCACTTACGTCCCATAAGCTCTGCAAACATTTGAACATTTGCAACAGCTGTGGGAAGTGCTGGTCTGGCTGCTTTGCGTCTCCCAAGTGCATCCCAGCCGTGCTCAATCGGGCTTAAGTCCGATGAACAAGCTGACCACTCCATTCGTTCAATTTCCTCAGATTCATGTATGTGGTCCAACAGACACACTTAAAAAATTGCGGCATTGTGACATGAAGGACACTGAATTAACACCCCCCCCCCGCTCACATACACACACTCACATCCCCCATAACACAGCCTGATCCACTAGCTACGGGTAGTGTCACCATTTCGTAGAACACCCATACCCTCTACTGCGGCGCACTGTTCTCTGTCGAGGAACATTGGAATTGTGGTTCTATCTTTTGTAATAAGGAAGATATAAATCTAGGAAATCTGTTCCTTCTTTTTGAATAGCCTTGCATTCTAAGACATTAAGGACTCATCAATTTAGTACTGGAGGGAAATGTGTGGATTAAAAATCGCAGAGGTAAACCAAAGTACAAATACAGTAAGCAGGTCCAAACGGATGTAGGTTAGCCGGCCGCAGTGGCCGAGCGGTCTGCGGCGTGCCAGTCACGGTCTGCACGGCCGCTGCGGTCGGGGGTCCGAAACCCCCATCGGACATGGTTGTTTGTGCCGTCTTTAGTATAAGCTAGTTCATAACTAGTTTGTAAGTTTACCGACTGATGACCCCGTAGTTAAGTCTCATAAGCTCTACAAACATTTGAACATTTGGATGTTGGTTACCGTTCTAATTCAGAGATAAACAGGCTTACATCTACATAGATACTCTGCAAATCACATTTAAGTGGCTGGCAGAGGGGTCATTAACCACTTTCGTAACCTTTCTTTACCGTTACATTCTCTAATAGCGAGCGGGAAGAAAGAACACCTAAATTGTTCCGTTTTCGATCTCATTTCTCTTATTTTGTTGGGATGGTCATGTGTCCCTATGTAGGAGGGACTAGCAAAATATTTTCACATTCAGAAGTAAAAGTCGGTGAATGAAATTTCGTAAATAGATCTCGTCGCAAGGAATAACGTCGTTCTTTAAATTATTTCCACCTTAAATCGTGCAATATTTCGGTGACGCTTCCCCCCCCCCCCCCTGTAACGTGATAAAACAAAACGAGCTGTCCTTCTTTGGACCTTCTCAATGTCTTCCGTCAGACCCACTTGGTGAGGGTTCCACACTGGGTAACAGAACCTTTGGTTCGGCTTCCCCACAATATTTTCTGTGAGTTCTCTCCAGTCTACGTTGTTCGTAACTATAACTCCTAGGTATTTAGTACAATTTACGACCTTAAGGTTTGATTGATTTATCGTGTAATTGAAGTTCCGCGGATTTGTTTTAGTGGTCTTGTGTATTACTTCACACTTTTCATTATTTAGTGTTAATTGCCAATTTTCGCACAATGTAGAAATTTTGTATAAATCGCTTTGCAGCTGCTTTTGATCCTCTGTTGACTTCACTAACCGATAAACGACAGCATCATCCGCGAACAGTCTAAGCTAGCTATTCAGATTGTCTCGTAAATCGTTTATAAACACAAGGAAGAGTAGGGGATCTATAACACTTCCCTGGGGAACGCCAGATATCACTTCTGTTTTACCCGATGACTCATCGTCAATTACTATGTACTGTGTCCTTTCTGATAGGAAATCGCGAATCCAATCGCACAATTGGGGCGGTATTCCATAAGCACGCAATTTATTTAGAAGCCGCTGGTGAGGTACAGAGTCAAAAGCCTTACGGAAATCCTGAAAAATGGAATCGATTTGAGTATTGCTACCCAGTGTGGGATCCTTATCAGCTCGGTTTGTCGGAGGACATCGAAAGAGTCCAAAGAAGGGCAGCTCGTTTCGTATTGTCACGATACAGGGGAGACAACGTTACGGAAATGATACAGGATCTGGGATTGGAATCATTACAACAACGGCGCTTATCACTGTGGCGTGGGCTACTTACGAAACTCCAATCGCCAAGATTCTCCTCCGAATGCAAAAATATATTGGTGACTCTCACTTACATAGGTAGAAATGATCATCAGAATAAAATACGGGAAATCAGAGCTCGAACGGAGAGATTTAGGTGTTCTTTCTTCCCGTGCGCTATTCGAGAACGGAATGGGAGATAAATAGTGTAATGATAGTTCGATGAACCAAAAATGTTCAAATGTTTGTAAATCTTATGGGACTTAATTACGGGGTCATCAGTCCCTAAACTTACAAACTACTTACAAACTAGGACGGCACAAATATCCATGCCCGAGGGGGGATTCGAACCCCCGACCGTAGTGGCTGTGCAGACCGTGACTGGAGCGCCTTAGTCCCCTCGGCCACTGCGGCCGGCTTCGATGAACCCTCTGTGAGGCAGTTAAATGTAATTTACAGAGTATCCCGTGTGGATGTCTATCAATTCCACCGCTACAGAGAGAGGACTCTAGATCCTTAATGCTTTTGACTTTTAATAAGAAGTGTGCACACCTGAAATACTTTTTTTTCTTTTTTTTTATTCAAATTCACCTGTTCTATAAATATTACCTTGATATGAAACAAGAATATTCATTTATCTGAAAATAGGGAATCTATGCAAATTAATAAACATTGTGCATTTACTTATGCAATAACGCAAACATCTCCCTCATTCTGGCTAATATCTAGTAGATTTTTTAAGTTTGATTAGCTGATGTACCTGTGACAGGGCAACACCAAAGTCAGCAACCAGGAATTTTTGTTTTATTAAATGATTTCGGTATTTCTTGCAGTCATTTTACTTTTAATACGTCTGTGCCAGTCAATTTTATTAAATTATACCAGAAAGATACACTCTGTAAAAAAAAAAAAATAAAAAAATAAAAAGAGTTGGTCAAAATTTGCCGCCCTCTAAATTCTGCCGCCCGGGACAACTGCCTCCTTTGCCCCCCCCCCCCCCCCCCCCCCTAGATCCGGTCCTGCCTTGTTGATGGCACTTATCACTTCGTGTGAATAAAGGGCAAGCTTGCAGAGGATAGGATAACATGTTGAACTGCATCAAACTAGCCCTAGGACTGAAGACAACAAAAATAACGAGATACTGGAGGAAGGCGTTATCATTTCTGCGGAAAATCCACAAATTCTGCGCTGTATAAGTACCTAGATGTAGGACGTAGGATGTCGCTCGGTCAGAAGCGCCGTCTGATGTGTGGTGGTAGCCAGAGCGGCCGGCAGAAAGCCTGCTTGAGGACGGGGAGGCCTCGTGACGGGGAGATAAATGAGCCAAACACTGGAGGCCGCGGCCGCCTCACAGGAGCATTAGTCTCGCAACCGCCGACACTCCAAATTGAAGAACGAACTGGGACAACGATCGCTGCCACAGGCCGCAAATCGCGCCATCTTGCTGCGCCGTTCTGCGGACCCACAAACTATTCGTCTTCTTTCTTCCATGTGGGTGGAAGCCAAAAGCACTCCACTTCCTCTATACAGATGAAGAACACTAATTTTCTTTTCCTTCAGCTGTTTCAGTTTCTCGTGCTAGCGATTTCTGAGGTTGACTTTATAGGCCATAAGAGTCGGTGGCAATTCACAAACTTCTGCTGTCGCAAATAAACCGGAGATGTACTCTCCTGATCTGTTGGTTTCCTACGTACATTGTTTTTCATGTGAGGTTCATTGGTAGGGAGTGTATGTTGAGTAAGAAAACAAAAATGGCGCACAAAGCGTACACTTGGTCTTTAATACCGCGGTGCCGTTTTCTTTCGGCCTTTTTTAGCATCTAATTGTCTTAAAATGAATGTAGTGCACCATTCGGTCTCCCCATTCCCAGAATACACCCCCCCCCCCAATAGTTTTCTCACGTCGTCATTGACGTCGATTTGCAGTAGGATTTTGGAACATATACTTTGTTCGAATATTATGAACTACCTCGAAGAGAACGACATATTAACCAGGAGTCAACACGGATTCATAAGGTATCACTCTTGCGAAACACAGCTTGTTCTTTATTCACATGAAGTGTTAAGTGCCATCGACAAGGGATCTCAAATCCATTCCATATTTCTGGATTTCCGGGATGCTTTTGACAATGTACCCCACTAGCGGCTTCTAATGAAATTGCGTGCTTATGGAATATCTCCCCAATTGTGCGATTGGATTCACGATTTCCTATCAGAAAGGACACAGTTCGTTGTATTTGACGGTAACTCATCGAGTAAAATAGAAGTGATATCTGGCGTTCCACAGGGAAGCGTTATAGGTCCCCTACTCTTCCTCGTGTTTATAAACGATTTAGGAGACAATCTGAATAGCTCCCTTAGACTGTTCGCGGATGATGCTGTCGTTTATCGGTTAGTGAAGTCAACAGAGGATCAAAAGCAACTGCAAAGCGATTTAGACAAAATTTCTGCATGGTGCGAAAATTGGCAATTGACACTAAATAAAGAAAAGTGTGAAGTAATACACATGACCACTAAAGGAAATCCGCTGAACTTTAATTGCGATAGATCAGTCAAACCTTAAGGTCGTAGATTCTACCAAATACCTAGGAATTACAATTACGAACAACTTAGACTGGAGAGAACACATAGAAAATATTGTGGGGAAGGCGAACCATAGGTTACGTTTCATCGGCATAACGCTTCGAAGATGCACCAGCACCACCAAAGAGACTGCCTACATCACACTTGTGCGTCCTCTCTTGGAGTACTGTTGCCCCTTGTGGGACCCTCATCAGACCGGACTGACGGAAGACATTGAGAAGGTTCAGAGAAGGGCAGCTCGTTCTGTTTTATTACGTTACGGGGGGAAAGCGTCACGGAAATGTTGTACGAATTGGGGTGGAAATCATTAAAAGAAAGACGTTATTAATTGCGGCGTGATCTGTTTGCGAAGTTTCAATCACCGACTTTTAGGTCTGAATGTTAAAATATTTTGCTAGCACCCACCCACTTAGGGAGACATGACCATCCCAATAAAATAAGAGAAATCAGATCGAAAACGGAACGATTTATGTGTCCTTTCTTCCCGCGCTCTATTAGAGAATGGAACGGTAGAGAAAAGTTATGAAAGTGGTTAATGAACCCTCTGCCAGGCACTTAAATGTGATTTGCAGAGTATCTATGTAGATGTAGATTTGATATGTAGTTTTTTTCCAATTTTATAGACTTGCAGTTGTGAAAGGAAAAACACACAACTTGAGGGTAAGTGGGGTACATTGGACCGGAGAAAATAAAGACTTTCAGTGTACACATCGGACTTTTTTGACCGGGAGCGGAGAGTGCCATTCGTTAATTACAGAACTTCGGGCAGATGCACAACGAAGAAAAGACTTACTTGGACTTTCTCTTCCACTGCTTTGAGGCTACTGTGGAGGGCAGAGTGCTGACACGCACTCAGAGAGAAGGGGAGGGAGGAGAAGGGGGTCGCCCCGGTCCAAAAGACCGTGTACGGGCTGAAGGTTAAACTTACAGACTACTTAAACTAAGTTATCCTAAGAACAACACAAACACCCATGCTCGAGGGAGAACCTTCGACGTAGAACGGCCGCGCGCACTGTATCAGGATGCCTCAATGAGCAAGGTTCCATCAAGGTACCTGAATATAAATCTGATAAATCGACAGGCTATAGAACTTGCTCTTGTTCTCCTCCTTCTTCTGCATGTCACAGGTAGGCCTATCGAGCTACCCTGTCCTTAGTTCCACTTTTTTAGTGGTCATGCTATATCCCAGTTGGATTTCCATTGTAACGCTATCTTTGGAATTCTTGTTTCTACTATTCGTTCCAGATGTTCTTTCCAGTTTTACCTTCTTCTATTTCGTCATTTACAGCTAATATACAGTAACAAGGGGTAAAGAAAGAAGGGGATCAGAAAGATAGGAAAAAAGGACAAGACTTTGGAAGCTGACTTAAGCTAACCTAAGGTCACACCCATGCCCGAGGTAGGACTCGAACCTCTGACGGCGAACGACCGCGCGCACAGCAGCACGGCTCCCCAGTGCGCATGGCTAAGCCGCCGCGGCCTGTACTTTTCATCATTGATGAAATAATGACAGGGTTTTTAACATGAATAGGAGAGGATATGAAAGGGATAGTATTTACAGATGACATAATGGTGTGAGGTAATCGAGAAAGATAAGTACAGGAGAGACTAAATGCATGTGAGATGGTGGTGGCTCAGTATGGAAAGAAATTTAATATGAACAAGTATGAAATTATGGTTACACTAAGGAATAAAGAAATAGCAGTAGAAGATGTAAAGATTGGAGGAGATGTAGTAAAGAGGGTGGACATTTTTAAGTACGTGATTGAAGAAAGTGAGAGGAATGACAGGGAGCTCAGGGAAAGAGGAAAGCAAGCCCACAGATTCCTGCAAAGTGTGTGAAGCCTGTTGTGGAGCAAAGACATACCACAGAAAAGTAAGCAGGTGATATACCAACAGTATTATGCTCCAGTGCTCAAGTATGCATCAAAAAACGTGGGATATGAAGACAAGGCATGTGAGCAAAATACAAGCGTGTGAGAAGTAGGATTGGTGTAACCAGAATGGATAGAATGAGACACGAGAAGATGAGGGAAATTGTGAAGGAGAAACCTCTACAAGAGACCATAGAGCAGTCAAGACTGAGATGGTATGGACATGTCAAGAAAATGGAAGACGGCAGGATTCGAAAGAAAACCCATGACATGTAAATAAAAGGCAGGAGACCAAGAGGAAGGCCAAGAGTTAGGTGGACAATCTGAGTAATGCAGAAGAGAGAAGAAGGGGACAAAGTGCAAGAGGAAAAGTGGTGGGAGGGTAGGGAGTGATGGAGAGACCTGTGGTCCAAGCAGACCTGGCCAGAGTCTGGACACTCCAGTGGATGATGATGAATGCTAAAATATTTAGTTCTTCTCTTATTGTTAGGAATCCTGTCCAGTTTACTAAAAACCTTCAGTGCTCCTAAAAATGGCATTTCAGCGACCTGACATGGCTTAAATTTTTCTCTTCACTACCCTGGATTCACTACCAAACAGTGTAACAGGTACAGTACTTATCTCATACAATTGTATGTCTCCTAATTTTGTTTTTTAATGTTCTGTTTACGAACTATATTTCTATAATGACGTAGTTCGTAATCTGACTTCTATATAAACAACTATTCCATCGGACGTTCTACATTCACTTAAGTTCCAGCCAACAATGAAATAGCGTTACAGCAGCAGAAACATCGATGTTACATGGAATTCAAAACCACGTGATACAACCTGCCGAATCAAGCCTATAGTAATAAATAATTTATTCACACAGCAGTTTTCTTTTGTCTAGCAGAATAATTTAATAATGTTGTTATATGACATGTATGGCGCGGCGGGCTTAGATGAATGCAAAAGTAACCAGAATGTTTATTTGAACATTATCGGCAGCCGCATTAAAATGATCAAATGCTATGGTCATCAGTAGCTAGACTTACAAACAACTTAAACTACTCTAAAGACAACACACATACCCATGCCTGAGGGAGGACTCGAACCTACGAAGGCGAGCATCCGCGCGCTTTGCAGCAAGGAGCCTTAGAACGCTCGGTCACTCCACCGCGGCCGACCACATTTCACCCTTTCAAAATGGTAACAGCTTTCATATATCACTGCGAACATACGCTCCTGGTTTCAAGAATACTCATGGTCCTCATTGAATGACAACTGCTCCACTAAATCATCCGATTTCAATCCCATACAAAGAAAGACACATTATCCATCGTAAGTAATCAGTATATCAGTAGTTTGGCAGTTGTACCAGTACTAACCGTCAATTACTGGCTTTAGGCGGATGCAGCTTAGCTGGAGAATGCCAGAATGAAATTTTCATTCTGTAGCAGAGTGTGTGTTAATGTCAAACTACCTAGCGGATTTAAACTGTGTGCCTGACAAATTTCGAACCCGGGACCTTTTCCTTGCCCGCGAAGGCCTTTCGCGGGAAATGCAAAGGTCCTGGTTTCGAAACCCGGTGTGGCCCACAATTTTTATCCGCCAGGTAGTTTCATACCTCAAATAAAGGAGTTATTTCTCGCTGACTAAAGGCATTATAAGCGTACAGGCATGATGTGTCCGGGATATCACATTGTTTCTATATCAGATGTTATTATTTTGTTCACCCTCTATGTTCTTCAATCGCCGATGGATGTCAGCCGTTGGCCGTGATTCGACATCCAGGAAAAAAAAAAAAAAAAAAAAAAAGGGAGAGAGAGAGAGAGTCGTTAACTGAAGGTTAAACCAATGCGCGAGTGTTATAGAGATGCTTCGGGAACTCAAATGGGGATCACTGGAGGAAATAGAACGTTCTTTTAGAGAAACAATATTTCGGAAGTTTAGTTGGACATAATTTAAATCTGGCCGCAGAGTGATTCTACTGCTGCCAAATTACATTTCCGATAGGAATCACAGATAGAAGATTATACAATTTTAGGGCTTTTAGAGAGGGATACAAGCATTAGCTTTTCCCTCGTTCTATCTGGTAGTAGAAAAGAAAAGGAAAAGGCTAGTAGCGGTATAAGGTACAATCCGCCAGGTACCTTGCAGATAATTACGGCCGCTTTAATACTGGTCTCCTCATTTACCGCTCGCATTTCAGAAAGACAACAACGTCACACTAACCCAAGTGGTGAACTGGTTTCTCTTACCACTAATACCATGGCGTTTTCTTTCTTGGGTTGCCCTGGCGCTACACCGTTCGACAGTCCTTTACACCTACAAATCCTTCATCCACATTATTTGCGTAGCTCATCCTGCCTGGACCCCACCCCCCTCTTTCTAAAAATCACTAGAGATACTGGAATGCCACCCCCTCCGCCTCGCCTTCCTCATCCCGCGTCCCTCTTCATCCCCCATCCTACCATGCGGATCCTCTATGACGTCATCCCCTTCTCCACCTTGCCCTCTGCAAGGCATGATGTCCTAGGGAAGTGAGAGGGGGAGGGTAGGGGAGCTGGAAGGACAGGCGGAAGGAATGGGCATGAGAAAATGGGGAAGAAGGGAGGGTAGGAAGGGGGAGGAAAGGGAAGGACCACACCTGGTAGGAAGCATAAATGTCAGGGCGGAATGCATCATCGAGGAGGGGGAGAGTGCGGAAGTTGGCACGAGAGAGAAGACAAAGAGTGGACAGTTGGTGGGCGGGGGAGGGGGGTGGGGGACACAGTGAGAACGGCGCGGCAACGAACGAGGAGGAGTCGATGGACGACGGGATTAGGCGGGTCTAATTTGCGGAAGAGATAGAGGAGGCGGAGGTGTTCAATGCAGAGGACAAGGTGGAGAAGGGGATGATGTCATAGAGGATCCGCATGGGAGGATGGGGGATAAAGAGGGACGCATGATGCGGAAGGCGAGGCGGAGGGCGTGGCATTCCAGTATCTCTACTGATTTGTAGAAAGAGGGGGTGGGGGTGGGGGTGGAGTTCTTAAACAGATTTCCCAAATCCGCATTTAATTGATCACATATTTCCATCGGAATGAGTCTAAAAATGATTTTAAAAATTAATTCTGACACCAATGTCTGTCTAAAAACGATTAATATCGATCAACTCCAGCACAGAGCATTACTCTCTTCTGATTACTTCACGAAAAAATGTTTTTAATAGCTATCGGCGACAAACTGATAAGGGTAACAAGGGGATTCTTCTTTATAAGAGAGACTACATTGACAAAATCATGGCTTTCTTTAATGAAAATGGCATCAGTAGTATTGATTTCAAACCAACAGTAGCATATGACAATTCGCTAAAGGCAATCCTTGACAGTTGCCCTTACAGTATACCCCCAGAAGAGTTGTCAAAGTTGAAAGTCATCAATCCTAAAGCGTCCTATGTGCCCAGAGTAAAACGTATAAATAAAGCCACCCAGCGCGCTTCGTTGTCGCTGGTATAGGTAGCCCTGGACGCCATGCCTCTGCATTTTACACAAATTATTGAAAGACAAATAGGTGTTAGATAGTTGCTTCTCTATACGCAATCGGCAGCACATTGCTGAATTACTTGAGGATAAATTGTTCCCAGAAGGCAGCCAACTCCTCTCACTGGATATCAGAAATTTATATACCAATGTACCCCTCCAGAAAAGTGTCCACATTAAACAGATTAATCTAATCCGAAAAGGAAATTTAATCCCAGAAGAAGTGAATGAAATTACAAAGTTGCTGGAATTACTCACAGCCCATTATTTTTCTTTTGAGAATAAGATATAGAACCAAACAGATGGTTTGGGAATGGGGAGTTGTTTATCGGGCTTTGTAGCAGACGTTTTCGTCAACCACAGCGAGTGCGAATTCTTCGAAAAAAAAAAAAAAAATTCTATGTTGTGCAACAAGATTGTGTTTTATAGGAGGTATGTTGACGATATTTTAATTATTTTTCAAGGCGGTGAAGCTGATATAACCTCCATGGTTAGTGAATTTAACAGCCTCATCCAAAGCTATCCTGCACGTATGAATCAATGTATGTCCAGGGCATTTTGAATTATCTTGGCATGTCTCTGCCGTTGGTGGAAAATAAAACACAGTTCGACATATTTAGGAAGCCAACAACGAGTACTTCAGTAATTCATTCGACATCTTGATCCTAAAAGCTATAAGCTAAGCTATTTCATATTTGCTATAATACGTATCTTTGAGCTCCCCCTTTCGGAAGAATCAATAAATAATGAGCTTAAGATTCTGTGCCATATCGCGCAGAAAAATGGTTACAGCCCATCTGTGGTCCACTAGCTATATAGGGAGCGCCTCGGGCTTATAGAAGATCAGAGGCATACCGCGACCGCGAAGTTAGTAGACGAAAATATACGAACTGCACTCTTCTTCCTAGGACCTTTAAAATATGATATAGCCAAATTGTTCCGTAATACCAATGTACAAATTGTCTTTTCTCGTGGAACAAATATTCAACAAATTCTACCACTTAACGAGCAACCTATCAAACAACACGCGGCTTCGGGTGACTGTAAGCTTAAATGTGTAGACTGTCCAGCTGAGTATGTGGGAATTCAAAACACGATTCAATGAACATCTGTTAACAAAAAAGGGGCAAATAAAGAAATACTCTTCTTTTTCCGAGCACTTAAAGGCTTCTGGGCATCAAGTTCCCACCCTACACAAATTATAAATTTTGCATTACGCCAAAAAAGGAAGGAAGTTAAGCATCCTGGAAGAATTTGAAATATCTAAGCGGGTTTATTTTAAACACCCGAGACTTCTAAACGATCAGTTGACCTCAAAACACCAAACATTTTTTGGAGATTTTTAAGTAACATCTCTGTTATGTACCTTGTCATCCTTTCAAATTTGATTAATGTGATATTGGATATTTTATGTAAATGGTGTCCATATTTGAAATTAACAGATGAGTTTTGATACTTGGATAGCAAGATAACTTCTGATGGCCGAAGTAAAGAAGATATAAAATACAGAGTGGCTATGGAATAAAAGCATTTTTGAAGAAGCAAAATTTGTTGACATCCAATATTTATTCAAATGTTAGGAAGTCCTTTCTGAAAGCATTTTTCTGGAGTGTAGTATTGTATGGAAGTGAAACTCGGACCATAAGGAGTTCAGACAAAATATGATAGAAGCTTTCGAAATGTGGTGCTACAGACGAATAATGAAAATTACATGGGTAGATCCGTAACTAATGAGGAGGTGCTCAACCGAATTGGGGAGAAAAGGAGTTTATGGCATACCCTCACTAAGAGAAGGGCTAGATTGGTGGGACATCAATGAATCGTCAACGTAGCATTGGAAGGAAGTCTGTGGGGTAAAAATCGGAGAGGAAGATCGAAGGACGGATGCAGTATGCAGATTCAAAAGGATGTAGGTTGCCGAACGTGTTCTCAGATGAAGAGACTTGCACAGGACAGGGTAGAGTGGAGAGCTGCATCAAACCAGTCTGCGGACTGAAGACCGCAACAACAAATGTTTATCCGACCGACCCAACACGTACAGTGTTGTGGAGCACTACGCTTTATTTACGGTTACTCGCAGTACACATCTGAACGCTGCCCCAGGCAGTACCAATACCGACGCGTCTCGTATTAATGAGTTGACGACCTACTCTATGGTACAGGGACATCATACGAGGGAAATCTCGGAATATAAATTATTTCAATAGTTATTCAGTTAAACAATGTATCAATTTGTTTTTAATGGTCAATGTTACCTCAGATCAAGGGATTACAAATTTTGTCTCTGTAAGATACCCTATACCCGCATTTCAATCTAAACATCATTTACCACAGAGTAGGTAAAAGATTAGCACCGTACATTATTACAATTTCTTGTTTCCAATTTCAGCACTGTTTTGTAACTAAAAAGTTTTTATAAAATTTTGAAATGTTGTCATATAGCTAAATATTAAGTTCTGTTTCATTTTTCTTCTTTGTCCGATATCTGAAGATCCCCTAACCGTGCGGAACGCGTCATTAATTAAAAAACGTTTGCAAACAAGATATTCTTTTAGTCAAGAATTCAAGAAACTGACACACACGTCAGCTCATGGCCCTCACAAGGATGGGGCTGGATGGACCCATGGGTCCACGGTGCTGAAGGGAGCCCGAGTCCAGCCCTAAAATGATTCAATTTTTTGGTTACTGAAAGTAAAAACAAAGTAGGAAAAACATGTTGATTTTTTTCATCCAACGTAATTTTAAAAGATTTTACAGGTAATTGTAGTAGATATTTATGATAAACCGTTTATCGTAAACGATTACTTCGAATTTTGCTCTTAGTTTCTGCCAGTGGTTGATATTGTATGTGTGTTTTAACTAAGGTGACGAAACGTACCGATTTTTTCGGGACGGTCACGATTTTTGTCTATTCCGAACGTTTTTAAAAGTAATTAGGTACACCTTTGTATTTATCCTGAATTTAAGAATTATCTTCCGATTTAGAAATTTCTCGCCTGTATCTGTCTATTTTATTATTAGTTTTAATTATAATGGGAAACTGTTTGACAAAAGGTTCGTTAGACTTAAGGTACGTATGTCAAAGTGTCGAAAACGTTTCAAACTGTTTTCAGTGAATATACACGCACAAATTACCAGTTAGAAAAATCAGTGAATGGACTGCTAACACCACTTTCCAAGGTCAAAGAAGGATTGATATCAAATCTCATTTCAGACAGAATCATGTGACATTCTCAAATATGCTTAAGTTAGTGCAGTTCTCTTCTGCCTTTCCGGAAATAATGCTGTTCCTGAAAGGGTATTTTCCCATATTAAAAATATATGGACAAGTGAGAAAACAGAGCTTGCCGTAAAAATGGTGAAATCAATATTAGTAACTAGAGTAAATTATTATGAAACTTGTGTAGAATTTTTCACATGTTAGAAAATACAGACTTGCTGAAGAAAATTCACTGCATTGTTAAATACAGTTGTTCTGATCGCATTCCTTCATCATATAAAATACTAATAAAGTGTATATTAATTTACTTTTTGTAACAACTTAAACTAATATTTTATAATTCTTACTTTCACTAAAAATCTTCTTCTAATATAATGAATTTGGATCTAGGAAATATGATCACCTTAGTATTAACACCGTATGCAATGTTTTCTCCTTGTCAAGTACACTCACTGAACAGTGACGGTGCTTCTGCTGCTGAACTGAATTGTGTGATTCTTTTTAAAAAATGTTGAGATTTTGTATTCTTTCTTTTCTATTGACAAAACTATTTCACCTGGTGTGTAAGATGTATGAGACATGCGAAATACCCTCAGACTTTAAGAAAAATGTAATAATCCCCATTCCAAAGAAATCAGGCGCAGATAGATATGAAAATTACAGAACCATCAGTCTGATAAGTTATGGTTGCAAAATTTTAACACGAATTACTTACAGAAGGATGGAAAAATTGATAGAAGCTGACCTTGGGGGCGATCAGTTTGGATTCAGGAGGAACATACGAACCCGGGAGGCAATGCTCACTTTACGACTTATCTTAGAAGATAGATTAAGGAAAGGCAAACCTACATTTTTAGCTTTTGTAGATTTAGAGAAAGCATTTGACAATGTTCACTGGAATACACTCTTTCAAATTCTGAAGTTAGCAGGGGTAAAATACAGGGAAAGGAGAATTATTTACAACTTGTAAAAAAGCCAGACCGCAGCTATTAGACTCGAAGGGCATGAAAGGGAAGCATTAGTTGGGAAGGGAGTAAGACAGTGTTGTAGCCTTTCTCCGATGTTATTCAATTTGTACATCGAGCAGGCGGTAAAGGAGTGCAAGGAAAAATTTGGAATAAGGATTAAAGTTCAGGGCGAAGAAATAAAAACTTTGCGTTTTGCTGATGACATTGTAATTCTGTCAGAGACAGCAAAGGATCTGGAAGAGCAGTTGAATGGAATGGACAGTGTGTTGAAGAGAGTGTATAAAATGAACATTAACAAGAGCAAAACAAAGATAATGGAATGCAGTCTTAGAAAATCAGGCGATGCTGAAGGAATTAGATTAGGTAATGAAACAATGATGGTGGTAGATGAGTTTGGTTACTTAGGTAGTAAAATAACATATGACGGCCGCAGTACAGAGGATATAAATTGCAGAATGGCAATGGGAAGAAAAGCATTTTTGAAAAAGAGAAATTTGCTAGCATCGAATATTAATTTATGCGTAAGGAAGTCCTTTCTGAAGACATTTCTGTGGAGTGTTGCCTTGTACGGGAGTGAAACATGGACGATAAACAATGCGGACAGGAAGAGAATAGAGGCTTTTGAAATGTGGTGCTAAAAAAGAACTGAAGATTAGGTGGGTAGATCGCATAACTAATGAAGAGGTACTGAACAGAATTGGTGAGAAAAGGAATTTTTGGCATACCTTGACTAAAAGAAGGGATCGCTTGGTACGACACATTCTTAGACATCGAGGAACCGTAAAATTAGCATTGGAGGGAAGTGTGTGGGGTAAAAATCGCAGAGGGAGACCAAGAGACGCGTATAGTAAGCAGATTCAAATGAATGTGGGTTGCCGTTCTTATGAGGAGATGAAGAGGCTTGCCCAGGATAGAGTAGGGTGGAGAGCTGCATCAAACAGGTCTCCGGACTGAAGACCATAACACAACTCTTCTCTATTAGGGCTCGTTACTGAAATTGTTGAAAGAATTTATCCCTTTGTGTAAGTCTTGTTGCAATCAAGTGAGGGTAGGGGGTGGGGGAACGACCCGTGTA
This sequence comes from Locusta migratoria, assembly GCA_026315105.1. NCBI lineage: Eukaryota > Metazoa > Arthropoda > Insecta > Orthoptera > Acrididae > Locusta > Locusta migratoria. The sequence goes on along the minus strand of CM048744.1, from coordinate 218,904,686 downwards.
TGAGTTTTGTTGCATGGTCCGCAATAGAATGGGGGGGGGGGGGGCATGCGTCAGCTGCAAAACTGCGCATGCGCATAGCTGCTTATGGAACTCGACAACAGTTCTTCTGCGCATGCGCAGCTCTATCGGCGACAAACGGACACACACTTAAGTCGCTTATGAATAAGATAATATTCTAACCTACTGTCATGTAACACGAACCTCTATAGTCGAGCCGAAATAAGACGATCCCTGGTGGTTGCGCCAATCGACTTTGAGCGCCGTTTGCGGTAGCAGATCATTGGAGCAGTGTTGCCAACCTCTGAAGCTCAAAAGTCCCATCCAGGAATTCAAATGTCCTTTTTCAGCATGAAGTGTCCCACGGCAAACAAAAATTCTTGTCCTCCTTCACCTGCCCATCTCCTCCCCCTCACCACATCAGTTTCTCCCTGTTTGTCTCCTCTTTCTCCCCCTCTACAATTTCCTCACATTCCTCTATCGCCTCATGTTCAAAATGTTATATCTACGAAATGAGGCCGCGCGACCCTCCTACCACTTCCTTGCATTATTTGCGAGGTATTGAGAGAAGCCGCAAATCTCCAAAATTTTTTCACCGAATGTTTTGAAATTTTGACACAACTTTCTACTGGACTATGCACATGCTTTTATCTTTTATATACCTTCTTTTTCAATATATGTCGTATATGAATTTATATAATGGGGAAACTTTGATACAAAACACACACACATAACAATAACAAAATTATCGAAATATGTAAGTAAGAATCTTCCCGAATTATATTGCAACATTGTGTTAAAATTTCAAAGCAATCGGTCAAGAACTTTCGGAGATTAGTGGCTACACGCACACTCCAACAGACAGTATGTATAACTAAAGAAATAATGGACTATGCTTCCAGACTGATGAACGTGCAGTCTAGTCCCCTCTAAACAACAACTATGCTTCCACATGCAGGAAGATAGACTAGTAATGGAGTTTAGGGTCCACAACTACAATATTTATTAGCGCTTTTGCAACATTACATAATATATTGTAAAATGAGGACTTACCTAACATATGTGTTAACTTCTCCTTTCATTGCATATAGTTTTCCCTTTGTAGAAAGATTAGTCCCCAAACACTTACTCCTCCCTCTTTTAGTTCTCATCACACACTTAAACCTTCACTTAATACAACTTTTTATTATTGTGAAGACTGAGATGTTTTTGTTCCACTTTAAAAGTTGTGCAATCTATTTTGTTTGCTTGAAACGAAGATCTGACAACACATATGGTATTTAAATTCTCTCCTCCAATTCTGTTCCGTTTTCTTGTTTTTACATCAGACACGATAGCAAATGTCCCATATCCATCTTTCGCTTTTTGAAAAAAAAAAAAAAAAAAATCCCTTTGTCCCTTTCTGAAAAATAATTGTCAAAATGTCCGACGGTATGGGACAAATCCCACAGGCTGGCAACACTGCATTGCAGTAAAGCCCTTTTTAAACGATGAACGAAGGTGAATAAGATAGATAATAGTCTATTGAAGCGCTCCTAGCGTAGTAGCCCTGAACTACAAACTCAATCCAGATCTTGTGGCAGCGTATTTAGACGATAAACGCAATCGAACAGTAATACCCGATGTTGAAAGTGAGGTTATAACAGGCGATTTGTTATGTAGGAAGTCATAGTTTAATACTGGAATTGAGGAAACAACGCTAAATGTTATTGACGGCCAAAGAAAACCTTGCAGTCTATGTTTTTGGTAAACTTCGTGTGGTAAAGTTCTGGGAAGTGAAACAACATTTCAAAACATTCAAATCTATTTTCAAGCGAAAAAAATAAACTTATGAACACATCAAGCCATATTTATAAGAGCGTAAATAGACCTTCTTTACTTTATCTACTGTACTACGATTTGCCTACTGACATTGTTAACAACGTCATGCACAACTGAATTTTTGCCTTTATTTGGACTGACTTTTGTATTTAAAATTCTATTTAATGAAAATTGCATCATCAAAGTACAATCTTATTCAAATAAACAATTGGCTTCAGTCCTTTCTGTTACGATATTGCAAAACATAAACCATTTTTCGGTTTCAGATGTAGGCCTACGACCTCGCTTTTCGGTGGACAATAATTGACATAAATATTTAAGTCTTCATGGAACATTTGCAATTTACCGCTAAACCAAATGACAATATGAAAATCGCCTGACGAAAATAGGTTAATTTCCGATGTCAGCAGACGACCGTTCAATCAAAACAATCTTCTCAAAAAAATGTTCAAATGTTGTAGAGCTTATGGGACTTAACTAAGAGGTTATCACTCCCTAAACATTCAAACTACTTATGAACAAGCTTACAGTAAGGACGGCACTAATATCCATGCCCGAGGGGGGATTAGAACCCCCGACCGCAGTGGCCGTGCAGACCGTGACTGGAGCGCTGCAATCCCCTCAGCCACCGCGGCCGACACAATCTTCTCGAGAATGCTTAACGTGACGTCGACGTTAGGTGACGGTCTGGTGACGGACAGTGTGAATGCCGTCATTAGAAATACATTTTGTAATACATTCTGATCATAAACTTCAACCTAACGCAAAATATACGTAAATACGAAGGAAAATGGCGGACTAACTGGAGCGGTGACTGCAGCTGACAATTACTAGCTCGCGCATGTGCAGTGAACCTGCTAGTACCGAATTTAGAACGGGCCCTATTTCTTTATCGCTATAATTATCGCGCTTCGATACTAACGCGATCATACTAGTGCAGCCGTTTAATCGACTGACGGCCGCCATTAACGCAACTTGTTATCAATCTATTACAAGTTCGTTGATCGTTTAACCCTTTCTCTCCGGCGCCGTGACTGTTGCGCCGTGCTCTGTGGACGAGCGCCAGTCGCGCCCGGCCGTGCCCGCTGTACGGCGCATTTTCCGCACTCCCCACGGCGCAACTCTGTCCCGCTTTCTCACTCTCAGTGCTACCGCAATTATTGGACTTTATGCTATATATTTATTAGGAAAAACTCATCTGGAATAGAAACAGTTTTCTTTCTCCTTTCAGATAATTCGCGTAATTTTTCTCGTAAATTCTAAAAGATCCAAGTTTTGGATTCAGATCTGGTGGGATGTGGACGTTATTATTATAAACGCATATTTCACTTGCTAAATAATATTTATTTAAAATTGCTTTACGTTACATTTCAGTATCATTACATTACGATGTATGACGCGAGGCGGAACTGCTACGGCAGTCCACCGGCTGGGCGGCACAGGCAGCACTCGACTGCTGCAGCAGTCCACCGGCTGTGGAGCACATTCGCTCCCGACTTCTGCACAAGTTCACCGTAGCGAAAGGGTTAAAACGGGCTTAAGTCTAACGCGAACGTTGCTCTGCGCATGCGCGTGTCCGGCTGCGCTGTGCGCTTTTGCCAGTTCTGTCAGAGAAGAGCGACCGTTAGCTATACTGCCCGGCAGCGAACTCACTATTTGGCAACATGGTTGCATTCCGTTTCTCCGAGCGGGGTGGTCTCCCAGTCCAGTAGGCGGAGCCAGGGATCATCGCGTTCCGGTAACATGGCGGACGTTTGTTCAGTTTGATTCACCCTGGTCTCGCTGCTGCCTCTCCACGGCAATCTATCTCAGAGCGCTTCCAGTGACGCCAATGGCCCACTCGGCTACACAGGCGGACTCTATAGAGGAGGAGACCAGCTGGCCGGCATGCAATTTCCCGCGGCGACGGCGGCAGCGGTGTCGGTGCTCCCGGCCGCCTGGTGCGGCTGACCCCGGCGCGGCGCTCAGTGGGTTTATTTCTATTGCGGGCAGCGGCAGCGGCGCCATATTTCAACTTTATTTGCGTCTGTCGGCACCGCCTGCAGGCGGGCAGCCGGCGGCCCTTCTGCGGGATCAGCTGTAATGCCGCCCAAAATTGCCGGGATTTGAAGGCTCGCGACCCAAGCAATCGATAGCGCTCACCACCTCTCGCCACACCCGGACCCTTTTCTTTATAGCTCTTTCTGCAGACCCGTCCCAGCCTCGGATCCTATAACCTCGTTACCTCGCGCTCGCGACTCCCTTCCTCCCCCCCCCCCCCGCCCCGCCTGCTTCTATCTCTATCTCTCTCTCTCTCTCTCCGACGCCCCACACCGGGACGAAATTTCGTCTCGCTGCTGGCTAATGTGATTACCACCTCACGCCTAGCTTTCCGGAGAGTTACGTCGCTAATGCGCTCCTCAGAAAAGTGTGGCAGCTTGCGAAAGACACACAGTGTCACACCTGCGAACTTCCATCAGTTACACTGTAGTCGGGCCGGAACATGATGATCCCTGACTCGCCGGTCGCGGTGGCCAAGGAGACTGAGGCGCTCCAGTCACGGTCTGCACGGCCACTACGGTCGGGGGTTCTAATCCCCCCTCGGGCATGGATATTTGTGCCGTACTAGTTCGTAAGTAGTTCATAAATAGTTTGTAAGTTTAGGGGCTGATAACCCCGTAGTTAAGTCCCATAGACTATACAAACATTTGAACATTTGATCCCTGGCTCCGCCTATTGGTCTGGGAGACCGCCCCACTCGGAGAAACAATGCAACCATGTTACCAAATAGTTCGCTGCCGGGCATATAGCTAACGGTCGCTCTTGTCTGACAGAATTGGCAAAAGCGCACAGCGTAGCCGGACACGCGCATGCGCAGAGCAACGTTCTCATTAGACATACGCCAATGATCTGCTACCGCAGCCGGTGCTCAGAGCCGATTGGCGCAACCACCAGGGATCGTCTTATTTCGGCTCGACTATAGGACTGTTCATATTTTAAAAATATCGATAATCCGATACATCGATATTTAAAAAAATATATTAATAATTGACCGATAAACATGGTGAATCACCTATTGCGGAAATGGAAAGTGCGATTGATGTGCGGTTTTCACAGAATGGATTGGTAGTCAGGGGCTCGTATTTTTAGCCAGCAAACAGATTGTAATATTGAAACTTCCTGGCAGATTAAAATTGTGTGCCGGAACCGGGACTCGAACCTGGGACCTTTGCCTTTCGCGGGCAAGCTCTCTACCACTGAGCTACCCCGACCCGACTCACGACACCGCCTCACAACCTTACTTCCGCCAGTACCTCGCCTCCTACTTTCCAAACTTCTCAGAACCTCTCCTGCGAAACTTGCAAGGAAGTTTCATATCAGCGCACACTCCGCTGCAGAGTGAAAGTTTCAGATTGTAATATTACTTAGAAAGTGTATTTTTTATGCGAACAAACAATTTTTCAAATGGAACAATGGTTTTTCTGTCATGCACTGGCATTTTTGACACCAACTGTGTACAAAGAATTTTGAATGACATTTTTATCACGTTTAGTTTGGCACCTACAACCGTTCAAAGTTTCGGGGGCGGAGGCTACGATACCGTAGCTGACTGGCCCAGTTGCTAGCCCCTGGGGCACGGCCCACTGTCTCATGACCACCAGCCAGTCAGCTACGCTGTTGTAGCCTCCGCCCCCAAAACTTTGAATAGTTGCAGCCAAACTAAACTTGATAAAAATGTCAATCAAAATTCTTTCTACACAGCTGGTGTCAAAAATTGCAGTGCATTATAGAAACAACCATTGTTCCATTTGATAAATTATATGTTTCTATAACAAATACACTTGATAGGTATTTTCACAATCTGTTTATTGGCTAACAATACGAGTCCTTGCGGTGCAAGTGTTAGGTGATTCACCCTGTATATCTAAGAAAAATATCGATATATCGGAGCTAAAATGTTGAAAAATTGGCCTGCAAAAATATTGGCTGCACATTGTAAATATACCACTCGTTTCAGAGATGTATATTTAAATATTGAGTAAGAATTACATAATCCCCTCATAGTATGAATAAGGAAGACGTTTAATGAGTAAATTTGTAAGTTAATAATTGCACTTTTTGGAGATAAAAAGCTTGTATTACAATAGTTTTTGGTCGAATGTTGTGTTGTTAATTAACAACTACGTACATCATACAGTGTCAATGGTGAAGCCAGAATTTTGGTCTTTGGGAGAGGGGGGAGGGTATTATCTCTAGATGCACCGTATTAATGTGTGATCGTGCCCAGACGTACGGATAAACATGGCAGTTCCAACATAACAAAACTAACAAAATACGGAGATGACAGTAGAACTCTGAGTTGGTCACCACGTTGGTGTGGGTGTGGAGGGGCCCCATCCTAAAAAATAAAAATAAAAAGTACTCTCCACCAAGGAAGACTAGCCGTGTGGTTAGCGGTATCGTGCTGTGGTGTCAAAGATAGTGGGTTCGAGCCTGAGTGTTCAAAATGTTCAAATGTTTGTATAGTTTATGGGACTTAACTACGGGGTCATCAGTCCCTAAACTTACAAACTACTTATGAACTACTTACAACTAAGGACGGCACAAATATCCATGCCCGAGGGGGGATTCGAACCCCCGACCGAGTGGCCGTGTAGACCGTGACTGGAGCGCCTCAGTCTCCTTGGAGCGCCTGAATGCAATCAGTTTTTTTTTAAACCCAATCTTCTTTTTAACAGATACGCAGGAACAACAATGAGTTTTGTATTCTTACTTGCCACGTATCTTTGGACTTTTTTTTACGAATGTGTCGTGATTTTGAGTGTAAATGTTGCGCCAAATTGTCTCTTTGGACGCCGATCGTGGGGGGGGGGGGGGGGCTGGGTTGCCACTACCAAGTTTCGGCCCCGGTTCGGAAATATCGTAGAACCGACACTTACATGGAACACATCTTCCGGAAGACGAAAACCGATTTTCGTAAACCGTTTTTCGCTGTCGTGTTTACATGGCATAGCCTGAATCGGGTTTCCTATTCCACTCATTACGGCGGCTGAAAAACAGCTGATTCAGTTCCTGATTTAGTCAACACAGTCGCTATTTTTCTTTATTTAAGTACACAGATTCATGTTCACTCTAATATTTATACTTTTATTTCACATTAGAAAATATCACTCTTTCAACATGTACCGAAAATTCTTAACAAGAAAACAAAATCTGGCAAGCCAAGAACGCTTCAAAAAGGGTTGCATTTACATGGGCACGAAAATCTATTGAGGAAGTGGAAAACCGCTTTAGAGAAGCGGATTTCCAGAATCGATTTTGGAGTGTTTACATGAACAACCAAAAGCGGAATTGGGAAATCGGTTTACGTTATCCGGTTTTGGGAGCCCATGTTAACGGAGTGTCTGAAAGAAGTGAACCCCAGTCATCTGAAGCACCAGCCATCACTTACCCTCACCCATACCCAAAAAACCCAACCGTGGGCTCCGTCTCCTTCGACGAGACGTTAAAACCTGCTCTCTTCTTCGCTCCCACTTAATTCTCCCTCTCCATCCCCCTTTTCTCTGACCCTATCCTTCTTCCCTCCTTATGGTGGTACTCGTAATTCACAGTAAAATGCCTTACATTAAGTATTTACACAAATCTTCCATTAGTTCATTTCATCCTTCCCTTCTTCACATGTTCCTACGCACTCTCTGGCCGTCTCCTCCCCCCCCCCCCCCTGTTCACCTTTCCGTCGTACGTGCCAACATGTCCTCCATACCCTGTCGATGTCTCCTCTCTTTTCGTCCATTGTCTCCCTCACCCATTCTCTGTCCGTTTCTTCCTCTATCTAACCATATCCTCCTCCTCTCACAGTTTCTCTTCCCTCTCTTTGCCTATCTCCTTCTTCCCATTACCTATAAAAAAATTCCATCCACCTGCCAGATTTCACGGTGATCAGTCAAATGGTGGGGAAGTCCATTGTAAAGGACTTTCCACTGTGCTATTTTGTCGATAACTATGAGCCCGTGGTTGTCTATAAAAGACAATCAAGCAAAAGCCATATATAATTATGCTATTTATTTACAAAACAGCGCCGTTACCGGTTTCAAACCTTACACGTCATCACCTGACGCCTGTTCACTTCTGCATACATTTTCGGCATCTACATATTGGTTATGTTCATAATTTTGCCTTGTGGCGAAAAGTTCTTGGTTAGCTGGTGCTCTATAGTACAAAAAGGTGATTGAAAGGACTTACTTGAACGTGAGTATGACTAATGATGACGAGCCATATTGTAAACAAACTTTTACGATATAATTATTGTAATTTCTTAACTTACATGGATAATCAACTCTATTACGTAGCAGTGCCCATCGCTTCAACTACTGCAGTAAACAACACTGCAAAGAAATGGAGCTGATTTTTAGTGTGAGTAATGTAATAACAACAAAAATTACATCTTTAAAGTTTGTTGACAATGTCTCATCGCCATTAGTAATACTTACATCCAAAAAGTAATTTAAATCACATTTTTGTACTTCAGGGCACCACCTAACCAAGAACGTTTCGCCGCAAGGCAAAATAATGAACATAAACAAAAATAGACGACGAGAAATGTATGTAGACGTGGACAAGCGTCTGATGATGAACTGGTTTGAAACCGGTAACGGGGCCAGTTTGTAAATAAATAGCATAATTAAATATGGTTGTTTGCTATTTTTCTTGGTTGTAAGAATCATCGTGTACCTTCGACTATGCACTGTAAGATGATTCGTGGAGTATATAAACTTTATCTGTGAGAACCTTCATACATGTGCTAACTTTCATGGTTATCGATTAAACGGTAATAATGCCTGATCAAACGATGTAGAAATCAATTGTTAAGGTATACTCCGCAAAGAGAATGGAAACGTTATCCACAAAGAAACACATATATGAGCCCAATTTAGAGGTGATTGCTTAAACCAAACAGTCGTACCTCCGGTCAGTGATAAAGAGTGAACACTAAAACTATGATTTTTGTGCTTTGGACAAATTTTCTTACTTTTCGTTCCAATTTTTCAAAAAAACTTTTTTCAGTATAATATGTTGTTGTTGTGGTCTTCAGTCCGGAGACTGGTTTGATGCAGCTCTCCACAATACCCTATCCTGAGCAAGCCTCTTCATCTCCACATAAGAACGACAACCTACATCTGTCTGAATCTGCTTACTGTATCCATCTCTTGGTCTTCCCCTACGATTTTTTCCCCACACACTTCCCTCCAACGCTAAATTCACAATTCCTTGATGTCTAAGAATGTGTCCTACCAATCTATCCCTTCTTTTAGTCAAGGTATGCCAGAAATTCCTTTTCTCCCCAATTCTCTTCAGTACTTCCTCATTAGTTACGCGATCCCACCACCTAATCTTCAGCATATATAACAAATCAAAGAAGAATTACACTTATTCATTATTCGAATTGTGAGTTACTGAACTGAGCTCACACAAAAATCGCACAGGTAAAAGTAAATTTCAGTTTTTATTGAAAATTTTCCGTTTTTATGGGCAACTTTTACTAATTTTATTTCCGTGAGAAACCTCACTAAGACTGTTACAAACCTTAATTGAATAGGGGACTGATAAGCTAGTAGTTTATTCCCCTTAAATTCCCAACAACAGCATCATTAATTGAATTTTTCGTCGGTGTTTGACACCACATGATAATATTACCAAAAAAGGAAAACTTCCCGATGTTCAGCAAAGTTATTAGGTTACTAACCGGCTTTCGGTTTCTTAGGCGAGCATCAGGTAACAACTGTTAGTAACTCAACAAATAATTTTGCAGAACGTCGGGAAATTTTCCTTTTTGATAATATTACGTACCTTGTATATATAAAAATTATCCCAATTCGTCTAGCGGTTCTCAACTGACGCGTTTACTAATGAACTTCGTTTAATTTACACTACCAGAAAAAATTCAGTACCGTGGAGCAATATTTTCAGTGGCACCAGGGCAAAGGGCCGGTTATAAGTGTTAGTGATTCATTTGACACGCTTATCAGTGACCAGATGGCTCTCAGACACCTCTCTGTGCAGACTCTACTCTTGCAGGCAGTAACTGTGCTGAATTTAGAACTGAACAGTGTTCACTTCACTTATTCCACTGAACAGTCATGCCCCAGCTGACGAGAATGGACACCTGCTGAACAGCTTTAACCATTAGAACGGGATCGCAATGATACGCTGTATGGACGTATTAGTGGATTTCTACCCGTGTTGCACGAAATGTACGGACGGCATGCCGTTGCTTTCAACAATTATCTATATATATCTACATCCCACTGCACAAGCTCAAAAATGTTCAAATGTTTGTATAGTCTATGGTACTTAACTACGGGGTCATCAGTCCCTAGACTTACAAACTACTTATGAAATACTTACGAACTAGGACGGCACAAATATCCATCCCCGAGGGGGGATTCGAACCCCCGACCGTAGTGGCCGTGCAGACCGTGACTGGAGCGCCTCAGTCCCCTCGGCCACCGCGGCCGGCACTGCACAAGCCACCTCACTGTCACTTCCTCTTCCTACTCCAGTCCCGAATGGTTCGCGGGTAAAACTATTTCCGGTACGCCTCTGTGTGACATTTTATCCTCAGGGTCTTTCGCGAAATATTCGCAGGAGACAATATTTTGGTTGGATTTGCTAGAAAGGTATGCTCTCGAAACTCTCATCTCAGATGATCCCGTACTACTATACAACACGCCTCTCTTCCATCACCTGCTACTGGCGTTTCCTTTCGTGCTTATTAATCGCGCTTGTAGCGAAGCCTGCTGATGTGCGTTCGATATTCTCTATCTCATCTATCGACCCTACATGGTACGGATGCCACACTGATGAGAAAAACTCAAGCATCGGCCGAACGAGTGTTTTGTAAAATACTTCCTTTGTTGACGGACTGCACTTCTTGAGGATTCTTCCAATGAATCTCACAGGGAGACCACATGGCTATCGGATTTTAGAATATTTTGATACAAATGGTAAGTGAAATACAGAACTCAAATAACAATCAGCCAAAGCTATTCGACGCAACTCTCAGGAATTATCGAGATAATCGACTTTGAAGTATTGTAAATACAAGTAAGTAAGTAAGTACCAATAATTAAATCACCTGTAGCATCAGTAGGTGTAGCTCAGGTGGTAGCGTTGTGTCCCTACAACCATAGGGTCGTTGGTTCGAATCTTTTGGTGACATTTTTTGTATTTATTTTTCGTTGTGTTCGAATACTTACACAATTATAATATCTAATTGTGATATTTACGAAAAGTGCTTGTGTTTTTGTGAATTCGTAATTTTCTATATTTTATAAAAGGTTGTTAATAATGATGGTATCAATAAAAATTAAAAAAAAAGCATAAGTTACAATTTTTGAAGTATTGGCTTCACTATTACTTGCCTACGGATAGTCTTTGATAGTTCAGTTTGTGAACTGCTACGAAGCTGTTTTGGGAAAGTAATCTCCATAGTTACTAATGGTTTTCCAAACAGCTAACCTACTCAACCATCATTTTAGGTGAAGACAAGGTGTTCATCTCCTCTACATACACATACACAAAAACTGACACAACACATGGAATTAAAGATACCAAAATGTTTTATACAATGAAATCGAAAACGAAAAACAAATCTGTCACATTAGGATTCGAACCGTCGACTCTATGGATGTGAGTCCAGAACGCTACACCGAGAAATGCTGCTACTGTTTTAATTATTGGTAGTTACGTGTAGTTGAAGAACTTCAAAGTCGTTTTTTTTTCCAGAATTTTTGAGTTGCGTCGAATAGCTCTGGCTAATTGCTATTTAAGTTCTGAACTTGAAGTACCATAAATATAAAGAAATTCTAAAATGTGGTTTCCTAGTCAGTCGGTTAAGAGTACGCTACATGGGAGCTGGGAAGAGTTGTAAACTGTTCATAGAACCACATAAACTAGCTCTTTTCTCACACGAAGTGATGAATGCTATCATCAAGATCCTCACAAAATGGTTATTCTTAAGGCAAATATTGTTATTTTCTGTTCATAGAGATATAGAGCTTATTGCTTATGACATACAACGTAAATATTACATCATTTGAAACGAAAACTTATATTTAATTGCTTCCGTATTTCTTTATTTCCATGAGGCTTTTGGCACAGTACCTCACAAACAGTTTTTAATCGAATTGCATGGGTATGGAATATCGTCCCAGATATTTATATATTTAATTGCTGTAACCAGTAAACATCGTAGAGTTCTTCAATATTTCGTGTGATGGCTTCCGTATAGAATGTAGTTTTCCATTGTCGCCCAGTGCTGCCAATGTCAGGAAAATGACACTATGTACTCTTACTAGATGCGTATTCTTATAAGACCTACAGCTCCCATGTAGCTTACTCTTGACCGATGAGTCAAATCATCAAGATCAAAACAAACTGCAGAACGATCTAAATAAGATTTCACTGTGGTGTAAAAATTGGCAATTGACACTAAATAATAGGAAGTTTGAAGTCGTCCACATGAGTACGAATATAAATCCGTTAAACTTTGTTTACAAAATAAATCAACCGAATGTGAAGGCCGTAAACTCCACTAAATACCTAGGAATTACTATTACTTCAGACTTAAACTGGAAAGAACACGTAGATAATGTCATCGGAAAGCGAACCAGAGACTGCGTTTTATTGGCAGAACACTTAAAAGATGCAATAGAACTACTAAAGAGACTGCATACACCACGTTTGTGTACATCTACATAGACACTCTGCAAATCACATTTAAGTGCCTGGCAGAGGGTTCATTAACTACTTTCATAACCTTTGTGTACCGTTCCATTCTCTATTAGCGCGCTGGAAAAAAGAACAAATAAATCGTCCCGTTTTCGATCTGATTTCTCTAATTTTATTGGGATGGTCATGTCTCCCTATGTAGTTGGGTGCTAGCAAAATATTTTCACATTCAGAAGTAAAATTCGGTGATTGAAATTTCGCAAATAGACTCGGCACAACGAATAACATCGTTCTTTTAACTATTTCCACTTCAAATCGTGCAACATTTCCGTGACTCCCCTCCCCCCCCCAACCCCTGTAACGTGATAATCAAAACGAGCTGCCATTCTTTGAAACTTCGCGATGTCTTCCGTTAGTCCCACCTGGTCAGGGTCCCACACTGGGTAACAGTACTTCAGGAGAGGACGCACAAGTATGATGTAGGCAGACTCTTTGGTGGAGCTGTTACACCTTAGAAGCGTTCTGCCAATGAAACGTATCTTTGGTTCGCCTTCCCTACAATATTTTCCATCTTTTCTCTCCAGTCTAAGTTGTTCGTAATTGTAACTCCTAGGTATTTGGTAGTATTGTCCGTCCTTATTTGGAGTACTGCTGTCCAGTGTGGGATCCTTATCAAGTAGGTTTGACGTAAGCCATCGAAAGAGTCCAAAGAAGAGCCCCCGTTTTGTATTGTCACGATACAGGGGAGACAGCGTCACGGAAATGATACAGGCTCTGGCAGCATATAAACGGCGTTTATCTCTGCGGTGTGGCCTTCTTATGAAACTCCAATCACCAACATTACCCTTAGAATGCGAGAATATATTGTTGACTGCCAGCTACATAGGTAGAAATGATCATCAGCATAAAATATGAGAAATCAGAGCTCGAACGGAGAGATTCAGATCTTCTTTCTTCCCGCGCGCTATTCGAGAATGGAATGGTAGATGAATAGTATAAAGGTAGTTCGATGAACCTTCTGCCAGGCACTTAAATGTGATTTACAGAGTATCTCATATATATCTAGATGTAGAAATGTTTTCGATACCAGCTTAAAATTGACTTTATTGAGATTTAAGTGAACGATTATTTACGTAGTAGTGCTAGGACGGGCCCCTCGTGAGAGATCGTGTTACCAGTTTTCACAGCGTCAGAGAATTTTCCGGCAAGGAGGCTTGCCTACCACAGCCCGAGACACGGCAGCAGAAAAAGCGAGTGATCGATCATAATCTCGACGTGCTTATCGCGAGTGGCGGACACGGGAGCGACCCCCCTCGCCGGGCGCAACGAGTCAACACAGGGGCGCGGTTGTAGGCTGTCCAGAATACGAGATACACACATACTTACATGTAGACAAAATAATATGAATCAGTGAGATAAAGAAGGGACAGATTCCAGTTGACCAAACTTTAGGGAAACTGAAAAAAAAATTAATTTATAAACTAAAATTCTGATACCAAACTCAATATTGCAAAGTTATAGTCTATAACCTTATCTGTCATATCCACCTGTTAAATTGTTAATTTTGTTCTTAATTAAGCTGGTGTATTTATTCAAAGTTGGTGGAATCTTTCCCTTTTCAATCTCACTGCAGTTTTAAGCAGGAAAAATTAAATAAAAACATTTGTTTTGGTCTAAAAGTATTACTGTATTACAGTAAAACAAAATATAGGATAAATATACACTCTTCACAAACTTTAAGACAGTAAATAAAAACGTAGGTAGTGTCAGAGACTGATAGCTCAGAAAAGATTCATTGCTTTTTTTCTATCTTTTACTCATTAGCTACCTGGACACGTACTTAACTGAGTGTTAACAATAATGAGTACTTTAAAATCTAAAAATGATCGTAATTAATTCACGAACCTTAAAGTTAATAAGAGTATGACATTTTTTAGCATTATGTTTCAGTCAGTAATCATAGTCTTTGTGTAGTCTTGACTCGCTGTCCTGTTCTTCACCAGCTTCTCCATCACCTACAACCCATGAAAAAATCTTGATGTAAAATTCTCTTGATTCTTCTGTAACATAATGAACTACTTCAGCAACATCCTCGAGTTTCTTCATTTTGATGGGAACACTTCTATTGTACGCCTCTTCAACTGGAGGGTTTACATGACCACCTTTGTACAGTTTGAAAATTTCACTGTTTACAACATCAATAAAAGTGCGAGCTGTGGCATATCCTCTTTTTGCTGCTGTGAATGCTGTGCTGAGATCAAAAAGGAAAAGATTCCTGGAATGTTTCCCTTTTTAAAGTCGACCATAACTTTCACTGCCTATAACAGCATACATATGAAAGGAATATTTCTTTTTTCATGCAAAAAGATGCGCTTACGTGCAAAGAACAAAATGATTATCTCAGTTCAAAACCCCAAAAAAGTGGAACTTTTGCCTTCTCCATCTCACCGATCCATATTAACACCTAACATTGAAACAAAATTTATTTATCAGTATGGAGTTGGCCCATCACTAGCTTTGAAAACAGCTCCAACTCTTCAAGGAAGAGATTCGTAAAGTGTTATCCATTCTTCACCAAACCATCCACCAATTAAATCATCGATGGTGGAGCTGTAAATGAGGCCATCGGTATCTGCCATAAATCTCCCCGTAATGCTTCAATTATATTGCAACTTGGTGATTTTGTGTCCCGAGTAGTTGATTGATAAATTTATGAAACTGTACAAAGCACGCCTAGACAATTATGGCTGTGAGTGTGTGCTCGTCATCTTTTTGGAATATGGCAGTGTTAGATAGTAATATCTTAGTCATATTAACCCCTTCTGTCCTGAATTATTTTAAAAATAGAATGAAACACATTCTTCCCCTTTTTCATGTCTATGAGACCTTGTCTGTTGTATATTTGAGGAAAATTAAAATTTTTCATACTTGGTTGCCAAAATAAGAAATATAAAATAAATTTTACACAGGGTATGAAAGACAGTTAGGGACGTGAAATAAGAAATTAACAGTTATATATGTCACTCCATATTTATTGTGGAATTTATGTCGCAAAGTGGAATTCGTGCGAAATTCATAAATTAGTATATGAAATAATTTCAGCTACTGATATCATTTCTGACGCACTCTGCAGTGGGTCCGCCATATTCACTGTTTTTCATTGTAGCACGTCGTTCTTGGTGGTAGCAAGACGCATGAAACTAAAAGCGACAGATGTCCAGTAAACAGGCCACTGAGACTGAAAGTAAAGGGATATCGTATAGTTCTCTAAAATTAATAAAAAGTCTGTGTCGAATATATTGGACACAAGATCTGAAAGGGTTAAGCAGTTTGTTGTCGGTGAAATAATCACAGTTATCCGACCAGCGTGCGTAACGACAGTTGAATATCACGATGTACACTGCTCAAAACAGGAGATCAGGGAGATATCATACACATGGTAACGTATTTTATTCAGATATTGATTACAATTGTATTTTGTGTGTGATGAAGTACGATATTTTGCTGTCTAAACTCTATTCATGAGGTTGACATGGCGTTTTATTCGAGGCATCATGGGGCTACAATAACAGTGAAAAAGTTATACTCGTTGCCCTCTAATATGGTGTGTGTCACTTCGGACCGTCGTTACAGACGTACACCTGCGTGGCATGGACAATATGATGTTATTAATCAGCTCTTGAGGGATATTTGGCCATTCTTCCATGACTGAAATATCCAGCACTGCAACCGTCGTGGGAGGTGCTGATCTGACAGCAATGTGTCTACCAACTGCATCCCAGACATGTTCAGTCGGGTTTGAATCCGGTGAACAAGCTGGCCTCTTCATTCCTTCAGTTCCCTCAAACTCAGGCGTTTTGTCCACTAGTACAGCTCTGTGGGGACGAGCGTTGTCGTCCACCAGAAGAAACCCCTTTGCAATTAGCGTAGGGCACAACAAATGTCGAAGGATCTCGTCTATATACCTATAAGCAGTCGAACCGACATTCTGAACAACATAGAGTCCGTACGTCCGACAATACTGACACCTGTCACATCATTCCGCCACCATTATATTCACTATTGTTGATAGTTCCACGTTCTCTCCAGATGAGAGATTTTAGTCACATGTTAAATATACTAGGGGCAAAACACAAACAATACCCTCACTACGTGATGGTAATGGAGATCCTGCCGATGATAGCGCTACTAAACCATTTAGAAACCCATTCACCAAAGAAGACGAAACCAATATTACAGATTTCGAATTACAAACAGAGGCCAGAATGAGTAACGTAAAAGTAGATATCATCGGAGTAGTGAAGCATCTAAAATCACTTAACAAGAACACGTCTTCAGCTCCGGACTGTATACGCATTACATTTCTATCTGATTATGCTGAAGCGATAGCTTCTTACTTAACAGCCATATACAACCGCTCTTTCCAAGAAGGATCTGTACCAAAAGATTGGAAAGTTGCACAGGTCACATATATATTCAAGAAATGCAGTAGGAGTAACCCACTAAACTACAGGCCTATTTCATTGACGTCAATTTGCAGCATGGTTTTGGAAGTTAGCCTGTTTCAAATATTATGAATTATTCGAACAGAGCGATCTATTGACCCAAGGTCAACATGGATTAAGAAAATATCGTTTATGCGAAACACAACTAGCTCTTTACCCGCACGAAGTGATGAGTGCTATCGAGAAAGGATCTCCGATTCCGTATTTCTAGATTTCCAGAAGGCTTTTGACACCGTACCTCAAAAAACGGCTCTTAATCAAATTCCGTGGTTATGGAATATCGCTCCAAATTTGCGATTGGATAGGGGATTTCCTGTCAGAGAGGACACAGGTCGTAGTAATCGATGGTAAGGCATCGACTAAAACAGAGGTGATATCGGGCGTTCCACAGGGTAGTGTTATGGGTCCAAAAAATGTTCAAATGTTTGTTTAGTTTATGGGACTTAACTACGGGGTCATCAGTTCCTAAACTTACAAACTACTTATGAACTACTTACGAACTAGGACGGCACAAATATCCATGCCCGAGGGGGGATTCGAACCCCCGACCGTAGTGGCCGTGCAGACCGTGACTGGAGCGCCTAAGTCCCCTCGACCATGTTTTTGGTCCTCTGTTGTTTCTTATTTACATAAACGATTTAGGGGAAAATCTAAGTAGCTCTCTTAGGTTGTTTGCAGATGACGCCGTCATTTACCGTCTAGTTAAATCGATCAAAACCAACTGCAGAACAATTTGAATAAGATATCAGTATGGTGTAAAAATTGGCAGTTGAATCTAAATAATGAGAAGTGTGAAGTCGTCCACATGAGTACGAAAAGAAATCCGTTAAATTTTGTATACATGATACATCAATCAAACGTGAAGGCCGTAAACTCCACAAAATACCTAGGAATTACTATTACTTCAGACGTAAAATGGAAAGAACGCGTAGATATTGTCGTGGGAAAGGCGAACCAGAGACTGCGTTTTATTGGCAGAACCGTCCGTCGTTTTTTGCCGTATTGCTGCCCAGTGTGGGGTCCTTATCAGGTCGGTTTAACGGAGGACATCGAAAGAGTCCAAAGAAGGCCAGCTCGTTTTGTATAGCCTCGATACAGGGGAGACAGCATTGCGGAAATGATGCAGGATCTGGGATGGGAATCTTTTTAGCAACGGCTCTTACCTGTGCGGCGTGGGCTACTTACTAAACTCCAATCACCAATATTCTCCTGCGAATGAGAAAATATATTGTTGACTCTCACTTACATACGTCGAAATGATCATCAGAATAAAAATACGGGAAATCAGATCTCGACAGGAGAGATTCAGGTGTTCTTTCTTCCCGCGCGCTATTCGAGAATGGAATGGGAGATAAATAGTATAAATTTGGTTCGATGAACCCTCTGCCAGGTACTTAAAAGTGATTTGCAGAGTATTCCATGTAGATGTAGATGAGGAAACGACGATTGTCTGGCTGAACATAAAACCTTGACTCATCTCTGAACGCCGGCCGCGGTGGCCGAGGAGACTAAGGCGCTCCAGTCACGGTCTGCACGGCCACTATGGTCGGGGGCTCGAATCCCCCCTCGGGCATGGATATTTGTGCCGTCCTAGTTCGTAAGTAGTTCATAAGTAGTTTGTAAGTTTAGGGACGGATGACCCCGTAGTTAAGTCCCATAGACTTTACAAACATTTGTTTTTGGACATCATCTCTGAACCAGGCACTATTCGTTACGACTACAATCCTTGTTACTCCGTACAGTTTCTGCGGGCTAAACGGTGTCGTGGTTTTTATGAAACATACACCATAGACTTCCGTGCGTAGAGGCCACATTGTCGAAGACACCCTGTTGCTGCCTGCATGGTGCGTTGCAGCTGAGTTGCATTCAGTCACCTCTCTCGCCTGACTGTTAACCGGAGATAGCGGTCATAGCTTGCTGATGCTCCCCCTGGACGATCTCAGTCTTGCCTTCCTTTAACGGTTCCTGTTGTCTAAAATGGCGTCCAGGTCCTTGAAATTCAAAAAATAATTTGTTTGTAAGTCTAAGGGAATTAACTACGTTATTCATTAGTCACAAACTACTTAAACTAACTTTAAGTAACTTATGCTAAGGATAACACTAACACCCACGCCGAGGGAGGACTCGAACCCCCGAAGGCGAAAGGCCGCGCGTACCGCAATCAGGCGCCTTAGTGCGCACGGCTGTTCTGCCGCGGCTTGATGTTGCCCTTTGGAACTCCAATAGCTGCAGCCAACTCCCTCTGTGTCTGTCCCACTTCCAACCTTCCTATGGATCTACTTGCCATAGCTTCAGTAATTCACATTGTCGTTGCATTGCCGCGCGGAAGTAGCCGAGCGGTTAGGAGCGCCACGTTGCGGATCAAACGGCCTCCCGCGTCGGAGGTTCGAATCCTCCATCGGGCATGGATGTTTGTGTATTCTTTAGTATAAGTTAATTCATAAACTTTACAAATATTTGAACATTTGTTGTTGCATTGCACTACCTGCTCACTACACTACTGAACACAACTGCTTGTGTAATTCGTTTGGTAAACACTACGCCAACCCCCTCTCCAGCAATTTTCTGTTTTCACCACGATCACGAGTTCCGTAATGTTGTCTCCACTCCGAGGAACGGACATAAAGTCGTCGGACCATACATCAGATCCCAGATAACTGATCCCATAACTTTTTTAAACCAATCTAGCTAAAAGGAGAGACTGCTAAGGCAGAATTACTAAACACAGCTTTCCGAAATTCTTTCACCAAAGAAGACGAAGTGAACACTCCAGTATTCAATCCAAGAACAGCTGCCAGCATGCGAAACTTAGAAGTAGATGTTCCTGGAGTAGTAAAACAACTTAAGTCACTAAACAAAAATAAATCTTCCGGGCCAGATTGTATACCAACTAGATTCCTCTCAGAGTATGCTGATGCAATAGCTCCGTACTTAGCTATAATTTACAACCGATCACTCAGCGAAAGATCCGTACCCAAAGACTGGAAAGTTGCCCAAGTTACTACAATATTCAAGAAAGGCAATATGAGTGATCCCCAAAATTACAGGCCTATCTCATTGACGTCGATTTGCAGTAGGATTTTGGAACATATACTTTGTTCGAATATTATGTACTACCTCGAAGAGAACGACCTATTAACCAATAGTCAGCACGGATTCAGAAAGTATCGCTCTTGCGAAACACAGCTTGCCCTTTATTCACATGAAGTGTTAAGTGCCATCGACAAGGGATCTCAAATCGATTCCATATTTCTGGATTTCCGGAAGGCTTTTGATACTGTACCTCACAAGCGGCTTCTAATGAAATTGCGTGCTTATGGAATATCTCCCCAATTGTGCGATTGGATTCACGATTTCCTATCAGAAAGGGCACAGTTCGTTGTAATTGACGGTAAGTCATCGAGTAAAACAGAAGTGATATCTGGCGTTCTACAGGGAAGCGTTATAGGTCCCCTACTCTTCCTCGTGTTTATGAACGATTTAGGAGATAATCTGAATAGCTCCCTTAGACTGTTCGCGGATGATGCTGTCGTTTATCGGTCAGTGAAGTCAACAGAGGATCAAAAGCAACTTCAAAGCGATTTAGACAAAATTTCTACTTGGTGCGAAAATTGGCAATTGACACTAAATAAAGAAAAGTGTGAAGTAATACACATGACCACTAAAAGAAATCCGCTGAACTTCAACTACACGATAAATCAGTCAAACCTTAAGGTCGTAAATTCTACCAAATACCTAGGAGTTACAATTACGAACAACTCTGACTGGAGAGAACACACAGAAAATATTGTGGGGAAGGCGAACCAAAGGTTATGTTTCATTGGCAGAACGCTTCGAAGATGCACCAGCTCCACCAAAGAGACTGCCTACATCACACTTGTGAGTCCTCTCCTGGAGTACTGTTGCCCCTTGTGGGACCCTCACCAGGTGGGACTGACGGAAGACATTGAGAAGGTTCAGAGAAGGGCAGCTCGTTTTGTTTTATCACGTTACGGGGGGGAAAGCGTCACGGAAATGTTGCACGAATTGGGGTAGAAATCATTAAAAGAAAGACGTTATTCATTGCGGCGTGATCTGCTTGCAAACGCAACTTCGGAGGCGAACCGACAGGTCAAAGTGCAATGTGGCATGGCACACGCAGAGGCCTCTAACGGACGACTGCAGAGTTTTGCAGATGCGGGAGTATTAATTGTGCAATAAGGGATCTTTACATTATCTCTCATACGATTTTAGTATATATTGTTTGTTCGAGCCCAAGTACTTCCCTTGTGAGTAAAAAAAGTATTCATTGCACAAAAGCGTGTAATCAGAATAATAACTGGAACCCACCCAGAATCATCCTGCAGACATTTATTTAGGGATCTTCACTGTAGCTTCATAATACATATACTCACTCGTGACGTTTGTTATTAACAGTCCGACCCAGTTCAAAAGTAGCAGTGTTCAAAGCTACAACGCTACGAGAAAGGTCGATATTCACTATTCAAGGTTAAATCTAACTTTGGCACAGAAAGGGATGAATTATGTTACCACAAAAGTGTTCGGTCACTTACCAAGTAGCATCAAAAGTCTGACAGATAGCCAACTGGTATTTAAAAAGAAATTAAAGGAATTTCAGAATGGCAACTCCTTCTACACTTTAGATGAATTTTTAGATAAAACTTAAAATATAAAAAGTAAAATAAAAAAAAATAATAATAAAAATAAAAATCCTTAAAATATTGTCATGTATAGACAACATTTACTAAACTGACACGTTCCACATCATTACGAAATGTCGTATATATGATCTATGGAACAAGAATTAATCTAATCTTATCTAACCTGCT
Source organism: Locusta migratoria (assembly GCA_026315105.1). Taxonomy (NCBI): domain Eukaryota; kingdom Metazoa; phylum Arthropoda; class Insecta; order Orthoptera; family Acrididae; genus Locusta; species Locusta migratoria. The sequence continues at coordinate 218,882,824 of CM048744.1, read as the reverse complement.
TGTTTTACTGGCTTCCCAGAGCAACAAGCCTGAAAGATCGTAGCCAGTTGGCTCACAGTTTCAAAGCTTTGCATTATGAACCGGAAATGGCTTGCAGCGTTTAAAACGTCGTCCTTCGGCTATGTAGATCCAAGCGAAACTCCCTTCCTTTAAAAGGCCTGTAAAACAGGCATAAAATATGCAAAATTTCCGCAGCGATGTGCTCGGCTATCTCTGAGTTAGCTCATAACAGACATTTCCCAAGGAGTACCGCATTTTTACTCTTTATTACTTTCTCAGACATCATTCACTCGTAATTCTTATTAACCGAACGTCGTGGGCACGCATGAATCCATGATGCATACTGATAAACTTCCACAAGCTGAATTGATATGTGTTTCGAATCCATGTATGATATAGTAGGTTAAAATTTATCATATCGAAACGGCACGTACTACACAATCACGAGAAAACTGAAGTGGTTCCAAGGAGCAGTCATTTCATCTGTAGTACAACTTAGGTTCAAGGTACTTCGATAACTGAAACCAACAGCTTGTTCAGTAACATTGTTGAACTATTCAATTTCCAACTAATAGAAACTGGAGTGTTCTCTAAGGAAACTGATGGCATAGTTATGCCTCTTTCTACTTCTACTTCCTGGAAATACACACAATGGAAAATTATCATCTAGAAAACATTTAACATAGGTACAGAACAAAAATGTTCAATGTTTGTTAAGCTTATGGGACTTAACTACGGGGTCATCAGTCCCTAAACTTACAAACTACTTACGAACTACCTTATACTAAGGTACAAATAGCCATGCCCGAGGGGGGATTCGAACCCCCGACCGTAGTGGCCGTGCAAACCGTGACTGGAGCGCCTCAGTCTCCTCGGCCACCGCGGCCGGCTAGGTACAGAACGTCTGATGAAATACAGAAGTCATGTGCAGATTTTTCTAGAAAGTTTGAGTCACGAACTGATGTAGTTGATTGACATAATTCTTCTAAAAAAAATAAACAGTATTCTGTCCAATATTCTTATCCAATAATATCAGACATTCAACAGATAGTAGGTTGATATTTTACTTCTGACAATTCATAATTAACGTAACATGTTCCACTGGAATATTTTTTTCGAAACTAGTAGAGCTAAAATATTAGTCCTATTTTATTTATTACATATTGCATATTTCAGCGTTTTAGTGTGTAGTTTGATAGGTTATATACCGGGTGATCAAAAAGTCAGTATAAATTTTAAAACTTAATAAATCACGGAATAATGCAAATAGAGAGGTAAAATTTGACACACGTGCTAGGAATGACATGGGGTTTTATTAGAAAAGAAAAAAAAAGTTCAAAAATGTCTGACAGTTGACGCTTCGTCTAATCAAAAAAGCAATAATTAGCATGACAAATTAAGACAAAGCAAAGACGATATTCTTTACAAAAAATGCTCAATATGTTCACCATCATTCCTCAACAATAGCTATCGTCGAGGAATAATGTGAACAGCATTGTAAAACATGTCCGGAGTTATGGTGAGGCATTGGCGCAGGATTTTGTCTTTCAATATACCTAGATATGTCGGCCGATCACGATACGCCCCAAAGCCATTAATCGCATAGACTGAGGTCTGGGGACCTGGCAGGCCAAGCATGACGAAAGTGGCGGCTGAGCACACGATGATCACTAAACGACGCACGCAAGAGATCTTTCAAGCGACTAGCAATATGGGGTGGAGCGCCATCCTGCATAAAAATCGTACGTTCCAGCAGGTGTTTATCAGCCAGGCTGGGGATGATGCGATTCTGTAACATATCGGCGTACCTCTCACCCGTCGCGGTAGCAGTCACTGACGTTTTGCTGTCCAGCGCTATCTGTCGGACATTGTTTGAACCTTTTATTTATTTATTTATTTACTTTACTATGTGTGTCAATTTTTACCTCTGTATCTACATTATTCGGTGATTTATTAAGTTTTCAAATTTATACTGACTTTTTGATCGCACGGTATATGTAGTGCCTGTTCTTTCGCATATGTCTGAATGAACAGACGCAACTTTTGATCCTGCAGTTATTATCTACTCATTCACATTAAATCGAATGGGTGAAGTTGAAAATGTGTACCCAGTCGGGATTCGAACCCAGATCTCCTGCTTTCAAGGCAGTTGCGCTGACACCTACACCACTGGAGACACAGTGATCATTTCACCTGCACGGAATTACTCAAGTTCGCCTCCAATGAGATACAAATTTGCAACTTTACCTTGCCCACGAGAACTCAAACTCGTAGTCACTAAGTACTAATTTCCGTAAGAGTATGGGCCTAGGAGTGCCTTCGCCCGTCACTATATATATATATATATATATATATATATATATATATATATATATATATATGTGTGTGTGTGTGTGTGTGTTGTGTGTGTGTGTGTGTGTGTGTATGTGTGATGTCTGGTGCCGTTGACGGGCAATGATCCCTTCTTTCAGTGCGAAGGCACTCCTAGGCCCTTACTATTACGTGAGTTAGTGCTAAGTGACTACGAGTTTGAGTTCTAGTGGGCAGGGTAAAGTTGAAAATTAGTATCCGACGGAGGCGTGCTTGAGTAATTACGTTCAAGTGAGATGATCGTAGTGTCTCCAGTAGGGGAGGGCTCAGGGCAACTGCCTAGAAAGCAGGTGATCCGGGTTCGAATTCAACTTTACCCATTCGCAGTTAATGTCATACATTCCTGAATATATGTAGTTTGAGTTCACAGACCGAGCGAGGTGGCGCAGTGGTAAGACACTGGACTCGCCTTCGGGAGGATGGTGGTTCAAATCAACCTTCGGCCATCCCCATTTAGGTTTTCCGTGATTTCCCTAAATCACTCCAGGCAAACGCCGGGATGGTTCCTTTCAAAGGGCACGGCCGAATTCCTCTCACTCTCTTCCCCGAAAATCCGAGTGTAAGCTCTGTCTCTGTTGACCACGCTGTCGACGGAACGTTAAACCCGAAGCTTCCTTCCTTCCTTGAGTTCACACAAAACGTCAACTTGATGTTTAGAACTTGTTCTTGAAATATTGTAGAATATACAAGTAGAGTTGGTCTTATACTTGAGATTTCTATCTTAGTATCACTTCCAGTGCGTTAATCAAAGGGCGTGTAAAATGCCACATCTGTTATGTTATCGACGTTAACTAAAATTTGGTAAGGATGTTATACGCTTCTGCCGCGGTGGAGTAGCCGAGCGGAATAAAGCACCTCGCTGCGGAGCGCGCGGTTCGAAATGTTCAAATGTTTGTAGAGTTTATGGGACTTAACTACGGGGTCATCAGTCCCTAAACTTACAAACTACTTACAACTAAGGACGGCACAAATATCCATGCCCAAGGGGAGATTCGAACCCCCGACCGTAGTGGCCGTGCGCACCGTGACTGGAGCGCCTCAATCCCTCGGCCACCGCTGCCGGCGGAGGTTCGAGTCCTCCCTGGGGCATGGGTGTGTGTTTGTACGTAGGTTAGTTTACCTAGGTTTAAGTAGTTTGTAAGCTACGGACTGATGACCACGCAGTTTGGTCCGATACATTTACAAACATTTGTATTGTATTTGTTATACGCTTCTATTACTATACTGTGAATTAGAAAAACGATTATAATGAATTCTAGTTCGCATTTGAAATCCCACGACCATACTTGATGTGGCGTCGCTATTCGCCACTACGCCGGCGGTCGACGCAAGTCGCCGCGCCAGTATTCGAAGGCGCGAGAAGTCGCTCCACAGCACTTCGGCCGCCGGGATCGCCCGCAGTCTCGGTACCTCTTTGCTTAACTCACTCGCCGACCATTGGCCGGCCATTAGGAAGAAGCGGGCTCGCCTACATTTTGCCGGCGCATCACATCAATGACAGAGAAACAGTACAAGAACAGTGTAATAGTCACGATCCAGAAGTTCCATCTATGAGAGCCAGCAGTTCATCTTAGCACAAGCCGAACATTATTCTGTCGACAGAACTCTAAGTGATACATTTCAGAACTGGTACGAGGAACAATTTATACCATCAAAAGCACATCAAAGTTAAGTATACAATTCATTGTAATAAAAGATTATGCGGACTAATCAATTCCTTTAGTTACAGACTTATTTCCACATCCTTTGCTCGTCACGGTCCTCCTCCAGAACTTACAGCATCCCGAAGTCACAAAACTTGAGTCTGAAGAACAGAAACTAAAGTTTCTATACATCGTACAGCATTCAGAAGTCATATTTTTAGAATGAAACTTTCACTCTGCAGCGGAGTGAGCGCTGATATGAAACTTCCTGGGAGATTAAAATTTAGTGCCGGAACCGGGACTCGAACGTGCGACCTTTGCCTATCGCGGGCAAGCGCTCTACCACTGAGCTATCCCGACACGATTCACTGTCCGTCCTCACAACTTTACTTCCGCCAGTACCTCGCCTCCTACTTTCCAAACTTCAAAGAAGCTCTCCTGCGGCCGGCCGCGGTAGCCGAGGAGACTGAGGCGCTCCAGTCACGGTCTGCAGGGCCACTGCGGTCGGGGGTTCGAATCCCCCCTCGGGCATGGATATTTGTGCCGTCTTTAGTATAAGGTAGTTGATCAGCAGTTTGTAAGTTTAGGGACTGATGACCCCGTAGTTAAGTCCCATAAGCTTAACAAACATTTGAACATTTGATCTCTCCTGCGAAACTTGCAAGACTAGCACTCCTGGAAGAAAGGATATGGTGGAGGCATGGCTTATCCACAGCCTAAGGGATGTTACCAGAATGAAACTTTCACACTGCAGCGCTTGCCCGCGAAAGGCAAAGGTCCCAGGTTCGAGTCCCGGTTCCGGCACACAATTTTCATCTGCCAGGAAGTTTCGTCCATATTTTTATTCACAAAAATATTGTATTTTGCACATGATAGATCAACAATATGTAAATTAACTTTGCTATTATTCTCATGTGATGAAACTCTTATCACTTAAAATATAATAATTAAATTTTGCCCGAAACAGACTAATTGTGTAAACATGTTTTTCTGAAAATTTGAACTAAGGACATGTGAGTCAGATTCTAATCGACAGACATTACCATCCAGTGCTGACCTTCACAAATACGTTCTTCTTAGACTGCAAAGAGGTGCACTGACCGATTCATTAACACTGATTTATAAACAAATTAAATACTGCTATGATAAGTAAGGTTACAAATAGAGAAAAGATACGACAATTAATTGATTGCAGTGTGTACGGATCAAAAATAAGACATCGCGAAAGAGTTTTACTGTATTTCGTCAGAGTCATGAACAATAAAATGTTTTTCGATTTCTTTCTTAGTGTCACATAGTATCAACCAAAGTAATTAGTCTAATTCCATATGTTGATTAACATCACCTTCTCGTAAAGGTTCGAAGCATTTGTATAGAAAGTGATCATACATCAAAGGCCAGCTTAACGTTCCAGTGTGCGAGATAATGAAATATGGATCCGCGCTGTGTGTTGGCATGTGACCTTACCTTTCATAACGCGAACAGAAACCATCTGCTCATATGCGTTCTTTCCGAATTCCTTCGACAATATTAAATAAATATTTGATACGTTGCAATCTTCCCCAAAGCCTATATACGAACAGCCCAGTTCCTGAATAAAATATGCGACGTACCAACATAGCATTAGTATTATTTCACCTGAGTTTTAAGATTTTCTTCATAATTTCAAACCCGAAATTTAAATAAGCAGCCTCAATTACGCACTTCAACATAGGGATGGCGGTCATCCCTGAAACAATCGGTTTCGCTTATACTAGTTTTTTTCACCTCCAGTTTACCTTATTGTAAAAACTGCTCTAGACAACAGAATTTTTTAAATAATCGGTCTTCTGTTTTTATTGCTATTACTTCCAGTAGAAATGCAAAATTGAAAAATTCTAAGACTTCCTCAGACTTCTGCATTATTTGTCTGTTCAAGATATGTGGAATCATAATATCCGGTAAAATAGGGAACTGAAACAGAACTTGATACGTCTACCGTTCGTTGCCTTTGTTGTTGTTGTTGTTGTCGTCTTCAGTCCAGAGACTGGTTTGATGCAGCTCTCCACAATACCTTATCCTGAGCAAGCCTCTTCATCTCCACATAAGAACGGCAACCTACATCTGTCTGAATCTGCTTACTGTATCCATCTCTTGGTCTTCCTCTGCAGTTCACAATTCCTTGATGTCTAAGAATGTGCCCTGCAAATCTATCCCTTCTTTTAGTCAATGTATGCCAGAAATTTCTTTTCTCCCCAATTCTGTTCAGTAACACCTCATTAGTTACGCGATCCACCCACGTAACCTTCAGTATTCTTCCGTAGCACCACATTTCAAAAGCCTCAATCCTCTTCCTGTCCGCACAGTTTATCGTCCATGTCTCACTCCCATACAAGGCAACACTCCATACAAATGCCTTCAGAAAGGACTTCCTTAGGCTTAAATCAATATTCGATGTTAACAACCCTGTCTTACTCCCTTTCCAACCACTGCATCCTTTTCATGCCCTTCAACTCTGACAACCGCTGTCTGGTTTTTGTACAAGTTAAAAAAAACCTTACGCTCCCTATATTTTACTGCTGCTTGCTTCTCCAAATCTACAAAAGCTAGAAATGTAGGTTTGCCTTTTCTTAATCTATCTTCTAGGATAAGCCGTAAAGTGAATATTGCCTCCCGAGTTCCTACATTTCTCCTGAACCCAAACTGATCTTCCCCGAGGTCGGCTTCTACCAGCTTTTCCATCCTTCTGTATATAATTCGTGTTAATATTTTGCAACCATGACTTATTAAACTGATGGTTCTGTAGTTTTCACACCTGTCTGCACCTGCTTTCTTTGGAATGGGGATTATAACATTTTTCTTAAAGTCTGAGGGTACTTCACCTGTCTCATACATCTTACACACCGGGTGAAACAATTTTGTCATGGCTGGTTCTCCCAGAGACTTCAGTAGCTCTGAGGGAATATCATCTACTCCAGGGGCCTTGTTTCGACTTAGGTCTTTCAGTGCTCTGTCAAATTCATCTCTCAGTATAGTATCTCCTATTTCATCCTCACCTACTTCTTCTCCCCTTTCTATTATATTGCCGCTACGTTCATTTCCTTCATAGAGCCTCTCTATATACTCTTTCCCCCTTTCAGCTTTCCCTTCTTTGCTGAGAACTGGTTTTCCATCAATGTCCTTGATATTCATAGAGCTGTTTTTCTTATCTCCAAATGTTTCTTTTATTTTCCTGTACGCTGTATCTATTTTTCCCTGATTTATACATTCTTCTACATCCTTGCATTTGCCTTCTAGCCACTCCTGCTTAGCCATTTTGCACTTCCTGTCAATCTCATTTCTTAGTCGTCTGTACTCCATTTTGCCTGATTCATTTACTGCATTTTTATATTTTCTCCTTTCATCGATTAAATTTAGTATCTCCTGTGATATCCAAGGATTTTTTGTAGGTCTTGCCTTTCAACCTATTTTGTCCTCTGCTGCCTTCACTATTTCATCTCTCAATGCTACCCATTCCCCCTCCACTGTTTTACTTTTCCCCGTTTCTGTCAATTGTTGCCTGAAGCTCCCTCTGAAATTCTTAAGAACTTCAGGTTCCTTCAATTTATCCAGGTTCCATTTCCTTGTTTTCTTACCTTTTTGTAGTTTCTTCAGTTTCAGCCTACAGTTCTTAACCAACAAGTTATGGTCAGAGTCTATATCTGCCCCTGGGCATGTCTTACAGTTTAAAACCTAGTTCCAAAATCTATGTCTTACCATTATAAAATCTATCTGGTATTTTCCGGTGTCTCCTGGTCTCTTCCACGTATACAACCTTCTTTTGTGATTCTTAAACCAGGAGTATGTTACAACTAAATTATGTTCCGCGCAAAATTCTACCAGGTGGCTTCCTCTTTCATTTCTTTTGCCCAGACCATATTCACCTACTATCTTCCCTTCCCTTCCTTGTCCTACTACCGAACTCCAGTCTCCCATAACATTTAAGTTTTCCTCTCCCTTAATTGTCTGAATAATTTCCTTTAGCTCCTCTTATATTTCTTCGATCTCCTCATCTTCGGCAGAGCTAGTTGGCATATAAACCTGTACTACTGTGGTCGGTGTTGGCTTCGTATCTGTCTTGACCACGATAATGCGATCACTGTGACGCTCATAGTAGTTTACCCGCATTCATATTTTCTTATTCATTATCAGACCTACTCCTGTAATACCCCCAACTGATTATGTATTTATAATCCTGTACTCGCCTGACCAGAAATCCTGTTCCTCTTTCCACCGAACTTCACTAATCCCCACTATATCTAACTTCAACCTATCCATTACCCTTTTTAAAATTTCTAGCTTCCCTACCCGATTAAGGGATAACATTCCACGTTCCGATCCGTAGAATGCCAGTGTTGTCTTTCCTGATGATTACATCCTCCTGAGTAGTCCCCGCCCGGAGATCTGAATGGGGGACTATTTTACCTCCGGAATATTTTACCCGAGAGGATGCCATCATCATATGTTCATACAGTAGAGCTGCATGTCCTCGGGAAAAGTAACGGCTATAGTTTCCCCTTGCTTTCAGCCGTTAGCAGTAACTGTGTGGCAAAGCCACATTAGCTGATGTTGCCGGCCGCGGTGGCCGAGGAAACTGAGGCACTCCAGTCACGGTCTGCACGGCCACTACGGTCGGAGGTTCGAATCCCCCCCTCGGGCATGGATATTTGTGCCGTCGGGACTGATGACCCCGCAATTAAGTCCCATAAGGTATACAAACATTTGAAACATTTTTTAGCTGATTTTACAAGGCCAGCTCAGTCAATCATCCAGATTGTTGCCCCTGTAACTACTGAAAAGGCTGCTGCCCCTCTTCAGGAACCACACGTTTGTGTGGCCTCTCCACAGAAACCCCTCCGCTGTGGTTCCACCTACGGTACGGCTATCGATATCGTTATTGCACGCAAGCCACCCCACCTCGGCAATGTCTGTGGTTCATTGCCTTTATCGATAATAAATCATTAGTTTCAGTTGTTATCAATTTTGCACCCTGAAACAGCCACAAAAATTAAGGGCTCGGTTATTATTACAAGGTTATAAAAATGTTCAAATATTTGTAAATCTATGGAACTAAATTGCTTGGTTGTTAGTCACTAGCTTACAAGTTACATAAACTAAGTTTAACTAACCTAAGGACAAAACACCCATCCATGCCCGAGGGAGGACTCTAACCACCGACGGCGAACGGCCGCGCGCACTGCCGCACGGGCCTCAGTGCGGACGACTGTTCCTCCGCGGCTCCAAGCTTATAGTACATTAATTATATTATAGAAATATGAATCAAATTTACCTTTGAAACTTATAAGTTTAAATGAAATAAATGTTCAAATGTTTGTAGAGCTTATGGGACTTAACTACGGGGTCATCAGTCCGTAAACTTACAAACTACTTATGAACTATTAAGGACGATACAAATATCCATGCTCGAGGGGGGATTCGAACCCCCGACCGTAGTGGCCGTGCTGAACGTGACTGGCGCGCCGCAGACAGCTCGGCCACCGCGTCCGGCTGTTTAAATTAAATAAAATACTATGGTCGGGATCGGAGACTGTAGCTAGCGTGTGTGAGTGCGCAAGGTTTGTGTGCAGATGCAACAGTACCTATCTAAATTCGTACAGCACTGTGAATGTAAAAACTTATCTGAATGTTGAACCCCCGACCGTAGTGAAATTTTAGTTCACTCACCTCTTATGCGTAGACAGCACCTTGGTTTCTTGCAGTACGTAAAGAAATATAAATGAAGTTAAAGCTTGTATCTATCCTACTGTTTAAAACTTGAAGCATAATTTGGCGATAACAGTAAGGTGGCGACCGCGGTGGCCAAGGGGACTGCGGCGCGCCAGTCACGGTCTGCACGGCCACTAAGGTCGGGGGTTCGAATCCCCCCTCGGGCATGGATATTTGTGCCGTCCTTAGTGTTAGCTAGTTCATAAGCAGTTTGTAAGTTTGGGGACTGATGACCCTGTAGTTAAGTCCCATAAGCTATACAAACATTAAAAGTAAAGTATTTTACTTTAAACAAAGCAGAACATAAAGCTACCTTTAAAAATGCAAGTTATGATTATTATTATTATTATAAACATGACCATTATAAAAATACAAAAATCTGAATTATTAAGAATCCTATCGGCTCTCTCGCAGTCTATTGGTCTCCACCAACAGCTAACTCCGTCTGTCCACTTCCACACACTCACTCCTGTCCTCTTCTCGCTACGACTGATGAACCTCTTTAGCCAAAGAGAGTGACAGCGATAAAGTGCTGCCATCCTTCACCTTCTCTTCCAACGAATACTGTGGATATTTGGTCCTTAAATGATGATAAATGATGACGCCAGTTTGTAGTACCTCCGCCAGTTTTCAGCCTATAAAGGAAGAGTGAGCATAGTTTTGTATCCCATCCTCGTCGCCACTTTTGTGTCCCAACTTCGTCGCCGCTTTTGTGTCCCAGCCTCGTCGTAGGTGTCGGTGGCCGAGTGGAACGAGACCGACACAGGAACAAAGACAGCACGCTGGTGCAGGTACGGAGGGGAGCAGCCAGAAACTATAAACACTCGAGTAAATTAGAAAGAGATATATATTGCACAGAATGTAACAATACTTGCCGGCCGCGGTGGCCGAGGTGACTGAGGCGCTCCAGTCACGGTCAGCACGGCCACTGCGGTCGGGGGTTCGAATCCCCCCTCGGGCATGGATATTTGTGCCGTCCTAGTTTGTAAGTAGTTCATAAGTAGTTTGTAAGTTTAGGGACTGATGACCCCGTAGTTAAGTCCCATAAGCTTAACAAACATTTGAACATTTTTTTAACAATACTTAACTTTTACATAGTACTGCAGAATGTTGATACATAGTTGTTAGAGGCCTGCCTAGTGCCTGTACGATAGCAAAGTCTTCACTGGTGCCTATCTGATTACGAAGGTCCTAACTGGTTGCTATCTCAGTCCGAAGTGGCCGGTGTCTTTCCGTGGTGGCCACGAGCGGGGTTGCAGCAGAGGGCGCTCGTGGCTGTCGTCGTGAGAACGCCGCGCCGTGCGTGCATGGCGGCGCGCGGCGAAAGTAGGTGGCGCGCACTTTGTACTTGTGCGACACCACACATTGTGCCTTAATGTTACCGAACTTAGTAAAGTACTTTCCGACTCTGGATGGTGCCATTTAAAACACAACCGATGCCCGGCGACAACAACTAGGAACTGTCGTGTGACCAGACGGTGGTGTTGGTGTTGCACGCTGCACGTGCATTCGCGTCGTCTAATAGGCCACGCCACAAGGCAACAGCTGCACTGAAGCCTCAGACAACAGCTGTACCAATTCTTATGCGTGTGTTGCTCTCGTTTTTTACCCTAAATTGTTCTTAAATTACCACTGATTGCCTTTCCTAGTTTCTGCGATAGCCTAATATTTCACAGTAGGGAAAGTTTTAGGAGTAAATACTTCTAGTTTTTTTATTATTTAAAAACAACAAACATATAGAACCACAGCTACAGAAAGTAGTTTTTTATGGTGTTTTTACCCGGTTGATGGTAATAATGAAGAAAAACGGCTACAACCGACACGAAGTAAACACAGAAGAAAAGGCTTATTCGGAACTAAAATATCGGTTTCAAATGGTCAGTTTTTCCCATCCCTATTTAAACATTGTGTGATAGGTACTGGGGTTCCTTTATTTAGAAAGTGATTCATCCATATTAAAACTGTTTCTAGAAAGGACAAAGATCCATTAAAAGGGAGAAGTTGAATCGTTGTGATGGAGAAGAAAGAAGACCAGTCTAAGTGTTACTCTCTATTGTTACTTACCAGAAGTTGTATTTTCAAAATCTTCCCAGCCTGAAAAATTTCCGAAGGCATTTCAGCACACGTTCGATAGAAACTGTGTTTCACGTCACCCGTGGTAATTACATAGCTTGGAAAAAACAAATTACTCGCCTGGCAATGGTCCAATATTATCCCGTTTTGGCATCCATGCAAACCACTGATGCCGTGAGTTAGTCAGTGGAGCAAGACGTTTTCGTACAGTATGAAGCACCCGCGATGTCTGGCAGAAGCGTTAGACAAACTACCCAACTAAATGTATTTAACAGTGGCCGCATCGTTGAACTGCGTGTTCGTATACTGCAGTGTTTTGCAATCTTTCCGAATTTGCGAACCCCTTGCAAGTAAAAATATTGCGGCGACCCCCTTCCAAGAATAAACATTCTGAAGATCCCCCAACCCATCTTTATTATGTACCCTAACAGCAATGGCGGCGCTAGGCGTCGGCGACGTCGGCAACCGCCGACGGCCTCGCGCCTGCAGGGGCCTCGCAAAACATTGTTAAAATTTTAATTATATATATATATATATTTGAAGTTTAACGGCGCTTTTCCACTGCTTGGTTATGTAGCGACGACCTACATCTAACGTACACTAGCTTAACCAAAGGACAAACACAACAGCCGAACCCAAGAGTGGGATTCGACCTCGACAAGAACGACCTCGCTCACCATGGTATGACGCCTTAGTGCGCTCGGCTATTCCCCGCCGGCAGCTATTTCACTTTCCCTATTTATTACCGAATGAGTGCAGCAGAGATAAAAATTTTACTTAAATACTTGAAAAACAACTTCTTCAGTGCATTTTAGAAAACAATTTGTAAGTAGTACAGTATATCCAAATGGTTATATAACAATCAGAATCAATCTCACAGTTAGTCAGTACAGTTTCAGCCGAAAAAATTTCAAATTGATTAAGACATACTTGAAAATCACAATGACCCCCCCCCCCTCCCCCCCCTCCAAAAAAAAGAACCTATCTGCGTTGTCAGTACTATTAATTAAAGCCGAAACAGCGGCTAGTATTAATTATGCTGTGATTGTTGAAAAATCAGTGAGGCGAAAAGCCGAAAAGTTTCTCTATGTTAATTTGTGTTTGTTTTGTTGTAATTTTTGTCACTGCAATAATACTTGTATATTATACTAATAAAAGTTTTAGTATAATGATTATTGATGTACAATTCAGCTCATTTTATATAACATTTTCTTCCTTGCTGAAAAAATGAAGGGGGCCTCGCAAAGACGTGTTCGCCGACGCCCAGTTTTCGTCTAGCGTCGCCACTGGCTAAAAGAAATAATTGGCGTCACAAAGGCAAAAAATTGAATTTTCTTTCCGTTGTAAATTTTCTTTAATGTAAATTTTTGAACGTTGTTTTTGTCTATTTCTCGGAATGGAAAACATTATATCTACTTTTAGTTCATTACCAATAGAAATAGAAATTTTGCTCAATGAGAGTTTCGTATTTCAGAAGCGAAATATGGTAAGAAAAGTCCGACTGTGTAAACACTTCATGAAGAAGTACATCTTTTTTCGACTTTCTTAGATTCAGTTACTGTATCTTGTTCGTTTACCTATCGACTGGTTCCTGAAAGCAGTTTTCAGGCATTGAGCTTATTCATCGTTAACACACTGCATCAATAAATCTTATAAAATAGTATGTACGTGTTTATGTATGTTCCACATCTCCTCCTAAACTACTGGACCGATTTCAACCAAACTTAGTACACATGTTCCTTGCCACCAGGCAACAATCGCGTCGGGGTTACGACACATACGTAAGGAGCTATGACTTCATAAACAATGACAGTTTTGAAAAACGGCCGCATCATATGATAATATTCTACATCTGCTCCTAAACTAATGGATCGATTTCAACCAAAATTGGTACAAATATTCTTTAAGGTCTGCAATCATTTGCTATGGTGGCAATACCTACTTACTATACATAGTTCAGACAATATCACGTCATAAACAGTGAAAACTGCCCCATCTTACGCCGCGTGATAGCGTGATTTTATTCATCAACTATTTGAGAATGAAAGCGCTTAGCGACTTGCAATAAACTTTAAAAATAATTTCAAATATTTTCGAAACTTTTTCTCGTTGATAACCCCCAAAAATGATGCAAGTAAAAAGGTTTATCGTTTACTACTTTTCCGAAGTTCATGATGTATATCTACGGCATTTGGCATGACGTTACAAGTCATTACTTCTACACTGTAAATTGTATTCGCGAGATATTTGACAGACAGTACACACACATACACACTGGATCTTCCTTCGATATTATATCAGAGTTCGGTATGTACTTCATGAAATATGAAACAATTTGGTTCATGAAAAACCGCATGATCACAGATGAGGTCTCGATTTATTACGTCTTAACTACTAACACCATTCACGGCATATTTGCAGACATTAGGCACATATACCTCTGAATGTACTTTCAAATTTACATCGTAGTACGACACATATTTCATAAGATATGACGTCATAAACAACGAAATTTCCGAATTATTGCTACATCCTATTTTTCCACATCTCTTAAAATTATGGACCGATTTAAACGAAACTTGGTACATTATTGCTTAGTATCAGACAACAATTGCTGTGGAGTTAATAACTACCTACGAAACATAGCTCAGGAGGTATGACGTCGTAAACAATGTTCAAATGTTTGTAGAGCTTATGGGACGTAACTACGGGGTCACCAGTCCCTAAACTTACAAACTACTTATGATCTACCTAATGCTAAGGACGGCACAAATATCAGTGCCCAAGAGGGGATTTGAACTCCCGACCGTAGTGGCCGTGCAGACCGTGACTGATGCGCCTCAGTCCCCTCGGCCACCGCGGCCGGCGTAAACAATGAGTCACAAAATCTTCCGCATCAGGAGACGCGTGATTTTCGAGACTTCATTCATCCATCATTTATTCATCGCAGACAGTTTCTTAATATTACTCTCTACAAATCTGGAAAATTATATTATTGTAGAACACATAGTCAAGGCAATATGGTGTCATAAGTACGTATTGAGCTGCATATTTCTTTGTTTTACTGTTTCGTAATTTGTTAGCTGGTGTCACGAATACATGATGATATTTTTTTCCTAATTTTTATCTTCGTTTCTAATATAAGACTGGAAAAATGCTTATATACCCGGGAGAACAGGGTTTATCAGCTAGTTTACTATAAAACAATATACGTTCTGTTCAATTCAGAATTAATGTTAAACAAAGAATTACATAATTTTGACGTAGAATAAATTTCATTTAGGCCTATGTTTCTGTATTGCGGAATCCCTAGTGTTCACTTATGGTGAAAGTACTTCCTCGTGTGACCGCAACCCCTTGAGCAAGACTTTGTTGCCTACCGATAAGCATGTAGAAGTTGTCTCTAGAGATGGGTCGTTCGCAGATGAACGGCTCTAAAGGAAGTGTTCACAAGAGTGGACTGAAGGTCCGCGGAAATACACACGAGGCGCAGCAGTTCGCCGTTCAGCGCTCCTAGTCGGACCTATATGATAGTTCCGATCCCGATCCAGAACGGCTGTGACGACTTCCAATTCCAAGAACTGTCGGTCCCGGTCCGGAACGGTAATGAGTGGCTTCCAGTTCCAGCAGCTGTCTGTCCCGATACGGAACGCCGGAACGGTTGCTCCAGACACGCCGCGCACCTGGTCCCGTACCGTACCGTAGCGATCACTCTGTTTCACAGTTTCAGCACACTGCTTGGTATCGAGCTGTCGTCCGCTGTTATGTTCACTGCGCTGACACGTTACTCATTGTGCATCAGACTCTTTTTGAATATTCGACTACTGGTTCTTCGCTTATTTTGTTCAGCGTCCATTACCAGTAATTTATATTTTACAGGAATTTTATTTAAAAAAAGTGTTCAAATATTTGTAATCTATGGGACTTCTAAAGTTATCAGTCCCTAGGCTTACGAACTACTTCATCATCATCATCATCATCATCATCTTGGACAGTTTCCAGCCTCTGGCCCGGTCTGCTTCGAACATAAGCCTCTCCATCGTCTTCTGTCTTCCCACCATCTCTCCGTCTTCACCTTGGTCCAGTCTTCTCCTTTCTTCTTTACACCTTCTCCACTCCTTTCAGCCATCTGTCTCTCGGTCTTCCTCTTGGTCTCTTTCCTTGCAGTTTCATCTCGCATCCTCCTGGGTATACTCCTCTCCTCCATTCACTTAGTATGCCCATACCATTTCAGCCTTGATTTCTCTATCTCATCTTTTAATGGTTCCACGTTCTAACTCTCTGATCCTCTCATTTCTTAACCTGTCTATCTTTGTCACTCCAACACTGTTCCTCAAGAATTTCATCTCACTAGCTTGTAATTTGCTTTTCTCTCTTCCTTTCATAACCCAGGTTTCAATGCATATGTCAGGATCGGGACATAGTATGACCGGTATATAACTCTTTTACTTCTTAGGGGTACATCCCTGTTCCATATCAGGCTTCTGACACTGAAATGCTTCTGCTTTTGTCCCTAGCTCGTTTATTTCTCTGTCGTTTTTCCCATCTTCCTGTATCAGGCCTCCTAGGCACTTGAAACTCTCCACTCTCCTCAATCGTTCCCACGGATTGTTCCTCTCTCTTTTGCTCTTGATGTGATAATTATCTCACTCTTGCTTATACTAAATTTCATGCCATATTCTTGTACTTGTTGTTACCATACATCCAATTTCTCTTGCACTTCTTCCTCCTTATTCCCCCAAATCATCAGATCGTTCGCGAACACCATAGCTTTCATCTTTCCTTCTCCAATCACTTGTGCTACTGCACTCATTATATCATCCATGACTACAATAAAGAGTAATGGTGAAAGTGAACTTCTCTGCCTGAAGCCATTTTTCTGTTCACTACAAGCTGATCTCTCCTCCCACTTGAAATAATTAAACTAACCTCTAACCTACGGACGACACACACACATGTTTAAGCTAGAACTCAAATCTCCGACGGCGAGCAATCGCACGCTCCGCAGGAAGGCGCCTTAGAACGAAACGTCCAAAAGTGTATAAAGTTATGGGACCTAACTGCGGTGGTCATCGGTCCCTAAACTTACAAACTACTGAAAACTAACTTAACCTAAGAATAACAGACCCACCCACGCGTAATAGAGGATTCGAACCTCAGACGAAGAAAGACCGCGCGCACCGCAGCAAGGCGCCTTAGTGTGCTCGGCTATTCCGCCGCGGCGCCTTAGAACTCTCGGTCACTCCAACGCGGTGGAATTTTATAATATTGTAATTTAACACGCATAGAAATGCACTCTCTGTAACACATACGTTTTACAGCATTCACGAAGGTAAGTATTGGTTCGTAATTTTAATCAACGGCAGAAGACATTCTCGCAAGGATTTTTTTAAATTATTATTCGTACTTTTTTAGATTTCATCTGCTTCATTTAATATTTATTTTAACGTAACTTTTAATAATTTCCCTAAAATGTGTTGTAAGAGTTTTACACAAAATATTTTTTTCCGCTCCTCCGTAGCCGATAAGTGACAAGTGGCTGACATTTTTAAGTTTCTTTCAGGTACCTACTTATAATCTTTTATGCGCAAAATAAATTTTTGAAAAAGTTGAACGTGAAACCGACTTAGTACGAAAAAGGATATCACTTTCTAAAGATGAATAATATCGTCTTTACTTTTGTTTTTGGGTATTTTTTACATTGTTTCCACTTTACTCTCGCATTTTTTTAAATTGTTTTCTAATAAAATAAACGCAACCTTAAAAAATTCCGTTTGTTCCTTTAATTTTGCACACCAGCCCTAACTCAGCCAGGGTGTGATTCGAACAGAGAACGAAGGTACGGTTCCTCTTGAAAATGTCCTCCGCAGATGAGGACGAAAAGTTGGGTTTGAATAAGAAATACATCCGACCAATACATAATAATCAGGAATCAACGTGACTTTCGGTAGTGAAAATTTACATATTATACTCTGCAATTTATTTATACATTGCTATCATGTTTTAATTATTGATAACTGTTAGTAAATTTTGTAAATTTGCTACATCATGCTTATATGTCTATCGTAACATATTCACTTTAGTATTGTGTCGTTATTACTGGTAGACTGATAAGAGGACTCTATTCTGGGAAGGTGTGGCCATGAAAGGAATCGAACAACATACATATTTAAACATGAAACTTTATATTTGGAGAAACCAAAAAGAAACTAGGTAAATTATCAATGAAACACAAAGTTGAATGTTAAGCAGAAAATTGCTTCCACTCACTAAATACAGGGTGTCTCACGAAAGACGCCTGCCAGGCATCCGCGGATCGCGCGGTACGGCTCCCGGCCGCCGTCAGCGCATCCTCCGGCCACGGCAGCGCCCGATTCTCGGACTCTATTGTGTCGCGGGCGCATACACTGAGTTGAAGTCTGAAAAACTTTGCCATCTGAGTAACCTAGGCTTACCTTTATTTACAGTAGATGTTCAAAATGATGTCCCTCTATGGAAAGACCGGCCTGACATCTCTTGAACACATTTGCGTACACTCGACGAATTTCGGCTGCCGAAATACGGGAAATGACTAGTCGAATCTACATCTACAACCATACTCTGCAAGCCATCCGACGGTGTGTGGCGGAGGGTACCTTGAGTACCACTCGATTTTCCCTCCTATTCCAGTCACTTATTGTTTGCGGAAAGAAGGATTGTCGGTATGCCTCTGTGTGGGCTCTAATGTCACTGATTTTATCCTCACGATCTCTTCGCGAGATGTACGCAGGAGGAAGCAATATACTGCTAGACTCCTCAGTAAAGGCAAGTTCTCGGAACTTCGACAAAAGCCCGTACCGAGCGACAGAGCGTCTCTCCTGCATAGGCTTCCACTGGAGTTTAGCGATCATCTCCGTAATGCTTTCACGATTACCAAATGATCCTGTAACGAAGCGCGCTGCTCTCCGTTGGATCTTCTCCACTTCCTCTATCAATCCCACCTAGTATGGATCCCACACCGGTGAGCAGTATCCAAGCTGTGGACGAACAAGTGTACTGTAACCTACTTCCTTTGTTTTCGGACTGCATTTTCTTAGAATTCTCCCAATGAATCTAAGTCTGGCATCTGCTTTACCGACGATTGATTTTATATGGTCGTTCCATTTTAAATCCCTCCTAATGACTACTCCAAGATAATTTATGGAATTAACTGCTTCCAGTTGCTGACCTGCTATAGTGTAGCTAAATGATAAAGGATCTTTCTTTCTGTGTATTCGCAGCACATTACACTTGTCTACATTGAGCTTTAATTGCCATTCCCTGCACCATGCGTCAATTCGATACAGATCCTCCTGCATCTCAATAGAATTTTCCATTGTTACAACCTCTCTATATACTACCGCATCATCCGCAAAAAGCCTCAGTGAACTTCCGATGTTATCCGCAAGGTCATTATATATATCGTGAACAGCAACGGACCCACGACACTCCCCTGTGGCACACCTGACATAACTCCTACTTCGGAAGACTTCTCTCCATTGAGAACGACGTGCTGCTTTCTTTTAACTAGGAATTCCTCAATCCAATCACACAATTGGTCTGATAGACCATATGCTCTTACTTTGTTCATTAAACGTTTGTGGGGAACTGTATCAAACGCCTTGTGGAAGTCGAGAAACACAGCATCTACATGAGAACCCGTGTCTATGACCCTCTGAGTCTCGTGGACGAATAGCGCGAGCTGGGTTTCACACGAACGCCTTTTTCGAAACCCATGCTGATTCCTACAGAGCAGATTCCTAGTATCGAGAAATGTCATTATATTCGAACATAATACATGTTCCAAAATTCTCCCTCGAGTGGGTCATTGCAGATCCCCACAGCACATTATGTACATTGAAATCTACTCAGAGGATGAAGGGCTGGGGAAGCTGAAGTACGGTCACGGAGAACCTCTTCATGAAGCACACCATGTGGAGGTATATAGAGTGAGCATACAGTCACTCAATGATGCAGATGTAATGAGTGCTTGTAGGTTTATTGTGAGAGAGAAGGGCCAGAAATGGTAGGCTAAATCAAATTAAACTGTGGCCAGGTGAGAGCTAGACCATCCTATTGCAGAGCACACAGCACTGCATAGTGTGGCTCACTGCAATGACTGCTACACAGCCTGTGCCATATGGATTTTCCCCAAAAACAACAGCTTTCCTGAATTGCGCTGGTGGGAACTCTCCCTACAATATATCCTACGCTCCCGCAATCCCCCAGACCTAAACCTTCGGTAATTCCTTCACCCCCTTTCCCTGCCCACACTCTGTCCTTATATTCATCTCCCATCCCGCCACACATTTCAGTCACTTCCCTTCCTTCCGCACTGTCCATTAGACAGCACTGGCATATTCCCCCATCCATGCCGTGCATCCCCCCCCCCTTCCCTCCCTTTGCCACTTCCTCACCCCCATCATTTGTTGCTCTCGCTAGGTTGTGCTGGGTACCGCAGACTGGGCACAGTGGCTGAAGATGGTAGTCATGTCTGTGTGAGTGTACGTTGGTGTATCTCTAACCGACAAAGGCCTTGACAGCCAAAAGCTCTAATGTTGTGTTCAATTATTTGTGTTGTTCCGCAGCTCATCGGACATCTCTGTGGTGAATAAGCAACCTATCCTTCCAAAAATATTGTTGAATCCTTCCTGGAATTTCCATTGTTTAAATTAAAAAGACACACTAGGTGGCCGAACTATTCCATTGTTTAAATTAAAAAGACACACTAGGTGGCCAAACTATTCCATATGATAATTTCATTTTTATTTATTTACGCTATAGCTTACATTAAGGTTGATTCAGTTCATTTGTTGCCGTTGCTGAACTCCCCCCCCCCCCCCCCCCCACATAAACTTTGTGCCAAAGGCAGCTTGCCCCCCTTTGCTCCGCCGTCCCCTTAGAGTCATCTCTGCAGTAGCATTCCCCAAGGATGCCCACTAGTGACTGTCCCACTTCTATAGTTATGCATCTCATCAGAGCACAGCACATCTTAAGATTGAGGCTTCTTTTTTCCTCTTTTCCTGTTACACTCAATACTCCATTACCACAACACACTGTGATTCTGACGCATGCCATGGTTAACGATGACAAGAGCACTTATCATTATTTTGTTTACTACATCATTGGCCCCAAGTCATATCATAGTGGAATCCACAACAGGCGGGACTGACTGACAATTTAGAGAAAATTCAGAGAAGGGCAGCTCATTTTGTATTATGGTGATATAGGCGAGATAGTGTCACGAAAATGATGCACGAGTTGGGGTGGTAATCATTAACAAGTACGCCACGGCTGACGCTTATAAGCGTTTCCGCGATCAACACACCAGAGCTGCAGACGCTTATAAGCAGCGCACTAGCTGAGTACTCAGTTTAGTTAGTTTGGCTGTGCACTTGTGTGATAGGTCAGCAAAAAATATCACATAAAATTTTCCTGTCTGCAGTTGTGTGTTTTCGTCTTTAGTGGTTTGCTATAAAAACATTGCCTTTACACCTTGCAAATTTGTTATATGGGATTAGGTTTCCATAGCACCACATTGCAGATGAGACGTGTTTCTTTTTCTCCGTTTGATAAACCTTTTGGGGTTTTCAGAATAATTCTTTCCCAATTAAGCAAATTTATCGCTTGTTTGAGTTTAATTTTCTTCCCATTTTTCAATAAAATCAATAAAATAGACGCGTTGTTAGAATTGTTTGCAACAAATGCATATGACGCTTATAAGTCAAA
The DNA here is from genome assembly GCA_026315105.1 of Locusta migratoria. Lineage (NCBI taxonomy): Eukaryota > Metazoa > Arthropoda > Insecta > Orthoptera > Acrididae > Locusta > Locusta migratoria. The sequence continues at coordinate 218,861,246 of CM048744.1, read as the reverse complement.
GAGCTTGTAGCATTTACCACATAATTGGCATGCAGCTTAGCACCACCTCTTTTTGCAGGCGTTATATTCGCTTTCAATTTACAGGTTTCGCAGAGGTCCGTTTTCAGCTCTCAGCGCACGTGCGCTAACAGGCGTCCACCTAGAGCGTTAGCGGCCCGCACTGGTGACCACAGCTAACTTGATAAAAGAAAGGTGTTATTTGTTGTGGCAAGATCTATTTGCAGAATTTCTTTCACCAACTTTCTGTTCAGAATGCGAATATATATTGTTAGCAAGCACCTACATAGGGACTCTATTGTGCCGCGTCTGAAAAACTTTGCCATCTGAGTAATCTAAGCTTACCTTTATATACAGTTGATGTTCAAAACGATGTCCTTCTATGGAATAATTGGTCTGACATCTCTTGAACACATTTGCGAACACTCGACGAATTTCGGCTGCCGAAATCTGGGAAATGACTAGTCGAATCCTGTCTTCCAACTCTTCGAGTGTATGTCACACTGTACAGAACACAAGAACACGGTGTTTTTACCTGACGACAATAGGGCCGGACTCGGCGCTGTTGCCAAGTGTCCCAGACCAGAACACGCATAGCGGAGACCTGGCAGGCGGAGCGGCACAGCCGGCAAACGCGCCGCGCTACTCGCGGACCTCTGCCAGGCGTCTTTCCTGAGACACTCTGTACTATTAAAGTAAAATGCATAAATAAGATCCACTTTCTATAAAGGTACAGTTTTTTTTTCTTTTTAATAAACTGAGGAACCTGAAGCAAGTGATTCACTTACATTTTGCAAGTACCTAGAATCAATGTATATTGACAGCAAATAAAGTTAACAATGTTATTCTAAAACGTAATAATGAAAAGCACAATTTAACTTACAACAAGGTTATCACAGTCTGAACAATGCTTCTTGCTGATAATAATTCAAGGACACACCACACGCCTGGTGGTGTTACAATTAGTCCCTCGCCACTTACACCTTGGATGACGGAAGGTGACACAAGGAAAACAGGCTTCCCAGCACAAAGCAAGCAACGTAATTACAGAATGGCCACACAAACTGTCAACAACCATTCATCGCTGGGGTGGTTAAAATTAACAGACAGATCTTTCGAGATTTTACCAGCCAATTTTGGCCAGTAATTGTAATATAAACAACCAAACGTTCAAAACTAAATTGGCTACGTTATCCATAAAACCGAACCACAATTTAAAAACTTACAGGATTGGTATCAAGATATATCGCGTTCATCTCGAAATAGCAAATCCTGCCCCACAATACTTTCAAGTTACCTATGAAACACTTCATGAAAATTACCTAATATGAACAGGAAGACAGAGTTGCCAAAGATAAAATTTAAATTAGATATATTTTTTGCACGTTGACTAATTTGAATGTAAAGAAAAGCCTCTATTTTGGTCCAAGCTCCTTTCCAGTTACATGTGAAAATCCCATACAAACTCATCCTGCATTTTCAGAGATTGTTGTATTAAAACCGACAGACACAACGGTCACATTTAAAGGTTTACTTCGCCATTTTTACCATAATCCGATTTTGAGGAAATAATGGCTTTATGTTGCCCTTATCTACGAAAACCTTACAAAACTCGTCGAGTAGTGTTAGGGGCAAGTGAGTTCAAACAGATTAACGACAAACTCACTGTTTTATAATATATAGTTGAGCAACATTTACCTAAAATACTTTACGTACTTTTCAGTCCCGCGATGGAGTGGCCGAGCGCTCTAAGGCTCCTTGCTGCGAAGCGCGCGGTTGCTCGCCGTCGGGGGTTCGAGTTCTCCCTCGGACATGGGTGTATGTGTTGTCCTTAGGTTAAAGTTTACCTTACTTCAAGTAGTTCGTAAGTTAGGGACTAATAACCACGCAGTTGAGTCCCATAGATTTACAAACATTTCAAGAAAATGATTTGAACATTTGTACTTTTCAGTCGATTTTTCAATAAGTTATTCTGTATTGCTTGATGACAACAAATTTGATTTCGTTTATGTGTAATAAACGAAAGAATATTGTCAGGTCAAAAATGTTCAAATTTTTGTAAATCTATGGGACTTAACTTGTTGGGTTAGTAGTCCCTAGGCTTACAAATTACTTAAACTAAGTTAAACTAACCTAAGAACAATACATACACACACATTCTCGAGGGAGGACTCGAACCTCCGACAGCGAGAAACCGCGCGCTCCGCAGCAAGGCGCCTTAGAGCGCTCGGCCACTCCACCGCGGCAATATAAGGTCATTGGGGATTAAATTACAATGAGGCTTTGCGAAAGGAAATGATTATTTCAAAAAGAATCATCTCGATATTTTCTTTTGGCGTTTTAACAATGTAATGTAAAACTTAAAATTTTGAATGGTCTAAAGGGGATTTCAACCATCATCTTCCAGAATGCCTCACCACTGTGTCACTTCGTTTGCTTACTTCTCGTTTGGAAGATATCACGTGACGTTTTTGTCAGTTTCATAGCATTTAGACATTCGCAGGTTAGAGCTGTCTTACAGACTCGCCCTCATTATAGCTAAGATGAACAGGGAAACAGGGTGGTCACAAAATTTTCAAATGTTTGTAAATCTATTGGACCAAGCTACATGGTCATTACAGACTATTTAAACTAAAGTAAACTAACCTAAGGCAACACACACACACACACACACACACACACGCGCGCGCGCGCGCGCGCGCGCGCGCGCGCCCGCGCTCGATGGAGGACTCGAACCTCCGACGGAGAGAAACAGCGCGCTCCGCAGCAAGGCGCCTTAGAGCGCTCGGCCACTCCACCGCGGCAATATCAGATCATTGGGGAATAAATTACAATGAGGCATTGCGAAAGGAATTGATTATTTTAAAAAGAACCATCTCGATATTTTCGTTTGGCTTTTTAGCCATGTCACGTAAAACTTAAAATTTTGAATGGTCTAAAGGGCATTTAAACCATCGTCTTTCGGAATGCCTCGCCACTGTATCATTTCGTTCGCTTACTTCTCGTTTGGAAGATATCACGAGACGTTTTTGACAGTTTCATAGCATTTAGACATTCGCAGATTAGAGCTGTCTTACAGACTCGCTATCGTTGTAGCCACAACCCATCAGCGAAAACGTATATAATGGAGTGTAGACTGACAAACAAGTGGATGACGTAAACTGCAGCTTAGTTCCAGGAAACCATCAACAAACTTGTCGGATAACTTTCAACTGGAGCTTAGAGACAACAGTTTACCTTAACTGTCCATAGCTCCACTCCGCATTTAACGCTAACAGAAATTCCTTTAAGGCAGCGAAATAACGTCAACCAACGTCAAGGAGATGATGTCATCACGAATTTTTGATACTTTGTTTAGCACGGTGCGTTTCTGGAAATAATTCCCATGTTTAAGTGCATTTTATGCTATTCTATTAACTTGGGGTGTTTTTGATATGTTAGGTTCAATTTTTTGTTAAGCTTAAGGGACTTAACTACGGGGTCATCAGACCCTAAACTTACAAACAGCTATGAACTACCTACGCTAAAGACGACACAAACATCAATGCATGAGAGGGGTATTCGAACCCCCGACGGAGAACGGCCTCGCACATCGTAGCATAGCGCCTCAATGCGCTCGGCCGCTCCGCCGCGGCGTTATGTTAGGGCCTGCATTATTTGCAACGACTAAAACGTGTAAAGATAATAGTATAATGCAGAACCTCACTCATCAAAAACACTGTAACTGAATGTGATAGCATAGGAAACGCACTTGAAAATGGGAATTATTTCCCGAAACGCCTAGTGCAAAATAAAATATAAAAATTGTGGCTGGTAGCAAAATTGTAATATATATATATATATATATATATATATATATATATATATATATATATATATATATATATATATATATATACAATGGACATCAGAAAAGTTACCAGATGACTCGAAATGTGCACAGATCCACCCAAAGCACAAAAAGGGTGACCCCCATAGATGTAAACAATTACAGGAGCATCTCACTACTACAAGTCACATACAAAGTATTCTCAGCGTGCCTACTCCAAAGGACATAGGACCAGCGGGAGCACAAGATCGGCGAGTACCAAGCGGGCTTCCGCCCTGGTCGCTCCTGTGCAGAACAAATCTTCAATCTGAAGAACACCCTGAAAATCAAAGCCCTCAGGAATACTCCAGTCATATGCACCTACATTGACTTCAAGAAGGCATATGACTCCGTCAACCGCAAGTCATTGTTAAACATCCTACACGAACAAGGTTTGTATGGGAGGACACTGCGACACTGCGACTGATCAAACAAACACTGACAGACACGACATCTAAGGTGAAATTCAATGGAGGAAATCTATGAACCTTTCCAAGTCAAGACAGGCGTTCGCCAAGGTGACAGACTCTCACCGCTCCTCTTCAACATAGTGCTCGATAAAGCCATCAAGGAGTGGGAGAAGGAGCTGAAAACACAAGGGCACTGGAAGCCAGTGGTACTTGGACGTCCAAATGACAAGCTAGAGGTTGGCTCTCTAGCCTTCGCGGATGATCTGGCACTACTCACGGATAACGAAACTACAGCAATCAGACCGACAGAATGTAAGGAAAGAAAATATTTGTTGGAGATATTGGGTGAAAAGGTGTTTATTTTGCTGAAGAAAAGTGTAAGTGGAGGTAAAAAAAATCGTTTTACGTGTTATTAACTGTGGTGGCTATGGTTGTGATGTTTGAGCAACATAACAAACATGACCTTAATTTCGTGGTTGGTTACGTTAAACTCGTGATTAATGCAAGTGCTGTAGTTAAATTTTGAAAATATTTAGCAAGACAATTAGTGTAATTAACAAACACTGTAGCCCTATCTGACAAACTTTTCAAAAGATCACTCACCTTTCCTTTCCTTACAAAATCTCCTACAGAGACTGTGCACACACAGACAGCAGAAATTAACTTACTCCGACTGTGCAATATGTATGACTCAATTAGTACGCTAATGGTACTGATAATTTAGAAAATTATGAATAGTAGGATTTTTAACATCAAGTGAGTGGCAAGTGGGTTCTGCCCAATCACTAAACTCAGTATCTGATAAAATTAATTCACTCAAGCAAATAGGAAATTTAAGTAAATCAGTCTTAATTAATGCTATGCATACGACATTAGTACGAGTTTGGTTCTTTGTAGGATAGGTGTGGCGGTGGCTATTATTGTTGAACTCAGTGCAAAACGAAATAGAAAAATTATTCTTTTACCATCAATTTTAGCAAAATTTTCTCTAACAATTAATGACACTCACTTGATTGTAAAATTGTGTAGAAAAATTATTCATGCATTATTGAGGATTGTCATATTAATTATAGTTGTTCAAATAAGATAGCAAAGTACTGTCTAATGTTCTTGTATTTTAACAAAACTTAAACATGCATTCACAGTAAATTACAACCAATAGCATTTAACTTATTTATCAGTCCAGCGACGTGGTACTCTGCAGTCATATAAATGATACACAAATTCATACAGATATCATTTTGATGGTGGCTCCTCCTTTGGCAGCTTGCTAGCAGTTCGCCGTGATGCTTCGCGAATCGCGTAATTAATCGCGACCGTTAGCGTCCTCGATGACGCTACCGCGTTTCGGACGTCTGGGACGGTTACCGAACACGTAACGAATTTCTGCCTCAGCAGAACGAACGAATAAATGTTTCACTAAGATCAATTCTTGCTTCACTTATGTTCACTGTTTTCACATAAACTTTCATATCGTTGCACTTACAACAAATTATAACTTTCACTTTGTTCAACTTTATTACTTATACTGTTTGAGCACTCCGCCGTCCGCGTTCGAACGTCTGATCTACGTCACGGGGCGGCAGATACTGCTGCTTGCCTGCTCTCCCACAGGCGAGCGCTGCTATACAATAAAGTCTCTGATCTAAGGAGCCACTTCGATTACTATTCAGATCGATATTTGATCTCGTTTACAGAGAAGTATTTTACATTGACAAATTAATCATAACAAGTAATCACAGTCACAAAGAAAACATACAATGTACAAATAAAATAAAATCAAATATACATAAAGAATGACAATACAAATAATAAATAAATGACAGAAAATTTTTCCAGTTAAATTAACTACATACATGGTGCATCACAATAATTAATTGAGTCACATGAGAAGATAATTACTACATTTCACTATAAACAGGTTCAAACGAATAAAAGGTTTCAAAATGAAGCTCATTCCTCGTTATAATGTAAGGCTTACCGTAAGGGTTACCTTACAAGAAATACTCAAAGAGTGTGCCGAAAAACTAGGATTACAAATCTCCTTTCAAAAAACTAAGTTTTTCTGAACGAAGCTAAATATACCAAATTTGAACACAAATTATGGCAAGATTAACAGGGTTGCACACTTTAAGTACCTAGGTGAAGTGTTCGAACCTGAAGGAAAAGAGAAAATTGCGCAGAATACTAGAGTACTGAAAATGAAGAGAGCTTTATACAAAACGCAGGATATCTATAATAAGAAATGTCTTTCCACCTTCACCAAAATTCGTCAGTACAACAGCGTAATCAAACTGGAGGTGCTGTTTGCCAGTGAGGCACTAATGCTACATACAAAGACTGACCTTGAGAATATCCTCACACAGGAAAGAAAAATCATTAGGAAAATTATTGGACAAAAAAATACAGACGAAGGCTATAGACTTCACTCCAGGGATACGACAAAGAAGTTTTCTAAGATCGCAGCGGACATTAGAAAGAGGCGACTAAAATTTTATAGACATATCAGCAGACTTCCACAGACGAGACTTACCAACAGAATCCTCAGGTACATCCGAGGTCTCAAGACCACTACACCCTGGATGATAGAAGTCAAAATTGATTGGGAAAGAGCACATATAGATTCAGAAGACATCATAGACAAAGTAGTCTTTAGACACAAATTGTACAAGTGGGAAGTGATGTCAAAGAAAACAGCACCTAAAGCCCAACGACCAAAGTGGTCTGAAGATAGGAAGAGAGCCTTTAGTGAAAGAATGAAGGAATACTGGAAGAACAAGCAGTCATGAATGTTTCGCGTGGTCTGATAATAGGCCTGTAGCGTGTGTAATAATAATAATAGCCGCGGTGGAGTAGCCGAGCGGTCTAAAGCGCCTCGCTGCGGAGCGCGCGGTTGCTCGCCGTGGAGGTTCCAGTCCTCCCTGGGGCATGGGTGTGTGTGTTGTCCGTAGGTTAGTTTACCTAGGTTTAAGTAGTTTGTAAGCTACGGACTGATGACCACGCAGTTTGGTCCGATAGATTTACAGAAATTTGAATTTGAATAATAATAATGAGGACGTGTTAATAAAAAACGAGAATCTCTGACCTAGAACTAACGCCAGGAGGTGATGCACGGCTGTGCTGCTCGAGTAGAACAAAGGAATCACTCGGCATTGGATCGCTCGTCGATACGGTGGGTCCCGCGCTGCGCCGCCTCTGCATCAGACGCCTCACGTAGCACGAGGCGTCAGTCGGGCGATGCCTGAAGATGTAATTATAGTGCCTCGTCCGCGCTGCAGCGGCACTCGTCTGCTGTAACTGAATGCTGTCAGAAGGCGCGCGCCACTTTGAGCCCGATGCAGGCGCGCTGCAGAAGCGGCTGCATTCGGTTACACTGATGCAGTCGCGCGGGTACTGTCACAGGGACGGGCTATAATCGCGGCGGGAGGCGCTCTGCGCGGTTGCTTGCCTGCAGGGGTCGCGAGCACCAACAAGTAAGCTAAAGCCCTTTCTACACGGGAAGTGAGAGCTTACGAGATTACCCATGATGCACCGGTCACGCCGGCCGCGCAGTGGCGTAGCTACCATAGGGCTAGGCGGGGCAGTGCCCCGGGGCCCACGAGCTCAAGGGGCCCCTCAGCCTACGTGAGCGAAAAAGTTACAGTAGATCCTTGAACACTTTCATGTACCCAATTACTTCGGATAATCGAAGTTCTACTGTATATAATAATTTAGTTGGATGAAGGTTTTTCTCGACTTTGAACTTTTTGAACCCTGACCAACAAACCTCAAACGCACGAAGTGAAATCCAAAAATTATTCCCACCCCAGAATATAAACATAACAAGGTCCTTTGCTTGTCCGCTAAGACGTGGACACTGCCATCGTCAGCGTATTGTCGGTTCAATCTTTGCGAAATAACAGTGAATGATGCTGAATTACTAGCACAGTGTTTGACGCAGACAGTGTGACCACATTTGAATAGGAAGTTTCTACAATGTATTATTACAGAACGGTATTATTATGATAACTCAACTGTTTGCGTAGTGAATTCCCAAAAGTGTGCTCCATAATCATAGATCCGAATGAAGTGCTGTAACCAATTGCACTCTGAAATTCGTGCAAGAAGAAGAGAAAATATGGTTACTTTGTCACAATAGTAAATTGTACATTCAAGACACTACCCTGCACCCCACTGCCACTATAATAAGCGAAGATGTCAACTAAGTTATTTTACTAATTACTTTTTCGTGGCCAGACATTAATATATACTTCATGAAGCCTGGTAGGGGCACGGCTGAAACCAAAGTATTCCATCAAATGAAATCCGGCAACTTTCTTTTCTGAAACCATCCTACACGAATATTTCCCCTATTTTCCTTGTTTGGTTGGGCTATCAACGAAATTACGCTGATCAGTACGGAGAAATGACCTAACAGCGGAGAGTTTAGCAACAGTCAGATGTCGGCACTGACAACAGTCCGTCTGCTGCCACCGCGGACTTGACTTGGTTTGCTTCGCGGCAGGGGGCCATATTTTCATGGTTAAGTAATACTTCTTCATTGTTTATTTTTTACTAGCTTATGCCTGCGACTTCATTCACCTAATATGGAGCAACTTCGGAAACTATCCCAAGAAGTCGTTTATCTTTCGTCCTACCCAGGTCCAAATCTATCCCTCTGCAAAATTTCATTCAAATCCACCCAGTAACTTTTGCGTGGAAACATAACAAACATTCACAATTATATTAGAGTGTATGATTAAATATTATCTGCTGCCTGGCACATAATATTTACTTAGTAGTCTTTAGGTTTGCCTTATTATGTCTTGGAGTGGGCGGTAAGGAGCTGATGATGAAGTAGTTTTGCATCTGTACAGTATTAGAGTAAAGGGGGCCCCAATGTCATCTTTGCCCCGGGGCCCTTGGTGACATAGCTACGCCACTGCGGCCGCGTACAGTATAGACGCGTTCACTTGCACAAGATGCACGCATACGATCGCTAGTAGACGCAATAGGATGGATCCAATTCTCACGCGTATGGAAGTGCTTCGCGCATGAGCTGACGGTCCAATGGGGAACCCAGCTAACAAACGAAGCCAAGTCGGCAATTTGTTTGAGAATGTGTACTTGTCTCCTGCTCAGAGGAACGTAATTTTTCGACTCAGTCGTAAGTATTTTAGGAGATAATACTATAGAGTAACTGTATTAAAAATTTTATATAACCTGTGTACAATTTTTATCGAATATAGAGATATAGCTGTTAATATGAAACCAAACCAACGTAGAGCTAATATAAATCAAGAAATTTTCACTGATTTATCCTTCGGTTCTTGGTAGTACAACATCACACTTAGTTAAAAGTAGTATTTTGCGTATGTTCTACACGTTCAATTCCACTTAGTTGCCCGGTTTTCGGCTTACTAGGACATATTCAGACTTAAAACTACGTCGAAAACCGGTTATTTAAATAAAAGTCAATATCTACGAAGAACCGACGAAAGAATCAGTCAAAATATCCAAATCAGTTTGTTGTACATAGCAAGAGCTGTATCTCTGTACCCAATAAATATTGCACACACTTTATATGAAATTTTAACCGCAAATCGTCTTTATTACCATCTTCTAAAATATTTGCTATTTTTCTGAAACATGCTGTAGTTAACAGATGAAATATTTGTTTTTGGTGAGCATTATTTGAACCTTAATCAAACTGAAAGGTCTATGTATAGACACCTGAGCTCGTTCATCATACACATAGGCGCCTCAAACCGCAGGGGCTGGAAGTATGTAATCGCATTTTATAATGAGGATGTAAACACATGTGAGCGCCGTAGTTACGCATGAACTGCATGAAAGCTGTTAAATACAGTTTCACAGTGGCAGTCTAAAACACAAATAAATGTTTTAATCATCACAATATATCATACAGTTTCGAAAAGTGATGTTAACGCGGCGATTTACTTGCTGTAAGTTGACAACAAACGAAGTAGACGCGTGGAGCAGACGACTCAGCAAATGCGTACCGTTTGAACGCTTCTTTGTAGTTCGACAGTCTATCGAAGGGGCGCTGCAGCTGACAACGACTACCTTGTGCGTGTTGCACGTCTCGTATAGAAAGGGCTTAACAGATAGAACGCTAGAGCTCCTAAAAACACAGGCTGGCGCATCCGCCATTTTCATTCCCTGCAGATGCTAAACACAACACGTAGCTTATGCGAACAGTGCTGTTTTGTTCAAGTTTAGTTAAATATTCTGGAAGTGTCCGGCGTAGAGCTTTAGATCGTGCTACTTTGAGCTTGCATTCCAGTCTTGTTTACATCGACATGTGGATTACACACAAAAATCACGCGTTTTCTTATTGCTGCATTTCTTTGCTATCCGAATGAAGAAGAAAAAGCGCAAGAAACATATACAAGGTGTTACAAACAGGTACGGCCAAACTTTCAGGAAAGCCGGCCGCGGTGGCCGAGGGGATTCAGACGCGTCAGACACGGTCTACACGGCCACTACGGTCGGTGGTTCGAATGCCCCCTCGGACATGGATATATGTGCCGTCCTTAGTGTTAGCTAGTTCATAAGTAGTTTGTAAGTTTAGGGACTGATGGCGTATTGTACCACAAAAATCTTCAAATGTTTGTTAAGCTTATGGGACTTAATTACGGGGTCATCAGTCCCTAAACTTACAAACTACTTTTGAACTACTTACGACCTAGGACGGCACAAATATCCATGCCCGAGGGGGAATTCGAACCCCCGACCGTAGTGGCCGTGCAGACCGTGACTGGAGCGCCTCAGTCCCCTCGGCCACCGCGGCCGGCTATTGTACCACAGCCGTCCACAATACGAACACGAAGAGTCCCTACATTTGGTACCGGGGTTGCGTAGACAAGAGCTTTCAAATGCCCCCATAAATGAAAGTCAAGAGCGTTGAGGTGAGGCGAGCGTGGAGGCCATGTAATTGGTCCGCCTCTACCAATCCATCGGTCACCGAATCTGTTGTTGAGAAGCGTACCAACACGTCGACTGAAATGTGCAGGAGCTCCACCGCATTTGTAAACATTGCACTGACTGCAAAACCATGTTCGTGGTGAACACAAACCAGTTGATGCTACGTACTGATGTGCTTGATACTAGTACTGTACAGCAATGAGTCGCATGTCAACACAAGCAAATGGCGGTGAATCGAGGAAGTACACTAACGAAACAATTGAGTATTTTGACAATTGTCTGCACGAATTATTTCCATTTACATTTAAAGAGAAGTACTAAAATGAGCTCTAACATGGAAATTAAACGTTTCCGAACACATGTCCACATAACATATTTTCTTTCTTTGTGTGTGAGTAATGTTTCCTGAAAGTTTGGCCGTACCTTTTTGTAACACCCTGTATATCTAAAAGGGATTTGGGGGGGGGGGGGGGGGGGGGGCAAACCGGGGCACTTTCTCCCTGTATATTTCTGTGATAAAAATCACGTACTACGTTTAATTCTGCCGAAACTGGTCATGTAGATAAATGTTTTAATCTTGGTTTGTATTTCAATAATGACTGTCAATATGCGACGTTTGTTTGCCGTCTTGCAATAATTGTTTGCTAGTCTGTTGTGACAAAGACACATCGGATTTTTGTACACATTGCAGAATGTACTTCTATTACGTTATTGAGAAAGTTTCAGGGTGTATTACAAACACTAAAACAAAAAAGAATATTACTGTACAGGATCTAAAGTTTACGGTCGTAGAGGTACACGGTGTCGATGTTGGCATAAACGTTGAATGCTATTTCAAAACCTAATCGTATAGAGTGGGGGGAATAATCCTTTGTGTTGACCATGAAATAGTTAAATAATTCTGTTCCTTCTTTAAGATTGACAGGTTTTTGTATGTAGCATTACCCTTGCTTACTTGTCTGGTCAGTAATTTAATAATCCTTGTAAAGCAAACATTTAGTTGCCAACATTAGCACACTACGCCGCCGCAGCCGTGAGTAAAATTTACCCAGTATCCTGTGTCAGTTTATGTTATGGCCTCTCATAAATAACAGTTAATATTGGCATTTACTAATAAGAAATTGAATTGAGGGCGTATTTTGTGATAAAACTTCAGTTACTATTCTTTAAAATTGCATAGTAAAAGATGACGCTGAACCTTCCAAATACCACAAATAGCGTTCAACGGTAGTTGTCTGTATCAGCACAGTATGCTGCCACAGCCGCAACGAAACTTTTTGCCTAATATATTTATATTTTCCGTTTTAGTGTTTGTAATACTTTCTCGCAATAAAGTAACAGAAGTATCTTCAACAATTTTTGCAATGTCAGTACAAAACTTTTTGATGTAGTGCATTTCTCAATATACTGTGCGTTAAAAACAGTATGCTCTGTGATTTTTGCTGTGTTATGATATTTTGCGGGTACTAACATCCTACAGGCAGCTTCTCTGTTACGAGGTAGTACTATCAAAAGAGGTAAACAAAAACTTACGTTCGAATATCGCAGACGATTTTTATTATTAAATATTGCTTCAAGTCATAATAGTAAATAATATTTACTTACAATATGTTACTGTACGCTCGGACCGGGTTTCCAGTTTTTGCGCCGACAGTTAATGATCTATTTTTTCTTCTCTCAGAATCTCTCTGGAAATTAAACATTCTGTAGCCACCTCAGGAATGATGTAAGCAGTTCATGGCAACACAGCCACTCATAATGTCGTGCTAAAGTGCCGAGACGCAAATCCATTACCACAGCAATATGTTTAACTTAAGAGCTACGGGAATAAAAATGACGGATGAGTCTTCTCGTACTTATAGGAGGCTACTCGTCATCGCGAATTAGTCCAAATTTATGGTAGATATATGTAGGGCGCGGTGAGACATGACAGTGCCGCAAGTACGAACTCCAGATGGCCAAGCGTTTAGGAAGTAAAGGGAATTTTGATACGTATCTGTCACCACATGCACCTTACCAGTTGTGCCTTGACAGTAAGTAATTTACGACGAGGTGTTTGGCTCAGCGGGAAGAGAGCGTATTCATATTGAAAGGGTTGCGGGTTTGACTACCTCTGCGGCAAATCATATTGTGCTACATGGCAATGCGTACACTAATTATGTCCCAATTAATGGCAACATAATATACGTTATTTTACTAGCTATGTAAGAATAAATGCTATAGGCATAACATGAAATTCGAGACAGCGACCATTTAAAAAGGGACTGTAGTTAAAGCGTACAAGGGAACATCGTGTATGTAAATTCTCTTTCAACTGATCAGTTACATATACCGAGGTAATATTCATCGAAGAAACGTAGGGAGCAATAATTTTGACCGCATCTTGGCATGATATAAACGCCACATTTTTGCAGCGACATCGTTTTCTAACGTCTTCGTAGAAAAACAAACTTGATTGACATTCTGAAAAAAGCTCCTTTTATCGCACAGTCTAGCAGTGACCCATGCGTAATGCAGCATGTCACTGAATACGCAATATAAACCTCAAGTAAAGAGTTGAGATAGAAATTATCGTACTGTATCACACACAAAATACAAATGTAACGAATCTTACGTCTTATAAAATAGACTGTATGTGTGTATGTATGTTCCACATCTCCTCCTAAACTACTGGACCGATTTCAACCAAACGTGGTACACATGTTCCTTAATATCAGGCAACAATCGCTGTCGGGGTAAGAATCACCTACAACACATACGTAAGAAGATACGACGTCATAAACAATGAGATGCGCGAAAAACTTCTGCTTCAAACGACAAAGCTGCAAATTTCCTCTTAAACCACTGGACCGATTTCAACCAAATTTGGTACACGTATTCGTTATGTAAGATAACAATTGCTGTAGGAGTACGAACCACATACGGCATACCGTTCAGGTGATATAACATCATAAACAATAAGAGTTGCAAGAAACTGCCACATAATGTGACGAGACTTTATGATTCGGTATGACGTTACAATTTATAATTTGTACACTACAAATTGTGGCCGTGGGAATTTTACTGACAGTATACACATATACAGATGAATGTATCTTCGAAATTGTATCACAGTACGACACGTAGTTCATGAGATATGAGGACGTAAAGAGTAACGTTCATGGAAACCCGCCCCATCAACCATCACGTTTCAATCTATTACTTCTTTACTTCTAACCGAATTCGCAACAGATTTTACCAACTTACAGCAATTATACAAATCAATATAGTCCTGCAAAATTATACTGTTGTACTACATATCTATACTAATAATAAATCTGTAAATGTAGGCCTGTCGCTGTTCGCTTCAATCTTCAAATCTACTGGACGAATTTACCTTTTGTATCAAAAACGTTTCGGGCAATGACGTTTACTTACATTTGACATCTTTATGAAGATACATCGTTTCGGACAATGACTTTTACTTACATTTGACATCTTGGCTAGGACAACTGAGTTTATTGACCGAGCGATCCAACAAGGGTATTATTTTTACTGACTGAGGTCCAGAACCGTAAAAAGCCATGATACACACAGGCCCTCCTTCAACACCCGTTGCGGAGCACGGGCATATAAGCTAATATCTGAATAAAATACGTTACCATATGTATAATGTATATCTCACCAGATCCCCTAATTGTTATGAGCAGTTTATTTGCAGAATAATGCATGAGTCTACAGTTTTATTCAGATTTCGCACACTTTACCTTCAAACTAAGAGGATCGCCACTAAGTACGTAATATTTCGTACGGGGCATGACAGCAGACATCTACAGCGTTTGACCGGTCACAGTGAAAGTTGACACATGCATGTACGTTTCCGCGGAGAAGAGTTTTCTATACCGTTAGCACAACCTGTTCTGTTGATGGTGCGAATAGAGCGGTCTACTGCCAGTCGAATCTCTGGAACAGTTCTGAAGCGAATGCCACGAAGTGGTTCCTTCATCTTCGAAATCAAATAAAAGTCACAAGACTTAAGTCCGGGGAGTATGGTGGATGGTACAGTACTTCCCAGTCCCATCGACCGAGCAGAGCAGCCACAGCTTGAGCTGTATGCGCCCGCACATTGTCGTGCAAAATGATGGGTGGGTTGCGCAGAAAGTGTTGCAAGACACCGTACTTGGTTGGGTTACCTAGAAATTAACTTCGAAATCTTTCCAGCAGTCAGATATATTTCTAGACAGGGAGAACATCGAGCAGGTGAAAAAGAGATAGTGGGGAAGGAGGAGATGAACCAGTGGAAAATTGTAGTAAATAAAATGTTCAAATGTTTGTAAACCTTATGGGAATTAACTACGGGGTAATCAGTCCCTAAACTTACAAACTACTTATGAACTACTTACGAACTTGGACGGCACAAATATACATGCCCGAGGGGGATTCGAACCCCCCCCCGACCGTAGTGGCCGTGCAGACCGTGACTGAAGCGCCTCAGTCTCCTCGGCCACCGCGGCCGGCTGTAGTAAATACAGGGAGTAGTAAATGTTATTGTGAGTTACGTATAACATCACTTATAACAGAAGGACATGAAGAGGTGCAAACAGGCAGTGGGATGAATGGTGATCGAGGAGGAGCAGAATGAGGTGGAAGGAGATAGAGGGGAGGAGGATATGGACGAAGAGGTCAGGAGATGGACTGGGAAAGGTTGAAATGGATAAAAAAAAGAGGGATAGAGAGACTAGGAGGAGATGATCAGAGAGGGAGAGAAGCGATCAGAAGAGAAGCAGAGAGAGGAGGGGAGATACTTCCGCCAGTACCTCGCCTCCTACTTTCCAAACTTCACACAAGCTCTCTTGCAAACACGCAAGACTAGCACTCCTGGAAGAAAGGATATGGTGGAGACATGGCTTAGCCACAGCCTAAGGGATGTTTCCAGAATGAAACTTTCACTCTGCAGCGGAGTGTGCGCTGATATGAAAGGTCCCAGGTTCGAGTCCCGGTTCCGGCACACAATTTTAATCTGCCAGGAAGTTTCATATCAGCGCACACTCCGCTGCAGAGTGAAAGTTTCATTCAGGAGGGGAGATAGTTTGACAGAAGATTGATATAAAGAAGTTTCCGGGAAACGACGGGTACTAATGCCAGTAAAATATAAGTCGGTTGGAATTTAAATTGTGGCAACAATGTGTGCAGACACTATGCCATGGAATCTACTATTGCCGCTGATAGCACACGTTGTTGACATACCTACCTTACCGCCAACCAAATGGACTCGCCCGTCCCACGTCACCGGCGTGCGCACTGTCGAAGGAAACACAGTCACTTGTGAGCAAGCGATCTAACTTAACGGTGTCACTATGTTTTCGAAACAGAAACAGAAACCAATCAAAATTGAATGTGCCGGAGTTGGTGCAGCACGACAGTCGTCAAAGTCATCAAGAGGCGTGCGGGGAATCGGCATTGCCGCACGCGTCGGCTAAAAGCGTTCAACAAAGGTCGGCAGCCGGCCGCGGTGGCCGAGGTGACTGAGGCGCTCCAGTCACGGTCAGCACGGCCACTACGGTCGGGCATGCCCCCTCGGGCATGGATATTTGTGCCGTCCTAGTTCGTAAGTAGCTCATAAGTAGTTTGTAAGTTTAGGGACTGATGACCCCGTAGTTAAGTCCCATAAGCTTCACAAACATTTGATTGAAGGTCGGCAGGCATGCAACTGTGACAGGCATGCGTCGGGCCAGGCGTCCTGGCGTAATACTGTTCCGTTTTGGTGCACCACCTACGACCATCTTCGCGAAGGAAGCGTCAACACTTTCTGCGCAACCCACCCATCATTTTGCACGACATTGTGCGGGCGCATACAGCACAAGCTGTGGCTGCTCTGTTCGGTCGATGGGACTGGGAAGTACTGTACCATCCACCATACTGCCCGGACTTAAGTCTTGTGACTTTTATTTGATTTCGAAGATGAAGGAACCACTTCGTGGCATTCGCTTCAGTCATTCGCTGTATCTGACAGAATTACTATGTCGTCGGCAAAACGCAACGTTTTTAATTCTTCCCCATGAACTTTTATTCCTTCACCAAATTTCTCGTTGCTTTCCTTTATAGCTTGTTCAATGTACAAATTGAATAACATTGGAGAAAGGCTACAACCCTGTCTCACTCCTTTCCCAACCACTGCATCCCTTTCATGCCCTTCAACTCTGACAACCGCTGTTTGGTTTTTGTACAAGTTGTAAATAACCTTACACTCCCTATATTTTACTCCTGCTTGCTTCAGAACTTGAAAGAGTTTATTCCAATCAACATTGTCAAAAGCCTTCTCCAAATCTACAGAAGCTAGAAATGTAGGTTTGCCTTTTCTTAATCTATCTTCTAGGATAAGCCGTAAAGTGAATATTGCCTCCCGAGTTCCTACATTTCTCCTGAACCCAAACGGATCTTCCCCGAGGTCGGATTCTACCAGCTTTTCCATCCTTCTGTATATAATTCGTGTTAATATTTTGCAGCCATGGCTTATTAAACTGATGGTTCTGTAGTTTTCACACCTGTCTGCACCTGCTTTCTTTGGAATGGGGATTATAACATTTTTCTTAAAGTCTGAGGGTACTTCGCCTGTCTCATACATATTACACACCAGGTGAAACAGGTTTGTCATGGCTGGTTCTCCCAGAAAAGTCAGTAGCTCTGAGGGAATATCATCTACTCCAAGGGCCTTGTTTCGACTTAGATCTTTCAGGGGTCTGTCAAATTCTTCTCTCAGTACAGTATCTCCTATTTCATCTTCATCATATATATATAAATTTAGGACAGCAATTAATTATCTTGGGTCGCCACCATATTTCTCCAAAATATGAAAATTAAAAATTAAAATGTTACTGATGAGCTATGATGTGATAATATTTTCAAACATATAATAAATATTCCTACTCTATTGGTAAACTGTAAAATTTAACTATTCTGTTTCCCATCCAAAATAGTGAAAAAAGGAATGTTCTTAAATGAAAGACGATCTGCTCAAAATCAATTTATTACAATTAAACATGAAAAATTCTATCTTGGTACAAAATTAGATGACATTTCCTATCATGAAAAACAGATAATGGTATTAAAACAATCTTTTACAAATGTTAAAATATTGAGACACAAAAATGACTGGCTGAGTCAAAGGTCGGAGGTTTTGCAAAACAGAATGCTATTAGATTGGCTACACAGGGGGTTGAAATTATTGTTAGCCTTAAGCTCCTCAGGGTAAATAGGCAGATGTCAAAAGAATAAACTAAGGGACAGAATCCAACAAGTCTGATTCATATAACCCTCCAGCAAGTGCGTCACGTTACCCACACAGATGATCATTGACGGCAGCGTCTCAGGCTCGCAGGCAGCAGACGGTGGGAGCGGATGAGCTGAAATTTTTATCCGACCGTAATTGCTGCGACCTGTTAAGCAGAGTCGACATGTAACTTAACACAGCGTCACTTGCGTCGGCGTCGCTAGGCAGTTGCTGTGCGATTCTATCACGTTAGAGCGCGCGCCACGTAACTTGGCGGGTGAGGTTCTGGATGCGCAGAAGCACAGGTAGGCCTACGTCACGTCACGTGACCTGCTGGCCAATAGCCGTCGGTCAGCCGTTGCGCGCGCTCGAGTTCGTGTCGTACTGTGCGGAGCGACAACTGGTTCTGGCATTCTGCGTTGCGTTGTTTTTGCGAGTTATTTCGGAGCATTCAGTTGACTATCAGTGGCAACAGCAAATCTCAGTCTGTATTGCACAAACAGGCAAGAGAAATAGTATTTCGCGTGTATCAGTTCTTTAGACGGGAGTCGGAAGCGGCTGATCACAAAGCCTCTCCCGGCATTGCCAAGTGCCAGGAACGAACAGCTGCAGCGTGCGGTATCGGGTTGAGAACTGTTCAACGAATCGCGAATGAAGCCAAGGCATCTGTTGAAGACAATGGATCACCTATTTTTAGGTCGCCTGGGAAGTGCCGAAATCGAAAGAAATGTGCGAGAGAGCTCGACGATTTCAGCAAGAATGTATTACGGCGATAAATATTTGACATGTATAGTAAAGGTGAATATCCTACGGCAGATAAACTTTATTCATACATGAAAGAAGCCGACAATTTCAACGATAGCAAATCTACCATGCTCAGAATATTATGAGAAATGGGATTCAAAAAAACAAAAAACAAAAAAAACAAAAAAAACAAAAAAAAAAACAATGACGGAAGAAAATTGCTCTTGGAGAGAAGTGACATTGTAGCAGCAAGAACTGTGCTCCTGAGAACGATGCACGAGATTCGACAAGAAGGAAAATCTCGTATTTATTATCTTGACGAAACGTTCGTGAACCAGAACCATTCAAGACCAATGTGCTGGAAGACAAGTGAGGACGATGGAGGCTTGAAGGTTCCTGTGGGCAAAGGGAGACGACTCATTGTGCTTCACGCTGGTTCTGCAGAAACAGGATTCATACCTGAAAGCAAATTAATATTTAAGTCATCAAAGACGAAGCATTCAGAAGACTACCATTCTGAAATGACTTACGCAGTCTTCAGTCAGTGGTTTACAAGTCAATTGCTTCCATACCTGGCCGAGAATTCTGTTATCGTTATGGACAATGCAAGTGTGCACTCTGTGCAAGTGAACAGAGCTCCTACTTCAAATAACAGAAAGAACGAAATTATTTCGTGGCTTACATCTAATGGAATTCCTCACAGTGCGTCATAAACCAGGGCAGAATTGCTCATGCTTGTAAATGCATACAAGCCCAAATACCGCACTTACGCGATAGATGAACTTGCAAGACAGCATGGTCACCGGGTAGTTAGGTTACCACCTTATCATTGCCATTACAACCCCATTGAGCTGGTGTGGGCGCAAGTTAAGGCCCATATCGCAGAAAGAAATAACACCTTCCGGATTGCTGACGTCGAAAGACTTACGTATGAAGCAGTGAACAACATCTCGATCTCTGCATGGGAAGACTGTGTCAAACATTCAGAAACACTGCAGGAAGAAGATTTTAAAAAGGAAATTAACAGACTCGGTGATGGAGCCTTTTATAATTAATCTTAACGAATCTGATTCGTCTGAGGAAGACACCGAGGCTGAGACGATGTTTTGGGCTAAGTGTGCCACTACTAATTACCACATTAAAAATTATTTTGTGGCAGTTAAGCGTGTATTAACTAACTTTATACCATGTGTGCTTCCCTGGCAACGGAATTGTAAAAATATTTTTGTTCTCATTTATACTCTTTCGTTGTGGACTTTGTTTAAAACTTGTCTTCCGGCTTCAACAGCTTTGACAATTTTGTTATGAACTCAACTAACGTTGACTATTAGTCGTTTCCAGACTGTGCCTCGACGATCGTCTTTGCGGTGAGTAGCAAGCAATCCTCGTTATTTTATTGTTATTACAACCTGAACTTTCCACTGTAAAATATCTCTTTGTTTTATTTATGCTAGTGGGACATGTATTTTCAATTTTGAAAAAATTGTACGAAAATCGCTAGACAAAAATGTTTTACAAAAGCTCTTACTGATGGCCGATTTCGACAGTTCTTGGTTACCATCATCTGATCTTTATTGCATGCATTTCAGTATTCCTCATTTATCTGTACATAATCAATTTTACAAAAAATAAATCAGGAAATGTGAAACACGTTGCTTTGATCAGTAAGCACTTGCTTGATAGGCATCAGTACGAAGACTGAAATGCGTCACTTTTAGATAGTCTCCTTGCCTTGTACAACGCCAAATATATACAATTATTCTATCATTCCATATGATATGTCACTTAAGTCATTGATAAAGTATTTTAATAACTGCCTCGAAAAATCCAGATTGTAAGATGCAATTAAGGGAAAAATCTAAAGTTTGTCAATTTCTAATTTATCACTTTTTTATCTTCACAAATTTACTTTGAATTCGTAATCTGTTGTGAACGTCTAATGCGGTTTTTCAGTAATAATGGATAGATTGATCTCCCTAGAAGAACTGTGTATATAATTTACAGATATTTCGTGTTAATCGACTGAGCTACGAAATGAATTTCTGTGCCGCTCAGAAAATTATGCCCTGCCATGTAAACATGATAGGTGCAAGAGAAAGAGACTCATAAATACTCGTAAATGCGCCACAGTTTTCGCAACAATCAAACGGGCGTTGTTTTTCTGCATTACACTTTTTATACAGCCGTGTGCGTTCAAGACTCGCAGCTTGACATTTCCTTGCGCTTCTATGCGGCCGTAACTTTAAAGCTAAGCGGCAGTCAGCAGCTGACTGAGAAATGGAACGGAGCGCAGCTAACGCACAGTCCGGCTACGCTGTAATAGCTGGTCCCCCCACCACTACACAGCTACCTGCGCAGAAGAGCCAGTCCACCCGCCAAGTTACGTGGCGCGCGCTCTAGTAGACTAATCAATATTTTTCATAGGTGACACAAAGGCCACTTGGCACAAATTGATCAGTCACTTGCGTAATAAGATCTGTATAAAAAAAAAAAAAAAAAAAAAAAAAAAAAAAAAAAAAAAGAAAGAAATAGTGCCCGATTCGCAAGGGCGCGAATGCTCAAATAGAGACTTCTAGCAAAACGAAAACTAAACTGTGGCCGCTCACAGCGTAACCACCGGACAATGTAACGCCTATGAAGTAAACACAAGTTCTAAAAAGGCCGAATCTTCGGAATCAAACACAAGTCTAACCAGAGGACAGTTTAAAACGATGTCCTCCCCGCGAATCTAAACGGAGTATTGCGTGTCTCCCGAGGTCTGCACACTTCGGACGCTCAAAGAGGAGTCTCCCGAGGTCCGCACACTTCGGACGCACAAACAGGAGTCTCCCGAGGTCCGTACACTTCGGACGCTCACACAGGAGTCTCTCAAGCTCCGTACACTTCGGACGCTCAAACCAGAATCTCCCGAGGTCCGTACCCCTTGGACGCACAAAACAGGAGTTTCCTGAGGTCCGTACACTTCGGACGCTCAAACCGGAGTCTCACGAGGTCCGTACCCCTTGGACGCACAAAACAGGAGTTTCCGTACACTTCGGACGCTCAAACCGGAGTCTCACGAGGTCCGTACCCCTTGGACGCACAAAACAGGAGTTTCCGTACACTTCGGACGCTCAAACCGGAGTCTCACGAGGTCCGTACCCCTTGGACGCACAAAACAGGAGTTTCCGTACACTTCGGACGCTCAAACCGGAGTCTCACGAGGTCCGTACCCCTTGGACGCACAAAACAGGAGTTTCCGTACACTTCGGACGCTCAAACCGGAGTCTCACGAGGTCCGTACCCCTTGGACGCACAAAACAGGAGTTTCCGTACACTTCGGACGCTCAAACCGGAGTATCACGAGGTCCGTACCCCTTGGACGCACAAAACAGGAGTTTCCGTACACTTCGGACGCTCAAACCGGAGTCTCACGAGGTCCGTACCCCTTGGACGCACAAAACAGGAGTTTCCGTACACTTCGGACGCTCAAACCGGAGTCTCACGAGGTCCGTACCCCTTGGACGCACAAAACAGGAGTTTCCGTACACTTCGGACGCTCAAACCGGAGTCTCACGAGGTCCGTACCCCTTGGACGCACAAAACAGGAGTTTCCGTACACTTCGGACGCTCAAACCGGAGTCTCACGAGGTCCGTACCCCTTGGACGCACAAAACAGGAGTTTCCGTACACTTCGGACGCTCAAACCGGAGTCTCACGAGGTCCGTACCCCTTGGACGCACAAAACAGGAGTTTCCGTACACTTCGGACGCTCAAACCGGAGTCTCACGAGGTCCGTACCCCTTGGACGCACAAAACAGGAGTTTCCGTACACTTCGGACGCTCAAACCGGAGTCTCACGAGGTCCGTACCCCTTGGACGCACAAAACAGGAGTTTCCGTACACTTCGGACGCTCAAACCGGAGTCCCACGAGGTCCGTACACTTCGGACGCTCAGACACGAGTTCTCGTGCCTCCTCACTCTCTGCTGCAGCTCACGGCAAGTGACGGGCGGCCACACCCACGCGCGAAAGACACACCAATCTCTGCTAACGGCTAATAGTCAAACCAATCGGATGGCATAGCGCTGTTGGCAATTGTTCAGCTGTCATTCTAAAATAATTTGCCGAACCAGGACGCGTTCTCTGCTGCTGCCAAGAGGCTCCGCCCACGCCACCAAAGCTTCCTGCGGATTTCACTGTTCCCAGGGTGAATGCCCTGCAAGGAATTTCAGCTTGCTCCTAGCTACGGTCACATGACCTAAAAATGTTAACGTTGTGCTATATATACAGCCGCTGGAGCCAAACCCCTGGGGTGCCAGACGGGCAGAAAGCTTTCCTTTCAACCTAACCATTTGTCACACTAACTATGTTCGAACTCTGCTGCTTTCAAGGAAGTTTTTTTAGATAATTCCTAAGGGAAATACGTCTCCATAAACAGTCCGGGGCCCAGAGCATTCTGCTATTGTTTGTATCCAGCAAATTCCTCTCTTGCGGAACGGCCGAATGACTAAAAAGGCAGTCCCCGCTATCGCCC
Source organism: Locusta migratoria (assembly GCA_026315105.1). Taxonomy (NCBI): domain Eukaryota; kingdom Metazoa; phylum Arthropoda; class Insecta; order Orthoptera; family Acrididae; genus Locusta; species Locusta migratoria. Next base: position 218,837,536 of record CM048744.1, on the reverse strand, counting down.
ACCGCAAACCGCGGTCGCCGGCCGCGGTGGACGAGGGGATTGAGGCGTTTCAGTCACGGTCTGCACGGCAACTACGGTCGGGGGTTGGAATCCCCCCTCGGGCATGGATATTTGTGCCATCCTTAGTTGTAGGTAGTTCATAAGTAGTTTGTAAGTTTAGGGACTGATGACCCCGTAGTTCGGTCCCTTAAGCTTAACAAACAATTGAACATTTGAAAACCGCGGTCCAGCATTGTGTGAAGCGTCTCACACACTCTAAAAATTCTGTCAGGTATACTCCGCCACCCCGGACGTAGTGTGGCGCGAAACAGGTCACGCCAGCTCCTCTATTCCTTCCCCGAAGGCGAGCGAAAGTTGGTGGGAGGGGGAGACCTCCAAGATCGTCTCTGCTCTGCGCGGCCTTACCGTACCCAACACGGAAAATCACTTTTTTAGCAGTCAAGCTGCGCCAATAACCATTAAAATCTCGAAATTTTCATATAAACATAGAATTAGTACAATCCCAGGAACCCATCACCCCTGATGTGTCCCCAAAGGCATAGAAATCCAAATTTAAAAAAAGATCTACAGAGAAAAATGTTACATATTTCAATAATTAGCGTAAAGAGAAAGATAGAGTAACACAAGGTTAGTATGAAAAATAGACTAATTATAGCCTCTGTCTCACACCTTCAGACAAAAATTTTGTTCGTTACCCATACTACAGGAGTTCCGTTATTAAATGTTGGTGTGCTACTGAAGTAAATGTTTTTCGTAAATCTCTAAATATTGGATCTATCCTACTGCCTGAATTAATGTCTCTTAAGCTGTCATGTAAGAAATGGTCAGGAACGTCTAACATGCCACGCGAAACGTGTTATCTCGTTCAATTTACAGAGCAAGGTCATTCATAAGAGGGTATTAATCCATACTAGCCAGACATCAGAAATACTGTATTGAATAATGCAACCGAGTAACTGCTATTCATTAGCTGTACGTTGGAATCTGACGTCACTGTTGATATTCTTTATGTAGAAGCATACACAGACGTGGAAAATACGTCGTTACTGGTGCCAAGGTTTAGTTTTGTTTACAGTTGGCGGGCTTGTTATTCTGTCGAGAATAACTGACTTTTTCAGTTTATATAGTTCGACCACAGGAGCACAGAATAATCAAACGGAAACTCCCTGCGCTGTGGCCGTCGGTACAGTTTAGTGCCTCATTTATCTGTCCTAAACGTAAAACATGGCCGCTGGAATTTAATGCAGTCTCGTTCGTCGGTAGCTGGTGGAAGTTGTAACGTGTGCTAGATTCTAGGAGTAATGAGTTTTCTATGTATCCCTCCCAGATTGTAAATCGTGGCTTTACTGCTTTATTCTGCACGGAGGCAAATAACTTCAATCAAGTGACAGGAAGAATTTTCGTCAACACAAATAGACCACATGAAGCAGATGTCATTAAAACCACGGTTTTATGCCGTTTCCCTCAATTGAACGCTAATGCTGTTTATCATGTCTTGTGGTTTGCGGGGATTAGGCATTTTTAACGACATCCCATCAACTGGCTGGAGATGCTTTTGCATTCAACCTGCCAATTTCATACATAAAAAAACTCAGTTATTTTGCAACGTCGTTTACAATGCAGCAGATTTTCATGGCTATCCGCAACTGATGTAAGTGATCCAAAACTTGCGGAATTTTCCGACGACTGCCGTACTTGACATGATGGGTAATCATTTCGTGACACCTGAAAATTTGTGCCGACCAGAACTAAAACCTGTAGTTCTCGTTTGTCGCTAATGATTGCCTTAACCGCAAATTTTTTCGTTTGTTTGTTTCTCGTGTGGAACATTTCCTTTCGGTCTGGGATCATGTTTATTACTCTTTATCGATGAGATCTTTGTTTTTTAATTTTAGGTTTTCTTTTTCTTTACTAAAGTTTGACCCCGGAATTGCCCGTGTGTATTTTTATTCTTTTTTATGCTTCATCCCTGTGTTCATCGCCTAGTACCTTACACTCTATCGATTTCAGCTTTGTTTTCAAGCATCTCAATCCTTAAACATCATATGTCCTGATCTATGTGCACTAGAATAATATAGTCTTCCAGTTTCGTAGAATGATATATTAGGAAACTGTTTGCGAAATGATTTGTGAATGGAGTTGGTTACAAAAACATAATAAATTACATCATGCGTGATGGGGCAAATTTTCATGCTTTTGATTGTTTTTGACGTCGTATTTCCTCAACTCTTTGGAGTACTATGACATAATTTCGAAGGTGAAAGTAGTGGTATATCTGCATTATCTCCGCAAAATACGTGGCGAATAGGGGTAGTAGAAAATCGAAACTCATGCAAATAACCCGGAGCTAATAAAGAACTTCAAAACAGACACAGGTATTGGTTAACTGAAAGTTGTCATAGTTAGTCTGAATATGGAATTGAAATTTCCAAAGCCAACAAATTAAACGAAAAATACATTTATTCAAAAAGTTAGATAAAAATTATCTTAACACTTTCTTGTGTGAAAACCTCCAGTCTTCCGAAATTAACCGTATGAGTATAGATCAGATGTGGCTAACATTCATAGAAACAATATCTACAAATGTTGAGAGATTTATACCAAATAGGGGGCTGACCTGCCGTGTTACACAAAACAGGTTAGCTCACTCTTGCAAAACCAAAGAAAAAAGCATGGCAAATTTAAGCGGACACAAAATCTCCAAGACTACCAATCTTTTACAGGAACTCGAAATTTAAGGCGAACTTCAATGCAAGAAGCTTATGATAGTTTCCATAACGAAACTCTGTCACGTAATTTGGTAGAAATTCTGATTATATCTGAAGTATTATAACGACAAAACAAAATCAATACTTTCACTACCGATAGTAATGGTGATACTACTAATGATAGCTCTGCTCTAAGCGAACTACTGAAAACTGCTTTCCGAAAGTCCTTCGCCAAATTGGAAGAAGGAAATACTCCAAAATTAGTACAAGAACAGCTGTGAGGATGGGAAATATAGAAGTAGATATCCATGGAGTATTAAAGCAACATAAATCACTTTAAAAAAAGTAAGTCTACATACCTAGGTATCACATACGACCACTCGCTCAGCGAAAGACCCGTGCCCAAAGACGAAAATTGTGCAGTTCACGCCAATATTCAAGAAAGGCGATAGGAATGACCCGCAAAATTACAGGTCTACATCATTGACGTCGGTTTGCAGCGGGAACATTTGATTTTCTCAAATAGTATGAACATCTTGAAGAGAACGACCTGTTGAACCATACTCAACACGGATTCAGAAAGTTTCGTTCTTGTTTAACACTTACTCACTTACAGCCGTGTTGCTATACGTGTACTTTTGTTTATACTGACTTCGGGAATTTCACTGCACTGTGGCGCCATGGTATCTTTGCGAACAATGACTGCGTCATGGTCCTGCAAACAAACAAAGTTAACTACTGTTTACTGTAGTTCTTTCTTTTCCCTCCCGTAGTGGCACTGTCGACTACAAATTACCAATGCATGTTGTACAGTCAATTCACGATGCTATGCCGTTGTGGGATTTACGTGACGTTCACCCTAATCTTCCTTCCATCTCTTGCGAGGTGTCCGCACGACCAATATTTTATAAACTTGTTCTTGTAGGCCCCGTGCTTGTCACACAGCCTCGCAACAGATGGAAATTTCGCACCTTTTTTCCAAATTTCATCTAAATAGGCATACTGATTTGAAGTGGCAATACAATTTTCAAAACTGTATTTATTACACGTTATTCTTTTTGGTTCTCTGACCTCTTACCAACTAAAACAATATCACGTTCCTTTTCCCTTATTTATTCTTTTCCTTCAAATCCTCAGTGCTCCCCAGAACTCCGTACGGCATTGCACTTTTCTTGCCAGTCTGTGTGACGTCACATAACCACGTGGCCGCACGAAGCCCAAAGGGACATCTCGGAGAAAGGAAAAAAAAAAAAAAAAAAAATATATATATATATATATATATATATATATAAAAAGAACAGAAAATATACAATAAAATTCCTTACACTAAAGTTAAAAGGAAACAAAAATATATTAAAATTGCCTCCCGCCTAACACCTATTTGACTCGTACTTGTTTGTTTAGAGGTTCAAATGTAAGGTTCCATTTTTTTAAGACAAAATTTCAAAAATATGTCTGTACCCTTAAACTCTCCTTCCTGTTCTTATGTTGTTCAAATGTTTGTATAGCTTATGGGACTTAACTACGGGGTCATCAGTCCCTAAACTTACAAACTACTTACGAACTAGCTAAGACTAAGGACGGCACAAGAGAGACTAGAGACCATTGGGCCGCAATATGGTAACAGATAAATTTAAGAACTACAGTTAATATGGTTGTACATCGAAGATTCATAAGCAATGTCTTGAATTCAAATGTATAAGTTTAAGTCTCAAAAATAATGTCTATCGATCAGGAGCAGTATCAAAATACAAGCAATACAAAATTTAAAAACAAAAAATAAAAGAATGCTTTAGCTAGCCGCACAGATATGCGTAGACACGAGGATGTTGGGGCATCCACAATTGCACATATCAGTATGGGTACTGTAGAATAGCATAGTTGTAGTAGGTCTAGAAATAGTTACAGCCTGTAGTAGTTCGTCAGGAAACCTAGAATTCTTTCGACTCTGCTAGTAACACATTTTGTAATTCAATCTGGAAGAAATTTACTTAGAACACGAAAAAATTTATTATGTTTTATCTGTGCTTTTTTTTTTTTTTTTTTTTTTTTTTTTTTTTTTTTTTTTTTTTTTTTTTTTTTTTTGCTTTTTGGTATATATTTTTAATACTCCGTCTTATTCTACATAAATAGAAAATGCTTACAGCTAAGAAAAATAATAACTATTTTTTATAAAACATGTAAACTGAACGTGTACGACATTCTTAGAGTTTCAAGGTAATAGGTTTAAATTTTGTGGCAATCGAAATGGAAACTTAAAAAAAAAATTATTAACACCGGTCAGAAAATAAAAATTAATTTGTATCATTTACAAAGAAGTACATTCCAAAAAAACTGAAGAATAAGAACAAGAATATAATGACAGAAGCCTTTTTTTTTGTGTAAAGACCTTAGTATAGCTGTGTTACAGTATACAAGCACAGACTGAACGACAACCGACTGGCTGGCGGCCAGGGAAATTATGCGAATAAATTACTGTCTTTTGCAAAAGATATTAATTGGACTGAAATTAATGTTAATCTAATGATACCATATTTTGCGCAGCATTCGTATTTTATTCGGATGTTACATGCAAAAAAATTCCCCATGGGAGCTTTTTTTTATGAACATCACTTCTACCCTTTAATCTTCTACGAATCAGTTCAAATCAGCAGGGAAGGTTAGATCAATGATTAAAGTTTCGTTGCTTTATACGTTAATTGCATTAGGCTTTTTCTTGAGTAAGGAATAATGGAAAGTGTTCACGGACTTTGTGTAAAACCTATATTATTTTGAATTAAATGTTGAAGAACTTTGGAGACAAGTCGAGAACTTTGGTTGTGTAGACCAATGTATATATATGACTCGCTGGTTGACACACAGTGCAGATTATAGATGGGCAACACGACTCTTTTTCATGAATAGACTCTTGTGATTCAATCCAACATTGTGAATCGATTCCTATGATCCCTTCAGGATTCTTTATGGTTTGCAACAGCACGATTCTTATAAAATGCCAAAACGTTCTACATCCTATTCATAGATGGCAATAACATTTCTGCGTCATGGAACTAACATTGTGAATCCCTTGCTACGATTCGTTCACGATTCTTTCTGCTTTGCGACAGCACGATCCTTAAAGACTGCCAAAAGGGAGACAATATGGGTATCGGAGTTTTTATATTTATTGTGCGTAAAGTTCAGACTTTAGATAATAATTAGGCAAAGCCATTCGATTCAAGTCTCAAAAACTCTCTAGAAAATTGTCGTTGAAGTTTGCATATAAATACATATTATGATACCAATTATTTCTGCTGTTGGTGTAGCTCATTTGTTAGCGTTGTAGATTGCCAAAATAGTGGACATTTGTCACTTCGTACGAATCTTGCAGTAACCTTATAAATCTTTGTTTCGTACTTAAGGCTTTTAAATATAAATTTCATTAAAAGTATGGTAATTAATACGTATCAAATCGTTATAAAATACTTATTATGTAAAATACGTAGTTTCAGGAAACACGTCTATAAACATAAATTACAAAAATCAAAATCCGTCTCTAAATATTAAATTTTATTCCAGATACAAGAAATCGCATTTTTATATAAAAATGTTTCTTTATGTAAAATCAGTATCTTTCAGGAAAGATAAACCTAAAAACCTAAATAGTAGAAAAGATTTTCGAGATGGCGTTAAAAAACATTTAAAATAACTTTTTATTTAAAAAAATTTCTTTTTTTTCTTTTTTTTTTCTAAAATCGTATCATGTTAACTATGTAAATGGAACGCATTTTTCATCATACTTTGATTTCTTGATGTTAATCGTGTGTATTGGCCGCTGTGTATTTCGCTGCGTTTCGTTTCTATCATCTGTTCTTAATTAACAGCTCACGATCTTCTTTCTGTACTTCCTTTGTTCATCCGCGTCCTCCTCCTTGACTGCTTTCTGGCATTCTGCACGATTTGCCAGTTGCCTTCGAATCATGAATCGTTGGATCTTGGAAATGTCGCGACATACGCGATTCTTTTGAACGACGATTCGTCTCCCTCTTGACTGCTGTCTGGCATTCGTAATCATTCGGTATGATTCGGCAGTAATCGGCAGTCGCCTTCGAATCATGAATCGTTGGAACTTGGAGTCGTCATGATACAGACGATTCTTTCCCCTCTACACTGTGTAATACTGCGCTTTTTTAATCCCATCAGGTGTTGGAGTGGTTATTAATGTTCGGGGCCGCTTTTGAGGTTTCACTAGCGTTGTAATATTACAGGGAAGTAGCTTTGTGGATCTAACAGATTTAAGTAACTTTGTAAACAGCAGACTCAAAAAGAAGGCGGAATCTGGCTTTAAAGTTTAGCAGCGGTACTAATATGGAATAAAAGCAACACCTGAGCACAATATTACACAAAGAAACCAACAGATTCCGCGATGGCCTTTCTTACCCCCATGTCTGCTTGAAGTTGTTTGGATCTCAGCAGATGAGGTTGTAAAACTCTTGTTGCATTATGTAAAATGATGCTTGATTTACTTAGAGCGGATTGTACTAACTGAATGACCGTGAAAAAATATTAAGTTAACTTTAGAGACAAAAGACTGTTTAAATCGATCGGATTTCGTTTAATTCCGAAGATTTCCTTGCAGGCATTACTATAAAGTCACATTTATTAAGTTTACATGTAATTATTTCTAGAAGTAACTAGTAAATTATACAGGGTGTTACAAAAAGGTACGGCTAAACTTTCAGGAAACACTCCTCATAAACAAAGAAAGAAAATATGTTATGTGGGCATGTGTCCGGAAACGCTTAATTTCCATGTTAGAGCTCATTTTAGTATTTCTCTTTAAATGTAAATTGAAATAATTCGGGCAGACAATTGTCAATATACGCAATTGTTTCTTTAGTATGTACTGTACTTCCTCGATTCACCGCCAGCTGGCCCAACTGAAGCAAGGTAATGTGGACTTTACTGCTTGTGTTGACATGCGAATCATTGCTCTACAGTACTAGCATCAAGCACATCAGTAAGTAGCATAAACTGGTTAGTGTTCATCACGATCGTGGTTTTGCAGTCAGTGCAATGTTTACAAATGCGGAGTTGGCAGATACCCATTTGATGTATGGACGTGTTCCTATGCTTCTCAACAACAGATTCTGTGACCGATGGATTGGTAGAGGCGGACCAATTCCATGGCCTCCACGCTCTCCTGACCTGAACCCTCTTGACTTTTATTTATGGGGACATTTTAAAGCTCTTGTCTACGCAATCCTGGTACCAAATGTAGAGACTCTTCGTGCTCGTATTGTGGACGGCTGTGATACAATACGCCATTCTCCAGGGCTGCATCAGCGCGTCAGGAATTCCATGCGACGGAGGGTGGATGTATGTATCAAAAATGTTCAGATGTTAGTTAAGCTTATGGTACTTAACTACGGGGTCATCAGTCCCTAAACTTACAAACTACTTATGAACTACTTACGAACTAGGACGGCACAAATATCCATGCCCGAGGGGGGATTCGAACCCCCGACCGTAGTGGCCGTGCAGACCGTAACTGAAGCGCCTCAGTCCCCTCGGCCACCGCGGCCGGCGATGCATGTATCCTCGCTAACGGAGGACATTTTGAACATTTCCTGTAACAAAGTGTTTGAAGTCACGCTGGTACGTTCTGTTGCTGTGTGTTTCCATTCCATGATTAATGTGATTTGAAGAGAAGTAATAAAATGAGCTCTAACATGGAAATTAAGCGTTTCCTGACACGTGTCCACATAACATATTTTCTTTCTTCGTGTGTGTGTGTGAGGAATGTTTCCTGAAAGTTTGGCCGTACCTTTTTGTAACACCTTGTAGATACAAGCCCAAGAATGGCTCCAAGCACCATGTTACGCAATAAAGATTACTACTAATTAAAATTTTCAAACTGCTCTTTAGCATTCGTAACCATTCGGTAGGATTCGGCATGATTCGGCAGTCGCCTTCGAATTACGAATCTTTGGTATTTGGAATCGCGGCAAGACAGACGATACTTTTCAGCGAAGATTCGTCCGGAACAAGATTCCATTTTTACTATTCTTTATTTGTATTCGTTTGTATAACGTTCGTTTGTATTCGTTCAATTCACGAATCGCCACAACTCTAGCGCAGGTGGTGACTGTGTGTTTGGGCAGGACGATGAGCGACCCGTCTAGCGAGGACCCGTCGTCCGGCGGCGAGGGCTCTGGTGGCGCGGGGGGCGGCGGCGCGGCGGGCAACAAGGACAGCAAGCTGTACGAGAAGCCGAGCGGCGGCAAGAAGAAGCTGCTGCGCCTGCTCACCGTGCTGGCCTACGTCATGTCTGTGTCCATGGCCGCCATCATGCTGTCGCTCTACTACGTCTTCCTGTGGGACCCCGACGGCTCGGGCCCGCGCTACGGCCGACAGGTCGCAGACCCGTCCGCGCAGCTCAACCACACCACAGGTAGGCCAAGCAACTGCACGCCACGTGAACGCCAGCTCCACACCCACATCTCATATACTAGATATTATCGTCTCTGTGCTTTCGGGCACACATGCCCTAAACACCAAAAGACTTTTAAAAAATGCTGAGTCTCTGTTGCAGTATTTTATTCTCCAATAACGCGTTTCGCGCTGTTAGCGCATCGTCAGATTGGGCGGAGATGGAGCCACAGAACTATCTATTGCTGTGTAGGAGCACGTTGTAAACGTGGACCTGCCGCGACAGATATTCCTCTGCTGTTATGGCACCCAATAACACAAATTCTTAAGATTCCTCCTACACAGCAATAGATAGTTCTGTGGCTCCATCTCCGCCCAATCTGACGATGCGCTAACAGCGCGAAACGCGTTATTGGAGAATAAAATACTGCAACAGAGACTCAGCATTTTTTAATTATTCAACACTGCTGCTGCACCAGTCGCCACCACCACCATCATGGAATAGAATGAAATGTACCAAAAGACTTTTTTTTCATTATTGTAAACACCATTGTTGTTCATACTATTAATCGATCATATGTTGAATACAGTAGTCTGGCAGGGCGGGATTAAAATAGGTGAAAACAAAATAAGAAGTCTCCCATATGAAGATGACTTACTTGTAATGGCCGATTCAATTGAAAGGTTGCAAACTAATATTTCAGAGCTCGATCAGAGGTGCAAGGATTATGATACGAAGATCAGCATCTCCAAAACGAAAGTAATGTCCGTGCGAAAGAGATTCAAACAGATTGAGTGCCAAATAGGAGGAACAAAGTTAGAACAGGTAGACACTTTCAAGTACTTGGGATGTATTTTCTCACAGGATGGCAACATAGCGAAAGAACTCGAATCGAGGTGCAGCAAAGCTAATGCAGTGAGTGCTCACCTAAGATCTACTCTCTTCTGCAAGAACGAAGTAAGTACCAAGACTCAGTTATCAGTGCACCACTCAATCTTTCGACCAACGTTGTTGTATGGGAGTGAAAGTTATACATGTTACCTTATTCATAAGGTAGAGGTTACAGATATGAAAGTAGCAAGAATGATTGCAGGTACTAATAGATGGGAACAATGGCAGGAGGGGGTCCATAATGAGGAAATCAAAGAAAAACTGGGAATGAACACCATAGATGAAGCACTTAGAGCGAACAGATTGAGATGGTGCGGTCATGTTACACTCATGAGAGAACCAAGGTTACCTAAGAGACTCATGAGCTCGTCACCACAGGGCAAGAGGAGTCGAGGTAGACCAAGAAGAAAGTACTTAGAATCAGTGAAGAATGATTTTGAAGTAAAAGGCATAACATCAGAAGAGCCATCAATGTTAGCATTGAATAGGGGATCATGGAGGAATTTTATTAGAGGTAGTATGCTCCAGACTGAACGCTGAAAGGCATAATCAGTCTCTAATGATGATGATGATATTGTAAACACGAATTATTTACAGAATGATGGAAAAGGTGCTACAAGACGACCTCGGGGAAGATCAATTTGGGTTTAGGAGAAATGATCTGATGGACACTGTAACTTGTAATTTGCGGCTGTTTGCTGATGATGCTGTGGTGTATGGCAGGGTATCGTCTTTAACTGACTGTAATAGCATACAAGATGACTTAGAAAAAATTTCTAGTTGGTGCGAAAAATGGCAGCTAGCTATCGATGTAGAAAAACGTAAGCTGATGCGCATGAGTAGGAAGAACAATCCCATAATGTTCGAATACAGCATTAGTAGTGAGCTTCTTGATGTTGTCGCGTCGTTCAAATATCTAGGCGTAACACTGCACAGCTATATGAAATGGAACGAACATGTAAGGACACTTGTGAGTAAGGCGGACAGCCGACTTAGGTTTATTTGGAGAGTTTTGGGAACATGTACTTCATCTGTAAAGGAGACCGCTTATAAAATACTTGTACGACCATGTCTTGAGTATTGTTCAAGTGTTTGGGACCCGCAGCAGACCAGTTTAAAGAAAGACATAGAAGCAGTTCAGAGGCGAGCAGCTAGGTTTGTTACTGGTAGGTTCGACCAATGCGCGAGTGTCACGGAAATGCTCCGGCAAGTCAATTAGGGATCGTTGGAGAAAAGACGACGTTCTTTTCGTGAAATTCTCTTGAGGAAATTTAGAGAGCCGGAATTTGAAGCTGAATGTCGCACGATCTTGCTGCCGCCTACTTACATTTCGCGTAGTGATCACAAAGACAAAATAAGAGAAATGAGGAATCGTACGGAGGCATATAGGCATTCTTTTTTTCCTCGTTCTATTTGGGAGTGGAATTGGAAAGTAAATGCCTAGTAGTGGTACAGTGTACCCTCCGACACGCACCTTACGGTGAATTGCGGAGTATGTATGTAGATGTAGATGTAGAAATGTAGGAAACTGGAGGCAATACTCACTTTACGACTTATCCTAGAAGACAGATTAAGAAAAGGTAAACCTACATATCTAGCTTTTGTAGATTTGCAGAAGGCTTTTGACAATGTTGATTGGAATAAACTCTTTCAAGTTCTGAAGCAAGCAGGAGTAAAATATATGGAGCATAAGGTTATTCACAACTTGTACAAAAACCAGACAGCGGTTGTCAGAGTTGAAGGGCAAATGAGTAAGACAGGGTTGTAGCCTTCCTCCAATGTTATTCAATTTGTACATTGAGCAAGCTATAAAGGAAAGCAAGGAGAAATTCGGAGAAGGAATTAAAGTTCATGGTGAAGAATTAAAAACATTGTGTTTTGCCGACGACATAGTGGTAACACACTGGACTCGCATTCAGAAGGATGGTGGTTCAAATCCACCTCCGTCCATACAGATTTAGGTTTTCCGTGATTTCCCTAAATCACTCCAGGCAAATGCCGGGATGGTTCCTTTGAAAGGGCACGGCCGATTTCCTTCCACATTCTTACCCAAACCTTCCGAGCGTTGCTCCGTCTCTAATGACCACGCTGTCGACGGTACGTGAAACTCCAGGCTTTCTTTCTTCCTTCCTTCCTTGCCGACGAGATAGTAATTCTGTCAGAGGCAGCTAAGGACCTGGAAGAGCAATTGAACGGAACGGACAGTATGCTGAAAGGTGCGTATAAGATGAACATTAACAAGAGCAAAACTAAGGTAATGGAGTGCAGTCTGAGAAAATCAGGTGATGCTGAAGGAATTAGATTAGATAACGAAACAATAAAGGAGGTAGATGAGTTTTGTTACTTGGGCAGTAAAATAACAAATGATGGTCGCAGTACAGAGGACATAAAATGCAGAATGGCAATGGGTAGAAAAGCATTCTTGAAAAAGAGAAATTTGTTAACATCGAATATTGATTTAAGTTTAAGGAAGTCCTTTCTTAAGGCATTTGTGTGGTGTGTTGCCTTCTGTGGGAGTGAAACATGTACGATAAACAGTGCGGACAGAAAGAGGATAGAGGCTTTTGAAATGTGGTGCTACAGAAGAATGCTGAAGATTAGGTGGGTGGATCGGGTAACTAATGAGGAGGTACTGAACAGGAATTTTTGGCATACATTGACTTAGAGAAGGGATCAATTGGTAGGACACATTCTTAGACATCAAGGAATTGTGAATTTAGCGTTGGGGAGAAGTGTGTGGAATAAAAACCGCAGAGGAAGACCAAGAGATGCATACAGTAAACAGATTCAAACAGATGTAGGTTGCCGTTCTTATGCGGAGATGAAGAGGCTTGCTCAGGATAGGGTATTGTGGAGAGCTGCATCATACCAGTCTCCGGACTGAAGACCACAACAACATTGTAAACATGACTGCGTCTCAGCAACGATTACAGGACCGTTGCTGAGACGCAATCACGTTTAAAATATTGAAGTTTCGGTAATTTCCAAGAATGCTAGCAATCGAAGTAGCTCGGTAACTCTGATCTTCATGAAATTTTGCATAATTGACCTTCAAAACAAGACGAAGGGCATTGTCTACATAAATTTTCGTATGGTGGAGGGTACTTATGGAGTTCGCCAAAACCGACAGTTTTGCTGCGATCTTGATGAAATTTTGTACACTTGACCTTGAAAACAAGATGAAGGTCACTGTCTACATAAAATTTCGTTCGGTGCATGGGGGAGAGTACTTTACTTATTTTAAACCCGGGCAAAGCCGGGTACTTGCAGCTAGTGAAACAATATATATCGAATGTGCAACTCTAAATCTATTACGCGGGCATTGGTTCGCGATATGGCAGAATATAAATGTTTACATACTACTTATTTTGACAAGTTATAATGTAAACCTACGTTGACGTGAATATTTTTACAGCAGAATAGTGACACATTCATAGCAATTTTCGTAGAAATTTGTAGAATTTTCTGATCATAATGTAATGTAATGTGGCATTCGCGTTAGGTATCCATACAGTAGGCCTATATATTTCTGAGAAGAGAGAGAGCAAAATATAAACAATTTTATTTTTATCAATAAATGACAATAATAGAGACGACTTTCATCACATATTAAATTGCTGCAGAATATTTTCAGAAACGTACTTTGAGAACGAGTCACTAAATGTGTCTGACACTTTTCCTTTGCGTAGCTTTGACTATGAAGTCTTTTAAATCATAATAAATAAGAAAAAACTTGACCGTCACTCAATAACACTGATAGAAACCAATAAAATACGTAGCGATATGATATGGAATGAGCATATAGGGACAATCGTGGGGAATGCGGATGGTAGACTTCAGTTTATTGGGAGAATTTTGGAAAAAAACATTATTTGTTAGAAAAAGGCACCGCATATTACATGCTTGTGCGACCACGTCTTCAGTATTTCTCAAGTGTTTGGGATCCCCACCAGATCAGTTTAAAGGAAGACATCGAAGCAATTCAAAAGCGGGCGGCTAGGTTTGTAAGTGGTAGTTACGATCAAAGTGCAAATGTTACTGAGATGCTTCGGGAACTAAAATGGGAGTCGCTGAAGGGTAGGCGACATTCTTTTCGTGTAAGACTGATGAAAAAATTTTGAGGTCGCGAATTTGTAGCGTTCTGCAGAACGATTCTATTGCTGCCAACACAAATTTCGTGTAAAGAGCACAAAGATAAGATCAGAAAGGTTAGGTGTCGTACAAATTCATACAAGCATTCGTTTTTTCCTCGTTCTATATGAGACTGAACAGGAAAGCAAGTAACTAGTAATGGTACTGAGTGCCCTTCGCCACGCACCTTTGGGAGGATTACAGAGTTTGTATGTAGATATAGATGTGATGGAACGGTTTTTCTGCCACGCGGTTTACAACTGCATCCGCAAACGATCCAAAGTGTCTGCTGGACAACATTAACGACCCATCTACGAGTAGATACAAAAAATAGACGAAAGTGTAATACAGGTATCAGAATGTTATTTTATTTGCCTAAAGAGGTTCCTGACTTTATTTAGAGAAATTTGGAAATAATGTCAATCTGTATCAGTATACCGATATTTATTTTCTGGTGTGAAGATTGTCATCAATATATATTTCGTATGTGAGCTACAAACAGTATATAATAAATTCACAAATTGTAAAATAATAATAATGTCTACACATTTTTACAATAACATATAATACATGAAAATTATGTACCAGAATAGTATGAACAACTTCATATCTCGTTCTTCCAGAAGTCTGTATATGCCATTGCTGTACAGCTGCAGGTCATCAGGTCTTGGGCTGTGCACGCTCTTGGGTGATTTACTTCCGGACATTCCAGCAGGTCGTCCATGGTCTATATGTTTCCGCACGAACACAAAACACTTTCACCGATTCCCCACTTGTGCAAATTCTGGTTCCATCTACCCATTCCCGACCGCAGTCTGTTCAGAGTCTTCCATCTCTGGCAGTCAAGTTCTGCGCCTGGTGGCAGCGCCTCCTCGGCATAGTTGGCATGTCCTTGTTGCTCCCGCCACAATTTTATTTTGGTAATGGTTATCATTTTCGCCACGCACCTTTGGGAAGATTATGGAGTATTTATGTAGATGTAGATGTGATGGAACGGTTTTTCTGCCACGCGGTTTATAGCTGCATCCGCAAAAGTGTCTGCTGGACAACATTAATGACCCATCTACGAATATATACAATAATTAGACGAAAGTGTAATAAGGGTATCATAATGTTATTTTATTTGCTTAAAGAGGTTCCTGACTTTAGTAAGAGAAATTTGAAAATAATGTCAATCTGTATCAGTATACTGATATTTAGTTTTTGGTGTGAAGATGGTCATCAATGACCGATATTAATCACTTGTAAAACATTTGTTGTCCGTAACTGGTTTATAACAAATAAGTGAAATCATCCCAGTTCCGGTAACAGAAACGATTCTCGTCTCCTGAGAGGTGTAGCCAATTTCACCGGTAACCAGAAAGGCAGTTGTGAGTGGATATCCTCAAGGTCGTCACCAGCGAAATAATATCGGCGAACAATTTCCCAGAGTAGATCACAGGGAACCGGTATTGTTCTGTTACAGTAGAAGCATATTTCAATGTATCCACTGTTATGTAAGCCCTGTTCTTATTTTTATGGGCAGTAACGCCCGTCTGCGCGGAACAGTAAATTTTATCGGCACTTCTTCTCCTTCGTCTTCGTCTTCGTTTTCTTGTTCTTTGCGTTAAAACCGTCTAGTAGGAGGTCCCTTGCTCTCACCATGTTGTAAAGCTATTTTAGTTTACTTAAATTTTCTCTAGCGGAAATTGAGGACTACGTAGCCTTTGCCTAAACTACCGTGGCAAACCTCCTAAAAACCAGACTCAGTCCAGTAGCTGCACCAACAACTTTCGCTGATCCGTCTCGCGGATTCAAACAAGGTGTGGCTCGTCTTTCTAAATGTTCAAATGTTTGTAAGTCTTATGGGACTTAACTACGGAATCATCAGTCCCTAAACTTACAAATTACTTATGAACTACTTACGAACTAGGACGGCACAAATATCCGCCCGAGGGGGGATTAGAACCCCCGACCGTAGTGGCTGTGCAGACCGTGACTGGAGCGCCTCAGTCCCCTCGGCCACCGCGGCCGGCCTCGTCTTTCTGTCCGCAAGCTAGTGCGCTACGTGTTAAACTATACGGGTAACGCTTTACTGCCACGATGTGATGAGAACATAAAAATGAAATGTTATTACGAGAATAACTATAATCCTTTTTATACGACGTATTTTACGCGTATTAGGTTTCGATGAGTAGCTCGTGTAGGCCATTTCAGTTACATCATGGATGATATCGGCAGATACGATATTTGTGCACATCTAATGGATCCGAAACCTATAAACCACGTGTGCGCCATCTCACAGGAAATTTTTACGCAGAGGTTGCGGAGAGTAAAATGACATTATATCCACAATAGTCCTGAGCTACTTACGGGGGATTATCAGAAATCGATGGATGCCATAATCCTTACTGATATGCTGGAGCCGGCCGCGGTGGCCGAGGGGACTGAGGCGCTCCAGTCACGGTCTGCACGGCCACTACGAAAAAATCAAATGTTCAAATGTTTGTAAAGCTTATGGGACTTAACTACGGGGTCATCAGTCCCTAAACTTACAAACTACTTATGAACTCCAGAATGAAACTTCACTCTGCAGCGGAGTGTGCGCTGATATGAAACTTCCTGGCAGATTAAAATTGTGTGCCGGAACCGGGACTCGAACCTGGGACCTTTGCCTTTCGCGGGCAAGCGCACTACCGACTGTGCTATCCCGACACGACTCACGATGCCGCCTCACAACTTATGAACTACTTACGAACGAGGACGGCACAAATATCCATGCCCGAGGGGGGATTCGAACCCCCGACCGTAGTGGCCTTGCAGACCGTGACTGAAGCGCCTCAGTCCCCTCGGCCACCGCGGCCGGCACGGCCACTACGGTCGGGGGTTCGAATCCCCCCTTCGGCATGGATATTTGTGCCATCCATAGTTGTAGGTAGTTCGTAATTAGTTTGTAAGTTTAGGGACTGATGACCGCCGGCCGCGGTGGCCGAGGAGACTGAGGCGCTTCAGAAGACTGAGTAGTGGTTGTAAAGTTGTACGTGGTGGGTAGTTGAGTGGGATTTAAGACAAGTGTGAGGGGCAGGAGATTATATTTTAGTGGTGGTTAGTGTTTCTTTGTGGGGGAAGGGTGGTGGAAATGACTGGACAGTAGATGTCCAGGTTGGGTGATTGTTGGGGGGGGGGGGGTGGAAGGGATGGAGAGTTATGTTTTTACTCAGGTGTATGCGAAGAGAGAAGTACTAATGAATTTGAAAATCTTTATAGTGGGAGTTTGTGGTGAGGGGAGCAAGGGTGACTGAATAGTAAGTGTGCTGGAAACAATGCTTCTATCATAATGAGCGAACACGTAACATGAAGGACAGATACAAGGAGGCAAATGAAACATATAACTCGAAAGGTGTTCGCCATGAATATGGACAAAATAAAAATAATGTGTGAACGTAGCTGTTAAGATTTGTAAAAAGAACAGAACTTTTCATACCCATAACACTGATTGTTCAAATGTTCAAATGTTTGTATAGCTTATGGGACTTAACTAAGGAGTCATCAGTCCCTAAACTTACAAACTACTTACGAACTAACTAATACTAAGGACGGCACAAATATCCATGCCCAAGGGAGGATTCGAATCCCCGACCGTAGTGGCCATGCAGACCGTGACTGTAGCGCCTCAGTCCCCTCGGCCCATAACACTGAGGTTCCCTACTCTATCACGCTTTTGAATGTCCAACAATAATATAGGTAAACATCGTAAATTGAAGTCCTACCACTTTGTGACCTGTGGACCAGTAACGTGATGTGGTAAATACGATACCACTATAAAAATAATCGTAATTATGTTCCATGATCGATGTGTTCAAAAGGTTCATTTGCAGTTACACTCGAATGCTGTGCGACTACAGTACAAGACAATATAAGATCGATGATGATGTCAGTTGTGAAAATCAGAAGAGGGTTATAACGAAGTCTGTGCTTTTTATTGGGTACTTTATTACGCTAAATTTTCTGAAAGAGGAATTTTGTGGTGAATTACTACCGTTACCACAAAATTTTTATTTCATAAATTTTGAATAGCTACGACAAAAGAAAGAGGAAATGAACGAGAAAAGGAGTAGGAGAAAGAAATGATCAGAGAGAGGAGGAAGGAGGAAATGGAAGACGAAAGGAAGTAGGCCGACCGCGGTGGCCGAGGGGACTGAGGCGCTCCAGTCACAGTCTGCACGGCCACTACGGTCGGGAGTTCGAATCCCCCCTCGGGGATGGATATTTGTGCCGTCCTTAGTATTAGCTAGTTCATAAGTAGTTTGTAAGTTTAGGGACTGATGACCCCGTAGTTAAGTCCCATAAGCTATACAAACATTTAAACATTTTTTACGAAAGGAGGTAGGAGATGGACGGAGACGGAGAAGGATAGAGGCAGAGGAGGATATGGACAGAGAGACGGGATGGGAAGTGGGTTGACAGCATGCAGAAAGCGATTGCTGTTCTCAGGGCCAAATACTTGTTGTCTGCTCCAGAATTGGTAAATCATCTAATATTTGTACAGAAAAAAACGAACAGAAAACTTTGTAAATCCAATGGCCTTCCAGTAAATGATTTTATGAAGAAAACACCACATAACCGTAAAAACGGAAAACGTGGAATTGATTTCATTGGTTTTTTTCCTCGTTGCGTCTGTTTTGCAATTAATGCTGTCATTTACTTCTCCATTCATTTCATGTCAGACTGAAACACAGCAAAGAGTAGTCGGATTTAGCTAATGATGATTAATACCTACCCTGTCATAGGGATAGCTCCCCCTAGCATACGGCGGCAAGTTGCTGCCGAGGTGGAGAAGAAGAAACAATTGACAGACAATCGCCATCCCTACATGGGCACCAACAACAGCCTAGGCGGCTTCGCTCAAGAAGGAGCTTCATTTGGACATCAGAGCCAATTGATGTCACTGTCGAAGATAGGAGACTTCAGCTATAGAAGGAGGTAACACCTAATCCTTTCTTGTCCCTGAAAGAACAACTTGCAGCTGGAGGTAACAAATCCTTTACAACCTGGAAGCCACTCAATAGGCCGAGGACTGGGGTCTCAAATTGCAAGTTCAACCTTTCCACATGGGGCTACCTCGACGGGGAACCCCTGTGCGAGTGCGGGAACATATAGACGGACGACCACTTGCTGACGTGCCCAAACCTCAGCACATGCTGTACTCCCCCCGCCCCCCCCCCCCCCTGGATAAGACCATCTTTGTGGCTGATTACTGGGCAGTATCTAAATTTTAAAATTTACTACATTGACTCAAACTAGACTGTAAAGGATTGTGACCTGGACACGACAAATAAATAAATAAAACCTGTGGCTTCACGATAACGTTGGAATGTAACTATCCATTTCTTGTTGTCTTTCATCCATTCGTAGACGACAGTTTCTGCTGTATAGTGTAGTACAGTCAGCAAATTATCTTGAATTTCATGTTGCCTGTCAGTATGTCAAAAAGAATGTCAACACAATTCTGAATGCTTCTCTGGAATTGTCCAAATTTGCAGTTTTTCTCTGAAATAGTACAGTTCCAAAAGGAGTGTTATACATCGCATTTTTTTCTTGGGCTTTGCTCACTGACCACAGGCCGTGTTCATTCTCTTCGTTTTGCGACGGTGTTTCTCTCTCTCTCTCTCTCTCTCAAATAAACTTGTCAGGCAGGCATTCCCGACTTTTAACTGCACGTTCTCCACTTCCTGCCACGAAAATAACGCCTCTCGGCAAGCACCCGCCGACAGCACGTAAGCAAGAAAACAGTAAAGTGTGAGACTGCTTACCAGCTGTGACTGACTTTTTCTTCCTTACATCGTATATCTTTCCAATTCATATCTCGTCTTGTTCTTTAAATTAGGCGATTTCCAAGGATTTAAGCTCTTAAGGGAGGCAGACATACACTGATGGCCATCCATAATCGAACATCAAGAAGTACTGGAGAAATTAGAGGTAACTTGAGAAAATAATATACTTACTCAAAAAAAAAGCTCATATGGAACTAATGGCATTTCCAGCAGAGTACTGAATGCTTGTTCCCAACAGATCGTAGAATTCTCAACCACATAATTATGTAATAGCTCGTGATGCTGGTTATTTTCCCTGATAGATAAAATATGCTATTGCTAAGCAATTGCTTGGAAAAGGAGATACGTCTGATGTCAACAACTACCGCCCAATCTCACTGCTGACAGCTTTATCCAAAGTTCTTGAGAAAGTGATGCATTCAAGAGTAGCTTCCCCTATTTGTAAAAATAAGGTACTAACAAAATGTCAGTTTGGATTCAATCAATGCCATTCAACAGAAAATGCTATACATGTCTTCACTGATCAAATATTAAATGCTCTGAAAAAACGAACATCAACCATTAGGATTTTTGTATCTCTTAAAGGCTTTCAATGAATCCTTCTAGATAAGCTCACTGTGATATTAGTGGTGCAGTGTACAAATGGTTTAATTCACACTTAACTAGAAGAGTGCTGAAAGTAGAAATAAGTGATTCAGGCAAACTGCTAAATTCAGGTGACTCCTCAAACTGGGGAGTTATCAAGAAAGGGGTCCCACAAGGTTCGGTCTTGCGCCTTTTGGTGTTCTTGATATATATTAATGATATGCTATTTTATATTCACGATTATGCAAAACCAGTTCTTTTTGTTGATGATACATGTATAGTAATCACACCTGACAAACGAGAATTAACTGATGAAATTTTAAGTAATGTCTTTCAGAAAATTATTAAGTGGTTCTCTGCAATTGGACTCTTATTAAATTTTTATAAAACACAGTATATACAGTTCCGTACGGTATATGGCATGTCACCATTAATAAATATAGTCTGCGAACAGAAAGGCTGTAGCTAAGGTAGAATATTCAAAGTTTGTTATGTGTGCACGCAGATGAGAAATTGAATTACGAGTAACACACTGATGGATCTACTGAAACGTTTGAGTACAAATCTTATGATATTATGGTTACTGAAAATTTTAGTGACAAATATCTCAGCAAATTAGTTTACTGTGCCTATTTCCTTTCACTGGTTTCAAATGGCATCATATTTTGGGATAATTCATCATTGCCCTAAAAAGTATTCTTTACACAAAAGCGCGTAATTATAATAATTTATGGAGCCTCGTAAGATCGCGTTTCAGATACTTATTTAAGGATCTAAAGCGTTTATAGCTATAACACTAGGAAAAACGATGATCACACTATACAGGGTTAAATCTAATTTTGACATATAAGGGGTGAATTAAGCTGACACATAAGTCTTTGGTCATTTCCCAAATAGCATCAAATGTCTGACAGATAGCAATCAGCATTTAACAACAAATTGTAAGAATTTCTTGACGTGTTGTTCAAAATGTTCAAATGTTTGTAAAGTTATGGGACCTAACTACAATGGTCATCGATCCCTAAACTTACAAACTACTTAAACAAACTTATCCTTAGAACAACACAAACACCCATGCCCGAGTGAGGACTCAAACCCCCGACGGCGAACGGTCCCGCGCACTGCGGAAAGGCGCCTTAGTCCGCATAGCTATTCCGCCGCGACTTGATGTGTTGGTTAGGTGGAAGGTTGATAGTACGTTGGGATATGCTGTATATAGGAAACCAACTCACACCAATTTGTATTTGCAGGCTGATAGCAACGTGAAGGGGTTCTTTACTAACAGATAAGTGGCAGCATCATCCACGAACAACATAAGAGAGCTACTCAGATTGTCTCATAAATCGTTCATAAAAATAAGGAACAGTAGCGGCGCCAGATGTCAGTTCAGTTCTATTCGATGACTTTACGTCATTTACAACGTACTGTGCCCTGTCTGACAGGAAATCACGAAACCAATTGCACAATTGTGACGGTATTCCATAAGCACACTGTTTGATTAGAAGACGCTTGTGAGGTACAGTGTCAAAAGCCTTCTGGAAATCTAGAAATACGGAATCTATTTGACATCCCTTGTCTATAACACTCATCATAGCTATGTTTCACAAGAATGATACTTACTACCGATGTATGGAGTATAAACGTCACACACGTTTGCAACAACCTAACAAGTCTGTTGTTGTCGAACACTGCTTCGACACAGGTCACCCGATGGAATCCAACAAAACGGAAATTTTGGCATGCACCTCCAGCTGCTGGGATTGTTTTATAAAGGAAACGATTGAAATAAAACTAGCGGATAACCTGTTGAATAGGGCTGGAGGTTTCTGTTTGAATTCTTCACAGAATCTGTTCTCCCTCTTGTCCAAAAACAGAAGGACAAAATTAATGCCATCTCACCCGCTGGAAACTGATGTTTATTACCGATTTGCTGTCGGTTTTCATCTTTGGTGGTGTGGTGGCGCTGTTTGCTTGCTTGGTCGGTGTGTGTTGTCTTTTCGTTGTCATTGAGAACTGGGGTTTTAAACGTCGGTGCACATTGCTTCCTCGCTGCAGTATTGCCTTCAGAATGGCAGGATGTAGGCCTACTCCTGCCGAGCCGCGGTGGAGTAGCAGAGCGGTCTAGGGGTACGTCCATAGTGAACGGCTCCCCGCTAGCTGCTCGGCCGCTTAACCTGCAGCGGTCGGAGCGCGCGCGCTGCAACGGCGCGATGGCAGCTGGTGGCGGCCACAGTGCGCAGCCAACCGCGCGCCGGCTGATGCCAATACATGACCTAAATTACTTTTCGATTTTCTTGCTGAAAAAAATACTGCATGTGTATGAAACAAAACTACATCGCACTCTGGTATCAGTTTTTCGATAAAAATTCTCCTTCTCCTGTAAAAAAAATAAAAACCACCTCTTCCGGTTTTGTGCGTTTTCCTTGACGTAGAATACTTCTCACTCGATTCTGAGGAAACCAATTGTCGTACATCACCGACTTTTGCATATCTTGCAGGCTAACATAACAGCTTCGTAACGGAGTGTCTTTTTTTTCGATATTCGCCATAATTATTACGATACTTAATTTCCAATTAACCTATCGCATAACATTTGAAGCTTTTGCAGTGAAAAATATAGTCGCTGACTACTTTTCGTTTGGTTAACTTTAGGTTATACATTACTGCGTACGAAATGTAGCCAATATTATGAAATTGTTTTTAAATCTGAAAAGAAAGCGATACATCGCTCCAGTATTGTGAACTGGGTGTTGAAATTTGAGGGCGCTAGCGCCGCGCGCTCTCCTTCGGCGCGCCATGTGCACAACTACTGAGCCTCTAGTCTGCAGCTCAGTCAGCCAGCCTTCGTAATAAAGCACATGCCCGAGCCAACAGAAAATGACTTTAATAAATCGCGAAGGTTATCTGAGACAGATGGCAATTCTTTAACTCGTTTTAAATTATTGATGGCATGCAATCTGGGATTAAAAAAAAGGACAGTAAATCTTGTTCTATGTATTATAGTTACAAATATTGGATTGCTAGCTTTCACTGACGGAAAATTGCAAGTTCATAATGGGGACTGTACGGTTCTAAGGAAAAGGAAATGGCCGGCCGCGGGGGCCGAGGTGACTGAGGCGCTCCAGTCACGGTCTGCACGGCCACTACGGTCGGGGTTCGAATCCCCCCTCGGGCATGGATATTTGTGCCGTCCTAGTTCGTAAGTAGTTCATAAGTAGTTTGTAAGTTTAGGGACTGATGACCCCGGAGTTAAGTCCCATAAGCTTAACAAACATTTGAACATTTGAATTTGAAAAGGAAATGCTAGTGTTTTTTGTTGAATGCCAGTTCTAACATGCAATAGAAATGGGAAGACTAAAATTACCAGACGAATTTTTGACATAATCCAATAGCAGGCGTCCAAATGTTATCCAAGGCGCTGCAGCATTTTTCCTCTGAATCAATATTTAATTAGACTTTGTTCACAAAGAACAACAGCAGGGGACACTAAAAATGTTTACAACGGCTCTGTTAGGTTGGAATATGCAGTTCGTATGTGCAGCTTAAGTGCATCTTCTTTCTATTTGAGTTTAATCCAAGTAAATCATTGGCGCTATAATGAAACTACTGTTATAACTTGGCACCATCCACGGATGATGATAACGGAAAAAAAAGTTTTGATCGCAAATTGCATACAATGCGAAAACTGGACTTACTAGTTGCTGGCATGAGGTAGTAACCGTTAGATCACGACAGGGAAAAAATTGCTGCTGTCCTTTAATCTCAATACACATACAATGTAACTATATAAGGCTTTCCATGGTGTGGCTCATACAGCAACAAGTCAAATTTTAATTTCAAGTAAAAACAGTTTTGGTTGCAAAGTGGTTTTATTAATTACCAATGACGCGTTTCGCCCTCACATCAGGGTATCATCACATTATCTGCATGACAAACGTTACGCAAATTACTACAACAGCCCCTGTTTCACTACTTTAAATGTTGTAGTAATTCTTGTGTGACGTTTGTCACGCAGATAAGATGATGGCCTGCTGTGAGGGCAGAACGCGTCATTGGTAATTAGTAACACCACTTTGCAACCAAGACCGTTTTACTTGAAATTACATTGTAACTAACAGTGTACCGTCTGTCACAGTGTGTGTATTTTGAGATTATAGTAGGACAGCAGTTACAATTATTTCACTATCAAAGTTCCTTATCACATACCGACATTTTATACCGTTCACGAACAAAAAAAAAAAAAAAAAAAAAAATGTTGGTAAGGTAAATTGACATGGAATGGCAGCAAAGTAATTATGAATGAAGTAGCCTCGTGTTATTGGCTCACAAAAAAGCCTATTTCACGTGCAACCTTTAGCAAAGAAGTAACCATTTCATTTTCTGAGCTAAATAACCTAACTACACGTAAATTATCTTGAATGTGTAGTTGTTTGCTATAATAAAGTACTGGTCTTCTTGCATAAATATGAACAATTAGATGCAATTAAAGACATTGCAAATCCGGTTGTGCGAGTCTACAAAAGTACAATAAAATTCAGCTACAGTGAATTAACGGCGTTTCATTCAACACTTTGAGATAAACGCGTCTTTATCAGCTCCTATTAAACGCGACGCGCAGCGCACAGCGTTGAAACCTCAGCACCCGCGAGCTGAGAGCGGCACAAGAAACATAAATTCTTTCTTGCACGCGCCTGTGAAAGCGATGTGAGCGAGCTGAAGCGGCCGCGCGGGTGCACTATGGCCACCCCAATGGGATCACCCACTGGGTTTTCCAGCCGCCTCCCTGCCGCCGAGGAGCAGGAAGCGTGGAGC
This sequence comes from Locusta migratoria, assembly GCA_026315105.1. Taxonomy (NCBI): domain Eukaryota; kingdom Metazoa; phylum Arthropoda; class Insecta; order Orthoptera; family Acrididae; genus Locusta; species Locusta migratoria. The sequence continues at coordinate 218,812,184 of CM048744.1, read as the reverse complement.
GGCCCACTATGGCCGTACCCTAAGGCGCCTCGCTGCGGGGCGCGCGGTTGCTCGCCGTAGGACGTTCGGGTCCTCCCTGGGGCATGGGTGTGTGTTTTGTCCTTAGGTTAGTTTACTTAGGTTTAAGTAGTTTGTAAGCTACGGACTGATGACCACGCAGTTTGGTCCGAAAGATTTACAAACATTTGAAACATTTTTTTTACTCCTGCCGAAATATCGACCGACGCCGACTTCATGCCTGGCTGCATACCCGTAAGTGTTTTGAATTTTCACACTATTTATTTTTCTTCTGCCATACGTCTTCCCCTTTCACAGATAATATTCTCTAGCAATTTTACGACGTTCTAATCAGTGGTATCGTTTTTAAAGTGCTTTGAAAGTTTAACTTTCAAAAATGTTCAAATGTTTGTAAATCTGTCGGACCAAACTGCGTGATCATCAGTCCGTAGCTTACAAACTACTTAAACTAAGTTAAACTAACCTAAGGTCAACACACACACACACACACACACACACACACACACACACACACACACACGTGCCCCAGGGAGGACTCGAACCTCCGACGGCGAACAACCGCGCGCTCCGCAGCGAGGCGCCTTAGACCGCTCGGCTACTCCACCGCGGCGTTTAACTTTTATTACAATCACCGTGTATGTAGAACTGTTCGAATCTTAAGTATTTCTAGCAGTATAGGCAACTGCATATGAAGAACAAAATGCTTGAAGTTATATAAAAACTGATAAGAAAGGTTCAAAAGTATTTGAGTGACACACAAAACAACGAATCAGGTACACCGTGTATAAATCTGCTGAGGTGCAGTATACTAACTTCAATCCTAGAAGAGCCTTTTGGGAGACGCAAGAACCGAAGATGTTTGCTATCACTGCCAGTCTTCCCAGAAAAGCAGGTAATCTGGCCTGTGGCCACTTTCTGACGAAGCCCTTTACGTAAGCACAGGGTTTCACCAAGAAGCCAAGTAGCACTCCTCTGTCTTTATTCTTCCTCTTAGGATTCTTACAACAACTGGTCACTATACTCAGAATTAAAATTCCAGTGAAAGGCAACTGGATGAAACAGTGGTATCAGTACAGTGGTATCAGTATCTCTCGCTCGAGAATTTCGAAACAATCACGAGTTCATAAATCATATTCAAGGATTCTGACTGCCACTCCTTTGATGATACAAGCGAAATCACTGGTACTGTTAAAAACGGTCTCTCGAAGCCCGTCATTTGGGTTATTCGAAAGGACCTCGCTTTCCATTCCAATCTTCTTACAATGGAGCTGAATTTACCTTGAGTTTATGTTTAAGTTCTGGTGTTTAGAACTGTTACTCAGCTACCTAGATTACGAAAACCTAATTCCATCAGTCGTATAATCAATTAAATATGAAAAAGCGGATTCGAATTGTTTTGCCGTGCGCTGTACTGTGATTCACACCTATCAGATTGCTAGAATACTGTTTGCTATCAACAGAGGACCAGACAGTCGTTTATTGGTCTAGTGGGAAAGACGTTTCATCTTGAGTGGTAGTTGCGGGATCTTACGCCAGATGGCACGGATCTCGGCGACACAATACCAAACGCGTTCCCCACTGGACTAATAAACGACTGGTCGTCTGTCGGTAGCAAACAGTGTACGAGTGGCCCTGAGCATTGTTATTAATCGCGGCGTCTCGCCGATTCCGAAAGGCGGCCGACCACTACGTGAGTAGTGTGTGTGTGTATGTGTGTGTGTGTGTGTGTGTGTGTGTGTGTGTGTGTCTATCCTCTACCAGATCCCATAAATAATTTAAAGTTTTCAGTTAAATATTTAGTACTAGATGCCACATTCGCATTCAATGTCGTCTAATATATAAAGCAGAGTATCCGTATGTTTGTACGTGTTGCATACAAATCTACAGTTTTGTTCCAATCTTTATGAAATTTTGTACACGTAAGGTTCAATCCATGAGGGCGGTCGCCGTAAATGTAAGAATCACATACGATACATAGTTCACGAGATATGACGTCATAAACAATGAGATGCGCGGGAAAACTGCTGTCATAAGCGACAATGATGCTCATTTTCTCCTAAACCACTGGACCGACTTCAACCAAATTTGGTACACACATTCCTTACCGTGATGTAACAATTGCTGCATAGTTAAGAATCACATACAGCACATGGTTCAAAAGATATTACGTCATAACCAATAGAAATCGCAAGAAATGCCATATAATGCGGCGAGACTTTCGAAATACACTGTATGAGAATGACAGTACTTAGCGACTTGCAAACTTTAAACATAATTTCAAACCTTTATTAAACTATTTCTCGCTGGCAACCATAGTAAAATGATGAGAGGAAAAAAAGTTTCTCGCTTACTACTTTTCCGCTGTTTACGGAGTAAAACTACGGCTCTCGGTATGACGTTACAATTTATAATTTGAACACTACAAATTGTAGCGAAGGGAATTTTTGCAGACACAATACACACATATTGTTGAATGTACCTTCTAAATTGTATCACAGTACAACACGTAGTTCATGAAATATGAGCCCATAAACAATAACGTTCACGAAAAAACCGCCCCATCAAGCACCAAGTTTTAATCTATTACTTCTTTACTACTAATTCTATTCCCGAGAGATTTTACAGACATACAGCATTTATACAAATGAATGTATACCTGAAAAATGGCAGGAATAAATAAATACATACCCGGGCAAAGCCGGGCTTTCAGCTAGTATTCGATATTTTTAAGTTCAGGATGCCATTTGAATGACAATATCCCTTTAAAAATATATCATGAGTAAAATTCAATAACATTTAATGAATTCTTTTATTTTTAACTTTTTCTTTTATTGTATTTACTTGTTTTAAGAAACACGTCGAATGGTGCCTCTCCCGCATACATGTTATCGAAAGTGAAAAATGATCAAATGTTTGTAAACCTAACTTCAATGGTTATCAGTCCCTAGTCTTACAAACTACTTAACTTACACGAAGAACAACGCACACACACACACACACACACACATAAATCTTTGTAGATGTTTTTATATCATTTTACGCCATTTAATCGACGTATTGCATAACCTCCTGTTAATGTTGCAGGTATCACAGGTCGTGAAAAGTTATAATTATTTGTGGCACTTACCCACCGGGACCACTTTCCGGGCTCCACTGCGGTTCATTGAGCGAATGTTCAGGTGGTGATGCATTCACGCCAAACTGTGGTGTAATCGCGAGTCACTCTGTGGCCCTGAAAGATTTTAGTGTACATTTAGTTGCAAAATGAAAAGCTGTAATTATGACGCAATCTCGTCGGGCTTTCAAGCCAAGCAGCGGGCTGATCGCGATACACCTTTGTTATATTCCACTTAAAGTTTACATCTAGACGTCGCTGTTAATTGGCCGATAAACCCGAGAAGTTTTCATCAATAAGGTTCTGCCGATACGGCCTGCATCCCGACAATTACGTAAAGTTTGCTCTTTTCATCCGACTTTTCTCCTCACAAGGGAAACACACCATAGCACTCCCCCTCCCTCCTTTGCTAATTTAGTGGTAAGCTGGCGCAGTGGATGGCCCCTTCAAAAACTGAAAACATATCAAGCATGAAAACAGGATGAAGGTGTTTGGATCTATGAAAAAAGCAAAATAGGAATATTTAAGGTTGAAAACAAACAAACTGTTTCTGTTCTACTAATTTTTTTGTTTATTTACTAACTAGTTTTCAGCTTATTAGGCCATCATCAGGTAAACTGTTGACATGCGTCGACAAAGACGCTATTGCTTCGGTTCCCAAAGATGGTAAAACTAAGATAAAACACATAGATTACCCGGTCTTTGCATATGACATTTGTTGGAATTGCAAACAATATCTGTTGCAATGTAGAATTATGTTTACGTAATCAGTGGCCTCCATAACATTTTTACATTGTAATTTGCGAGTGAACAGGGTGAAAAACATTACATATCAAATATTAATGAATTAAAAACTATGCTAACATTATTGACACTAGCATATGTTGAGATCGTCACTTAACATTAAATTCGTTTTCTACACTGATTTTGCAGTTTACTTATTTGACAGCATCTGGCAAGATTCAGATATTTAAATTACATTACATATTACTGTGCAGTTTATTATATATATTGTTTTATCTTAAAGTCTAAAAGTAAACTTGGTAGGAATGGGGACTCTACATGTGACATTAAGATGGTCTGTGGTAGGTAGCTGTTTTGTTTACGTTATGTGAAGCTTAACAGTGGGGATGTGCTCAACTGTACCTGGTCATTTAGCACTAGCTGGGGATTTTTGGCTAAATGTTGCTCGGCCACCATTGACCAGACGTTTTCAATTGGTGAGAGATCTGGAGAATGTGCTGGCCAGAGCAGCAGTCATTTCCGTATCCAGAAAGGCCCATAGGGGACCTGCAACATGCGGGCGTGCATAATCCTGCTGAAATGTAGGATTTCGCAGGGATCGAATAAAGGGTGGAGCCACGGGTCGTAACACATCTGAAATGTAACGGTCACTGTTCAGAGTGCCGTCGATGCGAACAAGAGGTGACCGAGACGTGTAACCAATGGCACTCTATACCATCATGCTGGGTGATACGCCAGTATGGCGATGACGAATACACGCTTCCAATGTGAATTCACCGCGATGTCGCCAAACACGGATGCGACCATCATGATGCTGTAAACAGAACCTGGATTCATCTGAAAACATGACGTTTTGCCATTCGTGAACACCATCGCATGCGCTCCTGCCTGTGATGCAGCGTCAAGGGTAACCGCCTGCGGTCGATGCCCCACCATCCGTCTTACCGATTATTTTTTGACGACTCACTCGATCGCCAATATCAGTTGTCTGCGATAGCCTTGCTTCCGCCTGGAGTTCGGTTTCGCCGCCTGCTTCACCGGCTCGATTTTACCCTTCCTTCCACCTTTCGGTTGAGAGAAAGCCCATTGCCACCGTGGCATCAGGTCCAGGTTCACACCCACCTTGAACTTAGTTCGCTGCCCAAGGAGAGCACCCCGGATTTGATACACCGCTCGAGGCTTGTCGAACTCCGTTCGCGGTTCGATAATGCCATATTTATTTACACTGATGGTTCCAAGAGCACTGACGGTGTCGGATCTGCCTTCGTCGTCGGGGACAACCGTTTCCAATACAAGCTCCCTGACCGGTGCTCCATTTTCACGGCTGAGCTTTTTGCCCTCCACCAGGCTGTTTTGTATACCTGCCGCCGCCGCCAACCTTTTTATGTCATCTGTTCGGACTCCCTTAGTGCCCTACAGAGTCTTAAGGATCCTTTCTCGAACCATCTTCTCGTGTATCGGATCCAACGCTCCCTCCAATTGGTAGCAGATGACAGCTGTCACGTTTCTTTTCTGTGGGTCCCTGGCCACGTGGGTGTGCGCGGGAATGAGACCGCCGACATAGCAGCCAAGGCAGAGCTCTTTTGCCTCGCATGGCTACCTTTTGCGTCTCAGCGGACGATGTTCAACGGGCTCTTCGCCGGAGTATCGTGTCGTCCTGGCACAGTGCGTGGTTCTCACTTACGGACAATAAATTGAGAACTGTAAAACCGATCCCGACCGCTTGGGGGACCTCCTCACGCCCCTCTCGGCGAGAGGAGGTCATCCTGGCCCGGTTGCGGATCGGTCACTGCCGTTTCAGCCACCGTCATTTGCTAACCGCCGACCCTGCACCGCTGTGCTCTTGCGGCGAATTGCTGACGGTGCGACATGTTTTACTGTCTTGTCCCAATTTTAATCATCTTCGTGTAGTCCTTCACTTTCCGTCTACTCTGGAGGAAATTTTAGCTGATGACACACGAGCAGCTGCTCGAGTATTGCGTTTTATCAACATGGCCAATCTATCAAAAGATATTTAACCCTTTTAATTGTTTTTATCTTTCGCTCTTAGCCTTTTTTTAATCATCTATCTGGTAGTTAGCAATTTTTTCGAGATCTAGCGAATCTCTGTTCTTTTCTGGGCGCTAATAACCTTAGCAGTTGTGCCCCTTAAAACCACAAAAACAAAACAAAAAAACAAGGGTAACCGCAACCACGGTCTCCGAACTGATAATCCACGCTGCTGCAAACAAAAAAAATGTTCAAATGTTTGTATAGTCTATGGGACTTAACTATGGGGTCATCAGTCCCTAAACTTATAAACTACATATGAACTACTTACGAACTAGGACGGCACAAATATCCATGCCCGTGGGGGGATTCGAACCCCCGACCATAGTGGCCGTGCAGACCGTGACTGGAACGCCTTAGTCCCCTCGGCCACCGCGGCCGGCCTACTGCAAACGTCGTCGAACTGTTCGTGCAGATGGTTATTGTCTTGCAAACGTCCCCATCAGTTGACTCAGGGATCGAGACGTGGCTGCACGATCCGTTACAGCCATGAGGATAAGATGCCTGTCATCTCGACTGCTAGTGATACGAGGCCGATAGGCTACAATCAAAGTCGGAAACGTGATGGTATGCATTTCTCCTCCTTACACGAGACATCACAAGAACGTTTAACCAGGCAATGCCGGGCAACTGCTGTTTGTGTATGAGAAATCGGTTGGAAACTTTCCTCATGTCAGCACGCTGTAAATGTCGCCACCCGCGCCAACCTTGTGTGAATGCTCTGAAAAGCTACTCATTTGGGTATCACAACATCTTCTTCCTGCCGGTTAAATTTCGCATCCGTAGCACGGCAGCTTCGTGGTGTAGCAATTTTAATGGCCAGGAGTGTAGTACGAGAATTGCTAAGTATAGAAAAAGGGAATGGAAATGTCAGTGACCGGACGGACAGTTAATAATTTTGTAAGAAACAAAAAGTTAAAATACACATCCCGAAGGAGATTTGAACACGAACATCCAGCAACACATTCCCTTACCATCACCACAGAACCTTTTGTTTTGTATTGGTCAAACATGTATTGAATGAGATAATTGTCAGTGTTGGTTCTGAAAAGAGCCCTTTGTGATTTCTCATTTTCCACACACTCATGAGGTTTGTAGTCGCTGGGTAGAAAGATTATCCGGCAGGCTACCGTTGCCCAGGGGACGCCCGAGTGGAAATTTCTCACTCTTTGTGGAGGCTCTTTCTGTGTCCCCACAGTTTGTACAACCGACAAACTGAAAGACTGATACTAAGCGGATTCAATGACCTGATTGAGAGCACCCTAATAAAAGAGCAAGCACGATTTCGACCAGGCAGATCTTGTACCAGCCAAGCTCTCAACTTAACCCAGTTCAATTAAGATGGGTGTGAGGAACGGCTAGCAACAGGGGTTGTGTTTATACATTTGACGGCAGCTTATGATACCATCAACCTCAGAAACCTTATTACGAAGGTGAAAAGAACAACAAAAGCCGTCGACTTACTGCAGTAGTCAAACCAGTTCTGTTTAACAGAAGATGTTTCGTTGAGTTACAGGGTAACAAGACAGGTGGCGGCTGCAGAAAAATGGGCTTCCCCAGGGCAGTATTCTTGCCCCAGTTCTATTCAATATCTACACGAATGGCCAGCATACTAGTCTGCGCTCAAGATCTTTGATATATGCTGACGATAGAGCAACAGCTGCTCAGGCATCAAACTACAAGGATATTGAGAAAACACTGACTGGAAAACCTAGAAAATCTAACGAACTATTGCAATAAAAATCGGCTGAAACCCAAGCCAAGTACGACCTAGACCTATTCAGTCTTAACAATAGAAAGGCAAAGAGGGAACTGAACATTTGGGGTGGAATGGTACAAGATTAGAACACTGTCCTTCCCCAGTGTACTTGGGAGTTACACTTGATAGGACACTATCATTTAGCGATACACTGAGAAGTGCAGGGCAAAAGTCCAAACACGGAATAACTTACTTGGCAAGCTAACAACGTCAAAATAGGGAGCTAATGCAAAAGTTTTACGCACGACAGCAATGGCGCTCTGTTACTCTGCTGCTGAGTTTGCAAGTCCTGTATGGGAACGGTCATGTCATGCAAGCAAACTGGACCCTGTCCTGAATCAGACCTGTAGGCTTATCACTGGCTGTCTTAAACCTACAAGAGTTGAACATCTGTACTCATTTCCAGGAATCGCTCCACCAAAGGTCCGACATTCAGTACAGAGCAGAATCGAACGATCAAAACAGCTCCAAGCTCAACGTCACCCATTACATGGGTACCAAACTGTACCAAAACGCCTTAAGATAAGAAAGTTTTCTACACTCAGCGGAATCACTCGCAGGCCCACCAAGAACTACCAGAATAAAATTGTGGCGGGGGCAACAAGGACATGCCAACTATGCTGAGGAGGCGCTGCCACCAGGCGCAGAACTTGACTGCCAGAGATGGAAGACTTTAAACAGACTGGGGTCGGGAATGGGGAGATGCAACAAGAATTTGCACAACTGGGGAATTAGTGAAAGTGTTCTGTGTTCACACGGGAACATACAGACCATGGACCACCTGCTGCAATTAACTCTTACTGAATCCATCATCGATGGTGGAGGCGGGACTGCGGCTGTAGGAAACAGGTTACCATCAGCCGTATGTTTTATAGAAACATTTATTTCTTGGCTACCAGTTTCGGCATTACATTATGCCATCTTCAGGCCCCTATATCGGAGTATATCATACATTTAAATAGGGATCCAAATTGGTTTCGTGGACTTCTTGCTATCAGTAAGATCCAACAACACAGTTGTGGATCTTATCTCTCCCATCTCGGAGCATCTCCTATATCGGAGTATAACATCCATTTAAATAGGGATTCAAACTGGTTTCTTGGACTTTTTGATATCAGTAAGATCCATCAACACAGTTGTTAATTATACGGTCTAAATTAAATTTTCAGACTACTGTTTCATCAGTCATGACATCTAGGACTAAGGCTGTAATTCCATTATTTGTCACTCAGAATGCACTGCTTTATACCAGGGCCGGCCAGAAATTCTGCACACGTGCAGTGCTGCTGCACATGTGCAACTTCCAGGGCCAAGTGTGAACCCGAAACTGTAGACGCTCACGTAGTGAGTCTGTGCACAGATGTCACTGCTCAAAAGAGTAGATTGGACGGAGAATTTGGCCGCGAAGCTTTTGTTTATAAAATATAATTTAGTTCTTTGAAGTCACTTGATTTGGGTTGATTTATTATTTGTGTTTAACACTTTTATTTTTATTTTCTACTCCCAGGTAAACAACCTACCTGTATTACTTTCTGCACCAATAATAAGTATATAAATGATAAATCTTAGCAGATAGATTAACGAAAGGCAAACCTACATTTTTAGCTTTTGCAGATTTGGAGGAATCTTTTGACAATGTTGATTGGAATACACTCTTTCAAATTCTGAAGTCAGAAGGGGTAAAATACATGGAAAGGAGAGTTATTTACAACTTGTACAAGAGCCAGACCGCAGTTATTAGACTCGAAATGAAAGGTAAGCATTAGTTGGGAAGGGAGTAAGACAGGATTGTAGCCATTCTCCGATGTTATTCAATTTGTAGATCGAACAGGCGGTGAAGGAAAGCAAGGGGAAACAGGGATTGAAGTTCAGGGTGGAGAAATAAAAACACTGCATTTTGATGATGACATTGTAATTCTGTCAGAGACAGCAAAGGACCTGGAGGAGCAGTTGAATCGAATGGACAGTGTGTTGAAGAGAGCGTATAAAATGAGCATTAACAAGAGAAAAACAAAGATAATGGAATTCAGTCTTAGAAAATCAGGCGATGCTGAAGGAATTAGATGAGGTAACGAAACAATAAAGGTGGTAGATGAGTTTTGTTACTTGGGTAGTAAAATAACATAACATGGACGATAAACAACGCGGACAGGAAGACAGAGGCTTTTGAAATGTTGTGCTACAGAAGAATGCTGAAGATTAGGTGGGTAGTTCGCGTAACTAATGAGGAGGGACTGAACAGAATTGGAGGGAAAAGGAATTTTTAGCGTACCTTGACTAAAAAGAAGGGATAGCTTGGTAGGACACATTCTTAGACATCGAGGATTCGTAAATTTAGCATTGGAGGGAAGTGTGTGGGGTAAAATTCACAGAAGGAGACTAAGAGACACATATAGTAAGCAGATTCAAATGGATGTGGGTTGCCGTTCTTATGAGGAAATGAAAATGCTTGCTCAGGATGGAGTAGGGTAGAGAGCTGCATCAAACCAGTCTCCGGACTGAAGACCATAACAACAACAGCAGCGTTTATAGCTATAATACAAGGAGAAAGGATGATCACACTATTCAGGGTTAAATCTAACTGTGGCATATATGGGGGTGAATTAAGCTGTCACGGAAATCTTTAGTCACTTCCCAAATAACATCAAATGTCTGACAGATAGCAACCAGCATTTAACTACAAATTGTAAGAATTTCTTCAACGCCGCTGACTCCAATGCACGTTCTTCAAACACTGTCAACAGTCTTAATTATTATTGTGCTGTGCCTCCTAGGTTATACAGCCTTCCTAAAGTTCGTAAGAAAGAATTTCCTCTTAGATCCATTGTGTCAAACATTGAAGCTCCGACATATCGTGTATAAAAACATCTTACTGGTTTCTTGAGCCCACTTGGGGTACACTGTGAGCATCATATTAAGTACTCTGCAGATTTCTTACGTCGATTGGAGGGAGATCACTGATGTTTTAGTCAGTTTTGATGTGGTTTCTCTCTTCACTCGCGTTCTTCTGTCTGGTCCGTTGCAGTTAATTGAGGCTAGCTTGGGTACTGAAATAACGAATTTATATCGATATGTCTTGACTTCCACCTGCTTCTTATTTAACGACCACTACTATAAACAAGAAATCGAAGCTCGATTGGAAGTCCCTTGTTGCCTATCATTGCTAATTTATTCATGGAGGACCTTGAAGAACGAGGAATCGTAAATTTAGGATTGGAGGGAAGTGTGTTGGGTAAAAATAGCAGAGGGAGACCAAGAAACCCATATAGTAAGCAGATTCAAATGGATGTGGGTTGCCGTTCTTATGAGGAGATGATAAGGCTTGCTCGGAATAGACTAGGGTGGAGAGCTGCATCAAACCAGTCTCCGGACTGAAGACCATAACAACAACAACTGATAAATAACGTTTTAATTTCATTTTATTAAACCTACCCTTAACAGTGTAATATAGCTCTCTTCTGCCTCCAGTTCCGCTTTCGGTTCCAATTCCGGTTCCGGTTCCGATAAACCAACTTTAAAAACTCCGTTTCCGAATTCGGTTCCGCTGTAACCACTTCCGTTACATGCCTGATATATACCACAGAACCACGACACCACAGCTCCAGCTCTCTGCACTACGACTGTAAACTGTCTCTCTCTTGCTATTTTTTTCGCAGTTCCATACAAGTTCTTCCTGCTTTTGTGCCCAGTTTTGGCCCACTTTAGGTTACGGTACTAACGCTAAAAGTGGGCCTTTGCGATCGTCTTTTGATAGCTTGAAATTTAAATTAAAATAACGGCTTAACCATTCATCTGACACGATAATTGTAGAGGAGAAAATGCTCTACAACTTTGCTATGTTATTTTTTTTTTTCGTATCTCGTATCGTTTCAGAGATATTTGCAAAAATAACGGCGACTTTTGGGATGTATGTACGTCTGTCTGTCTGTCTGTCCGTAACGTGTTCCCTGTTTTTCAGACGAACCGTTCAACCGATCAGCACCAAATTTTACAGACATAATTGTAGGCCGCCAGAGACCAGAACCTCCCTTTTTCGAATTTTTCGGACAAAAAATACGGTAGTAATACCAAACAATGCCGTTTTTAATATAATTGTAACTGCAAACAAACCGTTCATCTGACACCAAAATTGAATAGCCTAATTGGTAGAGGGGAAAATTCACTACAACTTCGCTCTTTTATGTTGTTTTTTTCATATCTTGCATCGTTGCAGAGATTTGCAAAAATAACGGCGATTTGACGATGTCTGTGTGGCTGTAACGTGTTCCCACTTTTTAGGTCGAACCTTTCAACCGATCAGCACGTAATTTTAAAGACATAATTGTTGGCTACCAGAGACCAGAACCTCGCTTTTGAAATATTTCAGACAAAAATACGTTAGTAATACCAAAAAAAAAAAAAGGCGTTTGTAATGTAATTTTAATTGCAAATAAACCATCATCTGACGCGAAAATTCAACAAACGAATTTGTAGAGGAGAAAATTCTCTACAGCTTTGTTCCCTTATGTTGTTTTCATATTTCGTATCGTTTGAAAGATATCTGCAAAAAAAAAAAAAAAAAAAAAAAAAAAAAAAAAAAAAAAAAAAAAAAAAAAAAAAAAAAAAAAACGAGTTTTGACACCCTCCATTGAATTAACGAAAACCAGCCGTTCGCAGATGTCACGTGACATTCCTCGCCCAGAACTCTCTCTGGCATACACCATCTTGCGTTGCGTATTTGATTATTTTCTTATTGTAACTTAACACGTTGTTATTTCAAAGCAATGGGGCACCGAAGAATTAACAAAAACACGTCGTTCTTCGTACGATAAATGATAATCTAGTATCTACAAATGCCATATTAGCATCAGTTAACAACGGCCGTCAATAGTATGAGATTAATGAATGCAATACCTACCTACTATCTGTAGCGGCACGGATAGGAAAAACTCAGCAGGAGCAAGTGCAGGTCTCTCTTGGACCTCAAGTACGAGAAGGAGAAGTGGTGTTTGGTGTTGCTCATATTTTTGCCAGTTTCAACGACACATTCTTCCACGTTACCGATTTATCGGGAAGGGAAACTATTGTCAGAGTTACTGGAGGCATGAAGGTTAAGGCAGACAAAGATGAAGCCTCTCCATATGCTGCTATGTTGGCTGCTCAGGATGTTGCAGAGAAATGCAAGACGCTGGGAATCATAGCGCTGCACATTAAGTTACGTGCCGCAGGTGGTAATAAGATAAAAACATCTGGCCCAGGAGCTCAGTCTGCCCTTCGTGCTCTTGCTCGGTCCAGCATGAAGATTGGGCGAATTGAGGATGTGATACCAATCCCCTCAGATTCCACACGTAGGAAGGGTGGAAGACGTGGTCGTAGGGTGTGAAGTGACTGTACTTTTGTGGAACTTGTACTACTGTTATATCTTCCTACCTAATGAAATAAAATCTTTGACATAAAAAAAGTAGTGGTCAACGCGTTGGACTGTGATGCTAAAGGTCACTGCTTCGGAACCCGACACTGACTAAAGGTTTTTTTGTTTTTTTTTTTTTTGTTTTTTTTTTTGTTTTTTTTTTTTTTTTTGTTTTTTTTTTTTCCTAAAAGGGTTTCAGACACTCTTATTAATTATTTTTTTTATTATTTTGTTCCAAAATGTTTGCAAAAACGTATAAAACTACAAATCGAATGTGGGCCGTAAAACACGTCAGCGCGATTTTTTTGATGGGCTATCCACTAAATATGACGGGCCTGCGACGGGGAGTTTGGCCGGTCGGTGGCATTAATCCGGCAGAGGCAGAGCGGCGAGTAAACAGCCCGTATCTGTCTGCTTTGTTATCTCTGGCGGCGCGATACGACAATAGGCGGCAGGAACGAGTCTCAGGGAGCGGGAGCGGCCGCGCGACTTGAAAAGCGTTCCGCTGATTGGACAGCCGGCTGCTGCAGCGCCTTTGTTCTCGCGGGCCGCCCTGAAAGCGCCGCCAACAGGCGCCCTGGCCTAGCCCGGCCATTTCCATTTTACTCGTCTGCCACTTTCGTTCGCCTAACAGACGGCTGCATCGTGCCCGGCCGCTGTTTGCTCCATAACTACACGGGGAAATACTCCGCCGTGAACACAGATCGTTACATCCTCCTTACATAAACGATTTAGGGGTAAATCTAAGTAGCTCTCTTAGATTGTTTGCAGACGACGCCGTCATTTACCGTCTAGTAAAATCATTTGAATATCAAAAGCAACTGCAGAACGATCTGAATAAGATATCACTATGGTGTAAAATTGGCAATTGACTCTAAATAATGAGAAGTGTGAAGTTGTCCACATGAGTACGAAAAGAAATCCGTTAAACTTTGTTCACAAGATAAATCAATCAAAAGTGAAGGCCGTAAACTCCAAAAAATACCTACGAATTACTATTGCGTCAGAAAGAAAAAGTAAATAATGTCGTGGGAAAGGCGAACCAGAGACTGCTTTTTATTGGTAGAACACTTAAAAGATACAACAGAACTACTAAAGACACTGCATACACTACGCTTGTCCGGCCATTTTTGGAGTATTGCAGCCCAGTGTGGGTGCCTTATCAGCTGGGTTTGACGGAGGACATCGAAAGAGTTCAGAGACGGGCAGCTCGTTTCGTATTGTCACGATACAGGGGAGACAGCGTTACGGAAATGATACAGGATCTGGGATGGGAATCATTACAACAACGGCGCTTACCGCTGCAGAATAAAATACGGGAAATCAGAGCTCCAACGGAGAAATTCAGGTGTTCTTTCTTCCCGCGCGCTATTCGAGAATGGAATCGGAGATAAATAGTATAATGGTGGTTCGATTAACCCTCTGCCAGGCACTTAAATGTGATTTGCAGAGTATCCCATGTACATGTAGATGTAGTTTTCCGTTTCACTCAAGATTAATTGTACATGGTATGGAGCTGCATGAATTGATTATACACTCCTCAAAACAATTAGGGGATCAAGTGAGATATTATACATAGTATACGAAAGGTAACGTCTTTTATTCAGATACTGGTTACAATTGTAATGTGTGTGAGGTACAGTACTATATTTTACTGTCTCAATTCTTTGCTTGAAGTTTAAATAGCTTTCACTTAGATTGAGGTACCATGAGCTACCATAAGAGTGAAAAAGTCATTCTCGTTGCCTTCTAATATGGTTATTATTATTATTATTCGTTCGACATTAACAAGGCGAAATTTTTAAAAAAAAGGTTACAACATAAAATGAGAGACAATTAGCGTTACATAATACAAAATTTGTATACAATAGTCCCAAATTTGTATACAATAAGACTTATTGTTTTAAGCCTTTCTGTGAGTTCATGAATATCCTCAAGTTCACCATTAAATACCATGCAAGGTGCACTCCATCAGGTGGTCCATTGATTGGATGACTCCAACTCACTATGAGGGTCGTTAGAAAAGCTCGATGTTGTCATCATCTCCTTGCATCTTCCGATGCCCCCCCCCCCCCCACACACACACAGGGTACTCCATTGTCTTCTCGGAAGATGAAAGCCATCTACTCGTCTGTTTGGATCAGAAACCAAGCTTCTGTTCTTCACGGTGATTCTACTCCATTATTTTCTCCATGCCTTTGCTTGATCATAGGGAAACACCTCTTCACCTGTTTTCCATACAGGGTTTTTTGGTGTCAAGTCCTTGTGTACGGGAAGTTTCGGGTTCGACAGTATTTTACTATATTCTCTGGATAGTAACTGACTTCTTCTAATTTCAGGTGGTGCTATGTTAATACAGGTAACCAGTCTATAGGTGTGGGACTAAGATTTCCAGATACTAGCCTCATTGCTTCTCGTAGTTGGATATCGATTTTGGATAAGAGTGTACTACTGACCCATACAGGTGCACAGTACTCGGCTACGCTATACACCAGGCCAAGGCTGAACTTCGCAAGGTATTTGCATCACATCTCCAGGTTGTTCCAGGGACTTTGGAAATGGCATTTTTAGCTTTCAGTTTTTGATTTGTATCATTTATATGTGCTCTGTACGAAAGAGTTCGATCCACCTTTACTCCAAGGTACGGAGGAGTATTTTAACAATCATTATCCGTGCATATATTCAGCTTTCTTTTGGCTTCACTGTTATTGAGATGCATGTTTACACTGACTGTTTTGTCTGGATTGGATTGAAGATGCCATTTAATGTAGTGTGACGTGGTTTATTTGCTCTAGGTCAGTATTCACAAAACCTGTAAGCTTTTCTTGTACCAGGGTTGCTATTCCATGCTTGTGATGTCCCTTTTATTCGATCAAAGAAAAACCGGGAATTTTAAGTTTGGAAACAATTTCCTTCGTTAGCCAGGTTTCTTGCAAAAGAACCACATTAACTCCTTCCTTCTGTAAGATTTTTCCCAGAATTTCTCCTTTCGTCTTGGTGTAGCCTTCTATATTGAAATGGCATATGCATAGTCTGTTGATATCCCGACTGTTCCCCTCAGGACAGGCTATCCTACTTCGCTTTTGCTTGGATCGGAAAGCATTATTGCGTTCAGTCGCCGCGTTCGTACAGATTCTTCGCCGCTGAGACATGACACAGAATTGCCCAGGGTGCACCATCGGGGAGGTGATCTACATATGGTGTGTCACTGCCTCCGACGACCAAAGTACTTGCACACCTGCGTGTCATGGACAGCGTGAGGCTATCAATCCGCTCTTGGAAGATATTTGCCCATTCTTCGATTAGTGCAATATCCAGCTCTGTGGGAGGTGCTGGTCTGGCTGCAGTCCGTCTTCCAAGTGCAACCCAGACACGCTCAATTGGATTTAAGTCTGGTGAACAAGCTGGTCACTCCATTCATTGAATTTCCTCAGGTTCGAGCATGTTGTCCACCAGTGCAGCTCTGTGGAGACGAGCGTTGTCGTCCACGAGAAGGAACAAATCTCCATGGGCACCAGATTAGAGCACAACAAAACGTCGAAGGATCTCGTCTGTATACCTATGAGTAGTCAAAGCACCATTCTGAACATTATAAAGGTCCTTACGTTTGCTAATCCTGACTCCTGCCCAAGTCAGTCGTCCACCACCTTGTTTCCTGCACATAAGCAGGATTATTCCGTGTTCCACGTTCTCTCCAGATGAGGGAACGACGATTGTCCGACTGACTCATATGTGAGCAGAACCCGGCGCCATTCGTTACGACTCTAATCCTGATATTCCTTCACCCAGTTTCTGCGGGCTAAACGCTGTCGTGGTTTTAATGAACTACAGGCCGAAGGCCTCCGTGCGTAGAGGCCACATTCTCGTAGGCGATTGCGGACTGTCTTCCAAGTGCATCCCATACAAGCTCAAACGTGTTCAAGTCCACTGAACAACGTGGCCACTCCATTCCTTCAATTCCCTACCATAACAGTCTAAAAGTCATTCTCGTTGTCTTCTAATACAGTGTGTGATCGCCGCGTGGAAATAGCCGAGCGGTCTGCAGCGCCACGTTACGGATCGTGCGGCCTCCCGCGTCGGAGGTTCGAATCCTCCCTCGGGCATGGATGTGTGTGTTGTCCTCAGGTTACTTTAACTAAGTTTAAGTAGTTTGTAAGTCTAGGGACTGATGACCAACGTAGTTTGGTCCCATAAGAATTTCAAACATTTGAACAGTGTGTATCACCTCTGACGGTTGTAGGTGGAGGGTCGAACGTTGTAAACTTTCCGACGGTCTTCTTCTTTTGTTCGGTATAAAACAATTCGTCTATAGCTTCTTCACAGAAGATTTAAAAACCAAATTTCACTTTAGAAGAACCCGCATGTGAGCAATCACGAGAAGATGAAGACCGTTGCTATGAAAGTGTGGCGCTCTGAAGCTTTTTAATTGAATGTGCTCTTGCGTATTCTTTCCTGCAAGACTTATCTACAACACCACGTTTCTTGTTCGGAAAACCTTGAGCTTTCCCATCTTTTCTTGAAATACTTGCATGAACCACTCCCCTAATGTCACGTCGGAAGATTTCTCTTCGTCGAGAATGATATGCTGTGTTCAGTTGCTAGAAACTCTTCAGTCCAGTCAAATAGTGGGAGTGAGATTTCGTACGCTCGTTTATTGTTATTATTATTATTCAAATGTTCAAATGTTTGTTAAGCTTATGGGACTTAACTACGGGGTCATCAGTCCCTAAACTTACAAACTACTTATGAACTACTTACAACTAAGGACGGCACATATATCCATGCCCGAGGGGGGATTCGAACCCCCGACCGCAGTGGCCGTGCAGACCGTGACTGGAGCGCCTCAGTCCCCTCGGCCACCGCGGCCGGCTATTATTATTAGTATTTATTACCGTGCAGAACTGGAATGGGGCGTCTTGCGATAGTCAAGAAACACCACATCTATTGCTTTCTAGGTCTCGTGGGCGAATAGCGCTATTTAGTGTTCAGATGGTTGTTGCTTTCTGAATCCACGTTCATTCCTGCAGAGGTAATGTTTGTTGACGTGTACATTTTTTACTTGCAGCCTTATTCGGAATCCACCTTAAAGTGTATCTCCTTACCATTGATCGTAATATTCTTTTGAATCCTGCAATTGTGCATTTCACAGAGACCATCCCAGAATTCACCTAAAATACCCAGACAGAAATTTGGATTACCACTCTCCGGAATAAGACTTCAGCGTTACAACACGGTACAACATTGCTCGGTATGTTCTTTTTTTTTTTTTTTTTTTACATGCAACACTTGAATTATCTCCGCGGTAAAGAATTCTTTCACCACCCATACGACTTCGCCTAATCTGTCCCTGAAAGTTATCACAATGACCTTTCAGAAGTGTGAAAAATATATACGGCAACAGATGAATAATGTTTAATGAAGCGTTCTTTTTTACAAGTGATTTTGCTTTTCATAGGGAACAAAACACGACCTAAGCACACTGCACTATCCAACTTGGAGAGGTGTAGAAGGTTCGGACAGTAACTAGTGCCAAATTAAAATTTTTAGCCGCGGCGGAGTGGCCGAGCTCATTGAGGCGCTATGCTCCGATGCGCGATGCCGTTTCCCGTCGGGGGTTCGAATCTTCCCTCGGGCATGGATGTTTGTGTTATCTTTAGTATAAGTTAGTTTGTAAGTTTAGGGATTGACGACCCCGCAATTAAGTCCCATAAGCTTAACAAACATTTCAACATTTTTTTAAAATCTTTAGATCTATTCGTCATGTCGGATCTAGTAGTAAAATTCATAGCTCACTTTCAAACAACTTCTGCAAAATTTTAATGCCAGGTCTTTTTTTTTATTTATTTACTACCTGAAAACCCGGCGTTGCCCAGGTATTTATCTATTCATTCAAACTATCAAAAATGTTCAAATGGTTGTTAAGTTCATGGGACTTAACTGCAGGGTCCTCAGTCCCTAAACTTACAAACTACTTATAAACTAACTCACACTAAATACAATACAAACATCCATGCCCGAGGGAGGATTCGAACACCCGACGGGGAACGGCCTCACGCATCGGAGCATAGCGCCTAATATTCCAACCATGAGGTGGTTCTTCTTCTATCCCTTCTCCCTCAGTCCATCTCCATTTTTTCTAAAACGTATATTTATGAGAGAATATAATAAATAATGCTGTCTTACACAATGTACAAAATTAAAAGTGTAGTATCGAAACAAAGAAAGAGACTAGTCAAAATATAAGTAATATATAATATTCATACATTCATTTAATTCAAAATGTGACTACAGACGAAACTTCTTGTTACTTCTCCAAGAGCCTGTATAAATAAATTCTTTGGTGAGCCCACTCTTGAGAAAGTGGCATGAAGTAGTCCGTGTGAGTAACATGGCGATGACAAATCCACTCGATAGTATTTAACAGATTGCTCTGTGATTTCTTAATCGTGATAGTAAATGCAAGTCTCACTCAAAACTACAGTCTCTGGAAGTTAAAAGGTAGATCTGTTTTAAATAATGGATATTCGCTGGATGTAGTCTGTTTCATTCTCTTCCTTTCCTTGTAGTTCTGTAGAATAAATGTATACTATACGTTTTACGTAAATGTGTATTTATTGCATTATACTTTGTACAATTTTATAGTTTTGCAAGTATATATTCATTTGTAAACGTGTTGTATGTCGGTAAAATCTGTCGCGAATACGGTTGTAGTTAAGAAACAATAGATTAAAAACTGATGCGGTTTTCCATGAACGTTACTGTTTATGTCCTCATATCTCAAGCACTATGTGCCGTACTGTGATACAATTCGGAAGGTCCATTCAGCTGTATGTGTGAATACTGTCTGTATAATTACCTGCGAGTACACTTTGTAGTGCAGAAATTATAAATTGAGTGTCATACCGAATTCAGTAGTTTTATCCATGAACAGCGGAAAAGAATAAGTGAGAAACTTTTTTTCTTTCATCATTATGATGTCTTTGTCAGCGAGAAAAAGTATAATAAATGTTTGATATTATATTTAAAGTGTGTTGCAAGTCGCAAAGTACTCTCATTTTCATACAGTGTATGAATAAAGTTTCGTCGAATGATGTGGCTTTTTTTATGACTCCTCTTGTTTATGACGTTATATCGCCTGAACCATGTGTGGTATGTTGTTCTTATCCCGACGGAAATTGTTACCTTACGGTAAGGGATGTTGTTGTTGTGGTCTTCAGTCCAGAGACTGGTTTGATGCAGCTCTCCACCCTACTCTATCCTGAGCAAGCCTTTTCATCTCCTCATAAGAACGACAACCCACATCCACTTGAATCTGCTTACTATACGCGTCTCTTGGTCTCCCTCTGCGATTTTTACCCCACACACTTCCCTCCAACGCTAAATTCACAATTCCTTGATGTCTAAGAATGTGTCCTACCAATCTATCCCTTCTTTTAGTCAAGGTATGCCAGAAATTTCTTTTCTCCCCAATTCGGTTCAGTACCACCTCATTAGTTACGCGATCCACCCACCTAATCTTCAGCATTATTCTGTAGCACCACATTTCAAAAGCCTCTATCCTCTTTCTGTCCACACTTCTTATCGTCCATGTTTCACTCCCATACAAGGCAACACTCCATACAAATGCCTTCAGAAAGGACTTCCTTAGGCTTAAATCAATATTCGATGTTAACAAATTTCTCTTTTTCAAAAACGCCTTTCTACCCATTGCCATTCTGTATTTTATATCATCTGTACTGCGACCATCATTTGTTATTTTACTGCCCAAGTAACAAAACTCCTCTACCTCCTTTATTGTTTCGTTACCTAATCTAATTCCTTCAGCATCACCTGATTTTCTTACACTGCACTCCATTACCCTAGTTTTGCTCTTGTTAATATTCATCTTATATGCACCTTTCAGCACACTGTCCATTCCGTTCAATTGCTCTTCCAGGTCCTTTGCTGTATCTGACAGAATTACTATGTCGTCGGCAAAACGCAATGTTTTTAATTCTTCACCCTGGACTTTAATTCCTTCTCCAAATTTCTCCTTGCTTTCCTTTATAGCTTGCTCAATGTACAAATTGAACAACAGTGGGGAAAGGCTACAACCCTGTCTTACTCCCTTTCCAACCACTGCATCCCTTTCATGCCCTTCAACTCTGACAACCGCTGTCTGGTTTTTGTACAAGTTGTAAATAACCTTACGCTCCCTATATTTTACTCCTGCTTGCTTCAGAACTTTAAAGAGTTTATTCCAATCAACATTGTCAAAAGCCTTCTCCAAATCTACAAAAGCTAGAAATGTAGGTTTGCCTTTTCTTAATCTATCTTCTAGGATAAGCCGTAAAGTGAGTATTGCCTCCCGTGTTCCTACATTTCTCCTGAACCCAAACTGATCTTCCCCGAGTTCGGCTTCTACCAGCTTTTCCATCCTTCTGTATATAATTCGTGTTAATATTTTGCAACCATGACTTATTAAACTGATGGTTCTGTAGTTTTCACACCTGTCTGCACCTGCTTTCTTTGGAATGGGAATTATAACATTTTTCTTAAAGTCTGAGGGTACTTCACCTGTTTCATACATCTTACACACAATGTGAAACAATTTTGTCATGGCTGGTTCTCCCAGAGACTTCAGTAGCTCTGACGGGATATCATCTACTCCAGGGGCCTTGTTTCGACTTAGATCTTTCAGTGCTCTGTCAAATTCATCTCTCAGTATAGTATCTCCTATTTCATCATCATCTACATCATCTTCCCTCCCTACAATAATGTCTCGAAGTTCATTTCCTTTGTAGAGCCTCTCTATATACTCTTTCCACCTTTCAGCTTTCCCTTCTTTGCTGAGAACTGGTTTTCCATCAGTGTCCTTGATATTCATAGAGCTGTTTTTCTTATCGCCAAATGTTTCTTTTATTTTCCGGTAGGCTGTATCTATTTTTCCCCTAGTTATACATTCTTCTACATCCTTGCATTTGCCTTCTAGCCACTCCTGCTTAGCCATTTTGCAGTTCCTGACAATCTCATTTCTTAGTCGTCTGTACTCCATTTTGCCTGTTTCATTTACTGCATTTTTATACTTTCTCCTTTTATCGATTAAATTTAGTGTCTCCTGTGATATCCAAGGATTCTTTGTAGGTCTTGCCTTCCTGCCTATTTTGTCCTCTGCTGCCTTCACTATTTCATCTCTCAGTTTTACCCATTCCTCCTCAACTGTTTTATTTTCCTCTGTTTCTATCAATTGTTGCGTGAAGCTCCCTCTGAAATTCTTAAGAACTTCGGGTTCCTTCAATTTATCTAGGTCCCATCTCCTTATTTTCCTACCTTTCTGTAGTTTCTTCAGTTTCAGCCTACAGTTCATAATCAACAAGTTATGGTCAGAGTCTATGTCTGCCCCTGGGTTTGTTCTACACTTCAAAACCTGGTTCCGAAATCTATGTCTTACCATTATAAAATCTATCTGGTATCTTCCGGTGTCTCCTGGTCTCTTCCACGTATACAACCTTCTTTTGTGATTCTTAAACCAGGTGTTTGTTATAACTAAATTATGTTCCGTGCAAAATTCTACCAGGCGGCTTCCTCTTTCATTCCTTTTGCCCAGATCATATTCACCCACTATCTTCCCTTCCCTTCCTTGTCCTACTACCGAATTCCAGTCTCCCATAACAATTAAGTTTTCCTCTCCCTTAATTGTCTGAATAATTTCCTTTAGCTCCTCATATATTTCTTCGATCTCCTCATCATCGGCAGAGCTAGTTGGCATATAAACCTGTACTACTGTTGTCGGTGTTGGCTTCGTATCTATCTTGACAATGATAATTCGATCGCTGTGCTGGTCATAGTAGTTTACCCGCATTGCTATTTTCTTATTCATTATCAATCCTACTCCTGTGATACCCCCAACTGATTTTGTATTTATAATCCTGTACTCACCTGACCAGAAATCCTGTTCATCCTGCCACCGAACTTCACTAATCCCCACTATATCTAACTTCAACCTATCCATTTCCCTTTTTAAATTTTCTAATTTTCCTACTTGATTGAGGGATCTAACATTCCACGCTCCGACCCGTAGAATGCCAGTATTGTCTTTCCTGATGATCACATCCTCCTGAGTAGTCCCCGCCCGGAGATCCGAATGGGGGACTATTTTACCTCCGGAATATTTTACCAGAGAGGATGCCATCATCATATGTTCATACAGTAGAGCTGCATGTCCTCGGGAAAAATAACGGCTGTAGTTTCCCCTTGCTTTCAGCCGTTCGCAGTAGCTGTGTGGCAAAGCCACATTAGCTGATGTTACAAGGCCAGCTCAGTCAATCATCCAGACTGTTGCCCCTGTAACTACTGAAAAGGCTGCTGCCCCTCTTCAGGAACCACACGTTTGTCTGGCCTCTCCACAGATACCCCTCCGCTGTGGTTGCACCTACGGTACGGCTATCTGTATCGTTGAGGCACGCAAGCCACCCCACCTCGGCAATGTCTGTGGTTCATGGGAGTGGACGGTAAGGGATACGTGTACCGAATTTGGTTGAAATCGGTCCAGTGGTTTAGGAGAAAATGTGTAACACTATCACGTGATGCAACAGTTTTAAAGCATCTCATTGTTTATGACGTCATATCTCCTGAACCGTGTGTTGTACGCGATTCTTACACTTACGGCGACCGTCCTCTCGGTTTTGAGGTCACGTGTGCAAAATTTCTTAAAGATTGGAACAAAACTGTGAGTTGTATGCAACACGCACACAAAAACATACGGATACTCTGCTTTATATATAAATATTTATTTATTTATTTTCTTAGAAAAGAGTAGACTACCCTCTCACCTAAATAAATCGATGACTCCTCCTGAGAACTTCGCTTCCTTTAACCTCAATTTTGTCTTCATTGCAGTTAAGAAACTGCTTTGAAAGAATCTAAGAGATTAAACTGCAATGGTCATTAATACCTAGACTTACAAACTACTTAGACTAACTTACGCTAAGGACAACACAAACAACCATGCTCGACGATTGACTCGAACCTCGGACGGGAGCGGCTGCGCAATGCGTAGCATGGCGCCTTAGACCACGCGGCCATTCTCGGGAGGCGATGTGTTTAAAATCCGATCGAAAAAGAAATGATTAAAAAACAACATAGAATTTTATATTCAGAAAATTTTGAAAAGGAAATTTTATGAACTGTTGTGCGTATATTTAATGTATTAATATGAAGTTTCGAGCCCATATAAAAGTAGTTAGTGTCGTATTTATTGTTTGTTCTAGATACTTAATACGCTATTCCAGTTAATAATAATAATAATATACATCTATTAGAGTAGTATTTTACAGAACATTGTTTCCACCGAGAGAAAAAAAAAACTTTGCGCATTGTCTGTGTTGTTTCCAAGCATAATATTCAACTACAACTTTTTTCCGAGGGCGGCATAAAAGGAAGAAAACAGGGCGTGGAAGACACAGTGTAAGATCGATAACAAAGTCACCTGAGACGGAACAGCGAACTGCGAAACAAAACACTGGCGAACAAAAGAAGAGAGATTTTGTTTCGCCGACTCGGCTCTCAAATGACCTCAGCTGCAAGACTGGCGACGGATGCAAGAGCACAGGAAATGCAGTCCTGTTGTTACAGTTTCCTGTATTGAGAGTTATTTTTGGAGAGCACGCGGATTTACATCTGCTCCGGGGACAAATATAAGCAAAGACCGTTGTATAGCAGCCGCCTGAATAGCGGAAGCGGAGACAGCGGAACGGCATGCGGCGTTTCCTCTCTCACAATCAGCGAGGATCCTTTTCTTCTCCGAGATCCCCAGATGATGCCTCAGCTTCAAGGTCAGCCTGTAGCTTCTGCCAGAAACGTTGCGTGATGGTTGAAAAAAAATTTTTTTCCACAACAAAAAAATTGAATCCAGATTTAGTTGAAGCATTTCAAAAATTGTAAAATTATATTACTTTCAGTAAGTAATGTATAAGATAGCGAAAACTCCATACTGTTTTGTAGAAATATTCGGTAATTTGGTAGAACGCTTGGGAATCGAATTCGGAGCGCTATATATCGATCGAGCTGCCAGATCGATATATCGAAGAATAGACGCGCGACGTATAAAACATTTGAGGAGTCCTGACATGTCATTGTTTCAGCACATACATCATTTGTCAACAAGATGAGTTATTTCTAAATATTCTTTACTCTAAGTCCACACATTGGTACCAATATTGGCGCCAACATTCGCCAATATTTTGCCTCGGCGCCCACACATTGGAGCCAACAATCAATTGAATTCGATGAGAGCCAACGTAAACATGTCTGACGCAAAAATCGCGGCAGATCCATTAACGGTTTTGAGTGTGAATAATTACATTTTGTCATTGCAAACCAAACAAGGAAACATATGTAAGAGATGATGTGGTGTGTTGTACTACTTCCTAGCGAACATTAATTGCGAATTCACTAAGTTTTAAAAAATGTTGCAAGTAATCGATACACATTATTAAAACTTAGACCTGCTACCTTAAATGATTTAACTTAAAATAAAAAATAAAGATACGTTTTAGAGGGGTGCGACACCTGCTAACGTTCTTTTGGTATTGACCCTTCGATTTCTTGGTACAAGAGACAGTTTAAGAACGCTACACTTACTTTTTAAAATAACCATGTAATTCATATCACTGGGTGTGCTTGAAGTTTGCGAAAAAGTATGTGAAACTTGACAGGACTTGTTACGTAATGTTAATTTTAAAAAATGCTTTCAGTAATTGTGTCCGAAATCTGAAAAGTTTTTGATTTCACTGATCGCACTTAAGTTTTGCCATGGCATTTAGAGTTTTTTTGTGGTTGCTTTCACAAATGAATCTTTTCTGATACAGTTCTAATATTACGTTCACGTAACACCCAGAAGATGGCCGCTTGCAATAGTGCCCGAAACGTCGGTGAAGTATTTGATATATTGACGATGCGGTCCAACACCCAGAAGAGTTTTATAAACAATGACAACGGCCGCGGAAGCCTTCGTTTACACAAAGAAAAACAGTTTCGAGACGGGCAGACGACAAAGGTAGAATGAAACGTTGGCGCCAATGTGTGGACGACGTATCCATATTGGCCCAACGTCTTTTGATGTTTGGTCAAAATACCCTACTATCAACGGACCCTTACCAACGTTGGAGCCATACATTGGACGAACACTATTGGCGCCAATGGTTCCAATGTGTGGACCCGGCCACATTTCTCGGTGGAAGTGTTGTATTTCGCGCATCTGTGCATTCTTGTTTTTCTTTTTTTAATTGTTCTACTGACGAATATAGTTAATTTGCTGACCGAACAAGGGTTCATTGAAAACCTGTCACCCGTAGAGCATGGACAGCATTAATTGTTTACTTCATGGTTGGCACGAAAAATTAATCCCGTCACTGTATACGATTCTGTTTGCAACATCTGGAGACTCGACACTACGCCGCGACAAGAATTGTAAAATTTTACGGGATACATTTTTCGTGCCGATCATGAATTAAGTAATTAATGCTGTTTCTGCTTTATGGTTGACAGGTTCTCGATGTATCCTTGTCCGGTCAATAAATTAACTGTAATCGTCACTGGAATAATTCACAAAGAAACATGGCTGCCGTTCAAGCTGTGAGATCGACCTGGCATCTCGATTGATATATAGCAATCCGAATTCGATTCCCAAGCGTTCTAACAAATTACCAAATATTCTGATTTCACAGAAATTGCCTTCAACGTTAATGAATGATAATTATGGAAATCGAGATTAGTTTGCGAATCCTTAATCAAACAGTGCTTGTATTTCACGGGCTGTAAATCTGTCAGTAACGAATATCATAACGTTAATGTGATGTAAGGTGACTGTCAATGTGAGCTGATTATTGTACAGAGCTACCGTACCAGGCATGACGTGCAGTGCCGTTATTGGAATACAATGATGAGTCAAAATTACAAATCAAAAGGTCAAAAACTTAACTTGGTTTGTTGTTAAGACCAAGCAAACAGGAAATGTAGAGGTCATCAATCGCAAATTGTGAACGTTCTTGCCCTATTGCTTTAAAATTTTGATACAACTCTGCATCCATGGTTTTAATACGTTTGTGAAATGTGTTACGAATACCTTTAGTAGTACAGAAGTAACAAAACAATAATTCCTGCCTGAAGTAGTCGTTTATTAAGAATCTCAGCGTTTAAGATGTGATAACGTAGTGGACTATGCATAGTACAGTGATACGAACTTGACAGTTATGTCTGTGGACAATGGATGCAAAATTTATTGCAAATAGAGTTTAGTTGTAACAAATACATACATCAAAACTCAATGCCTTATGTGAGCTTTACGGCATGTGCACCGATCTTGTAAGTAATAATGTTTTTTTCCATTCAGCATTTTATGGGGCGGCCTGCGCAATGAAATATGTGTAACATTTGTTCTAGGTCGCTAATTGCTGTCATTCTCAAACCGTACGCAAAATTATGGGTACTCTCACGCGGTGGCACTTGAGTGTTTATGACGTCATATCTCCTGAACTGTGTGTCGTACTCTTCTGTACACAAAACAACTCACCACAGTATCATCGCAGTCGAATGAATGGTTTAGCGACGCATAGAGGACAAACTTACATTTTTATATACGATGGTTGGAATTTAAATCGCGGCAACTATGAAAATTGAAATACACAATTTTGTGTTTGTTCTACAGGTTTGTTTATTTTTTTAATCGATTTTTCGGCTTATTAGCCCATCATCAGACATTTACTGCGGCAACTATTTATTCAAAAGCGTTACATGTTTGCACATGTTACTATACTTCAAAATAGTCACCAGCGTTATGTAGAACCCGTTGCCTATTTTGTTGATGGTGCGGATGGAGCGGCTTACTGCCTGTCGAATCTCTGGAACAGTTCTGAAGCGAATGCCACCAAGTGATTCCTTCATCTTCGAAATCAAATCAAAGTCACAAAGACTTAAGTCCTAGGAGTATGGTGCATGGTACAGTATTTCCCAATCCCATTGACCGAACATAGCAGCTACAGCTTGCGCTGTATGCGTCCGCGCATTGTCGTGCAAAATGATGAGTATGTTGTGCAGAAAGTGTTCAAAATTGTTCAAATGTTTGTATAGCTTATGGGACTTAACTACGGGGTCAGCAGTCCCTAAACTTGCAAACTACTTATGAACTAGCTAAGACTAAGGACAGCACAAATATCCATGCCCTAGGGGGGATTCGAACCCCCGACCGTAGTGGCCGTGCAGACCATGACTGGAGCGCCTCAGTCCCCTCGGCCACCGCGGCCGGTGCAGAAAGTGTTGCCGCTTCTTTCACAAAGCTGGTCGCAGGTGGTGCTCCAAAAACGAACAGTAATATTGTGCACTGACGTCTCCGTTGTTCCTGTTTCGAAAACATAGTGACACCTTTACGTTAGACCGCTCGCTCTCAAGTGAATGCGTTTCCCTCGATTGTGCGCACGCCGGTGACGTGGGACGGGCGACTCCATTTGCTCGGAGGTAAGGCAGGTATGTCAACAACGTGTACTATCAGCGACAATAGTAGATTCCATTGCATAGTGTCTCCACAACAGTGTAGTCACTATTTAAGTTCCAATCCTCATATAAAGAAGACATATATGGCGACTACGCTGATCCACACTTTGATCTTCTAATAATGGTGGTGGCGGTTTCCTTACTTATCAGTCGCGAAGAGGAAAACTAGTTACGATATTAGTTATGCAGTCCATTTAGATCAGATATGCCATTGATAATAAAGTGAAAGAACCATAAGTACAAACAGTGACAGTGTGATATCCTGTTTCTTATATGCAGAACAAGTATTATGAAGTAACTGACACCCAATACAGTGTTTTATGTAACTACCGGGTATAACTATTAGCGCAGCCTTCTAGAGTTTTCCAATTCACTCAATATTTATGTTGAAACAGTGCATATGGAGTAATGACAAGATTACATTCACTGATCAACAGCTCATATTAGAACATGTCGATGATTCTGGCATCAGTGGAATGATGTACATACTGTCTTTGGATACATTATTCCAACCACGGCTCGACTTGTTCAGCAAGAGTTGTGGGTTGGCGTGCCAAACAAGTCAGCTGTCGTCACACCAAATCCCACAGGTGCTCGATTGGAAATAAGTCCGGAGGTACAATTCCACAAATGACTCTTATGGAATTTGAAGTTACCACTCCGCGTAAAGGTGGCCTCATTAGCGAACAGAATTGATGACAAATATTCTGGAATCGTGGTTACCTGGTGAATAAATCAGAGACGAAACTGCTCCCGATGTCAAAAGTCTGCCGCTAAAAAGTCCTGCACACGCTCTGACTGATAGGGGTAGTAACACTTGCTGTGGACAATGTTCCACACAGTCGTTCCCTCTTATCTGTACTACCTGGTACTGATACGGTAGTCGCCTTACAGTGTTGTCCGAACATTTCTGGTACGTCCTCAGTGATTTCCTGCTTCATTAAACGCTCTTGTCTCAGACAAACGAAACACTGTTGCAAACTTTGAATGCTGTTATTGTTACCGGCGGAGATATATCTTCCATAACAACCCTTACGCCCGCCTCTCGTTACCAATTTGTTTTTATTTATGTATATTTTGTGATTTTAGGGCGCACAACTGCTAAGGTCATTAGCGCCCGAATCAAAACTGAGATAAATCGAAGGGCAATAAGCCTATATGAAAATAGCTCGAAACATAGGGTAAAATTCAACAAAAGGAAGAACTAAATATCCTTTGATAAACTGGTCAAGTTGATAAAATTCAAGACTCGAGCAGCAGCTCGTGCGTCATCAGCTAAAATTTCTTCCAGTGCATTCGGTGGATTCAGTGCAATACGAACAGGAATAAAATTTGGACAAGACAATAAAACATGGCGCACCGTCAGCGGGTGACCATTGTAACCGGACACAATATCGATTTCTGAGCCACCAGTTTCGCCAGTACTTATCTCCTCACATTAAACAATTTTCATCATTCCACAACCATAATACCGGTTCGGATACGTTTAGCATCTTGGTTGTTCCTTCACACAACACTAAATCTTTCTCTGTGTCGTTCTTCATCTCAGCCTTACGACTACGGAACACACTGCCATGTGATCTACGTCTTACCCTAAATCACTCGACATTCAAGAGGAAACTCAAAATTTAGTCTCCATTGTTACCCTCCTCTCAGTTCTTTCTCTCATCTTTCCATTATAGCTTTGAATCTTACCATTCTATTTCCCTTCCTCTAAACAATCTACCTCTTCTATATCGCTTCACCACACCCCATCGTCTTATGTCTCTGTTCGATGCGAATAACTCGCAGTCTGCAATTACTAAATGGTAATAGAGGTGATGTTCACAATTTGAAACTTACTTACTGTCCTTTACAAAGTCATTTTTATTATTTTTGTTTCTTATAAACTATCTATATATTACTGTTACAATTATATTCTACTAATAATCTGTATTTTTTAACTTTAATACTTGTATTACACTCGGTATGTCTGCAATGTACTACACAAATTGTTCGTATTGAGTACGTCTGGTTAGATGTAAGAGACACTGAAGGCCCGAATCTTGCCAGGTAAATTAAATCCAACTTGTAGCAAGGCTATGGCTGCTTAATACAGCACGTATTGGACTGCAGTCTCTGTAACAGATTGAATAAATTGTCTACAGCGTGGAAACCATGCATTTCCAGATACAAGTTCATTAGGCCTTTTTTGTTCCATATCCTTTCACCGATCAGGTTCTGGAGTTTGCACTCGATGGAAGAAAACAACTCTGTATTATGTATACGAGGAAAGATTGATATAAGATTAATGTATGTAGGTTGTTTCGTGTAAGAAGGAGAAACTTCTACCAGAGCAATTCGACATTTGAAGGAGGATCGTGATCTATGGAAACTGTGGTTTCTCGTTCCGCAAAAAGTGTTGTACGCGTTGGGCGGTATTCAACTTGCGTCATGTAGATTCGGAATCTGTCTGTTCAGGACGACCATACTCGACGCCATACAGGAGCGTAACGGCCCCACATGTCAACAGTCGAGCCAGCCTAAGGTAATTCTGATAGCTGTAGTGGTCTGAGCACAGTACCTCTGCGCGCTTACTTCACCTGGTAACGTAGCGCTATTTTTAAAA
Organism: Locusta migratoria; assembly: GCA_026315105.1. Taxonomy (NCBI): domain Eukaryota; kingdom Metazoa; phylum Arthropoda; class Insecta; order Orthoptera; family Acrididae; genus Locusta; species Locusta migratoria. Next base: position 218,780,974 of record CM048744.1, on the reverse strand, counting down.
CGTCTCTATGACAACGCATCAGTGTTCTCACAGCTCTATAGACGGCTGTTGTTTCCGCCGGCAAGCGTTTACGCTACGCAACTGCGCTGCGAACCGTGGGACCTTCTTACGCAGTCTCGACATTGTTTGGGTGAAAAGGTATGCTCCTCTTTAAAGGAGATAGGACGCCAAACTGGTCGACTGTGAGCGGAAGCGGGGGAGGCACAACAGGACACATTAATTTTCATTGTCAGAGTTTTTCCGAAAAAACTCTTAAAATTTGTTCTGCGAGACCAGGTAGGATTTAGGATTCAAATTCACGGTAATTGTCCTGCCTGTAAAATAATTATATACTTAATATTGATATTCATTACATCTGACATAATTATTTTGATTTAAATGTCTCTTTAAAAGTCTCTGGTCAGTTTCTGATAAAATGCTGTGAAATTCCTGAAAAGTAACAATTTTATTTATTTATTACCACCACAGGCTTGACTTTGTGGTGTCGATGAAGCTCGTAGTTTCTTGCTTGATGGTCTGCAATGATGTTTGAACATGTAAACTTTTTAATTTAATTTCTTGGATAACAGAAGGTCTCTATGTACCGAATGGAAAATTCACTACCCAATCTGGAATTGCCAGGAGTATCTGTTACTAATATAACAGTCAATTTTATAATTAGCTTCAAATAAAGTCCCGTGTGTAAAATCTGCAGGTTCGTAATTCCAGGTGAGGTAGCTCCCGTAGAGTCTCTTTCTACTACACCAAAATTACATGTTGAAGAGATAGACGAAAGCAGAACTTACTTTAAGTTGAAATATATATATTGAGCGTTCGTAATACATCGATTCACTTTCCATAACATCCCAATAATAATAACATACTCCTATAGAATACTCTAAACTCTATCAGCAAAGAACAACCACTTTTTCTCTTCCTAGCAATTACATGGAGATTCTATATGTTCTGAAAAATACTTTACGGTAAATTTTTATATATATTAAATTCAGCAAACATTCTAATTAGCCTTGAAATTGATTCATAACATAACAAAATCTTTTATCTACAATTACATCGTTAACAAATATGTGACACATAATACTAACAGGTATCTTACAAGCCAATACCTTACATGTGGTGTATCAAAAAGGATGCCGCAGACTTGCACGGTTGAAAGTACACGATAATAAAAGCAAAAATCTCCAATACGAGTCGCGAGTTCGCGATATAATTACGAATGTATGGTTCCAACCCGCCACTGTAAACATTAGTACAAAATTAATTTGAAATTTATACTGTTAGGTTTTACATCGCATTTAGTTGACATTTCACGTATGGGTTACCTGTTAAAGGAAGTGGTCGAAGTGTTTTCTTTGCATCCGGATGCAATACTGTGCTCGTCTCTGCAATTTTCGAATTCTTTCTACAACCACTAGATCATTTCGGAATTCTTGACAAGCGTGTACAACTGTACGCTCCAGTTCTTCAAACGTGTTAACGGGTGTCCTGTACGTTTCGCTTTTGAGGTGACGCTAGACACAAAAATCTAAAGGATTTAAATCGGGTGACCTATCAATCTTTGGCCGTATCTGCGCGTTAGATGCCGTCTCACAGCAACAGCAAAATGTGCCGGAGCTCCAGTCATGCATGTACCAAATACTGTCAAGTCGCTGAAGGAGAACATCCTCAAGCAACAGTAGAAGATAGTCCAAATTTCAAATTAATGTCTACTAACTAGTAAGATGTTTACAATGACGTCAGTGGCGGCTTGGAACCATACATTCGTCATTATCTCGCAAGCAGATCATTTGCGGACCTATGTTTACTGGGACATTTTTGCTTCTATTATCGTGAACTTTTAACTGTGTAAGTTTGAGCGATCCTTTTTTATACACCAGGTATAATCTCTCTATTTTCTCACCAACTTTTCGATGGCCTGTTGACGTGGGTACACTTTTCTTCATGTGTAAGATAGTTTCTCCCATGAATGTTGCACAGTATACATACCACAATCTAGAAACTGTAGAATTTATTTAAATGTTGAAAATATGAATGAACACTCACATATTAAACTTTATATTTAAAAAAACTGAAAATTTGTTGCCAACTACGTGAATTTCTACTATAGTTTAAAACTGGTATGTTGGTTGATGGAATAATGGTAAGGCTGTATTGATTGGAAAACAGGGTTGCTACAAAGATTTGGCAATAGTGAGCCAGCTAAAGGAGGTCTACTTTAAAGCTACTCATTCAAAACTGATCTGATGTTAAATGCAGCACTAATAATTATCATCATCTGATAGTTAACATTCACGAGAACTGCTCAAGCTCATTAAAGATTAGTTGAACACATTTATTATTCATTAACACTATAATTCTGTTTAGTTATAGCCCTAATATTAATACCTGCGCAGTTAATTGGGAAACAGTGTGTTTAAACTGATTGAAAGCGCAACGGATATTTTGAACACAGCAAGAACAATACTTAGTCTTTATTATTATTAGCAATAATCATTACATTACCTTATGATTGGAGAACTACAAAAATCTTCTCAGACTGATACATATATGAATCACACAAAATCTTATAAGGACAGAACTGTGTCTGTGAATATCAGATTTCAAAATTATTCCAACAGCTCGTACGGAACTTGCTGCCTCAGCAGCCAACTAAAGCACGTCCGTTCAATACCAGAGCTATACACTGACTCTCTCTCTCTTTCTGTTCAGCTGCTACTCACATACATAGTCTTTGACAGAGATGTTACACAATTGAGTAAACCATAGACGTAGTTACTCAAAGAAGTTCATATAACTACATACAAATATCCATACAAGGCAGGGAAACAATATTATTGAATTTGTACAGACATGTTTCAAGTTCTAATAGATTTGGAAAACTCTAGAATTTGGATTAAGGGAACTGTGTGTTACAAGTACACGAAGTATGAAAGTAATAAGACTTCTTTGTACTATGTCCCTCTTATATAGGGAAATTTAGGTTTTGCAGAAAATGCCCGTTTAAGTTATTTCAAGTAGCTGGTATTATTTTGGTACTGTCCAGCACCGTAATCAGGTTCTATTTCGGTTTCTGTATTAATTTTCTTACTTTTCACATTTCTATGATGCACTCATTGATTTTGTCATGAAAATCTGTTTTCACTACAGGCTCATTGTCTATTGCATTCAACACTTTCATGCAGTTCATTAGTGCTTCGTTCCAATTTTATCTAAAATACATTTACTGGTTGCACACATTCATTAAAGAATGAAACTGCTTTATAAACATCAATAGCAAGTGCAAAAGTGTTTTCTGGCAATATTTCCAATACACAAGCTAAAATTGTTATTTAGGTTTTGGGTACCACCATTATGACGGTTCTTCAATAGGTATTCATTTGAAATGTCCCTTAATATAGACTGGACAACTTCCGGCGACAATATACATGTTGTAATTCCTCAGTGCGACATACAGTGACGCATGACAGAAGAATGTTGTGCTGAAAGGCGTGGCAATGCATTTTGGTACACTTAAAAGCAAATCGCATGTTTCCTCCGACCTATACGTTTCATGTATCAAACTCTTCAGGAACAATATATATTTGGAAACTGTATTTCTCTTTCATTTTTGACTTCCTTTACCTCCTAATAGACTGACAGAGGAGTGCCCCTTTATCCTCATTCAACCTTCCTCAATAAACGTTTTGGTATGCGAAAGTGTTCGTGCTGTCCTGTGCTGAATGAGATTATAAGACAAACAAGGATGTTAGATGAAAGAAAAGCAGCGTCCCTGGCAGAGATAAAGATGAGGTACGTTGAGCAGTGATGGTGGGGGAGAGAAACGGGCACCGGAAGGGAAAGAGATGGATGAAGACAGTAGCAGTGACAGCAAAAGAGAGGAAGTCGTGACGATCAGTCAAAGAGAGTGGCATTAAAATAGAAAGGGAAGTGAATGGAAATGTTAGCTGTTCAAAGGAATTCACCACCATTTCCTTATGATTTTGTATCTGTCTTGGGCATCAATCATGTGAAACTGAAATGTTGTTTATTTCCACAACCTGGTTTCAGCCTTAGGCCATTATCAAGTGATAAAACTCTTCAGACAGGTTTTTACTTAGTCATTGTCACTGTCTGAAGAGTTTTATCGCTTGATAATGACCTAAAGCCGAAACCAGGTTGTGGAAATAAACAACATTTCAGTTTCACATGACTCATGCCCAAGACGGATATAAAATCGTAAGGAAATATCAGCATTGGGAGCAAAATACATACGAGAGAATGGAAGTGAAAAAGAGAGATGAATGCCGGGCTAAATAGGCTTGGTAAAGGGGGGGGGGCGGACTCCTGCACACTCCCCCCCCCCCGAAACCCCTATATCCACATGTCACAGTTACCTAGTGTAGAAACAGGTGATGTGAGAGGAAAAGAATGGGGTAGGGAAATGGAGAAAGTGGCAGAGAAGGAGACAGCGGTGAGGAAGATGGGAGAAAGTGATGAATTCAGTTACAGTGGGAGAGACAGATGGAGAAAGTATCAACGGGAGATTAAAAAAAGACAGGGGAGACATGCGTAGGCAGCGGCGGTAAGAGGCCGACGCTCAGCATGAAGCCGGGAGCAGAAACAGGTTGGATGGATTAAATGATTTAGAATGTTCTGTTAGAAGAGTGAAAATATTTTGATTATAAGAGGTAATTCGTCTTATGCTGACTGCAATAAAGAGATTTATTTTACACCAGACGCGTTTCGCTTTTTATTTTAAAAGCATCTTCTGTGGTCTGTAAATGATACAAAATGTTTGTACAGTTTGTTTTCGATACATAGATTCAAAACAGTTATTAAAAATCTTTGTGCACGTTAGGCCTATGTGTTTTTAACTTGATATTTGGTCTACTCACGGTGTTGTTCTCTTCTTTACATCTCACTGCTGTTTCTCCGTCTTGTTACCTGGAGTTGGTTTTTTATGGCGTGTGTTTTTCGGCTGTGTACTGCACCTTTCGTCTGTTTTTGTGTCGTTTCTTCCGTTCATCACAGCACATCACACACTTCACTTATTTGGACTGCATACAGATTGCATGTCACTTTGTTTTAAATGGAATGCCTTTCGATTTGTTTATCACTTCACTACTGTGTGGCTATGTTGTTTTTGTCTGTTCATTTATTTTTAGTGTGGTCTGAGAGTGTTGGCAACATTATATATTTATATACATAAATACAATTTAATTCAACATGTGTGTGTGTGTGTGTGTGAGTGTGTGTGTGTGTGTGAGAGAGAGAGAGAGAGAGGGAGAGAGAGAGAGAGAGAGAGAGAGAGCCTTAGAGAGTGAGTGAGTTATATAATTTCGGCGAACGGGATGTTCAGATGATTTTTCAGATGAGTAAATGCAGGTTTACTTGGGTTTTGGTGGTGGGGAGAGGGGGGAGGCGAGGGTATCGCCATTTGCGTTTTTGTGAAAGGGGGGAGGTTGACTCTCAGAGTGTTTATTTTTATGTTAGGTGGTCAATAAACTTGAAAAGTGTGTTGTTTGCTAGAATGGTTTGGTCATTTATGAGATGTTTCTTTTCTGTTATTGTTTTTTGAATATGGTAGTTTTCTTGAAGGGTGAGCAGGTGTTTTTTGTTGTTGTTTATTCTTAAGATTTCCATGTCTGTGTCTCTGGTGGTGATTTTATGTTGGTTTTGGTGTATTTATAATGGAACCGTATGAGAAACCTTCAGCCAAGGCCGTGTCGCAATGGATACACCGGTTTCCGTTAGATCAGTGTTTTTCAACCTGTGGGACCCCTCCCCTGTGGGGGAAGGGGGGTCGTAATGTCTTGCTCGAGGATTAGCCGTCACAGGAGGAAGTACTTGCGCCATAAAACAACCATCCAGGTGCATGCCTTAATACTAGGGTGCCGAAATGCAAAAACATATGCCTAAGAAACCTGAAATGTATCTTATATTAAAATTAGGCGATTCCTTGTTGATCGTCAGTTCTTACAAGGAGAGGACGCCTACTCGTCATCGCCGAATTCGTCCAAATTTATAGTGAGATATGAAATTGCACCAAGTGGTAACTCCAGATGGCTAAGCGCTTAGGAAATAAAAGGAAGTTGATATACATGTGACGTCTGCTCCGAAAGAACAGACGTCACTTCTGACCCTGCAGTTGTTATTGTTTCATACTCACAGAATATATGACATCAACTCCTGCAGTTGTTATTGTTTCATATTCACAGAATATATTACATCAACTGCGAACGGGCAAAGCTGAAAATGTGTACGCAACCGGTATTCGAACCCGTGTCAGGTCTCCTGCTTTTTTTCCCGCAGGCTTTTTTTAGGCACTTACGCTGCCCCCACACCATTGGGGACACAGTGATCACCACACCTGGAAGGACTACCTAAGTACGCCTCTCATCAGATACAAATTCCCGGCTTCACTCTGCCCACAGTATTCAAACTCGTAGTTATGAAACTAATTCCCGTAAAGGAAGATCCTCAAACTTGCCGACCCCTCCCCACTAACTAAAGGATCATTGCCCGTCACCGACACACACACACACACACACACACACACATATCTATATATATATATATATATATATATATATATATATATATATATATATATACTAACTAAAGGATCATTGCCCGTCACCGACACACACACACATATATATATAATGTGTGTGTGGCGTCTGTTCCGACAGACGTCACTTCTGATCGTGCAGTTGCTATTGTTTCATATTCACAGAATACACGACGAGTTTGAGTACTGTGGGCAGGGTGAAGCTGGGAATTTGTATCTGACGGGAGGCGTACTTAAGTGGTCCTCGCAGGTGCGGTGATCACTGTGTCCCCAGTGGTGTAGGGGTCAACGTAACAGCCTAAAAAGCAGGAGACCCGGGTTCGAATCCCGGCTGGGTATACATTTTCAGCTTTGCCCAATCGCAGATGCTGTCATATATTATATGAATATAAATGGAAGTTTAATACTGATCTATCACCATATTCTTCTTATCAACTGCCCCTGTGAGAGTCTGTTTTGAAAGTGGTGTTTGGCTCAGCGGTAATTTCCTCAACAGAATTTCACGAGAAGAATGTCGTCTTTCCTCCAACGATCCCCAATTGAGTTGCCGGAGTATTTCCGTGACACTCGCGCATTGGTCGAATCTACCAGTAACAAACCTAGCTACTTGCCTCTGAACTGCTTCTATGTCATCCTTTAAACTGCTCTGCTTCGGGTCCCAAACACTTGATCAATACTCAATACGTGGTCGTACAAGTGTTTTATACGCGGTCACCTTTACAGATGAAGTACATCTTCCCAACATTTTCCCAACAAATCGGCTGTCCACCTTACTCACAACTGTCCTTACATGCTCGTTTCATTTCATATCGCTCTGTAATGTTACGCCTAGATATTTGAACGACGCGGCTACATCAAGAAGCTCACTACTAATGCTGTATTCGAACATTTTGGGATTGTTTTTCCTACTCATGCGCATCACCTTACTTTTTCTACAATGAGAGCTAGTTGCCATTCTTCGCACCATCTAGAAATTTTGTCTAAGTCATCTTGTATGCTATTATAGTCAGTTAAAGACGATACCCTCCCATACACCACAGCATCATCAGCAAACAGCCGCAAATTACAAGTTACTCTGTCCATCAGATCATTTATATAGATAGAAAATAAAAGCGGTCCTATCACACTGCCCTGGGGCACGCCTGACACACTCGTCTCTGATGAACACTAGCCGCCGAGAACAACGTACTGCGTTCTATTACTTAGGAAGTCTTCCAGCCAGTCACAATTCTGTGAACCTATTCCATAAGATCGTATCTTCGTTAGCAGCCTGCAGTGTGGCACCGCGTCGAACGCGTTTTTGAAGTCGAGAAAAACACAATCCGCCTGTTGCCCTTCATCCATGGCTCGCAAGATGTCATCTGAGGAAAGGGCAAGCTGAGTTTCACATGAACGATGTTTCCTAAACCCGTGCTGATTCACAGAAAGAAGCTTTTCCGTTTCAAGGTAATTTACTATATTCGAACTTAGAATATGCTACAAAATTCTACACGTAACCGATGTCAACGATATTGGTCTGTAATTGTGTGGGTCAGTTCTCTTTCCTTCCTTATCAACCATCGCGGGTTCGCTTTCCCCCCGGCGGCAAATATTTTTTTGCTCCTTGGCAATGAGTACACTACTGACTTCACAATTAACCGCAACATCATGTATGTTACTCTGTATTAATATGTGCACAACATCAGCATGGGACTTCATTATTTAAAACAAGCATATTATCTTGCAAACTTGAGATTGTGAACAGTGCATAAGGTTCAGACACGAATAATCGTGAGTTTATTTTGACCATAGAGGCGCTGATGACGTTGCGGTTAATTGTGACGTCAATCTACATCTACATCAATACTCTACAAACCACTGTGAAGTGCAAGGCAGAGGGTACGTCCCACTGTACCAGTTATTAGGGTGTTTTCCCATTCCATTCAGGTATTGAGCGTAGGAAGAATGATTTTTAAAAGTCTCTGTGCGTGCTATAATTAATCTAATCTTGTCCTCACGATGCCTACGGGATCAATTTGTTGGTGTAAGCATTGCCAAGAAGCAAAAAAAAAAAAAAAAAAAAAAAAATTGAAGCCGGATGGAGCTCAACCCGCGACCTTCTCAATACCAATCCGATCTTTTACCGGTGAGCCAAACACCGCTTCCCAAACAGGCCGTCACAGGGACAGTTGATAAGATGCATATTGTGATAGATCCGTATCAAACTTCCTTTTATTTGCTAAACGCTTGGTCATCTGGAGTTCCCACTTGTTGCACTTTCGTGTCTCACCACGGCCCACATGTACCATAAATTTGGACGAATTCGGCGATGACGAGTAGGCGTCCTCTCCTTATCAGTTGAAAGGAAGAGTTTTATAATAAATACGCCGTGTTAACAACGAAAGTCCTGAAAACTATTTTCAGGTACCAAGCGATAGTTAAATTTGCTACAGTCAAAGACTATCATTACAGACCACTGAAGATGTTTTACTGTCATTAAAACGAAACGCATCAGGTGAGAAAAGTCGCATTTTATTGTAGTTGCAAAGACGGACATACACTGCTATTCATAATTATGAAAGCAACTACGGAAATTATGGCCACACAAACGAAGAATAATATAATAATTAATTTTGAGAAATTCGATTATTTACAAATTGACTATACAGTGGGACCTTGCTCAACGATCATTATACGCTTCTGAGTTGTCGGAATTCATGTAATCATAGTATGTGTACCATTCAGAAAGATGGACTAAATATTTATCCTGTAATGTACATCACTGTATTTTTTACAAGAAAGTTGCCATTAACAGAAGAAAATTGAACTCGTTGCCTTTAAAAATACACACATAGTTGTGTTATGGTTCGTGGAGGAAATGGGGTCGCCAAAATATTTTTAGTTCGAAGGTGCCACGTATTCAAAAAGGTGGGGAAACTCTGCGTTAGTTCACCGAAGTTAAACAATGTCGGACTTGACCAGTACTTGGATGGATAACCATGCGGGTCTGCCGAGCGCTGTTGGCAAGCGGGCTGCACTCAGCACTTGTGAGGCCAACTGAGGAGCTACTTGATGGAGAAGTAGCGGCTCCGGTCACGAAGACTGACACAACGGTCGGGAGTGCGGGGCGCTGACCACGCCCCCCTCCATACCGCATCCAGTGACGCAGAGGATGACACGGCGACCGGTCGGAACTCGTTGGGCCATCGAGGCCTGTGTGGGACGGAGTGATTTTTTTTCTTTTCTTTTTTTTTTTAACTTTCATTTGAGAAACCTTTCAAACACAATGCGATCTTGTACAGTGGTAGTGTTTAATGCAATTTTCCCCACTGTCAAATTTTAAGCAGCCACATTACTTATTCATGTGGCCAGTTCATTCTTTCTTGCGTATCCCTTTCTTCAATGGATTCGCGCCAGTCAGATGTCACGTAATTGTTCGATCAAGCTCGATACTGTATCGAATGCTAGGCCTTATTGGAAAATTTCGAGCCCATTCGAACTCAAGTATCTTTTGCTCAGCATTGTATTAAAAAATCAAAATGTTCAAACGTTCGTAAATATATCGGACCAAACTGCGTGGTCATCAGTCCTTAGCTTACAAACTACTTAAACTAAGGTAAACCAACCTACGGACAACACACACACACACACACACACACACACACCCATGCCCCAGGGAGGACTCGAACCTCCGACGGCGAGTAACCGCGCGCTCCTCAGCGAGGCGTCTTAGACCGCTCGGCTACTCCACCGCGGCTTGAATTAACATCTCGAGCACATTTCTTACCCTCTGCAGCTTGTAAGATTCCTCTCTCTATCGCTCCCTTAATAAGTCCACACATACTTGGTTAAGAAGAAAGGCTGTTTTATTATTATTATTATTATTATCTTGACTGTTCGCCATTGCGTTGTAACCGACCATTCCAGTTCTGTTGCAGCGCCGTAAACCGTATTCAAGGAAAAGTGTTCAAAATTCAAATGTTTGTATAGCTTATGGGACTTAACTACGAGGTCATCAGTCCCTAAACTTACAAACTACTTATGAACTAGCTTACACTATGGATGGCACAAATATCCATGCCCAAGGGGGGATTCGAACCCCCGACCGTAGTGGCCGTGCAGACCGTGACTTGCGCGCCGCAGTCCCCTCGAAGGAAAGTTTGATCAATGTTAATTGACGGTTCAACACCTTATGTTGTCTTTATTATCAATGTTTTTTATTCATTTAAAACATTTCTGTCCTTGTTGCACAATCACATAACAGACAATAGAAGTCACGTCCGAACAAGAGCAAAGCCCAAACAAAAGTGAGAAAATATGGCTTCTTAAGAAGCTACTCAGAGCATAATCAGATTAATGACCAATTTTTGCAGTCCTTAATTAAACAACAGATTTATTTTTGAAGTGGGCTAAAATATATGACCTTAAAAATGAATTAAAAATTAAAATATATGAATTAAAATATTACATTTAAGTTTAACTATTAGGATCAATGTGTGTACGTGTTTATTGAATTTAGCATTTAACAAAATACACAAACGAAAAGTCATGTTTTAGCTGTATAAATTTACTTATTAAACTTAATCAATATAATACACTTTACGATTTTGACGTGTGTAGATTTATAGTTTGTAATTAGTATTTTGGTGTACGCTTATTTAGGCTCGTAATTTTAATGTCTTCATTTTGTCGTTCCTGGAATACACTAAATTCATAATTGTTTAGTGGTTTAGTGTCGTAGTATTTCGTTTATTTATGCAATAACCTCTCAGTATTAATCGGATATATGAAATAAATGACAAAATTGTAATATACATTGGTTTTAGGATCCGGTGATATATGAAACATGGTATGCATTAATTTATTTAAAGACAGGGTAAATATGTAATACTGTTGTGCAATAGTTACTTCGTGTAATTTGTTATATGTATATTGGGAAATGAATTTATATGAACAGCATATTCTGTAACTCTGTGTCATGTATTCTTATTAGTAAGTAGCGAGCTGCCAAAAGCTAATAGGTTCTTTAAATAAACATTCAAGTTTCACAGTACATGTATGAGAATCATGGTAGTTAAAACAGAGTACGAGAATATTACAAATTACACGTCCAGTAGTAGACTTTTGCTTATGGTTCCTTCTGGTTTCATTAGTAAAGTTGGCAATGTTGAATATATACTCGCTATGTATGGGATGTGCAACATTAAGAAACGTTACCAGCTGTGCCTTGAAAACGGTCGAAATATCGGCGGTCATCTCGATATTCATCCCGTTTATGTGGGCTCCAAAAATCAGAAACCGATTTCCCAATTCCGCTTTCCGCTGATCATGTAAATTCTGCAAAATCCATTCTGGAAATCCACTTGAGAAAATTGGTTTTCCAATTCTACAATCGATTTCTGATCCATGTAAACGCAACAGTTCTTGAAACGTACTTGGCTTGTGAGATTCCGTCTTCTTGTTAAGAATTTTCGGCTCATAGGGACTGAGTGACATTTTCTGCAGTGAATAAAAGGTATAACTCTTAGAGTGAATCTCTGTATTCAAGTTGTAGTGGTACAAGCCACTTTCCCCCTCTTCTTCAATACCTTGAGATAACCAAATAGTTATCAATTTATTTTAGTGAATTGATTAGGCATGATAGGAAAAGCAGCTGCCGCCAGCATCTGTTTGTTTCAGATTCTGGAGGTGGTGGCAGCAGCAAGTGGCCTCAGATAATATGTCTGTCCAGTTAAAGATATATATTGGAGTTCTTTGGAGAAAGTGTGTGCTTAGACGCTTGCTAAGAAGAAAAAGTTGTTGATTTTGTTTTGTATTCCATGTCTGTTATCTGTCAGGATATGTGCATCACTTAACCATGTACTTATGGAGACAATAATTTCTTGAATAGTAATAAATATGTAGTTTAAAGTATAAATGATTTATTTAATATATAAAGTGCATAGATGAAGAAAAGTGACCAATACATTTGGTACTTAATTAATGACTAAAACTACTTAGAGTCACAGCTATTGCTGGACCCCATTGCTTCAAGATTTTCATGTTTCGAACCTTAAAAGAACATTTAATAGTTGAACTTCAATCTTCATAGAGAAGAACTGACAGCTTAGAATTCATTACCTAGTGAATTACTAGGCATCTATAAAAATAGAACTAACACATTGCTTATATTGAAAGTCACTCAACTCAAGGTCAGGCAGCCGTGATAGTTCAAAATAAAGAAAAATAGAGCGCGTGCTGACCAAATCAGGTAGTTAAACAGCTGTTTTTCAGCCGCCATATTGAGAGGCTATAACATGCAAGAACGACAGTGAGAAACGGTTTACGAAATTCGATTTTCCTCTTCCGAAAGAGTATGTAAACGTAGTGGTTGTTTCCCGGTACGGTACCCGTAAGTTGCTCAAACATCCAATACGGCAAGAGGCGCTCAGGATTCACCGCTGAATGGGTGTACTGTTCATTGGTGTGCAGTACAAGTCGCCACAGTACAGTGTTTTCTGAAACAAAAACTACCGGAACTTACTTCCCGAAGCACCCTCGTAATTAAAGTTGTACTTAACGCTGCGTAGTTTAGCAACTACCGACACGGCTGGGTGGCCGCTGAGACCGCTAGATGCGACCGCATGCCCCGGACGCTTGCGGCGATGCCTGGAACTAAGCTGTGGCCCCTCCGGCATTGCCCTGGCGTCGGGGGCCATTAGCGCCGTTGACGCATCTCCCGCCCCACTTAATGCCCCACACTAACCGCTAATTCCCTCTTGACGCTGTCCGCGGAGTCTCAAGTGGACGTCCGGTCTGCCTAGCCGAGCAGCGGAAGACCCATTTCCGCAGGTCGGCTAACACATCCGTGACGAGCCTGAAGTCTCAACACCCTGCACTCGCCAGAGGGTCGCTCGAGAAACTTCATACAACGTTCAGAACCGAACCATAAGTGAAGACAGAAAATTGCGATTGGTTTCAAATTATCCATTGTTCCACAATGGCGAAGCTGTGTTCCAAGACGACTAGGCCCCTGTTCACATGTCGTCCAACATTGAAAGGAAGCTTCTACATCTTCATACGTACTCCGCAATCCACCGTAAGGTGCGTGGTGGAGGGTACACTGTACCACTACTAGGCAATTCTTTTCCTATTCCACTCCCAAATAGAACGAGGAAAAAAAGTGCCTATATGCCTCCGTACGAGCCCTTAATTTATCTTATCTTGTCTTTGTGATCACTACGCGAAATGTAAGTAGGCGACAGCAAGATCGTACTACACTCAGCTTCAAATTCCGACCCTCTAAACTTCCTCAACAGAAATTCACGAAAAGATCGTCGTCTTTCCTTCAGCGATCCCCAATTGAGTTGCCGGAGCATTTCCGTGACACTCGCGCATTGGTCGAACCTACCAGTAACAAACCTAGCTGCTCGCCTCTGAACGGCTTCTATGTCATCCTTTAAACTGATCTGCTGCGTGTCCCAAATAATTGAGCAATACTCAAGACGTAGTCGTACAAGCGTTTTATACGCGGTCTCCTTTACAGATGAAGTACATCTTCCCAAAATTCTCCCAATAAACCGAAGTCAGCTGTCCGCTTTACTCAAAACTGTCCTTACATGTTCGTTCCATTTCATATCGCTTTGCAATGTTACTCGTAGATATCTGAACGACGCGGCAGCATCAAGAAGTTCACTACTAATGCTGTATTCGAAAATTATGGGATTGTTTTTCCTACTCATGCGCATCACCTTACACTTTTCTACATTGAGAGCTAGCTGCCATTCTTCGCACCAACTATAAATTATGTCTAAGTCATCCTCTATGCTATTACAGTCAGTTAAAGACGACACCCTCCCATACACCACAGCATCATCAGAAAACAGCTGCAAATTACAACTTACTCTGTCCATCAGACCATTTATATAGATAGAAAATAATAGCGGTCCTATCACACTCCCCTGGGGCACGCCTGACGATACACTCGTCTCTGATGCACACTCGCCGTCGAGAACAACGTACTGCGTTTTATTACTTAAGAAGTCTTCCAGCCAGTCACAAATCTGTTAACCTATTCCATAAGCTCGTATCTTCGTTAGCAATCTGCAGTGTGGCACCGCGTCTAACGCCTTTTTGAAGTCGAGAAAAACACAATCCACCTGCTGCCCTTCATCCATCGCTTGGGGATTAACGTCCCGTCGACAGCTTGGTCATTAGAAACGGAGCTAACGCTCGGAGTTTTGGGCAAGGATGGGGAAGGTAAGCGGCCGTGCATTTGCCTGGAGTGATTTAGGGAAATCACGGAAAACATAAATCTGGATGGCCGGAGGTGGTTTTGATCCACCATACCTCCGAAATCGGGTCCAGTGTGTTTCCACTGCGCCACCTCGCTATCGTCAGTATAGCTAAAGTAATAGATGATCAAATAAACAACTACAAACCCACAATAATATAAACCATAGAAAACAAAACATTTAACGAAATAAATAAAAAACTATTTGATAGCCAAGCTATATCCATTAAATCTGACAAAGGCAATACTGTAATGATAACAGGACAAGTTTATTACACATATAAAAACCTAAATTTCTTTGAAAATAATAATATTACTCTAATGACACATAACACAACAAATAAATAAGCTGCACAAATTGAAAATGTATCTAAAATTTCAATGTGATATAAACTAATTTTGAAAAGAAATTATTGATTTCTTTCATCTCAATAATCATAATGAACCAACATACACCAACCTTAAGAGCTATAGTTAACATATACAACCTTCAATTTCTATACACCCTGTAGTAAATTGTATAAACTGCTCACCATATAATATCAGCTAAATATGAATAGAATCCTGATAAAATCATTTACCTTCAATAAAAATAAACCACAATAATTTCACGACAACTGGCTGATAAAATAAAAAACATCATAATCCACCAAATTCCACATTTCTTTCACTGGATATCAGAAATATTCCAATAAAAGAAACAATAAACATCATAAATGACAACCTCCTAAAATTTAGGAATATTTCCATTTGCAAAGCAAATTACTGTCTTAACAATCATCTTATCGCAAAACTATTTCGAATTCAGAGATAAAATTTACACTCAAGAAGACGGTGTCGCCATGGCAAGTTGCATGGGAAGGACATTAGCAGACATATTTCTAAATACCCTAGAAAACAAGCTATTCACATCTGAGCAAAAATTTTTAAATCAAATTATTACTACCGATATGTAGATGATTCGCGATGGATATAAATGGAACCAGTGAAGACATACAAAGAATTTATAAGATTTTTAAGAACCTACATCGTGATATAAAATTCACAATTTAAGAAGACATTAATAATTCATTAACTTTTTTAAAACTGACTATTATTAAAAGTAACAACTGATACAACTTTTAAAAATACAGAAAGCCTACTGCTACAGATTGTATCATAAATGCTGATAACTTCATCCCATGTCACATAAACTACCATGTTACAACTCAGTGGTTAAGAGGCTAATCAATCTATCTCTACGGAAAGAAGCAGTTGATACTTAACTTGAAATACTTTAATAAACAGCGTACTAAAAATAACTTTATTCCTGAGTCTCTCACTAAGTTATATAACAAACAAATAACGCCAAACACATGCAGACATTCAAAAAGTTAGAGAAGACTGAAAACAAAACAAATTTAAATACATACGCGCAACGTATTCAGGCAAAATTTCCAACAAAATTAAACAACTTTTCGAAAACATCAGAGCTAATTTCGCCTTTTGCACTTGTGGTGTCGCACAAGTACAAAGTGCGCGCCACCTACTTTCGCCGCGCGCCGCCATGCATGCACGGCGCGGCGTTCTTCCGACGACAGCCACGAGCGCCCTCTGGTACAACGCCGCTGGTGGCCACCACTGAAGGACTTCGTTCACTTCGCACTTCGGACTGAGATAGCAACGAGTTAGGACCTTCGTAATCCGATAGGCACGAGTGAAGACTTTGCTATTGTACAGGCACTAGGCAGGCCTCTAACAACTATGTATCAACATTCTGCAGTACTATGTAAAAGTTAAGTATTGTTACATTCTGTGCAATATATATCTCTCTCTAATTTACTCGAGTGTTTATAGTTTCTGGCTGCTCCCCTCCGTACCTGCACCAGCGTGTCGGTTTCAATCCACCCGGCCACCGACACCTACGACGAGGCTGGGACACAAAAGCGGCGACGAAGTCGGGACACAAAAGTGGCGACGAGGAGTGATAGAACCTTGGACCAGCCCGCTTGCAGCAGCCAGACAGCAGCAGTCGGAGCACGCAAAAATTGCTCCCGCCCACCCACCCTTATTATAAGATTTTTGGGGGAACATATTCTGTTACGTATTTTGTGGACTTTTTTGTTGCAGAGCGTCCTCTTTCATATTGCATTTGTGTTTTGTACTAATTTTCTTGTATACGCGGCGCCTAATCGGTCAGCATGGCCACTACCCCGAACCCAAACTTAATGGAAATTATTCAGTTACAGACGGCGCAAATTACCCAGCTACTCCAGGCGATGTCCCAGCTCACAGCGCAGGCAGCTAACCAACAACAACAGCCGCCGCTTCAGCAGCCCACACCTGCCGCCGCAACACTTCCTACGTTTCGCCAATACAACGAACGTGAGGAAGAATGGAGTGATTATCTGGCGCAGTTTCAAGAACTCGTCGCGGCTCATCAAATTACAGGTCAGAAAGTGAAGCATCTGCTATTATCTGTGGTGGGCCCCAAAACCTTCGAATTACTGCAGAAACTATTCCCGCAAGCATCTCCTCGTGATGTAGACTTTGAACAAATTGTAGATGCACTGAATGCTCATTATGAGAGAAAAGTTCTTGTAGCCGCTGCACGATACCGATTTTTCAGACTTAAAAAATTACCGCAGCAGTCACACCAAGAGTGGATTACGGAATTGAAGGGCTTAACCCGCCAATGTAAATTTACTTGCTCTTGTGGACTTTCGTATAGTGACGTGATGTTGAGGGATGCGATTACGCAGAATATTCAGGACCCCAGAATTAGAGCAGCAATTCTGAAACAGTCTGACCCCTCATTAGACAGTGTACTGCAGCTTATAGAAGCGCATGATACTTTTGACTTAGCAGATGTAGAAATGCAAAGCCACAGTGTAAATTCAGTGCGCCGTAACGGACGCTTTCCTAGCCGTAGTTCTCAGTATAGCACTAGTGATTCTTATTTTTCTACCGGCCGTGCTGCACAGACAGTGAACAGTAGCCAGTGTAAAAGTGCGACGCAAAGGTCGCCCCGTAGTGTTAGAAACAGTGATTTGAATAACGGGCGCCAACGCTCATTTCAGAAAAATGTACGTAAATCTTGCCCCCAGTGTGTGTCTCGCCACAAGCGTGCTCATTGCCCTAGTCGCAACGCAACCTGTTATCAATGTGGCAAATCAGGACATGTACGGGCTGTGTGTATGCAAATTAAAAACTCAAAGAACGGTACCGTTAGAAACAGTGCTTCGCAGAGTGCGAGAACAGTTCATTCTGTAAATGTTATACGGGCTGTGGAATTGAACAGTGCTTTTCTTGGATCTCAATTGCAAGAAAGTAGTTCTGCGCCTATGGCAAAACTATATAGTGCACCACGTAGCAAGCGCCGACGAGCGCGTAAAACAGTGCAACGGAAAAGGGTTCGGGACAAGCAAAGTGACTATGAACAGTGCATTCCTGTAGTGAAAATAGTGCCTTCTGCAACTGCTCCTTGTAATAGTGCCCAGTACTGTGTAGATAGTGCCAGTAGACTTGTTGTAAATACTGAAAGTAATTTTAGTGCAGTAGCCTCGCATTGCGCGGACGCCGATCCGGCGGTAGTGTCATCTAGTGACAGTGTTGTTAATCCCCTGCGTGCCGAGTCTGCGCCGCTTCCTTCACTACGCGGCCCGCGCAAGTGCAGCAAACAAACCGTAGCAGACGTTGCCCACATTCGCGCGCCTGTCGAGCGCCGCAAGCAAAAACTGTTTGTGACTCTCTTCATAGAAAATAAGACTGTGCAATTTCAGCTCGACACTGGTTCCGCTGTTACCTTAATTAATAAAGATACTTATGAACTTCTGGGTTCGCCAAAATTGTCGCCGTCACAGCAAGTGTTAACAGCTTATACAGGTGAAAATATTCCCGTGCTAGGACAATGTAGCCTGCCCGCCTCTTTTCAAGGTGTTACGAAAACAGTTGCTTTTGTTGTTCTTCAGGCCAAATCTACGCAGAACATTTTTGGACTAGATGCTTTTGACTTGTTTGGTTTATCAATTCAAAGAGATGTGCTTCAAATTTCGTCAATAGTGCCTCAGGATAAAATCAATGCATTGTGTGACAAATATAGTGACTTGTTTTCGCCGGAACTAGGTTGTGCAAAAGACTTCGTGGCACATGTAACTTTAAAAGAATCTGCAGTTCCAAAGTTCCGTAAAGCTAGACCAGTGCCTATCGCCTTGCGTGATACAGTTGCCGAAGAACTTAAACGTTGGCAAGATAGTGGGGTGATTTCTCCTGTTTCTGCGAGTCAGTGGGCCTCGCCTATAGTAATTATACCCAAGCCGTCAGGAAAACTTCGTCTCTGTGCGGACTTTAAATCAACAGTGAACAGTCAAACAATCGTAGACACTTATCCCCTACCCAGACCTGAGGAACTTATGGACAAATTAGGACAGTCTCGCTTCTTTTCTAAGATTGATTTAGCAGAGGCATACTTACAGATTCCACTTGATGACGAGTCAAAAAAGTTTTTCGTCATTAATACTCACATGGGCCTTTTTCAATTTCAACGCCTACCCTTTGGCAGTTCTTCCGCTCCCGCTATTTTTCAGCGCTTTTTGGAACAGCTGACAGTTTCTGTACCGTGTTGTTCGAACTATTTAGATGACATTGTGGTATCCGGACGTACAGTTGAAGAACATTTAGCAAACCTGGAGCGCCTTTTCAAAGTTTTGACTGCAGCAGGTCTACGTTGTAATAAAGCAAAGTGTTCGTTTTTTCAAACTGAAATAGAGTACCTAGGTCATGTGATTAATGCCCAAGGAATTCATCCCTTACAGTCACATCTTCGAGCAATCAAAGACTTGCCTCCTCCTAAGAATGTGCATGAATTGCAAGCAGTAATGGGAAAGCTTAACTATTATTTCAGATTTATTCCCAATGCCTCTCAGATTGCAGCTCCACTGCATCACTTACGTAGGAAGAATGTTCCTTTTGTTTGGTCCAAAGATTGCCAGGTTGCCTTTGACAACTTAAAGTCTGCACTACTGAGTGATGCATGTTTGATTCCCTTTGACCCCCAGAAGCCTGTAGTGTTAGCAGTTGACGCCTCATCGTACGGCCTAGGCGCTGTAATCTCACATCGTATTGGATGTCACGATCGTCCTATTGCCTTTGCATCCAAGCTACTGACGCCGACGCAACAGAATTACAGTCAGATAGAAAAGGAGGCCTTAGCAATCATTTACGGCGTCGCAAAGTTTCATCATTATCTCTATGGCAGAAAATTCTATTTGTTGACAGACCACAAGCCTCTCACGTCGTTGTTCTCACCCACAAAGCCAATTCCGCCACGTACGGCACAAAAGCTTCAGAGATGGTCCTTAATACTGTCTAATTATCAGTATGAGATTTTGTACCGACCTACCACTAAACATGCTAACGCGGACACACTTTCCCGACTTCCGGTTGGCCAGGATGTGTCGTTTGATTCTTCAGAAATGGCATGTTGTCAGACTCCAGAGATGCTTCCGCTGTCGCAGACTTTCCTTTGAACTCTCGTCGGGTTGCACAGGAAACAGCTGCGGATGCAGACCTAAGTGTGGTAGCACGTTTTGTTCGCTCAGGGTGGCCTGCCAGAGCCAAAGACATTGATCGGCCTCTGGTTCGACGTTATTTTGCACAACGTCATGCATTATCTTTAAGTCAGGGTGTACTGTTGTTGCATACCGACAACGACCAAGCAAGAGTGATTGTTCCTCGTTCCCTGCAACGAGAAGTGTTACGCCTCCTGCATCAAGGACATTGGGGCATTGTTAGGACAAAGCAACTGGCCAGACGTCATTGTACCTGGGTTGGTATGGACGCTCAGATAGAGAGCATGACATCACAGTGTACAGTTTGTGCGGAGCATCAGGCGGCTCCTCCACAGCGTTTCTCAGACTGGCCACGCCCCACGGGACCATGGCAACGCTTACACATTGACTTTGCCGGACCTTTCTGGAATACGCGCTGGTTAATTGTTGTAGACGCTTTCAGCAAGTTTCCTTTTGTGATTGCCATGAACTCAACGACAGCTTCTAGTACAATCAGTGCCTTAACATCAGTGTTTTGCATCGAAGGGTTGCCTGAAACCATCGTCAGTGACAATGGACCTCAGTTTGTTAGTGCGGAATTTCAACAGTTTTGTCGTGTAAATGGCATTCAGCATATCACCACCGCACCTTTTCACCCTCAGTCCAATGGTGAAGCAGAACGTTTCGTTCGAACATTCAAGTCTCACATGGAGAAGATGAAAGGTCAGCACTCCAGGCAGCAAGCTCTTCAAATTTTCCTGTCTACGTATCGATGCATGCCACGTGACGGCCCGTCTCCTGCCGAGCTGCTACACGGCCGCCGTCACCGCACTCTCCTTCACCTGCTGCAGCCTCCCACGCACCGAGTCGGTTCGTATGGCGCTACGCGTTTTCAGGTTTCTACGCCGGTGCTGTACAGGGTGTTTGCTGGAAACAAGAAGACATGGCTGCCGGGCACCATTCAGCGCGTGCTCGGTAGAAATATGTATGTTGTACGTTCTTCCACAGGGTCGGAGCTGCGGCGCCACGCAAACCAATTGCGCCTGCACAGGCCGCGCGATCCTGTCTCCGGTTTCTTGATTCCAGACCCAGTTCACCGCCAGGGAGCACAGCCACATCGTTCGTCCCCGGACTACGAGATCCCTATGGACGTCGACGTACATCCGACGCAGTCGTGGCCGCCGCTGTCGCCGCCGCAGACGACAGCGTCACCGAGAGGGACTCCGGGACCGTGCGGGCCCCCCCAGCTTGGGCCACGCACCTCAGAAGAAGATGACCTGCTCCCTCTGGGCGGGGGCGGGCGCCCTTCCCCAGGTTTCGGCGGGTTCCCTGGAGGATCGCAAGGCGGATGCCGGGGCGCGGACGGCGTCTCGATCCCGGCCTCAGCTACGACGCCCGTCCCACCAGTAACGCCCCCGCTCAGGCCCTCCTCCCAGTGCCGTCGCCGTGGCCCTCAGCCCTACGCCACGACGGCGCGGCGGTTTGGGGGGGAGGGGTGTGGTGTCGCACAAGTACAAAGTGCGCGCCACCTACTTTCGCCGCGCGCCGCCATGCATGCACGGCGCGGCGTTCTTCCGACGACAGCCACGAGCGCCCTCTGGTACAACGCCGCTGGTGGCCACCACTGAAGGACTTCGTTCACTTCGCACTTCGGACTGAGATAGCAACGAGTTAGGACCTTCGTAATCCGATAGGCACGAGTGAAGACTTTGCTATTGTACAGGCACTAGGCAGGCCTCTAACAACTATGTATCAACATTCTGCAGTACTATGTAAAAGTTAAGTATTGTTACATTCTGTGCAATATATATCTCTCTCTAATTTACTCGAGTGTTTATAGTTTCTGGCTGCTCCCCTCCGTACCTGCACCAGCGTGTCGGTTTCAATCCACCCGGCCACCGACACCTACGACGAGGCTGGGACACAAAAGCGGCGACGAAGTCGGGACACAAAAGCACTGATAAAAATTTAAGAATAAAACAACATTTCGCAGCTATCAGAAATTCCCGATACTTGGAACCAGGTGTTTACAAAATCACATTGACAAATGGAACAGATTTACATTGGACAGGCCGGACGTAATTTCATCCTAAGATTTCGCGAACACGAAAGAATAAGTGAAAACAACCAGAAAACTTTCTATATACATCTAAGAAACGAAACCCACTCAGTACTTAACATCGAACAACCACTTACGATTTTACATAAAATACCAAAAGGTTTCGAAATGAATACTCTGGAGGAACTTGAAATTTATATTCACACAAAAGATTATCCAGATATAATATTTCAAGAAAATACCAATTTCAAACAAAAGTTACCTACTTAATTTTATTGACTTTATCGATGAAAATGGGTGAGAACCAAAGAAATGATAAACGGCCAGATATAGCTAAAAACATAATCCTATCTGGCGACTATAAACATAAATCGTCTCCGGTGACGTAGTTGGTAGACCTATAAATATAAAAAATCTTTGGCGGAGCTGGTATAATGACGGTTATTTCTAGAGACAAGTGAGAATTTTGAAATCAATAAAAAGTGTACCATAGATTCTTGGAGGGGGGGGGGGTGAGTGCCCCCTTATGCCCCCAGCACCCCACACTACGCTCCAACTTGCGGAAAAAAATGTTCAAATGTTTGTATAGCTTATGAGACTCAACTACGAGGTCATCAGTTCCTAAACTTACAAACTATTTATGAACTAGCTAATACTAAGGACGGCACAAATATCCATGCCCGAGGGGGGATTCGAACCCCCGACCGTTGTGGCCGTGCAGACCGTGACTGGAGCGCCTCAGTCCCCTCGGCCATCGAGGCCGGTCCAACTTGCGGACGTCTACGATAGGAGCATCACCACTCTGGACGCAAAGGTAACTACAATAATAATAATTATAATTCAAATGTCTGTAAATCTTTGGGACTTACCTACTAAGCTGCTTGGGTTATTAGTCCCTAGGCTTACAAACTACGTAAATTAAAGTAACCTAAGGACAACCCACACACCCATGCCCCAAGCAGATCTCGAACCTCCGTAACTACCCTACAAAAAAGTTCAAAGTTTGTGGAAGTAGCGTCATCAGTCCCTAGACTTGTGCACTACTTAAACTAACTAATGCTAAGGACAACACACACACACACACACACACACACGCACGCACGCACGCACACATGCCCGACTTAGGACTCGATCCTCTGGCGAGAGCAGAAGCACTATCGGTGACATGGCGCCTCAGGCCGCGGGGCAATCCCAGCTCAATGCCCTGCAACAGCGAAGCAGCAATTACACGACGCGACTCCTATAGTGGGTGAGTGACATCCTGTTAAAATTTGAATTTGGCGCTGTTCTCTTTCGCCTGTATGACGTGCAGAACAGGAGGGTAAAGGCAGCCAAGGAGACGCATTGTCACACTAACAAGGAACCCATTGAGTGCGAGGTTGCACAAAGCCATTGATGTTTACGGCATTCGACGCGCCACAGTGTATTGTCTACCAGGCAGCCACAATATTGGCTGCTAATGGTAACAGGCGGCAGAACGTGAGGACATGATGCTCCGGGGCATAGTTGATCAGTCGACAAGTGACTCTCAGCAGTGCTACAGAGCGAGTGGTGTTGATACACAGCAGAGCAATGGCAACGATAAACAATGCAAATTCACTGCTTTATATCTACAACGTGGGTTTGGTTATTTGGGCAGTAAAATAACATATGATGGTCGCAGTACAGATTACATAAAATGCAGAATGGCAATGGGAAGAAAAGCGTTTTTGAAAAAAGAGAAATTTGTTAACATCGAGTATTAATTTAAGCGTAAGCAGTGGCGGCGCTAGACGAAAACTGGCCGTCGGCGAACTCGTCTTTGCGAGGCCTCTTTCATTTTTTCATTAATGAATTAATGGAAAAAATGTTAAATGAGCTGAATTATACATCAATAATCATTATACTAAAATTCTACTAGTATAATATACGAGTATCATTGCAATGACAAAAATTACAATAAACAAACACAAATTAGAGAAATTTTTCAGCTTTTCGTCTCACAGAATTTTTTAAAGATCACATTTTAATACTAGCCGCTATTTCGGCTTCAGTTGATAATACTGAAAACGCAGATTGTCTTTCTTGGCTCATGTGCTTTTCAAGTTAGTTTTAATCAATTTTAACTTTGTGAAGCTTCTCTCGGCCGAAGCTGTACCGACTGGAACTGAGCATGATTCTGATTGTTATATAAACATTTGGATATACATCTTTCAAATAGTTTTCTAAAATGTACTGAAGAAATTGTTTTACAAGTATTTAACTAAAAATTGCATCACTGCTGCACTCATACGGAAATAAATACGGATAACTAAAGCCGGCCGCGGTGGCCGAGGGGACTGAGGCGCTTCAGTCACGGTCTGCACGACCACTACGGTCGGGGGTTCGAATCCTCCTCGGGCATGGATATTTGTGCCGTCCTAGTTCGTAAGTAATTCATAAGTAGTTTGTAAGTTCCGGGACTGATGACCCCGTAGTTAAGTCCCATAAGATTTACAAACAAACATTTGGATAACTAAATAGCTGCCAGCCGCGAATGGCCGAGCGCACTAAGGCGACATGCCACGGTGAGCAAACCGAGCGAGGTGGCGCAGTGGTAACGCACTGGACTCGCATTCGGGAGGATGGTGGTTCAAATCCACCTCCAACCATCCAGATTTAGGTTTTCCATTTTCCTAAATCACTTCAGGCAAATACCGGGATGGTTCCTTTCAAAGGGCACAGCCGATTTCCTTCCTCATACTTACCCAAAACGCCGAGCGTAAACTCCGTCTCTAATGATCAAGCTGTCGACGAGACGTTAAACCCTAAGCTTCCTCCTTCCACGGTGAGCGAGGTCCCTCTCGTCGGGGGTCGATCCCACCCTTTGGTACGAAGGTTGTGTTCGGCCATTGGTTAAGCTAGAGTAAATTAGATGTAGGTAGTCGCTATATAACCTACAATTGGAAAGCGTCGTTAAACATCAAATATATATATATATATATATATATATATATATATATATATATATATATATATATATATATATATATATATAATAAAAAAATTTTACAATGTTTTGCGAGGCCCCCACAGGCGCGAGGCCGTCGGCAGTGGCCGACGTCGCCGACGCCTAGCGCCGCCACTGAGCGTAAGAAAGTCCTTTCTGAAGGCCTTGTATGGGAGTGAAACATGGACGAAAAACAGTGCGGACAGGAAGAGGCTAGAGGCTTTTGAAACGTGGTGCTACAGAAGAATGCTGAAGCTTAGGTGGGGAGATCGAGTAACTAATGAGGAGGTACTGAACAGAATTGGGGAGAAGAGGAATTTATAGCATACCTTGACTGAAATAAGTGATCGATTAGTTGGACACATTCTTAGCCATGAACAAATCGTGAATTTAGCGTTTGAGGGAAGTGAGTGTGGGGTAAAAATCGCAGAGGGAGACCAAGAGATGAATACAGTAAGCAGATTAAAATGGATGTAGGTTGCCGTTCTTATGAGATGAAGAGGCTTGCTCAGGATAGAGTAGGGTGGAGAGCTGCAACAAACCAGTCTCCGGACTGTAGATCTGCACGGTCACTACGGTCGGGGGTTCGAATCCCCCCTCGGGCATGGATATTTGTGCCGTCCTTAGTTGTAAGTAGTTCATAAGTAGTTTGTAAGTTTAGGGACTGATGACCCCGTAGTTAAGTCCCATAGACTCTACAAACATTTGAACATTTCGGACTGTAAACCACAACAACAACTTATCTACAACAAGAGTTGGCGAAGTTGGCATTTCTTCAGACAGCAACCCAAGGGAATTTTGTAGGGAGAGAAGCAAGCGGCATATAAAAATACTCCTCAAAACAATTAAGAGATCAGGTGAGATATCAGACACAACACACATATGGTAACGAATTTTATTCAGATATTGTTTACAACTGTAACCCGCTCGGTTAGCCGTGTGGTCTAACGCACAGCTTTCCGAGCGGGGAGGCTTACCAGCCCCGGTTCGAATCCGCCCGGCGAATTAACGAAGAGGGGCGGAGTGCCGGCCAGCCTAGATGTGGTTTTTAGGCAGTTTTCCGCATCCCCCTAGGTAAATACAGGGCTGGTCTCCAAGTACCGCCTCAGTTACACGATTCGCAAACATTTCGTAACTCTTTGCCCTTTCACACAAATAACGCTATACGCAGGTACCCATTTCCTTCCAGGGTGGAGAGAGGGGGGGGAGGGGCATGAGGTGGCGACAGGAAGGGCATCCGGCCACCACGTAAATATTTACACGCCCAATCCGAACTAACAACGTCCACCCTGCATGTGCGGGAAAATGGCCAAAGAGAAAGAAGAAGAAAAATTGTAATTTTTGTGTGATACAGTATAATATTTTGCTGTCTCAACTATTTACTGGAGGTTTACATGGCATTTACTTAGAGAGACACATCATGGAGCTACCATAAAAGTCAAAAAGTCATTCTCGTTGCCCTCTAATATGGTGTGAGATCACCACGGACGACCAGTACAGTTGCACACCTGCGTGGCATGGGCAGTATGAGGTTATCAATCTACATCTACATCCATACTCCGCAAGCCACCCGATGGTGTGTAGCGGAGGGTACCTTGAGTACCACTATCGTTCTCCCTCCTATTCCAGTCACATATTGTTCGCGGAAAGAAAGATAGTCGGTATGCCTCTGTGGTGGCTCTAATCTCTCTGATTTTATCTTCATTATCTCTTCGAGATATACGTAGGAGCAAGCAATATACTGCTACACTCTTCGGTAAATGTATGTTCTCGAAACTTCGACAAAAGCCCGTACCGAGCGACCGAGCGTCTCTCCTGCAGTCTTCCACTGGAGTTTATCGATCATCTCCGTAACGCTTTCTTGATTACCAAATGATCCTGTGACGAAGCGCGCTGCTCTTCCCCACCTGGTATAGTCGACGAGATTTAGGAAGAGCTACGAGCTGCGCGTAAGGGGAAGGGAACGGCCACAGGTGGGGAGGCGCTCGCGGGAGGGAGGGTGCGCGTCCGACGGTGCTGTCCGTCCTGAAGATATTGGCCCAGGGCGGGCGCAGGGCGTGCAAAAGTGCGGGGCGGCGACGCAGCGGCAGGGCGGGTAAGGCGACGGAGGGAGGCCGACGGTAATTTCGTCACAACTCATTTCTTTGTTTTGAGAGTATCCATTGTGGAGTTTATGTAGTCGCTGACTATGAAAGTCATCTTTTCAAATCTTGCCTTTATTTTTAGAAGGACCTTTCAAGCATTGGCCCACTCTTTAGAATAGAAAAATACACAATTCCTGTTAGCAATTGGCCGGCCGCTCGAGTGGAGACTGTTCGGACGCAATTTCATTATAAACTTGGAAAAAGAAGAGAGTCAATTTGTTCTAACTCGCTGTTATAGGCTATAAATTACATTGATGAAATATGGAACACTTTCTAAGTACAGTACAATTAGACTTGTCAGATTCTAAGAGTAAAATTTCTGGAAAAATTGCAGAATGTCCGGCTTTTGAAAATTGTTGGCAGCTAGAAATAAATTGCATAAATAAAAAATGTTACCTTTATTTTTTCAGTTCAACTTCTTAGTCGGAATTGGATTTTAAGAGCCAGCCTATTCGAATCCTAAAATAGTATTAAGAAAAGATTCAAAATTCAAACAGTTGGCATCTAATTTCAAAGTAATTATGAACTCGGCCTTTATTAAAGCAACACACTATGGAATTTTTAAAAGTGGACAAGAAATCAGTTGTCTGCCTCTTATAAAGTATGACCTAATGTAAAACCATAGCATATCATTGTCATTAGTAATCGGTCGCCACTTTTATAATTGTTTTCGTGTTATGAATAATCAACACACAACGAAGGAGCGACACACGCGGCCAGCAATTCATTTCTTCAGTGCTGTAGAGTGTAGTGCTTTACGCTACGCCAAACATGTGCTGAGATCGAAGGCTTGCGATCGCTGCGTGACGCCGCTCAGATAACTCGCAATTACTTGTGAAAGGAGGTAGATATCGGTGCGACTACTATTTCAAAAACTTTTCTGTAGTTTTAATTCCGTTTGACTAGTTGTAATGTATGGTCTAAAATGCACAGAACAGTAACCTGCCCGCTATCCAACTTTTTCAATACACTACTTGTAAATCATGTGCACAGACTTGACAAATAGCATTATTTGAAAACTACTGTTATGGATTATGAAAAGGTGACTGATTTATTAGAAAGCTGGAATGTTTTACTACCACATGTCCAAAAATCAGATTTTTTTAACCGCAAACTTTCATCAAATTGGAGTGAGAAGCGTTACGAAACTAAAAACTCGCGCAAAATGAATACTACACATTTCCTTTTTTCATAGGCAAACTAAAGTTTGTAAGGAAAAAATTACTTCATAAAACGACGTGGGATGGTCTTATATACCGTCCAAATGTTTTACAAGTAGACAATCGGAAAAGTTTATTTTCCTCCCTTTTCGGCTCGGTCCCGTCCGACGGGCAGTGTAAACACACTGGGCTGCCTAAACACAGACGACTCGATGTTTTCGGACTGAAGTGAAACGCGCGAAGCGAACTGTGCGGCGGTCACTGCAGGTATGCGCCCGCACCTTCCCCCACAACACAAAACCGGCGCAGGGCCACTGCGCATCCTGACGTCATAGCTCACGCTACATCTCGTCAACTATACGGATCCCACACCGGTGAGCAGTATTGAAGCTGTGGGTGAACAAGTGTACTGTAACCTATTTCCTTTGTTTTCGGACTGCATTTCCTTAGGATTCTTCCAATGAATCTAAGTCAGGCATGTGCTTTATCGACGATTGATTTTATATGGTCTTTCCATCTTAAATCTCTCCTAATGCCTACTCCCAGATAATTTATGGAATTAACTGCTTCAAGTAGCTGACCTTGTATAGTGTAGCTAAATGATTCAGGATCTTTCTTTCTATGTATTCGCAGCACATTACACTTGTCTACACTGAGATTCAATTGCCATTGCCTGCACCATGCGTCAATTCGATGCAGATCCTCCTGCATTTCAATACAATTTTCCACTGTTATAACCTCTCTATATATTACAGCATCAACCGCGAAAAGCCTCAGTGAACTTCCGATGTTATTCGCAAGGTCATTTATATATATTGTGAACAGCAACGGACCCACGACACTGCCCTGTGGCACCCCTGACATCACTCTTACTTCGGAAGACTTCTCTCCATTGAGAATGACATGCTGCATTCTTTCACCTAGGAACTCCTCAATCCAATCACACAATTGGTCGGATAGACCATATGTTCCTCAATCCAATCAAACAATTGGTCTGATAGACCATATGCTCTTGAGGGATATTTGACGTTCCATGAGTGCAATATTCAGCTCTACAACCATTGTGGGAGTTGCTGGTTTTGTTGCAATGCGTCTGCCAAGTGCATCCCAGACATACTCATCGGGTCATCTTACAACAAGCATTAAATCTGATTTTAAAGGAACGTGAAAATAAATTGGGTGTCCTTTCAGAATCAGCCCACTCCGGATTCGTCTTATAGATTTTTTAAAACCAGGGCCGTACGGGAAACGAATAGCTTAAAAGAAAAGAACTAATCGAAGCACGATGGTCAAAGACATGTATGGATGCGAATGGTGGGCCATAAACAGTACAGGCAGTAAGAGAAAACATACGTGCAGCTACAGAAAAATATTTAAATGAGTTGATTGGATAAAGAACGAACAGGTATTAACGGGCCGGCTGCGGTGGCCGAGCTGTATGCGGCGCTCCAGTCACGGTCTGCACGGCCACTACGGTCGGGGGTTCGAATCCCACCTCGGGCATGGATATTTGTACCGTCCTTAGTATTAACTAGTTCATAAGTAGTTTGTAAGTTTAGGGACTGATGACCCCGTAGTTAAGTCCCATAAGCTCTACAAACATTTGAACATTTTGTATTAAACGCAATGCAAAAGAAAACGAATTTGGCACTGTATAACTAAACTTAGAGATCGGTTCATAGAATACATCGTGAGACATAGGGAATAGCAAATCTGGCTACTGTACGAAGCTTCAGTTCAAAAATTGTATGTGGACTTATAGTCTTACAGTAGTCCCTGAGATATTTTGCAAGATCATGAATGCAATGTAAGTTTGTAATGGTAAGAGAATTTGATGTAATTACGAGGCAGCAGTTTTCATATTTTTTCCTTTAATTTCTCTATGAAACATTGCTTTTTACCAAATTTCAAGATTCTAGGTCAACGGAATGTACACTGTAAGTTTTGATGAGAATTTTTACGAGTGTTAAAGTACGTGACAGGTATTGTCATACCTTTTGATTACATGAACATAGATGTTTAAGAAATTGATTTTATAAGTATTCTGTTTTCACCGGGGATGTATGAAATCGTAAAAACTATTGGACTTGGTAACAAAAACGCAGAAACACATTGTTTTTTTCTCGTCAATGTGTATGATAATCAGTTCAGCACTTCATTCATAGAGGGTCATAATAGCAATAATTCATCTGGCTTTATGACAGACAGGAAATAAGCCAACTACAATTTACGCCAAAGAAAAATACGGAAATAAATCCCATAATCGCGCAGCGATTTTAGATATAACACACCAGAATTAATGGCTCGTGTGCTGAAAGTCTCCTGGAATACCGAAACTTTTAATGAAGGAGTGTTATTCCGAAAGCAGAAGCTCCACAATTTACAACGATGATGAAGTGTGTAAGAGTTTCAAGAGAGTTAAGGGTAACGTGAAACACGTGTTCAGTAATTTATTGCGGTGTACGGAAATTTTCTTCGTTGCAAACATTCTCGTGACCTGCATCCTTTTAATACCGCCACAAAAATATTTTTGGCGGTTTTCCTGACTGCAACGAAAAATAAATTTTGATTCATAGTAGTGTCTCCGGTTGATTGGTTTCAATGGATTTTTTTCTAAAAGAATGTGAGAATATGTCCACTCCGTGTTTTGAACGCGAAATTTCGTTTAATCATTTGTATTGATTTCCTCTTGAATTTATTAGCGAGTAGCTGAAAACTCGGCGAAGCCCGGGTATTTATTCATTTGAGTTACTGTCTTTCCCCTTCCCTTCTCTCTCTGTTCGTCTCCTCCTTCTCCTATATCATCCCATCTCCTACCCTCTCTCTGTCCGTCTCCCCCTCCATATATGTTAACTTTCATTGCGATCGGCGAAAAGGTGTTTAGGTACCCTCAGCCACGCACCGTATGAAATAATACGTAGACAGTGACGATCCCTTTGTTTTAAAGGTCGAGTGTGCAAATTTTCATCAAGATCGAAATGAAACAGTACACTGATGTAGAAGTCTGGAAG
Organism: Locusta migratoria; assembly: GCA_026315105.1. NCBI lineage: Eukaryota > Metazoa > Arthropoda > Insecta > Orthoptera > Acrididae > Locusta > Locusta migratoria. The sequence goes on along the minus strand of CM048744.1, from coordinate 218,749,303 downwards.
TGAATGTCCCTCCGCCATGTACCATACGAAATTTTATGTACGCCATGCCGTTCCTCTTCTTTTGATGGTCAAGTGTGCAAAATTTTATCGCAATCGGAGGATTCGTATGGAAGCGCAGAAAATACGAATTTAATCCGAAGTGGTGATTCCCGTACAGAATTACCAATTTCGTTTTTTTTGTTTTTTTTTTTTTTGTTTTTTTTGTTTGTTTTTTTTTTTTAATTTTTATTTTTCGGGTGTTCCTCTGGGTTTTCCCTATTTTTTTCTTTTTTCGTTTTTATATAAACCAACCTTGGATTAAAGCAGATGAAGAGAATTATTGAAATTGGTGAAGCTATTTCTGAGCTTCAGCGAGACCAACGCACAGGAATTGTTTTTTTTTTAATTTTTTTTCTTTATAATTTTAGCCAGCTATGGTCTTTTTTCCCAGTGCTTCTTCATTTTCTCTGCTCATTTGTCGACGTTATGACTCATCTTCTTCATAGGTTACCTGAAGAGATTCCTGTCACGTACTATTTCTTCCTTTACACCTTTTTTGTTTACATCTTTCTTTACTGATCCTACAGTTCTTTAGTTTATTAAAGAAATAAAAATAATTCTTTGTGATACGTGTGTCTTCCATTCTTTTTAAATGTGCATAAATTTTTTTCCGTCTTTTCCTCATTATATCTTTTTTTTTTTTTTTTCAAAACCTTTTTTTTTTTTTTCTTTTCATCCATATATGCATTCATTGTTTTTCTAAAGACTAGAATTTTTCTTAGTATTTTCCTGTCTCTCTTCTAGTTCTCTTTGTTCGCCTTTCTTACAAAATATCCACTCTGTCAATACTTGCATGTTGCTAGTCAGTGTGAGATCCTTAGCAAAGTACGAGGCGCGTTTTTTAAAGTAAGTACCGGTCTGAAATTAAAAAACGTGCTAAGATATCTCAATAATGTTATGCGCACTGGGTACCTACATCTGTTGTGTACACACTGACGTCTGATTCTTCCTTGTTTACGTTGTGTATTGAGTGTTTAAGATGCCTCTGCTAATCGTGAGTCCCGGCGACTGTGAAGTATGGGCTGTTATAAGAGTTCTTAGTGCTAAAGGCCTAAAAGCGATCGATATTCATCGTGTGATCTGTGCAGTTTACGGAGAAAACATTATGAGTAATGGAATGATGAGAGCATTTAAAGATTGCCGCACAAATGTGCATGGTGGACATCGGAGTGGGCGTCCTTTGATCGTTAATAAACGTTTGCTGCAGGAAGTGGACATTAAGGTGAGAGAAAACAGACGCTTTACGATTTCCTCCTTGCGGAATGACTTTCCTAATGTTTCTCGTAGTTTTTTGTATGGCATTGTGACCGAGCAAGACGAAGTCAAAACAGTTGGGATGCAGTGGTTAATAGCTTTTGCTGACTGAGCCCTCCGAGTCCGTACTCACAGCCCCGTTTACCTATGCAACATTGCGAACACGGCTCTAGCCTGACGTGTCGCACGGATTGACAGGCTTGCTCTTCCTGCTCACACGTCACACTGCTGACGTTGGCTTCCTCTGCTGTAAAATGTGTGGTCGAAAGCTAAGGTGTGTGAATATGATTCTCTCTCACTCTCTGTCTCTCCCTCTCTCTCCCTCCCTCTCTCTCTCAGTATAAATTTGAAAACGTAATAAATCACGGAATAATGTAGATAGAGAGGTAAAAATTGACATGCATGCTTGGAATGTCATGGGATTTATTAGAACCAAAAAGAAAAAAAAAGTAACAAAAGTCCGAAAGATGGCACTTCATCTGATCAGGAAAGCAATAATTGGCATAACAAATTAAGACAAAGCAAAGATGATGTTCTTTACAGGAAATTCTCAATATGTTCACCACAATTCCTCAACAATAGCTGTAGTCCAGGAATAATGTTGTGAACAGCACTGTAAAGCATGTCCAGAGCTATGGTGAGGCATTGGCGTCGGATGTTGTCTTTGAGCATCCCGAGAGATGTCGGTCGATCACGCTACACTTGCGATTTCAGGTAACCCCAAAGCCAATAATCGCACGGACTGAGGTCTGGGGACCTGGGAGGCCAAGCATGACGAAAGTGGCGGCTGAGCACACGATCATCACCAAACGACGCGCGCAAGAAATCGTTTATTGTGTACTGCTTCGGGAGGCGGGATTGTGGAGAAGGTCTGCAACTGAAAGAAGCGATTAGTTCACAGATACTTTTATTACGAAGGATATAAATACTCAACTTTTAGGTGGTACTTGTGGTATTGCTGTTCTGTCGATACATCAGTCAAAAGTAGTGTTCTTGCTTGAGCTGGCGCGCTGTAGACGGATTCGTAGACTGCTATACTGCTCCGGTACTGACGGCTGTACTCGCTAGACGAGAGTCCTCTGCTGTTCTCCTGTAGTGGCTGTGGTGCGCCGGCCTATCTAGCCGAGCCCTCTTCTGATTGGCCGGCGCGCGAAGCAAGGCAGAGAGGTAACGAGACTTGAGGCGCCCCCGGCGGTTGAAGTACGGTCGAGCGACTTATCGCCTCTTCACGGAGTGGCGCGGCGCATTGCTCGGACCGTAGGCGTTGTGGCGAAAGCCGACGCCACAACAATAGATATGAACAAAAGTATGCAGGCATCCCTAAAAACGCACGTGTGTCATATTAGGTGCATTGTGCTACCACCTGTTGCTAGGTACTCCATATCAGAGACCTCCGAAGTCATCAGCCATCTGAGACAGGAGAATGGATCGCTCCGCAAATCTCACGGACTTCGAACGTGGTCTGGTGATTGGGGGGTCACTTGTGTCATAAGTCTGCACGTGCGACTTCCACTCTCCTAAACATCCCTAGATCCACTGCTTCCGATGTGATAGTGAAATGGAAACGTGAAGGGACACGTACAGTTCGAAAGCGTACAGGCCGACCTCATCTGTGTTGACTGATAAATAACGCCGAAGTGAATTGTAGAGTTTTATACACAGGAATCTATCCATACCATCATACAGGAATTCCCGGCTGCATCAGGATCCATTCGATGTACTGTTACAGCTAGGTGGGATGTGAGAAAACGCATTTCTTGGTCCAGCGGCTGCCCATATGCCACACATCACGCAGGCCAATGCCAAACGACGCCTCGCTTGGTGAAAGGAGCGTAAACATTATACAATTGAAGAGTGGAAAAACGTTGTGTGGAGTGACGAATCACCGTATGTGATCTGGCGATTCGATGGCAGGGTGTGGTTGTGGCGAATGCCCGGTGAACGTCATCTGTCAGCGTGTGTAGTGTCAACAGTAAAATTCCGAGACTGTGGTGTTATGATTTGACCGTATCTTTCATAGAGGAAGCTTTCACCCCTTGTTGTTTTCCGTGGCACTATCACATCTCACACCTAAATTAAAGTTTCAAGCACCTTCTCGCTTCCTACTGTTGAAGAGCAATTCGGGGGTGGCTATTGCATCTTTCAACTCGATCGAGCAGCTGTTCATGATGCACGACCTGTGGCGAAGTGGATACACGACAAGAACATTCCTGTAATGAAGTGACCTGCACAGAGTCCTCATTGATTCCTATAGAACACCTTAGGAAAGTTTTGTACCTCCAACTTCGTGCCACGCCTCACCGACCTACATCGATATCTCTCGTCAGTGTAGCACTGGGCTGCCATTCCCCCAAGAAACGTCCAGCACCTGACTGATCGTATCTCATCAAGGCGAAGGGTGGGCCAACAACATATTGAATTCCAGCATTACCGATGCAGTGTACCACGAACTTGTAAGTCATTTTCATCCTGGTCTCCAGATACTTCTGAACACACATACACGCACATACACACATTACTACTGGCCATTTAAATTGCTACAACAAAAAGAAATGCAGATGATAAACGGGTATTCATTGGATAAATATATTATACTAGAACTGACACGTTATTACATTTTCACGCAATTTGAGTGCATAGATCCTGAGAAATCAGTACCCAGAACAACCACCTCTGGCCGCAATAATGACCTCGATACGCCTCGGCACAGAGCTTAGATGGCGTGTACAGGTACAGATGACCATGCAGCTTCAATACAATACCACTGTTCAACAAGAGTAGTGACTGGCGTATTGTGACGACCTAGTTGCTCGGCCACCATTAACCAGGCGTTTTCAATTGGTGAGTGATATGGAGAATGTGGTAGCCAGGGCAGCAGTCGAACATTTTCCGCATCCAGAAAAGCCCGTACAGGACCTGCAACATGCGGCCGTGAATTATCCTGCTGAAATGTAGGGCTTCGCAGGGATTGAATGAAGGGTAGAGCCACAGGTCGTAACACATCTGAAATGTAACTGTCACTGTTCAAAGTGCTGTCGATGCGAACAAGAGGTGACCGAGACGAGTAACCAATGGCACCCAATACCATCAAGCCGGGTGATACGCCAGTATGGCGATGACGAATACACGCTTCCAATGTGCGTTCACCGCGATGTCGCCAAACGCGTATGCGACCATCATGATGCTGTAAACAGAACCTAGATTCATCCGAAAAAATGACATTTTGCCATTCGTGTACCTAGGTTCGTCATTACGTACACTATCGCAGGCGCTCCTGTCTATGGTGCAGCGTCAAGGGTAACCACAACCACGGTCTCCTAGCTGATAGTCCGTGTTGCTGGAAACGTCCTCGAACTGTTCGACTGTTCGTGCAGATGGTGCTTGTGTCGCAAACGTCCCCATCTCTTGACTCAGGGATCGAGACGTGGTTGCACGATGCGTTACAGCCATACGGATAAGATGCCTGTCATCTCGACTGCTGGTGATACGAGGCCGTTGGGATCCAGCACGGCGTTCCGTACTGCCCTCCTGAACCCACCGATTCCATATTCTGCTAACAGTCATTGGATCGCGGCCAACGCGAGCAGCAATGTCGCGATACGTTAAACCACAATCGCGACAGGCTCTAATCTAACCTTTATCAAACTCGGAAACGTTTTTTTTTTTTTTTTTTTTTTTTTTTTTTTTTTTTTTTTTTTTTTTTTTTTTTTTTTTTTTTTTTTTGCATACCATCTTCTTACTGTAGGCTATATTTCGCGTCTGTAGCACGTCACCTTCGTGGTGTATCAATTTTACTGGCCAGGAATATGAGCTAATATGAACACGTCTCCCGCCACACACAAATCTCCATTCGTCGCACTTAGGTATTCCATCTAAACTAGTACAGTGAAGCCATAATTGATCGCAATTATTTCATTAAATGAACGCTGGAACGTCGTCACAAGAAAAAAAAATTGTATACAATTAGAGGCTGGGCTCCTGACGACAATCAATTGTGTCTCGATACCTCATGGTCTGTTCTCCCTAATGCAGGAATACTGTATTGTGGCTGCGAGCATTACAGAAGAAATAGGCTGTGGTAATAGGAAAGAGACGGAGTGGCGAATGGAGATTTGTGTGTGGCGGGAGGCGTGCAGGGAAGAGTCCTCTGCAGTCGGGCTGGTCCCTGTGTCCTCGCTGGCGGAGTAGTCAACGCGTCTGCCTAGTAAGCAGGAGATCCCGGGTTCGAATCCCAGCCGGGCACAAATTTTCATTCGCCGCACTTAGGTATTCCATCTAAACCTAATACAGTGAAGGCATAATTGATCGGAAATTGCAATTTATCTCATTAAACCAGATCCTTTATTTCGGCAAAATTCGAATTTTATGTCTAGGAATACCTTCTCACAGCACTGGGAAACGATGGAACGCGGTGGTAAACTCCGACTTCTGCTCCGCTGCGCTCCGCGTATGTAAGCCGTAGTCGGGCGATAAAAATGCGCATATATACTAACGCTTAGCGGGCAGCCGGCTGCCGACGTCACGACTGGTCCTCCGCCCCCGCGGCGTTCTACTGTGCGCCGGCCTCATCTGTCTTGCAGTAACACGTGCGCCTTTATGGGGGCAGGTCTGCGCTGCCGCTGTCTGGAGTGCAGCTCTTTTACGACTGCGGATGGCCCCGTCTTCTGGGACAATACCGCGTCAGCACGGTCGCTTTGCTCTCTGCGGGCCACACTAGCAGACATTCGCGACTGCTCATAGCCCTGCTAAAGTTCCTATGTGCGTTACGAGAGAGCAGCAGGGACAATGGAATGGATACGTCTCAAGCATCAAAACGAAATATGACTTTCGTATAATGATATCTACATTTCTACGTCTACTTAAATTCTCCGCAATCCACCGTAAGGTGCGTCGCGAAGGGTACACTGTAATACTACTAAGCATTTCCTTTCTTATTCCCAGTGGCGGCTGGTGCTTCAGATGACTGGGGATTCACTTCTTTCAGTGTCGAGTCTTGGTAGCGGTGCCGCATTCCCCTCCCCACCCCCTCCCCTCTCGAGACGGCGCGTCGAGCGACAATTTGGCGCACTTCTGCAAGTGGCGCCGGGGGAAAGCGCCCTGGTTTGCCCCCTTCCCCCTTACATATATTTTCGTTTGCTTGTTTGCGCTTACTTCAAAAGCTAAGTAAGTTATTTCTAAGACATACTGAACATTCAAATGTTTGTAAAGCTTATGAGACTTAACAGCGAGGTCATCAGTCCCTAAACTTACAAACTACTTATGAACCAACTTATACTAGAGACAGCACAAACATCCATGCCCGAGGGGGGATTCGAACCCCCGACGGGGAGCGGCCTTGCGCATCGTAACATAGCACCTTAATGCGCTCCGCCGCGGCATACTGAACATTTTTAATTTTTCTTTGATAATAAACACCAAGAACATATGAATATGCACATGAACACTAAAACGCGGTTAAGTGACTGTAACATGATGAATCTTGTTATGATGGAGAGACAAGCTACATTCAGATCACGTGACACTGTAAACAGCACACCTTCCCAAATTTACGCATACGCAAAGGCTGCTCTCCCACACATCTTTTCAAACAGTTAAATATTTGTTACAATGAAGAGCATAAATGTAATTTACCCTCAAAATCGCGACACATTTGCTAAAACGTCCAAAGATATCTGGCAAGTACCAATACAAAAACCATTGTTATTCCTGTATCTGTTTAAAAAAAAAAAAAAGAATGGATTTAAAAACATTGCTTGCAATCGGTCTACTTTCAACGGCGCAATGCAATGCCGCTAACCACACGGCTCTTCTTGCTAGGTGTACAGTAGTTACTTCATTATTATTTCTTCTTTCTCTTCAGACCTCCTCCTGCACATGAAGGGTCGGCTTTGGTTATTGGGATTTGGCGTGTTAGTATTGACGGGGTGGCTGGATGCCCTTCTTGCCGCCACCCCTGTCCCCCGGGAGGAAATGTGTACTCCAAATGTCTGCGTATAGTGTTATATGTGAAAGTGTAAAGTGTTATGAAATGTTTGCGAATCGTGTAACTGAGGCGGGACTTGGGGACCAACCCGGTATTCAGCTTGGGAGATGTGGAAAACCGCCTAAAAACCACATATAGGCTGGCCGGCAATCCGACCCCCTTCGTTAATCCGCCGGGCGGATTCGAACAGGGGCCGGTACGCCTCCCCGACTCGTTAGACCACACGGCTAACCGAGCGGGTAGTGACTTCATTATTATTCATGGTCGAATTATCTGAAGCCTTTTACAGTTGATTCGTCTTTATAGTTACAAGATATTTTACGAAATATACCAAGTAAGATGAATCTTCAATGCTCCAAAAACAAATATGAACGAAGGATGTTGCCTTAATGCAGGATTCGCCCATGTGCATTGTCTTGCTTCGGGATCATTCTTGCGTAGCCGCCAAAACTCGAGTAGCCAGAAGCTGGCATATCTACCAGCGCCAACGCCACTGTTAAAAGCGGCGTTTCCCCTCATCCCTCCCGATCACGGGAGCGCGCCACGGGAGCTCCTATATGCTGCCACCACGAGATTCAGAAGAGAATTTGACCCTCAGCCACGCATGCGCATTGCAACGCTACGGTCACTGCCGCTTACAATTAAGCGGCCGTGCTACGACTCGTACACGTGCTGTCTTCGTGACGTAAAATGTTTCTAATGCGATAAAAATACATTGAATGTGCATATAAAATAATCTGATAGAAGAAAGAAATGAAGAATGATAGTTTAAAACACTTTTTATTTTTTATTTATTTACTTTTTTTCACGACGTGTTTTTTTTCCGGTTATTCACAAAATCAGTGAACACATATGACGCGCCGCCAATGCCTATTCCACTCCCAAATAGAACGAGGGATAAAAGAATGTCCATATGCCTCTGTACGAGCCCTAATTTCTCTTATCTTGTCTTTGTGATCTTTACGCGAAATATGAGTAGGCGGCAGGAAGATCGTTTTATACTCAGCTTCAAATTCCGGCCCTCTAAATTACCTCAACAGAATTTATCGAAAAGAACGTCGTCTTTCCTCCAGCGATCCCCAATTGAATTGCCGGAGCATTTCCGTGACACTCGCGCATTGGTCGAACCTACCAATAACGAACCTAGCTGCTCGCCTCTGATCTGCTTCCGTGTCTTCCTTTAAACTGATCTTCTACCGATCCCCAAACACGTGCGCAATACTCAAGATACGTGGTCGTTGCGAGCGTGAAGGTCGGGGTGAGAGTTTAAAATAGGGAAAGATTAAATTTTAAAACTCACAACCACCAACTGCGAACCAAATTCCTAAACATGCAAAAACACTGGAACTGTTATTGCGACTGTTTGACTCGTTTTCTACGGGATGATATCACACGTTCGCAGCTTTCCTTCCCTGCATATGATTAACAAAACAAATTCATAATAAAATCAAGTTCATGAGAGAAAAGGGTGTACTAACTACTATTTTTGAAAACACGTGAAAGTTCACTTGATGTTGTTTATTTCACAATATTTGAACCCTTTGGCTGATACGTCTGTACGTCGACACATTTACCAAATAAAGTTATAGCTCGTGAGCCCCCAGACAAAATGAATATTTGTCGCGAATTGTTTTCACACCACGTGGCTGTCTCAAACACCGTTCATGTTCGTGCCTATGCGACGACACGTGTTACATTAACAAATCACAGTCACTTTAATTCAATGCGATGCACACCTTGTTCCACCGGCTAAATATTCACAAACACACAGTAGCACTCGATTTAACTTGGTACAGTCTACGACGAGCAACCACACGTGGCGATTGCCACAGACAAATCTAAAGTCACCACCTGGAGATCCACATGCCGACTGAATGCAGAGCGACGCCGCCCGGCCAGCCACTCCACGTGCTCTCCCGTCTCGTCACTTCCTGCCCTCGCGCGCGCGCGCGCGCGCCAAAAGCTCAACTGCCGGGGTTTTTTCCCCTACGTCATCAACTTCCCCATGTGAGCTGTTCTAATCAATTTGCCAACGTACAGCGCTCAGCCAATACATTTCTAAAACTTTACTTAAAATCAAAATAATTACACTACACATTAAATAAATTGTCTTCTTAGGTTTTTATATTGGTATAAACATACTTTGTACTATTTATCATAATCGTGCAATTTCTTATGTCACAGATAAGTGATTTAACTGAATACTTCAAGATAAAATATACAAGATTAATTGAAAATAAAATGAGAAATAGTTAATATATTATTTTTATAAACAAACATTGCCATGCTAGTTGTGTAACTGTCTTGTCTTCGTTGGTAATTTATTACTTTTCATTGTCAATTAAACATATTACGCCAGATGTGACTATATCAGCTAATGTATTGTTTATTTGTCAACAGGCTATTTTGTAATGAGGGTCTTAAAGGTTCCTAACTGCATCGTATTACTTCAAATGCCAGTAGTATTAGAATATTTGTGCATTGCACTGTGCCTGGCACTCGCCATTGTACCTCTCTCCCCTCACCGGAAACGAACTGGGAAATCCTAAGCTGGAACAAGCCACCAACGTCGGCCTGCTCGCTGGCCTCCCGTCAGCTACAAGCACACAGCAAATCTCAACGTGGAGAATTTCTACCTATGGCCTAACTATAAATGTTGTCACCCAACTGTGTACATACATTGCTACCATAATTAATAAGATTAAAATTGTGTAACATTTAGTGCATTGGCATGGTCAATGTTTGCAGTGAACTTCGTACTGATTAATTATCAAATGCTATTAATTACCAGTATTTCTATTGGGCGGTAATCTTACATCGTACAAGCATTTTATACTCGGTTTCATTTACAGATAAAATACATCTTCCCAAAATTCTCCCAATAAACCGAAGTAACCGAAGAAACAGGCGAGGCAACACTCACATTACGATTTATCTTGTAGGATAGATTAAGGGAAAGGAAACCTACTTTATTAATTTTTGTGGATCTGGAGAAAACTTTTGGCAATGTTGACCGGCATACACTCTTTCAAATTCTGTTGGCAGCAGGGGTAAAATATAGAGAGCGATTAGTTATATTGTAAGAAAATTGCCTGTTGGAGGTCGTCAAATAATCTCAAAATTTAGAATGCGTAATAGTATACTCTAGTAATAATAATTTCGTTATTGAATGTTGTAGCAAATCACAACTAATGGGTCGCAACAACACTTTCGCAGTGAAAGTTAAAAATTTTGAATAAAAAAAAAGATATTAATTAACTTGAAACAATCACTGTGGTAATTAATTAAGCTTGGCCCTATCTGACTTAGCATTGACTACAGCCTCCAACTAGCACCTCTTACGATTCACGAACAGCACAACTTCACTAATAAATTGTGTCAGAATTCATGTAGTGGTGATGGCGTGTTCGTGTTATAATCAAAATTGTAATAGCAGATAAACTCTGATTGCAATGATAATAGCTCAATACAGTGAAACTCCGTGGTGCAATGAGCTTCACAAATACTACAGTCAAAGTTCTCAATAATTTTGATATTATTGTTTAAAGCATTCAAGTTCCTTATAAAACTTTACGTAAACTATTTTTTTTTTTTTTAATTGTTTCCAGGGCCTGGGTAGCGTACGCGTGTAACTGGCTGAGCAGAGTTTGGCATTTAACGTATTTCATAAAAAATTATTTCAGTCAAGTCTGCTAAAACTACCGTAATACTTTGAATACTGTTAGCCTGGTTACTTTCTATGTAAATGAAACCAAATTTACTTTACTTTCAAACTCTCTTGCACTTTAATTACTAGTCTCTGTGGTTGTAACACGTTTAGCAATTCTTTAAATCGTCTAGCAATTTCTTTAGGACTGATCGTAATTTCTGTGAAAATGATTGAACTTGTTAGTCAATGTACAGGCTTGCATAATCAACATAATCTAATAATGGTGATAATGGGGTGACTACAACTACTTACAAAATTAAGACTGGTTTCAAAATAAGTCATGTATAATTGAACCAAAGTTCTGATTGGGTTGACACTACATTTACATGCATACAAAATAAAATGTTACAAAAGTACTCATCTGCTTTCGTCGTGAAGTCCAAACAAGACAGATATGATTACAATAGGTACTCTTACTACAACAACGATCACACTCTGTGACACTAGACTTGATACCAAACAATTACTTTTCTTGCACACATGGAAAAGGATTACACTGATCGAGTATAAATAAACTTATTTCGCACTTCGTTCAATACATTAAACAGCACGCCTCTCAGGCTTATTGCAATTGCATAAAACTCGCGCCACACTGCGCCTACCGTGCCTCTGCACCATCAACAAAACATCTACGTGTTTACTATAGCGAGTCCGCTCCGCGACTGCATTTATGTCTTTACTTTGGCGAGTCCGCACCGCGACTGCTTCAGCAGCGCGACACTCACAGCTACTACTTCTGTTCCAAAGACAGTCTTTACTACAGGTTCAACATTTTCTCTGGCGCATTGCTAACTTATAGCATAAGAATGTCCTTGCATTCATGCGGGTTTACACTAAATGATTCAATATAGAAAATGACGTTACATAAGAAATATATCTAGCATACAACAAATGAAAAATACATGAAATAAACAAATTTAAGACAATATATACATTACGTTAAATCAAACTAAGATACAGCGACAGGTGTACTCTTACAATATTCAACTTATACCAAAACTAGAATCGAAGGGCATGAAAGGGTCGCAGTCGTTGGGACGGGACAATGACAGGGTTATAGCCTTTCCCCAATGTTGTTCAATCTGTACATTGAGCAAACTGTGAACAAATGTAAGGAGAAATTTGGAGACGAAATTAAAGTCCAGGGAGAGGGAATAAAAACCTTGCGCTTTGCTAAATGTTCGGAAGTCCTTTCTAAAGCCATTGCCGACCGCGGTGGCCGAGGTGACTGAAGCGCTCCAGTCACGGTCTGCACGGCCACTACGGTCGGGGGTTCGAATCCCCCCCCCCTCGGGCATGGATATTTGTGCTGTCCTTAGGATAAGCTAGTTGATAAGTAGTATGTAAGTTTAGGGACTGATGACCCCGCTGTTAAGTCTCATAAGCTCTACAAACATTTGAACATTTCTAAAGCCATTTGTCTGAACTGTAGTGCACTGTATGGGAGTGAAACGTGGACGATAAGGAGTTCAGAAAAAAAGATGACAGAAGCTTTGGACTAATGATGAAGATTAGATGGGCGGACCACGTAACTAATCAGGAGGTGCTTAACAGAATAGTGGAGAAAAAAGGAATATCTAGCATATACTAAGAGAAGATACAGTTTGGTGGGACACATTCTGACACATCAAGGAATTGCCATTTAGCAGTAGAAGGAAAATCGTAGAGGGAGACCGAGGGACGAATACAGTAAGCGTATTCAAAAGGATGTAGGTTGCCGAGCGTATTCTCAGATGAAGAGAGTCGCACAGGAGAGGATAAAGTGGAGAGCTGCATCTAACCAGTCTGTTGACTGAAGACCACAACAACAAACCTAAGTTGGCAGTCCGCTTTACTCACAACTGTCCTTACATGTTCGTTCCACATCATATCGCTCTGCAATATTACACCTAGATATTTGAACGACGCGACTGCACCAAGGAGCTCACTACTAATGCTGCATTCGAATATTATGGGACTGTTTTTCTTACTCATGTGGATCACCTAAAATTTTGCTACATTCAGAGCTAGCTGTCATACTTCACAGCAACTAGAAATTTTGTTAACTCATCTTGTATGCTTTTACTGTCAATTAATGACGACACCCCCACCCCCCAATACACCAAAGCATCATCAGCAAACAGTCAGATAGAAAATAATAGCGGTCCTATCACACTCCCCTGGGGCACGCCTGACTATAAACTCGTCTCTGATGAATACTCGCTGTCGAGATCAACCTTCTGCGTCCTATTACTCAGGAAGTCCTCCAGCCAGTCACCAATCTGTGAACCTATTCCATATGCTCGTATTTTCGTTAGCAATCTGTAGTGCGGCACCGCGTCAAATGCCTTGTTGAAATCGAGAAACCAAAACTGCCTGTTGCCCTACATCCATGGCTCGCAAGATGTCATGTGAGGAAAGGGCAAGGTAAGTTTCACATGAACGATGTTTCCTAAACCCGTGCTGATTCATAGAAAGAAGCTTATCCGTCTCAAGGAACTTTTCTATATTTGAGCCGAGAATATGCACCAAAAGTCTACAAGAAACTGATGTCAACGATATCGGCCTGTAATTGTGTTGGTCTGTTTTTTCTACTGCCAACGGCCGTGCCGCAGTGGATACACCGGTTTCCGTTAGATGACCGAAGTTAAGCACTGTCGGGCTTGGCTGGCAGTTGGATGGGTTACCGTCCGGGTCTGCCGAGTGCTGTTGGCAAGCGGGCTGCACTCAGCCCTTGTGAGGCCAACTGAGGAGCTACTTGATGGAGAAGTAGCGGCTCCGGTCACGAAGACTGACTTAGCGGCCGGGAGTGCGGGGCGCTGACCACGCCCCCCTCCATACCGCATCCGTTGCCGCCTTCGGGCAGAGGATGACACGGCGGCCGGTCGGTACCCAGTAGGCCCCCTGAGGCCTGCTGGACAGAGTTTACAGTTCTTTCTCCTTTCTTATGAAAGGGAGTCACCTGCGCTGTTTACCATTCACTAGGAACTTTACACTGAATTAAAGATTTGCAATAAATGCAAATTGCATACATCTGCAGCTGTGACTTTTTTATTTATTTTATCTCATGGCTTTACAAGTGCAAGTACAAACATTAAGATGATTAAATTAAGTAAGACATAAGTTAAACGTTTATTACATTTAGTGTGTCTGTGTGCGCGCGCATTTGTGTGTGTGTATGTGTGTGTGTGTTTGTTTGTTTGTTTGTTTGCTTCCAATCTTGATAAAATTCTGCACTAGTGACCTTCAAAACAAGAGGAAAGTCACAGAGCGTTTACATTGAATGTCGTATTGTGGATTGCGGAGAGTACCCTCCCTATAGACTTCGACGCCATTGTACTGCTTTGTTTCGATCTTGATGTTATTTTGCACATTTGACGTACAGAGCAATAGGAACAACAAATGTTTGTTAAGCTTATGGGACTTAACTGCGGGGTCATCAGTCCCTAAACTTACAAACTACTTATGAGCTACCTTATAGAAAAGACGACACAAACATCCATGCCCGAGGGGAGATTCGAACCCCCAACGGGGAACGGCCTCGCGTATCACAGCATAGCGCTTGGCCAATCCGCCGCGGCTAGGAACAATACTGTATATGTATTCATTCAGAGAATGTTGGGGGATACACATATCGACACCAGTCTAAAGTTTTATTCCGATCTTGATGAAATTTTGCAAACTTTACTTTCAAAGAATAGTAACATCATTATCTACATAATATTTCAGCGGTGCATGGCTGAGGGTACCTTCTACACCGTTTCACCGATCACAGTGAAAGATAACACAAATAAATAAATATATTTCATAAACAGGGGTTGGAGGCGATGGACGTAGGAGGCGAAAGAGAAGACGGAAAGAGAGAGGATTAGAGAGAAACTTCGGGAACTCAAATGGGAATCGTTGGGGAAAAGGCGACATTCTTTTCGAAGCACACTCTTCAGCAAATTTATAGGCTCTGGATATGAAGCTGACTACAGAGCGATTGTACTGCCGCCTGCTTACAATTCGCGTAAAGGTCACAAACATAAAATGAGAGAAATTAGAGATGGTAAAGAAGAATATAGGCAATCGTTTTTCGCTTGTTCTATCGCGGAAACGAACAAATATCAAATCAATGGTACTGTATGAAGTACCCTTCACAACTCACCTTACGGTGGATGGCGGAATATGTTTATAGAAGTAGATGTAGATGAAATTGATTCTAGGGAAGAAGTGTTTCGGCAGTGCAACAAGTGTTTTCAAACGGTTTACGCAAGGCAACAACCCCCCCCCCCTTCCCCGTCCAAGAAGATCGACAACTCGTGCAAATGGAACTGCAGGACAGATCTACTTCCTACAGTGGAAGACATCGTACGTATTAGTGAAGGTACGTACGTCCATACTGAGGTGCAAAGTGAGAAACGTGTAGTGCACAGGTAAACGATCCACAGACAAAATAAGAGAGCAGCCATGGTATTATTTATCAGCGATCTCGCCTCAGTGGCCACGCCCATTACTCATACCGACTGCGCCTCCAGGGGACCTGTGCCAGCTCGATGGACACATAGACCGATGACCTTTGGCCGCGTTTCTATATAAATACTCGGACCGGGCGGGAAATCTGAATGACTGTCAAATACAAACCGACGTTCATCTGAACTGACTGTACGGATGACGGGATGGATTGCTTTCCGTAACAGAGCTTAAGCTCTGTTTTTAGTGAACTATTTGGGGGAGAGAGCGGATAATTAAATCCTAACGTTCCTTTTCCTCAGTTATCATGATACTGACAAAACAGCTGATCTTTCCATACTTTTTTCATCGTTTCTGCAAGTTTCATTTTTGCATCTGTGGTAGCGATAATGGGTGGACAGTCTACAGAGAACAAAAAAATGAACTGAAAGCAAAACATGGAATGATAAAGGCTAGAGGGGTACTTAAGGTGTATCAGTGGTAGTTGTAGTAACAACATTAGTCTTAGTGGGTGTTTCGTAGACAACAGATTTCAGGTGGCCCCAGAAGAAGAAATCAGTGTGCGTCAAGTAGGGATAGCGTGCAGGCCATGCCACTAGACCACTCCGCCCTATTCCTCACCAAAGGCTCCATCCAAATGCATTCGGACGGCATGTGCGAAGTTCACAGATGCACCATCGTATTGGTAACACATTTTTGTCATACAATGAGTAGAACTTGTTCCAATACCTGTGGCAGAGTTTCACGTAGAAAGGTATTTACTCGTGAATTCACTCACGCTATTAGTACATTTTCGATCAGTAAAAAGGTACAGTTTCGATACCCTAGTACAATTTCAATCAATGCTGTTTTTCAGTTTAGTCCGTCACGATTGGTTACCATAGACATAAGATTTTCCTACGCGATTTTTAAAGCCACCTCTTATTTTCTAGATGCCACGAAATCGAGCAGAAAATAAAATCTACAATAAATGGAGTCCAGCTGCATTAGATGAGGCAATAAAGAGTGTAATGAATGAAACATTTGAGCCTTCGAGCTGCTTCACAATTATATGATATCCCTTTCAGCACTTTACATGGTAAAGTGCAAATTAAAAAGAAAGTGCAAGCTGGATTAACTCCAACTAGTCCTATAGAAAACAAAATTGGTCATCCAACGGTACTCAGTTCTGAAATGGAAGATGCTTTGGTCCTGAGAGTTATTTGTAGACCAGCGCGGATTGGGTCTGTCGCCACTCCAGTTAAGAAAAGCTGCCTTTCGGTTAGCTGAAAAAGCAAGGTTGCTGGAATCGACTGGTTTAGGGCATTTGTTAAGAGACACACTCAGCCTGAGAAAACCCGAGCGTCTTTCGCGAGCCAGAGCTGGAGGCTTAAATAAAGCAGAAGTAAGTAAATATTTTCAGAATTTAGAGAAAATCTTAAAGGATTATGATTTGTTTGATTAACCAGAGTGTATTTATAATATGGATGAATCCGGCTTTTCTCTTAACAACAGACCCACAAAAGTAGTACTTCGTAAAGGAAAGCGAAAAATTTTTTTTCACTAACTATCGTGGAAAGAGAACTAAATGTGACTGTTGCTGCATGCATGAATGCAAGTGGTGCGTAATTACCACCAATGGTAATTTTTAAAGGAGTGAGAAAACGCCCTGAATTTCAAGATGGCTTACGTCCTGGTTCCATTACGGTGATGAGTGAATCGGGATACATTAATAAAGAATTGTTCATGGTCTGGCTGCGCCACTTCAACAAATACAAAACAATGGGTTGCCCTATTACACTTCTTATTGTTGACAACCATGGAAGCCACACCAGCTTCGATGCTGTAGAATATTGTCGGGAAAATGGGATAGAACTTTTTGGATTACCTCCGACAGTACACATGTACTGCAACCATTAGATAGCACTTTCTTCAAGTCCCTAAAGGCTCACAGAAGTGCAACTAACTGGATTCACTGCAATCCCAATGAAAGCATTATAAAACAGCAATTCTGTACTATTTTCTGTGATGCCTGGGGCAAAGCTGCGTCCATTGGGTGCGCAGTCAAAGGATTCCAATGTACAGGAATAATGCCCTTTTGCTCCTGCTCCTTCAATCTCCACCAGTCAAGCTACTAACAATTTCTCAGCATGATGCTCTCAGGGACATTTTGCCAAGTCCAGAGAAAAAATTATCGTCTCGGAAGAGGAAAACACAACCATCAGCTAGACTGCCTTCATATGAAAACCTGGATAACCTCCGCAGCAAGAGGAAACTTTTTCAACAGGGTACAAGGAAAACAATGAACAAATGCAACAAGAACAATAAACGGAAATGTACGCCTGTGAGTAATGATGAAAGAAGTTTACCAAGCTTCAATTCGCCAGCAAACAATGAAAATAATTGTGGATTTTGTTTATTGAATTATTATAGTGCAGAATCAGTAGCTAAGGGCGACTGGATTCGCTGCCAAAAATGCAATGTTTGGACCACGAAGTATGCGTTGGTGCCCGAGGGAAAAAGTGCTTTTAATGTGAAATATGCAAGTGATCAAAATTGTACCAGTAAGTGATCACAATTGTACCTAGTGTGGTGCATTTTCGATCGATTCTTCTCAATTCTGTAACCTGTTTTTGTGTTTATACCAACTTTTGTAATTGTATAATATTTGTGTTACATATTCATTAAAAATCCAAGAACAAATGCCATAGTTAAAATTATTTCTTTTCTCAATATATTTCCAGTTACAATAACAAGTGTCCGAAATGATCGCAATGGTACCACCTTACCCTATACCTACACAGACAACTCAGAAGTACTGTCCCACCTCGCAGCTACAGCCGAGTGCGGGAACAAAGAGATAATGTAGCGAGGTACGTGTATATCTTTGGCGGTTACTGCCAACCTAAGGAGGCGTACCAACATAACACTCAGTTTGTGGCATCTAGGACCACCGTCTAGTGCCACCCTTTTATAGAACACAGTGCACTACAGGATCTAGTGCCGCCGTCTAGGGCCATCCTTATGTCTTGTACCTCTGTACAAACCTATTTCAAAACTAACAATAAAATGCTCAGGATGACTGGACATGTGTTGAGACATTGAGGATAGCCTCCTTGGTGTAAGAAAGGCTGAAACGTCTCACCATGAGTCGTTTCGTGGCAGTACTGGCTCGTCCCTTGGCTACCCGTATTAATACTGGCACCGCTGACTTTCGGTGCAGTTTTGAAACTTTACGTTCGAGGAGACCGAGCAGTAACATTTATTATAATTTACCATTTGCAGTGTCATGATGGAGACAACATGTGTGACTCTTCAATTTTAATCTGTTTTATTGATTTTTATATTTTACATATGATTCGATATTTTGATCTGCACCTTTATTTTATAATATGTCAGACTTATATCCCGATGTTAATTCCTATCTGTCCTGTTTTGCATGAAAGAGTGAGTGTCTCTGCTTTGGATTTACAATATGACTGGCAGACTAGTGCTTCCGTCTGCTGAAGCTACAGTTTGACCAATCTACATCTACATCTCCGCAATCCACCGTGAGGTGCGCGGCGGAGAGTACACTATACCACTACTAGGCCTTTCCTTACCTATTCCACTCCCAAACAGAACTAGGAAAAAAAAAGAATGCCTATTTGCCACTGTACGAGCCCTAATTTCTCTTATCTGGACTTTGTGATCTTTACGCGAAATGTAAGTAGGCGGCAGGAAGATAGTTCTACACTCATCTTCAAATTCTGGCCCTCTAAATTTCCTTAAAAGAATTTCTCGAACGTCGCCTTTCCTCCAGCGATCCCCATTTGAGTTCCCGGAGCATTTCTGTAACACTCGCTCATTGGTGGAACCTACCAGTAACGTACTTAGCTGCTCGCCTCTGAACTGCATCCATGTCTTCTTTTAAACTGATCTTCTGCGGGTCGCAAACACTCGAGCAATATTCAAGACGTGGTCGTACAAGCGTTTTATACGCGGTCTCCTTAAATTCCCCAAATTATTCCAAAAATTCTACCAATAAACCGACGTCGTCTGTCAGCCTTACTCACAACTGCCCTTACATGTTCGTTCCATTTCATATCGCTCCGCATTGTTACGCCTAGATATTTGAAAGAATCGACTGCATTAAGACGCTCACTACTAATGCTGTATTTGAACAATATTGGATTGTTTCTCTTACTCATGTGCATACCTTACGCATTTCTACGTTTAGAGCTAGCTGCGATTCTTCACACAAACTAGAAATTTTGTCTAAGTCATCCTGTATGCTATTACAGTCAATGAAAGACGACACCCTCCCATACACCACAGCATAGTCAGCAAACAGCCTCAAATTACAACTTAGTCTGTCCATCAGATCATTTATATAGATAGAAAATAATAGCGGTCCTATCACACTCCCCTGGGGCACTCCTGACGATACAATCGTCTCTGATGAACACTCGCCGTCGAGAACAACATACTGAGTTCTATTACTTAGGAAGTCTTCCAGCCAGTCACAAATCTGTGAACCTATTCCATAAGCTCGTATCTTCGTTAGCAATCTGTAGTGCGGCACCGCGTCGATCGCCTTTTTGAAATCGAGAAAAACACAGTCTGCTTGTTGCCCTTCATCCATGGCCCGCAAGATGTTCAAATTTTTGTAAATCTATCGGACCAAACAGCATGGTCATCAGTCCGTAGCTTACAAACTACTTAAACTAAGGTAAACTAACCTAAGGACAAAACACACACACACACACACACACACACACACACACACACACACATGCCCCAGGGAGGACTCGAAGCTCCGACGGCGAGCAACGGTGCGCACCGCAGCGAGGCGCCCTAGACCGCTCGGCTACTCCAGCGCGGCTCGCAATATGTCATGTGAGGAAAGGGAAAGCTGATTTTCACACGAACAATGTTTTCTAAACCCGTGCTTCTAGCAGAGGCTTTTGTCAGCCACAGGTCGTTAAGTTGGTGTTAGAAGAGACCGCTCTGGTCATTTCGTTAGCGACAGGTGGTTTGCTGGCTGGAGGCCAGCAGTCGTCATCAGCCCGCTGATCACTGATAAGGTAACATCGTTTTGCAAGAGCGATCTCTTTCACTTATGTGAAGTTTGAATTCTATAAGTCTTCAGGCTATATGAAGTTCTCTAATAGTTTCCTTTCCAGATCTAGCGAATTCACGATTTGTTTAGTACAGGAAGTGGTGTTATTTTCCGATTTTGCTTTGTTTACCTGGGAACTTTCTTTGTTCCCATGAGACTTGTGAGGTGGGAGATGGTTTGAATATTCACTTGTTAGTGTAATTGTGCGCATAATTGTGACTTCGTGTACTTGTTCTAATATTCTTGCCGGCTTCTTAAACTTATTTGAGAATTTCTTTGTGATAACATTGCCTATTCTATGTTGCACCCACTTGTTCAAGATTCGGTAACTAAACCATCAGCTCGATTCTTACAGATTCCATTTATGAACATTTAACTTTTCAGAATATTTTATTTTTCAATTGCTTTGCTCACCCGCTTCAGCTAAGAATTTCAGAAGTGTGTAAAACCTTACTTGTTTCCGATGAACCACGTGTTACCATTTCATTGCCCGTGTGATTTGTAATTTCGTTCACGGTATGCCCGAGTTAAATTTATTAGTAACCTAGACGGTCGGTAGTGATTTATTTGCCTTGCGTGTATATTGTAGGATGCTAGGTTTAATTCTTGCTGTTCTACAAGGTTTAATGTGTTAATGTGTTGCGAGTGTAATCCTTTCTTTTCCTCCCACATTTTATATGATACCGGGAATAGGCACCAGCAATCAGGATGGAATTCTTTCATGTTTGATTCTGAAATCTATAATAAATAATAGTTCCAGTTAAATTTTAACCTTCCTGCACCTCCACTTCACCAGTGCATTTGATGTTTCATTCTTGGCATTTCAGCCGTCCATTTCAGTCAGGACCCTAGTACAATTTATTAGAGTGAAACGCAATTTACTGATTCCCGCCAGTAGTACTTCAATGTTGTACCGAGGCCTATCCTCACACTATCTTTGTGGCATTTTCTTAAAGAAATTAAAGAAACTGTGCAGGTGGTATCAGTACTGAAAGTCAGGCTTGGGGAACTTCGGCTAAAAGTTCCACGTGCTCATGCTAGCAACGAAGTACACATCATATAATAGGTTTCAAGGCAGATATATGAATAGATTCAATAAATATCTAAGGACTAGTATCCAAACGCTACTCTGACAAGAAGACTACTCATGGGTAACGGATTTTAGAATATTTTTGTATTTATAGTACGTGAAGTTCAGGACTTAAATAACAATCAGCCAAAGCCATTCGACGCAACTCTCAAAAATTCTCGAGGAAATCGTCTTTGAAGTTTTGTAAGTACACGTAAGTACCAATAAGTAAATCAGATGTCGCAGCTCAGTTTTCATATATAATTGTTATTTTTACGAAAGACGCACGTATTTTTGTTTATTCGTAATTTTACAAGATTTATAAAAGGTTGTTAATAATGATAATTTTATTAAAAAAAACATAAGTTCCTTTTTTTACAGCATTGACATCACCAGTAGTTGACGACTGTTGTCTTTGATTGTTCCGTTTGTGAAGAGCTACGACACTGTTTCTGGAGTCACCTCCGTAGTTACTAATAGTTACTAATGGCTCTCCAAGCAACTAACCTACTCAACCATCGTTTTAGGTGACGACAAGGTGTTCAGGTCGTCTACATAAACATAATCAAAAAGTGACAAACACGTGGAATTAGAGATCACAAAATGTTTTATATAACTGAATTCGATAACAACGAAAAAATATGTCTCAGCAGGATTCGAAACAATGACGCTATGGTTGTAAGGCCACGATGCTACCACCTCAGGTACACCGACAGGTACTGCAACTGTTTGAAGTTTTGCAAGTACATATAAGTACAACAATTAAAAGTCGATTTTCTCGAGAATTTTTTTAGAGTTGCGTCGAATGTCTTTGGCTGATTGTTATTTAAGTTCTGATCTCCACGTACCATATATATATATATATATATATATATATATATATATATATATATATATATATATTCTAAACTCCGATACCCATATTGTCCCTTGTGAGATGAAGAGATCATTACAAAAGAGGAAGTCAATGAGGTTTGCATCAAACCGATCGTAAGTATGATGCATAAAAAAACTTACAAATTACCTAGGGGTAATGTGGAAACATGTTTAGCTAGTAATATGGGATCATTACTGTCGTGTACTGTATATATTCTTCCACGTCTGCCCCAAGATGACTATGTTCCTCAAGTTACAAAACACAGCAAGGCACCTCACTATAACGTTATCCCTCTACCTACGATTAAGTAAAAGGCCAGAAGTATTATGTTCTGATATGAGGGCCGCGCAGGAGTAGCCGTGCGGTCTGGAGCGCCACGTTACGGATCAGGCGGCCTCCCGCGTCGGAGGTTCGAATCCCCCCTCGGGCATGGTTTGTGTGTTGTTATTAGATTAGTTTAACTTAGTTTACGTAGTTTGTAAGCTAGAGACTAATAACCAAGCAGTTAAGTCCCATAGATTTACAAACATTTGAACATCTGATACGAGGATTGCTTACACACGGGTGCCGCTGACTTTATAATACATTAAATATTTTTCTTTTACATAGTGCTGTAATTTTGGTAATAAAGAAGTCGCATGACAATCAATTACTTTTAATTTCTTACGTTGTTTCTTGTCTGCCCTATTACTAAAATTAGAAAGCATTCTCAAGTGGTATTCTTCACAATCCCCTTTCGCAGCTCTTAGCCTGACCAATAACTTTCTGATTAGAATAAAGCTATTGACTCTTTATCTCGAAGCTTATCCCGCAGCTTGCCACTATAGACTCTCTGCAATCTTCTTTCTGCATTAGCCTTTTGTCAGAGTCTCAGTGCCCCTCTTTACTCGTTCAGCATAAAAGGGTCTGCCTTATCACCCTGCCGTACTCTCGACCTCCAAGCGATCGAATCCAATATATTCTCCAGAGGGAAATTAAACGCTGTGGCAGACGCCAAATCCTGCAGCCTCGCCAACGCCGATCTTCGTCCGCGTCCATTAGACATCACCAGTTGCAAGTGACCCGACACTAAAACCGCACATCCGATTTTCGAAGACTACCATTTTAAGGGACGAAAGAACCTTCCTTCGACCTGTAAATGAGATTTAATACACTCTAAGAAAACGGAAAACACACCACGAAGGATTTGGGCAAATCGTTCACAAACTGATTTTCACACAGGTATCAACAGATGACGAATAATTGTAAAATTTGACGTCCGAATAATTAATGTTTCTTGATGATTATGATGATCGAGTGGCATTTTTGGCCGTTAGACTACAGCTGGGATCGTGTTCTACATCTACATCTACATATATACTCCGCAATCCACCGCAAGGTGCGTGGCGGAGGGTACACTGTACCACTACTAGGCATATCCTTTCCTATTTCACTCCTAAGTAGAAAGGTGAAAAAAAAAAAAAAAGAATGCCTCTATGCCTCCGTAAGAGCCCTAATTTCTCTTATTTTGTCTTTGTGTTCACTACGAGAAATATAAGTAGGTGGCAGCAAGATCGTACTACACTCAGCTTCAAATTTCGGCCCTCTGAATTTCCTCAGCAGAAATTCACGAAAAGAACGTCGTCTTTCCTCCAGCGATCCCCAATTGAGTTGCCGGAGCATTTCCGTGACACTCGCGCATTGGTCGAACCTACCGGTAACAAACCTAGCTGCACGCCTCTGAACTGCTTCTATGTCATCCTTTAAACTGATCTGCTGCGGGTCCCAAATACTTGAGCAATACTCAAGACGTGGTCGTACAAGCGTTTTATACGCGGTCGCCTTTACAGATGAAGTACATCTTCCCAAAATTCTCCCTATAAACCGAAGTCAGTTTTCCGCCTTACTCAAAACTGTCCTTACATGTTCGTTCCATTTCATATCGCTCTGCCATGTTACGCCTAGGTATTTTAACGACACGACAGCATCAAGAAGCTCACTACTAATGCTGTATTCGAACGTTAGGGGATCGTTTTTCCTACTCATGCGCATCACCTTACATTTTTCTACGATGTTTGTAAACGCAAGGGAGATAACTACGTCGGTCATCAGTCCCTATGCTTACAAACTACCTAAACTAACTTAAAGTAATTATGCTAAGAATAACACAAACACCCATGCCTGAGGGAAGACTTGAACCTCCGTCGGCGAGCAACCGCACGCTCCGCAGCGTAGCGCCTTAGAACGCTCGGCCACTCCTCCGCAGCGACCTGCCTGGTGGAGATCTTTTTACATGAAGCCACTTCGGCGTATTGGTTCGAGCAAAGGTGAGATCTTTTTACATGAAGCCACTTCGGCATATTGGATCCAGCAAAGGTAAAGAAGTCACTTTATTTTATTGCACGAGAATAAAGAAGTGGCGAAATTTGAAAACCCAAAATGTAGTACGAGGGTAAGTCAAAAATTATTCCAGATTTCGAATTATAAACAGAGGCCAGAGTGAGTAACGTTGAAATAGATATCCTCGGAGTAGTCAAGCGACTTAAATGTTCAAAGGTTTGTAGAGCTTATGGGACTTAACTAAGGGGTCATCAGTCCCTAACCTTACAAACTACTTATGAACTAGCTACTACTAAGGACGGCACAAATATCCATGCCCGAGGGGGGATTCGAACCCCCGACCGTAGTGGCCGTGCAGACCATGACTGGCGCGCCGCAGACCCCTCGGCCACCGCGGCCGTCCAAGCGACTTAAATCACTTAACAAGAACGCGTCTTCTGATCCGGACTGTATATCCATAAGATTTCTATTTGATCATGCTGAAGCGATAGCTTCTTACTTAACAGTCATATACAACCGCTCGCTCAAAGAACGATCTGTACCATAAGACTGGAAAGTCGCACAGGTCACACCTATATTCAAAAAATGCAGTGTGACCCACTAAACTACAGGCCTATTTAATCGACGTCAATTTGGAGCAGGGATTTGGAACATATCATGTATTCAAATATTAGGAATTATCTCGAACAGGATGATCCATTTGACCCAAGGTCAACAATGATTTAGAAAATATCGTTCATGTGAAACACAACTAGCTCTTTATTCACACGAAGTGATGAGTGCTATCGACAAGGGATCTCAAATTGATTCCGTATTTCTTAATTTTCAGAAGGCTTTTGGCATCGTAAGTCACAAACGGCTGTTAATCAGATTGAGTGGTTATGGTATATCGCCCCAAATTTGCGGATGGACAGGGGATTTCCTGTCAGAGAGGACACAGTTTGTAGTAATCGATGATAAGGCATCGACTAAAACAGAGGTGACATCGGGCGTTCCACAGGTTAGTGTTATTGGTCCTCTGCTGTTCCTTATTTAAGTAAACGATTTTGGGAAATTTTAAGCTGCTTCCTTAGGTTGTTTGGAGATGACGCTGTCATTTACCGTCTAGTAAAATCATCTGAATATCAAAACCAACTACAGAACAATCTAAATAAGATATCACTATGGTGTAAAAATTGGCAATCGACTCTAAATAATGAGAAGTGTGAAGTCGTCCACATGAGTACGAAATGAAATCCTTTTAACTTTGTTTACAAGATAAATCGATCAAAATTGAAGTCCTTAAACTCCACAAGTACCTAGGAATTTTTATTACTTCACACTTAAAGTGGAACGAACACGTAGATAATGTCGTGGGAAAGGCGAACCAGAGACTGCGTTTTATTGGCAGGACCCTTAATAGATACAACAGAAGTACTAAAGAAACTGCATACACTACGCTTTTCCGTCCTTTTTTGGAGTATTGCTGCCCAGTGTGGGATCCTTATCAAGTGGGTTTGACGGAGAACATCGACAGAGTCCAAAGAAGGGTCGCTCGTTTTGTATTGTCACGATACAGGTGAGACAGAGTCATGGAAATGATACAGGATCTGGGATGGTAATCATTACAAGAAAGGTTTTTATCACTGCGGCGTGGTGTATTTACGAAACTCCAATCGCCAACATTCTCCTCATACGGGAATAATGTCTTCCCACAGCGAAGTGCATCCTAATGGATTGAGAAATTAAAGAAAACGGTCGCACTAGTGTCAAGCATGGGGAAAGTGCCGGACGAACATCAACGGCCACAGATGATGACAACGCTGAGGTTACAAGTGTCATGGTTCTTTTAAACAGACGAGTGGCTGTTGACGTGAAGTGGTACATTGTCTGCAAATTAGTCATGGTTCTGCCTATGAAAACATCACAAGTCAAAGCTTACAATTCGAAGCAAACGTTGAGGACTACTGTCGAAAGGTGTTGTTGCACGACCAAGCCTGTCTACGTACAGCTGCTCACAATGCTGACACGCTCCGGAAGCTCACGTTTGCAGTAATGGCTCATCCTCCGTACGGTCCTGATCTTGCCCCTTCTGACTAGTGTGGTCCACTCAAATGTTTGTAAATCTGTCGGACTCAACTGCCTGGTCATAAGTCCGTAGCTTACAAACTACTTAAACTAAGGTATACTAACCTAAGGACAACACACACACCCATGCTAGGAAATCCTAAGATCACACAGCTTCCTGCTGTGATTTCCAATCGTAGTCTCTCGTAAGCTAGTTAAAAGAAATCGGTTGTATGCTGTTGTTATGGGTTGCCCCTTGTTTCTTCTCTGACGTTGGTTACGTCCTCGCCTTTTTCAGCAGAGCTGAATCTACGTGTTTCCTCTGCTTCCTTCGCCCCTTTATCTTCGGGTCATAGTGATGCGGCCAGAACGTAAATGAGGTGATTAAGCAGATGAAAAACGTAAACTGTATTTTCCTGATCGATTTGCAGCATTTCACCTACCTCTACGATTCGCCGGGCTTCTTGTTTGTTAATAGCAGTTGTGAAACCCGTAGGGTTCGACCTTCTTCATCTTCAAAATGCTCAACGTGTTGAGAATTGATGCCTGACTGTTTCTCGCTTTTTGACGATTGCCTACATTGTAACGGCATCCTCTCCTTTTGTGATTATCCAACGAGGTGGCGCAATGTCAACACAGTGGATTCCTATTTGGTGCTCCAAAGCCACGTATCT
This sequence comes from Locusta migratoria, assembly GCA_026315105.1. NCBI lineage: Eukaryota > Metazoa > Arthropoda > Insecta > Orthoptera > Acrididae > Locusta > Locusta migratoria. The sequence goes on along the minus strand of CM048744.1, from coordinate 218,721,819 downwards.
AGATTTAGGTTTTTCCGTGATTTCTTTAAAACACTCCAGGCAAATGCCGGGGTCGTTGCTTTGACAGGGCACGACCAATTTCCCTCCCAATCCTTGCGCAAAAATTCCAGCGTGAACTCCGTATCTAATGATCACGCTTGTTTAAGGGACGATAAACACTAAGCTTCCTTCCTTATCTCCTTCCGTCTTTTTGTGATTCCCAGTTCCTCACAAAAAGACAGTTTTCCTCTTCCTTCTTCGTGATTCACACTTGTTTTATCACAGTGGAAGTATCTGCGTTATCTAACCACAGTGCCACATCATTGACGCTTACAAGGACTGTCAGCGTGGTATTCCCGTTCATATGAATAATTCTGATTACCATACGACACTCGTTAATAGTCTGTGCCATTTCGTTCTGGCTCCTCTGTGCGGTTATGTCAGTCTGTACCAGTACTACAGGCGTGTAGCTGCAAATGAACAACAACTTAATTGCGTAACTTTATTTTCAAAGAGATAATGAAAACTTTATGACCTCCCGTCGGAAAAGTATGTTTTCTGTTCCTTTTTTCTTTTCAAACTTCAAAATGTTCAAATGTTTGTACATCTAAGGGACTTATCTCCTCTGGTTATCAGTCCCTATCCTTATAAAATACTTAAACGAAGTTAAACTAGCCTAATCACAAACAAACCCACACACACACGCACACACCCATGCCCGAGGGAGTACTCGAACCTCCGCGGCGAGCAACCGCGTGAACCGCAGCAAGGTGCTTTAGAATGCTCGGCCACTCTACAGCGGCTTTTCAAAATTCATTGCATACCAATGAGAAGGAATATTGCGACATTCGTTTGTGATATATTTTAATCAAAGTAAAAGAAAACAACGAACAGAACAAGCTAACAATATATTCCTGCTGCTTTTTTAAAATACATCGGGTGATAATCAAAGGAACGATTTTATTCTTTTATCTCTAAATTATGCCCAATAGTCCTGAAGTCCTTCGAGAAGGAAGAGAATGGCAGCTTAAAATATTCAAATGTTTGTAGAGCTTATGGGACTTAACTACAGGGTCTTCAGTCCCTAAACGTACCGACTACTTATGAACTAGCTAATACTAAGGACGATACAAATATCCATGCCCGAGGGGGGATTCGAACCCTTGACCGCAGTGGCCGTGCAGAACGTGACTGGCGTGCCGCAGACCGCTCGGCCACCTCGGCCGGCATGGCGGCTTACTTTTTCATTATTGTAGTTACGAATTTGCGCGCATTGTTGTGTTTCATTTCTTTGAATCCCCTGTGTTAATTAAGTAAATTAAAATTAGCAATACGGCAAGATAAAATTATGAGTGAAACCAAATAACAAGAAAGTGTTGGAACTCGTGTTATTTAAATATCAAACTGTTTTAATTTTTTATTTTCGATCTATGAAGAAGTATAGATCGCATTTGGTAGACACAAAGGGAACGGTAAGTGAGTTAGCTAAGAGCTAAGCCACAGGGGCATGCTTCCCGTTACGTTCTCCCAGTTGGGCCGGGTGACGCAACGGCGTGTGACGTAACATGCAGCCCCTGGCTAAGCGGCTTACCCGCGTAACATGGCCACTGGCCGACGCCTCCGGCTTCCTGGAAAGCGGGTGCGGTTGCCACTGCTCGCAGCCCGCCACATATCACACCATCCACTTTAGCCTCACGTGTGAGCTCTCCACCAGAACAGGCCGATACAACTAAAGCTCGCCCTTTTCCTGTGGACTCGAAAAGACCCTCCATAAATGTGAATGTCTGTTCGGTGTACGTTTATCACGTCTGAACCACAAGATATAAAGAGCTAAAAAATTTGTACAGTTACTAATGGCTACCCAGTCAGCCCTGAGATCACTGGCAGCTCCTGCAACAAGGTCTAAAATTGTTGCAGAATGTCACAGGGTTCTAGTGGAGCTAGGGGAAAGCAATAGAGTAAACCTATTGTGGGTCCCTGGCCACTCGGGTATCAGTGGCAACGAACATGCCGACAGATTAGCCAGGATGGGGGCAGAGACTCCATTTATTGGACCGGAACCTGTCCTGACAAACACTAAAGCAATGATCAAATTGGAGCTACGTAACTGGCTCAGAAGACAGCACGTAGAATATTGGACCAAAGTCCATCAACAAAAACATGGCAAGGTAATGATGCCAAAGCCATGTTTTAAAAGAAGCTCTGCAATCCTGGGTCTGAACAGGAGAGAGATTAGACTTATGGTTGGGTTGCTGACAGGCCATGGGAATTTCAAAAAACACCTACATACAATGGGAATAACAGAAGAGGACCCTAAATGTAGGCTCTGTGATGACGGTGATGAAACTGCATCACATCTAATCTTCGAATGCATTGCATTGGAGAGTAAAAGGCACAGAACATTTGGGACAACCAGACCCGAAGTAAATGTGTCTAATAAAGAACTGGTAAGGGGACTCCTTGCACTGTTCAAGGGCATTGGTTGGCTTTACTAGACATACAGGGAGCGATACCGCACAATAAACTCAGTTTCGGTGCGAGCAGTGGCGGGTTGGACCAACACTGTTTTAGCTTCCCTGAAAAAATCAAATCAAATCAATGGCTACCCGGGGAACGCTTTAGACACGGTTTTATGGCGATCGGATAGATATTCGGTGTACGCTTATCACGTCCAAACGACAAGACGCAGAGACTTAACAGTTTCTAATTTATACCTGAGGAAGTGTTAAGTGCCATCGACAAGGGATCTCAAATCGATTCCATATTTCTGGATTTCCGGAAGGCTTTTGATACTGTACCCCACAAGCGGCTTCTAATGAAATTGCGTGCTTATGGAATATCTCCCCAATTGTGCGATTGGATTCACGATTTCCTGTCAGAAAGGACACAGTTCGTTGTAATTGACGGTAAGTCATCGAGTAAAACAGAAGTGATATCTGGCGTTCCACAGGGAAGCGTTATTGGTCCCCTACTCTTCCTCGTGTTTATAAACGATTTAGGAGATAATCTGAATAGCTCCCTTAGACTGTTCGCGGATGATGCTGTCGTTTATCGGTTAGTGAAGTCAACAGAGGATCAAAAGCAACTGCAAAGCGATTTAGACAAAATTTCTACTTGGTGCGAAAATTGGCAATTGACACTAAATAAAGAAAAGTGTGAAGTAATACACATGACCACTAAAAGAAATCCGCTGAACTTCAATTACGCAATAAATCAGTCAAACCTTAAGGTCGTAAATTCTACCAAATACCTAGGAGTTACAATTACGAACAACTTTGACTGGAGAGAACACATAGAAAATATTGTGGGGAAGGCGAACCAAAGGTTACGTTTCATTGGCAGAACGCTTAGACGATGCGCCAGCTCCACCAAAGAGACTGCCTACATCACACTTGTGCGTCCTCTCTTGGAGTACTGTTGCCCCTTGTGGGACCCTCACCAGGTGGGACTGACGGAAGATATTGAGAAGGTTCAGAGAAGGGCAGCTCGTTTTGTTTTATCACGTTACGGGGGGGAAAGCGTCACGGAAATGTTGCACGAATTGGGGTGGAAATCATTAAAAGAAAGACGTTATTCATTGCGGCGTGATCTGTTTGCGAAGTTTCAATCACCGACTTTTAGTTCTGAATGTGAAAATATTTTGCTAGCACCCACCTACTTAGGGAGACATGACCATCCCAATAAAATAAGAGAAATCAGATCGAAAACGGAACGATTTAGGTGTTCTTTCTTCCCGCGCGCTATTAGAGAATGGAACGGTAGAGAAAAGTTATGAAGGTGGTTAATGAACCCTCTGCCAGGCACTTAAATGTGATTTGCAGAGTATCTATGTAGATGTGGATGTAGATGTAGATGTAGATGTAGATGAAGGCTTTAGGCACGGTTTTATAGCGATCTGATAGATATTTAGTAATTTGAAGAAGATAACACGAAATGCGGAACAATAATTACTCTTTGAATATTATATTTACTCTTTGAAAATGGTTTTATTGGTTGCATTGTTGCTTGAGGTTGATAATGATAAAAGGGTGGAGTATATCGGGATGGAAATTATCGGTATGTGTGTGTTAATATTTCGGTGTGCAGCGAAAACTACAGAACGCAAACGAATGGTGTGTGTGTGTAATTGTTGTCCGAAGTCTCCAGTTGTACGCCATAGCAGTTCCATGCCGACAGCTATAAGGGGGTGGAAGATATGGTGGTTGAAAGTCGTCAAATTATTTAAAAAATTCGGACTGAAGGCCAGCGATGACGTTTCCGACTCTATAGCAACGAGGTTACGTACAGCGAATCTTTGGTCTATGCGTGCTACAATGTCTTCAGCTCTTTCTCTGTAAGGATAAGCATACGAATAAGTAAATATAAGAATAAATAAATAAGGCAGTAAAAAAAGAAATTTCTTTTAATACATCTCGTTAAAAAAATTGATTTCTCGTTTCGCGCATTACATCAAGTGATCCATATTATTACAAACATTATTGTTGAATTTCCTGATTGGATTCTTCAAAACGAGTACATTTTTACCTGTGATTTCTTATATATTCTCTAAAATATGGAACATGTTATTAGAAAAAAAAGGAGATGGACAGAGAGAGAGTAGATAGGAAATGTACTAACTCAAGGTTGGAATAAATAAATAAATACACGGGCAACGCCGAGTTTTGAGCTAGTAACTTAATATAAAAATCATATACAGGGTGAAAAGTATTTAAACCGACAAACTCTGGAATGTTGTAGGGGACATCAAAACAAATATTTTTCCCTCACGTCATTTTTTCCCATGAGAACTATTTAAACCGATAGAGGATGAGTTCTCTGGTGGTAAATTAATTAAACCAACAACCACTTTTCCATTTTTTGTTCCCAAGAGACAACACATTAACACAACCCAATTTCAATTACAGTAGATTTTCAGAAATGCCTCCATTGGCACGTAAACAAAGGTTACGCCGTCGGATCATGTTCTGTCTGACACGGGCAAAAACTCGAGTAGTGTCCTGAAATTGTTCCTGGTGCGGTTAAATTGTACGACGTTTGTCGCCAGGCTCCAGTGGCTATGTTGGCACCAATGGTAACTGTGGCAACTCAGATGACAACTTCAATTAAAATGAAAATTATTTTTTTTCTGAACAGACAATGGTACCTACAAGAACCTGTCAACCATAGACCAGGTACAGTATTAATTTTGCTGCGAGTGGAAGGAGCAGCAATAACATTTACTCTGTAGCTCGCGAAAATTATTAACGCAATTCTACACTCATTATTCATCTGTTGCCAACATAAGCACTGGAGCCCGGCGAGAAGCGTCGTAAAGTTTTACCCCTGCTGTTGCTACTATCCGGGCAACCAGAAACTCTTTTGGTGCAACAGGAGTTGCGTAAACAAGGTTGTGCATCTCTTCAAATGTTCAAATGTTTGTATAGCTTATGTGAATTAACTACGGGGTCATTAGTACCTAAACTTACAAACTACTTATGAAGTTGCTAACACTAAAGACGTCACAAATATCCATGCCCGTTGGGGGATTCGAACCCCCGACCGTAGTGGCCGTGCAGACCGTGACTGGCGCGCCGCAGTCCCTTCGGCCTCCGCGGTCGGCTATGCATTTCTCGCCACACAAAAAAATCCAGAGGAGACACATCTGGGAATCGAGCAGGCCATGGTACGGGACCGCCTCTGCCATTCCACGTTTCTGGGAACCGTCGGTCCAGGAATCTACGCAGACGACGAATGAAATGTGCCGGCGCCCCGTCAGGTTGGAACCACATGCGTTGTCTTGTAGGGAGCGGGACGTCTTCCAGCAATTCTGGCAATGCTCTGGCGAAAAAATTGTAATAGTGCCTGCCATTTAACACGACCTCCACCGGTTTAAATACTCCTCAAAGGAAGTAATGACATTAGGAAAAAATATTTGTTTTAGTGTCCCCTACAACCTCCCAGAGTTTGTCGGTTTAAATACATTCACCCTGTATAGTAGAAAAAAGCACATCTGCAAAGACGACATCTGTTTTGATCCGATGACGGCAGACGGCGCTTGCTGGATAGTACTGTGTGTCCGCAAAGTTTCTCTCCGCAGTGGCAATCTATGCGAGCCTCGCGTTTCGGGGCGTATAAGGTTGGCAGCACAGACAAAGCGCAGCTGCACGTGTTCCGTGGACCTGCTGTGGTAGTAGGTGGGGATAGTGTTTTGTGTGCGCTACAGCTGTTACTTGTGTTACTGTCTTGTTCTTGTACACGCTGAGTGTCAGAGGTACCAACAGGGGGGCTCGTGATGCATACCGCGTCATTGAGACGGCGCGACTTGTGCATACGAGACGTATGCCTCAACGAGCTACACGGACCGCAGCGCGCTCCAGCGACAATTGACGGCGGCATCAGGTTGTGGAATCACACTGTTTACCAAATCAAAAGAGGAATTCCTGTTTTACCTTTATTAAATCGCTTATTTCCACGCTTGTGCATACGTTCGTTATGTTCTCTGATATAGACCTACATAAATAACGAAATATCTATGAACAAAATATTCTTATTAAAGTCGCATATTATGTCAATAAGTGCAGCGAATTATAATAGTTTCGTGACAAACTGTGCGATAGAAAGTTAGAAAAGACCTTCAGGTGAGGCAACCATTATTGCAACAGTCTCGCTTTTTAGTAAAACTTTAAGGTCATTCTTCCACAGTCCATGTTATTATTCAGTAAAAGAAAGTTAAGAACGTGTCAAATGCAATACGTGAAACAATAAAGTGCGTATTTGGTTCCAAGTAAGGTGCAAACTGTCCTGTTCATAAAACGAACGCAACAAACTCACACGTCGAATATTATGCAGTATATTTCTATGAAATTTATAGGAAAGTCTTTGAGTCTCTGAAGTAAACGAATAAAAGAAGAAAAAATAATTGCTTCGGAGGAGCCTTAAAGTAGCGCCGTCGAACATCTGCCATCTTACAGTCCACGTCTGTTATGCCTACACTACGCCAACTAAAGTATCTTGGTATCATCGACGAAGATAATAGACGTTGCGGTGTAACCATGTTATCCTTGCCTGTTCATTGCAAAACACCACAAGAATATATAAGTTTGTAATGGTTTTAGGTAATGTTGAGTCGGGTTATTAGAAGTCTGCTATTTAATTTGCTCCTTGGCTTATGAGACCCAGCTAGTCTGTTCCTCAACCAAGAAGTCTCTTTCTTGAGGTAGCAGGCATCTGACAACCGTAGCCAAAGTTGATGAGAGCGTGAGAGGAAGAGAAATTATCATTTCAATACAAAAATGCTTCTTCTACTCAAATGAAAGTTGTATGTCGGAAACAAACAACAGTACTCCTTTATTGTACTGTGACTTACAGAACTTCATTAACACTATATCATTTACATATAATCAAGTTTCATTTCATGATTTGTTCTAGTCTTAGATAGTTCGGACTATATAACTTCTCATACATGACAACAACCTTCAACACTACACTCATCTGTTTTTTCACACTTACGTAATTCAGGACTCCATGCTACGTCCTCTATGCAGGCTACTGTATCTCATGTTGGTAGACCTGCACATACACTTCTCTGCCCGTAGTAGGTGCCACCAGGAGCTTCCACCTAGGAAGACAGAAAACCCTAGGCAGAATCTCGACCCCTGCCACGCTAAATTCCTTTAATTAATTTGGTCGTCTTGAGTCGGTAGGAAGGAATGTAGTGTCACTTGTTACACTACAACGTGTTGTGTACAGTACCGGTAGATATGTCGGTTGCTGACATATAATTACAATAAATGATGTAAAGAACAATTCGTGTTGATAGATCTTCAGTCAATCTTGCCTTAAAACGGCAGATAATTGTAATACGGAAATTTTTAACCACATATAAAACGTTTCCACTTATTTATTCCAACAAGTAGTAATGTTCAAATGTTTGTAGAGTCTATGGGACTTAACTACGGGGTCATCAGTCCCTAAACTTACAAACTACTTATGAACTACTTACAACTAAGGACGGCACAAATATCCATGCCCGAGGGGGGATTCGAACCCCCGACCGTAGTGACCGTGCAGACCGTGACTGGAGCGCCTCAGTCCCCTCGGCCACCGCGGCCGGCAACAAGTAGTACCTCCAAAGACCAGTATTCGAGAAATTCTCAATTTACTCAGTTACTTTTACTTGCTTTGAAATGTAATACATTCATAAGACCTAAGTTATATACATAAAACCAACGAATTGCAATGGCCAATATGGCGCCTTCTTCTCTCTACCGAAAAGAGTTGCCCCTCGCCGGTTAGCCACGTGGTGTGACGTCGGTGGCGTTCTCCGACCTTATTGGTGATCGTTCAGACAAACGTTGAGAATATTTGGAATGCTTGAACGTGCGGTTCGCACTTTGTGACATCAGAAACTCGCCAGGTTGTCCACACGCGTTCAGATACACGCTCCGTGTCCGGACGGCTTTTGGTTCGCCTTCCCTATTATATAATATCTTCTATGTGTTTTTTCTTTCCTTTTTTTTCAATTCATGTCGTTTGTAATTGTTACTCGTAGGTATTTATTTGAATTTAGGGCTCAAAAGACAGTTTCTCCAGTGCCTCGCATCGGTCGGACGCAGAGGATATCGTGCTCACGGATGAGGTTCCTCTAGGGTAAAGCTTGTCCCCTGTTGGTCGAGCTGATCTCTACGAGTTTACGAGAGTAACTCGGGCGTCCGATCTTTGATTGTCGTGAGTGCACTCGTGCTGTCCCGATAATCCATTTGTAGTTTGGGGCAACGTCACAGAGATAAATTAAATTGGTCCCAATCCCCCAGTTCCGACCAAGGTTTTCGGGAGATTTTCCTTGATTGTAAGGCGTATGCCGGAACTGGTAAGCCCCTCCCACATATTCCCAATTGGGATCCCCCCTTTTCCCAACTATCAGCTTGTCTGATACTAGGCTGAATAGAACCGCGACTCTTTATGGGCCTGATCTCAAACAGCCCGCTCCACGAATTGGAGAATGAAAAGAACAAAGGTTTTTTTTTTTTTTGGTGCCTCGCGTCCACAGCACACTGAAGACTCGACCCTTGTGTGTGGATGCAGCCGCTTTGTAGGTGTGATGACGCGACGGCCGCAGCCTTTGGGGGGCGCGGAGTGCGGGGCCGCTCGTTACGCGAGCAAACAGCATTCGGCCTGTCAGGTGGGCTTAACCGGCTTAGCCGCCATCGACAGCGGCGCAATGAAGCCCGCGCTAAGCCGCGAGACACAGCGCAGCGACGCACCCGCTGCCCGGCAACCGAAGCCAATCCAGTCTGACCTCTCCACATAACGGCGCGACAAATGTTGCCCACTACACCCAACACTGAGCGTTACGCAGTCGTAATAGTTAACGAGCTGTGAGGGTTCAGTGAAAAATAAAAATCTGATAGTGGTTGTAGCGTATGTAGCGATTACCGTAATTGTACTGCAGACTGGGGACAACAAATAGGTCCCTATAAATCTATATCTATAAATGTGAATGTCTGTTCGGGTACTCTTATCACGTCCGAACGACAAGACGCAGAGACTTGAATATTTTTACAATTACTAATTTATACCTGAGGAAAGTTTTAGTCATCGTTTTAAAGCGATCTGGTAGATATTTAGTAATTTGAAGAATATAACGCGAAATGCGGAACAATAATTACTCTTTGTAAATTATATTTACTCCTTGAAAATGGTTTTATTGGTTGCATTGTTGCTTGAGGGTTGATAATGATGAAAGGGTGGAGTATATTGGGATGGAAAGTTATTGGTGTATATAAAATTCTACGTGTGTGTGTATTAATATTTCGCTCTGCAGCGAAAGTACAAAACACAAACGAATGATCTGTGTGTAATAGTTGTCCGAAGTCTTCCGTTGTACACCATAGCAGTTCCATACGGATAGGTATATGGGGGTGGAAGATATGGTGGTTGAAAGTCGTCAAATTATTAAAAAAAAAAAAAAAAAAAAAAAAGGACTGGAAGGCCAGCGATGACGTTTGCAACTCTATAGCAAGGAGGTTACATACAGCGAAACGTGATGCCACAGACCATATCTTAGGTCTATGCGTGCTACAATGCCGCGGAGGAGTAGCCGAGCGGTCTAAAGCGTCTCGCTGCGGAGCGCGCGGTTGCTCGCCGTGGAGGTTCGAGTCCTCCCTGGGGCATGGGTGTGTGTGTGGGTTTGTCCTTAGTTAGTTTACCTAGGTTTAAGTAGTTTTGTAAGCTACGGACTGATGACCACGCAGTTTGGTCCGAAAGATTTACAAACATTTGAACATTTTTATAAATCAATATACATATATAAAAGTAGAACGTGGGACGTGTGTCCGTATATTTCACTTGGTAGCCAAACTTATTCACTACATATTAATGGTAGTTATGCAAGAGAGTAGCCTTTAGGTTCGCGGTGTGCACTGTAGTGTTTTGGTCGCGGTGTGTGGCGGTGGGTGGGTGTGGCGAACAAAAATCCATAAAATGTGGAGCAATACGACGATCAGCAGATGCACAAAGATAAAAAGACTCAAAGATAAAACACTGGGAAACACAGACATACATTAACTGAGCATTAACTACACTAGCAATACACCAATGATCTCAATATAAACACTGGAAAGACTACTGTAGTGCTTAGGATCAAAATACCGACAACTGGATTAGCAGTTCCGTGTCGATAGCTATAGGAGGGTGGATGATATAGTAGCTGAAAGTCGTCGGTTTATATAAAATTCTCACTGAAAACCAGCGATGACTTTTGACACTATGATAGCAAAGAGGTTATATACAGCGAAACGTGACGCACATTCTTGAGTTGTTTTTCTGCAACAAGCGTACGAATAAGTGCATAATGCAGCTTGAAAAGTAAAACTACCAAGGAAGATACCGAAGCGTAAGACAGAAATTTCGCGTTCTCGATCCGTTTCTAAAAGACAGAAAACGGCGCTCAGAGGTGAATCTACAGACAATAGAAACTTGAAATTTGTAGACTGTAGGCATCAGCGATTTATCGATATTCCCATCCCTAAGGGGGTGAAAAAGAGGATGAACAATTTTTTGAAAATACGTTGCAATTAAGGCAATTTTGAAGAAGAAATATAAAACTTCCGATTTAGATTTTTGATTGGAATTTTACAAACACATGTTTCGATATTATGGGATATTCAACCATTAAGCGGATGAAATAAGGGAAAATCTTTTAGGTTGCTACTAAGACTATTTTGATGCTAGAAATGTGAAAACTTGGGTTTGGAACCATGTTTATAATTTTTTTAAATGCGTTTCGGGATGTTTTAAATTCTGCCGACAATGGTGCAATAGGGAGAGGCAAGTTGTATCAAAATACTTAATTAGGAAAGCATTTTTAAAGCTAAGTCTATGACAATTTATATTTATAAGTAGAAACAACCAATGCAGACCATCCAGTCTACGCGTGCGAAGCAGCGGGAATTTTGCTAGTATTAAATAAACAATGCCCAGAGACATATTTTGTCTCGATAGCTATTAAACATATTACACTGAAGTAGAGGCATTGAATTAAAATTTAAGCGGTGGCCAGGATTCGAACCTTTTTATAAAAACATTTATTAAGGTTTTTTTTTATCAAAAGATAACAGTTACATCGATTTTACGATAGTGTAGATTTGATTTCTGTTTCACATTTTATTCATTATATAGGGTAGTTCTTTTTTTTTTCTTTTGTCTTTTAGTTCCGTTTTTGTTAAGTGCTGCAATTCTGGTGATTTTTTAGTGACATTCTTTATATGTGATTTTGTAACTTTGTAGAGACTTATGACAAAATAACAAAACGAAAGTTTGTGTGATGTGTTAATTCATCGCCTGTTAAGTGACGTTTGACACTTTACAGTAGCATGCATCTACAGGGTTGATTAGCGCTGAAAAAAGCAGTGGATAGAATGTGGATCGTAACAAAAATTGGAAACGACATCAAAATCATTAGGCACTCATAAATATTAGATAAATTACAAAACAAAACATGGCACCTCCTGCTTACTTACGAAGACGCCATAAACATTAGTCCACCGAAGCTTAATACACTACTGGTCATTAAAATTGCTGCACCAAGAAGAAATGCAGATGGTAAACGGGTATTCATTGGACAAATATATTATAATAGAACTGACTTGTGATTACATTTTCACGCAATTTGGGTGCATAGATCCTGAGAAATCAGTACCCAGAACAACCACCTCTGGCCGTAATAACTGCCTTGATACGCCTGGGCATTGAGTCAAACAGAGCTTGGATGGCGTGTACAGGTACAGATTGCCATGCAGTTTCAACACGATACCACAGTTCATCAAGAGTACTGACTGGCATATTGTGACGAGCCAGTTCAAATGTTCAAATGTTTGTATTGCTTATGGGACTTCACTACGGGGTCATCAGTCCCTAAACTTACAAACTACTTATGAACTACTTACGAACTAGGACGGCACAAATATCCATGCCCAAGGGGGGATTCGAACTCCCAACCGTAGTGGCCGTGCAGACCGTGACTGGAGTGCCTCAGTCCCCTCGGCCACCGCGGCCGGCACGAGCCAGTTGTCTCGGCCACCATTGACCAGACGTTTTCAGTTGTTCAAAGGCCACTGTTCAAAGTGCCGTCGATGCGAACAAGAGGTGACCGAGACGTGTGCACCCCATTCCGTGATGCCGAGTGATACGCCAGTATGGCTATGACGAATACACGCTTCCAATGTGCGTTCACCGCGAGGTCGTCAAACACGGATGCGACCATCATGATGCTGTAAACAGAACCTCGATTCATCCGAGAAAATGACGTTTTGCCATTCGTGCAGCCAGGTTCGTCGTTGTGTATATCATCGATGGCTCTCCTGTCTGTGATGCAGCGTCAAGGATAACCGTAGCCATGGTCTCCGAGCTGATAGTCCATGCTGCTGCAAACGTCGTCGAACTGTTCGTGCAGATGGTTGTTTTGCAAACGTCCCCATCTGTTGACTCAAGAATCGAGACGTGGCTGCACGATCCGTTACAACCATGCGTATAACATGGCTGTTATTTCGATTGGTAGTGATACGAGGTCGTTGGGATCCAGCACGGCGTTCCGTATTGCCCTCCTGAACCCACCTATTCCATATTCTGCTAACAGTCATTGGCTCGCGACCAACGCGAACAGCAATGTCGCGATACGATAAACCGCAGTTGCGATACGCTACAATCCGTACTTTATCAAAGTCGGAAACATGATGGTACGCATTTCTCCTCTTTACTCGAGGCATCACAACAAAGTTTCACCAGGCAACGGCGGTCAACTGCTGTTTGCGTATGAGAAATCGGTTGGAAACTTTCCTCATGTCAGCACGTTGTAGGTGTCGCCACCGGCGCCAACCTTGTGTGAATGCCCTGAAAAGCTAATCATTTGCATATCACAGCATCTTATTCTTGTGAGTTTAATTTCGTATCTGTAGTTCGTCATCTTCATGGCCAGGAGTGTACATAGAGCCACTGCACGGACAGTTAAGTCAGGTCCCCCCTCCACTACAAAAATTTCAGCGCTGCTTCTTGTTCTCTTACAAACACGTATCAAATTGCCAGAGCTCTCCAGCAACGGAATAGCATCCCAGCCAAGAACGTTAACTCGGTGCTATTCCACTGCTGGAGAGCCTTGGCAATTTGATACGTGTTTGTAAGAGAACAAGAGGCAGAGCTGAAATTTTTGTAGTGGATGGGGACCTGACTTAAAACTGTCCGTGCAGTGGCTCTATGTATTAAGCCTCGGTGAGCTAATACCGGGCCCGTGGCTCAGCGCACCCGGTGAGAGGGCTGAAAGCCTCTCTGTAATAAAAAAAAAAAAAAAAAAAAAAAAAAAAAAAAAAAAAAAGCGGAGCCAACAACACATCGAACAACGACGAACAAATATGATCAGCAACCGCAAGGAACAGAAATATATATATTTTCGATTATTCCCTTTAAAGAGAGCGATTGAACTTGAGTAATTATGACTTATTCTTCTTCCTTCGTTCTTCCCAAATTCTCTTCATGCGTTCACTGTGTTCTCTTTTACGTTCTTCTGACCACTTTTTTCCTGTTCTGTTCTCCGTATGTTCTTGTTTAAGTTTATGTTTCTTTATAATGTTCCTGAACTGTTCTATATTGTTTATGTTGTCTTGTGTGATTCCCAGTTCTTTAATATCCTCTTCTGTTTCAGTGATCCACTTCGTCTTGTTTTTGCTCTTGTTTGCTATCTCAAATATTTGCCTTGTGAGCCTGCTTTCATTCATCCTGATGATATATCCATAAAATTTCATCCTTCTCTTTCTTATGGTGTCCGTTATTGTTTCCATGTCTTTGTAAATCTCTCTAGTTGGCCGCTTTATCCAAATTCCTTCCCGAAACACTGAACCATGTATTTTCCTCAAAATTTTTCTTTCCTGTTTTTCAATATCTCTGATCTTCGTATGAACATGAATCACTGTAGTTTCTGCAGCATAGAGTGCCTCTGGTAGGACTACTGTGTTGTAATGCCTTAGTTTTGCATTGACAGAAATAGATTTCTTATTATAATGGTTTCAAGTTAGCTTATATGCTCTTGATATATACGCAGGAGGTTCCTGTTTCGAATCCCGGCCCCAGCATAAATTTTAATTCAATACCTCTACTTCAGTTTAATATTTTAAATAGGCGATCATAATTTGCACACTAAATTTAAAATGAAGGAAATAATATTAGCGTTTACCGCCCTGTCGATGACGACTTGATCAGAGACTGGTATAGCCATCAGTCCCTAGACTTACAAACTACTTAAACTAACTTACACTACGGGCAATACATACACCCATGCCCGAGGGAGGACTCGAACTTCCAGCGGGCGGGCGTCCATTTCGTAACATGACGCCTTAGACCACGCGGCTACTCTCGGACTGTTTCGCCGCCTTCACCTGTGCAAAGGGAAATCGCACACACTAATTGGTAGGTACAATGGCACTAATTTCTCATCTCTATACGAATCAGGACGTTGCAAACGAATGTTTACACCGTCAAGAGTCTGAATAGTAAGTAGATATCGATTCTCAACCATCGTAGTAGATGATAGTAAATAACTACGCTTTACGTATACGTTGTATTAGGGATTGCAATAAAGCACTGTTTTTAATCCAGCGGGAATTTTGCTGGATTGCCTTCAATCCAGCGGCATCCCGAAAAGTTTTTTTTTTTTTCTTTTTTTTTTTTTTTTTTTTGAAGATCAATAAATATTCTTTTTTATGGCATAATAACAGATTTATTAAAATTCACAAAAGTCAGCGATATCTTACTGCATCGGATTAATTAGTTTGCTGTTTGACTGTTATTAACAATAAGTTCAAAGACAATAGTAAATGTCATAATTTGGCAATTTTGTGGTCTTTATATTCTACTTAACTAAAATATTACTTCTAATCTCTATCAAAGGTAATTGTAATGAGTCTTATTTATTGAGGGATTTACAGTATCGCGGGAATTTAGTTTCAGTTAATTAATTGTATTAATTTTCTTCCTAAAATAAACAGTAAAAAAGGTTACAATTTTATAAATAAAAATAAATGTTCAGTATTATCTGCATCTGAATCACCTCCAAGTTGTACATTTTCAGCGTCATCTATAATGATTCGTCGTAAAATGTTTTTCATATCTTCTCGTAACTTATTCTTTTTTGGCATTACAAATGTAGGATTTGGCGTGTTCAAGTCATGGTCATATTTTTTTTGACGCTGCAAATAAATCAACATAGTACTAACTTCACTATGTCTTTCTTTCACTCGTGTACGTAGTGCCTCGGATAGCTCATTGCTTAAAACTGTATCTTGCTTTTCCAGCTTATCTAAAATAAATAGAATGTTGTGTCTGCACAGTGTTTCGACAACCAATTTAAAGGACTACAAGCTGTAAATGACATTTTTGATTTTTTGCCATTCTTTGTCTGTAAATTTTACGTCAGATGCTATGCAAATGAGGGCCTTCTGAATACAAACTTTCAGACTGTAAAACCTGCCCAACATATCTAGCAAGCTGTTCCAGCGAGGGAGGCAATCTAGAAGTGAATTAAGGCGGCAAATTTGAAAGAATTTGCGCGATTTTATGCTTGCGAATCCGCAGGCTGTTGCGGGATCCCGCAGTTCCTAAAATTATGCTGCATCCCGCTGGATTGCAGGATCTCACTTAGCTGGGTTGCAATCCCTCCAGAAACGCAATCTTAGGCTCTGGGACAGGTGTGGTACGTGGTATCCTTACACCAGTATGAGTTGCTATAGATTTCTAAATTAATTTAGACCGTAAAGGCACTTCCTTATTTATATTAAAAGAAGAAATAATCACAATGTGAGCGTGTTCAGTGGAACATTATATTAATCAGTCCACAGTCCGCAGATCTTTGTGTCACAAAAATGTTTTTTTATGATCAGCAATAAGGGAACAATATTTTGGAGAGAACATTTGGTCAAATCTCTCTCTATTCTTGATACAAATCATACATAAGAGGTGTGTCCTGTGTTGATCGTGTTAGTTTTCTGCATTTAAGTCTTGTGGGAGGTATATTCTTTATCTGGTTATATAGAAGTGAATTGTGATGACAATGACGTTTGGAACATTCTCACAGAATCTTGTCTAATTCACTGTGGTGAAATATTACAAGCAGTCGTGCGTGTACTGTGAATTTGGCACTGTAGCTAATTACTCTCATTACCTAACATTGGAGGAAGGAGGCGATCTAATTCAGTTAAACGACAACTCCCAAACAAAATGTAGCCAAGATCGCTATTTTATAGTCCTTTATTGTCTGACTACCAGTTTCGATTAACTAAGTCATCATCTTCAGATCAGAATTTCCTAAAATGTTGATCATTCGCCTGCACAAGTTTCGAGTGACGTTAAAATGTTAATGTGCAAACACTGCACGAAGTCATAAAATAAAATTAAACTTTTTAACATTTTTATGTTACAGCACCGTCTGTTACCTACAGCCGGTGCTGTTACACGAAATTTTAAAAATTTTAATTTTCTTTCATGACTTCGTGCAGTGTTTGCACTTGAAAGTTTTAACGTCACTTGAAACATGTGCAGGCGAATGACCAATATACTGCAGATAATGCTGATCGGAAGATGATAGAGAACAAAGGACCTCACAAATGCGATCTTGGCTACATTTCCGTTTAGGAGTTGTCGTTTAACTAGTTAATGTCATTGCCTGCTTTAGCTTAATATCACTGTCTCGTGCATGTACACCCTTCTTCCATATTGGAGCACAGTACGCCGCCGCATAACAAACCAGTGCCGATTTAGGAGTACAAAGTGTAATTACGTTTGCACCCTATCCTGTCTCCGTTCCGTTCGTTTTGTAAAGAAGGGCGTCCGCCTCCGTAGCTCAGCGGTAGCGTGGCTGATTTCCACGCGGCGGGCCCGGGTTCGATTCCCGGCAGGGGACTGTGTGTTTTATGTTGTCCGAATCATCATCATATCATCATCATTGGCACGTAGGTCGCCCACGCGGCGTCGAATAAAAAGACTTACACTAAGGCGGCCGAACAATCCCCAATCCCCCAAGGGATCTCCCGGTCAAGAAAGCCATACGCTCATTTCCATTTTGTAAGAAGGGCAATTCTAGTATTCACTTTTTTTTTTTTTTTTTTTTTTTTTTTAATATGGGGTAGGTCCAGTATTCTTGGTGCGTTATGTCTCAAATACCATATTTAATTTCCAGTCCGCCTCACGGTTGTGAAGATGGTAACCATTGATCTCTGTCTGAGATAGGTTTGACATCGAACTCCAGTTACACCCATAGGATCTCGATGTGACACAATGGCGTATCCAGGATCGTGGGGAGGGGGGGGGGGGAGTGGGAGGCTAAGGTCATTCCGAGCAGACGTGACCTCAAATAAAACAAAGAAAGAGATAGAGGGAGATAAAGTCGCCAGGTCGCCGTACGTATTGCGCCTTTACTCCCTTTGTATTTACGTCGAGGAGGGTCTGGAGGTGGAGGAGTGCTGCAGCATGGTGTCTGGGGAGGTTCGAGGAGGGTCTGCGGGGGGGGGGGGGGGCGCTGCAGCCCGACAGCCGCCCCCCCCTGGATACGTCACTGACGTGACACATTCGAAACGTTAAAAAACCGTTTTTGATAACGGTGGAGTGCAGAATCTATCAATTTGAAGATACTATTAGGCCACTACCATGATAGTGGAACGTATTAGTGGGGCAGTGCACAAATGGTTCGACTCATACTTAACTGGAAGAGTACAGGAAGTTGAAATAAGTGGTTCAGGTGAACTGCAAAAATCAGCCGATTCCTCAAACTGGAGAGCCGTTAAAAATGGGGTCCCACAGGGTTCGACTTCGGTTCTTTGCCATATATATATATATATATATATATATATATATATATATATATATATATATATAATGATTTGCCATTCTATATTCACATTCATGCAAATCTAGTTCATTTTGTTGATGATACAAGTATAGTAATCACACCTGTCAAACAAGAATTAACTAATGAAATTGTAAATATTGTCTTTCAGAAAAGTACTGAATGGTTCTCTGTAAATGGACTCTCATTAAATTTTGATAAAAAGAGTATATACAGTTCCATATGGCAAATTGCATGAAAGCATTAATAAATATAGTCTGTGAACAGAACTCTGTAGCTATGTTTATTGTTTATTGTTTTTTCTGTTCCATAGGACCCAATTGAGGAGTGAGACTCCATGGTCATGGAACAAGTTAATACATTAATTGTTACACAAGAATGGCAATAGAAATATTTTAAGTTTTCCTTTGCACACGACAATCTTAAGACAAAGTGAAAAGAATCAATAAAGAAAAAATAAATTAGCTTAATTGTTTAACTTTTCTAGGAGTTCCTCGACAGAATAAAAGGAGTGAGCCAAGAGGTAACTCTTCAATTTAGATTTGAAAGCGTGTGGATTAGTGCTAAGATTCTTTAGTTCTTGTGGCAGCTTATTGAAAATGGATGCCGCAGAATACTGCACTCCTTTCTGCACAAGTGTTAAGGTGGTGTGGTTCAAATGTAGATTAGACATCTGTCTAGTATTCACCGAGTGAAAGCTACTAACTCGTGGGAATAAGCTGATATTATTAACAACAAACGACATTAAAGAAAATATGTATTGTGACGCCAGAGTCAAAATTCCCAGACTACTGAAAAGGGGTCGACATGACGTTCGCGAACTTACACGAGATATTGCTCGAACCGCTCGTTTTTGAGCCAGAAATATCCTTTTTGCATCAGGCGAGTTACCCCAAAAAACAATGCCGTACGTCATAAGTGAGTGAAAGTAAGCGTAATAGACTACTTTTCGTGTTGAAAAATCACTTATCTCAGAAATTGTTCTAATGGTAAATATAGCAGAATTTAGTTTTGGAACAAGATCCTGAACATGGGCTCTCCATGACAGCCAACTGTCTATATGAACACCTAGAAATTTGAACTGTTCAGTCTCACTTATCACATGCCCATTATGTGTAATCCAAATCTCAGCTTTCATCAAATTAGGTGTTAGAAACTGTAAAAACTGAGTTTTACTGTGATTTAACATCAACTTGTTTTCTACTAGCCATCAACTTATCTCTTGAACTGCATTATTTGATACTGTGTCAATATTACGAGCAACATCCTTCACTACCAAGCTGGTATCATCAGCAAACAAAAATATTTTACAATCACCTGTTATACTCGAAGGCATATCATTTATGTAAATAAGAAACAGCAATGGTCCCAAAACAGACCCCTGGGGCACCCCATACATAATTGTGCCCCATTGGGATTGCACGTCATAGCCATTTTCTACACTGCGGAGAATTACCTTCTGTTGTCTATTATTAAAGTAAGAGGTGAACCAGTTGTGGGCTATTCCCCGTATTCCATAATGTTCCAACTTCTGCAACAATATTTTGTGATCAACACAATCAAACGCTTTTGTTAAATCAAAGAAGACACCTAATGTCCGTAGCCTCTTATTTAACCCATCAAGTGCCTCACAGAGAAACGAAAATATAGCGTTTTCAGTCGTTAAACCACTTCTAAAACCAAACTGTACGTTTGACAATAAATTGTGTGAACTGAAATGATCAATTAATCTTGAATATACAGCCTTTTCAATAACTTTAGAAAAAACCGATGGCATAGAAATAGGTCTGTAGTTGTCTACATTATCCCTTTCTCCTTTTTTATAAAGCGGTTTCACTACTGAGTACTTTAATCTGTTAGGAAACTGATCATTCTGAAAGGAAAAATTACAAATATGGCTTAGTACTGGGCTAACATATGGAGAACAGTACTTTAGAATTCTGCTAGATACCCCATCATATCCACAAGAGTCCTTAGTCTTTACTGATTTAATTATTGACTCAATCTCACCTATGGGAGTATCATGAAGGACCATTTCAGGTAACAGGCTCGGAAAGGCATTTTCTAAAAACGTTATATGATTACCTGTAGAAACTAGAGTTTTGTTTAGTTCCTCTACTATATTCAGAAAGTGATTATTGAATATTGCACATATATCTAACTTGTCAGTAACAGAAACATTCCTACTAAGCACTGACGTTATATCTTCTACCTGCTGCTGCTGACCAGACACTTTCTTCACTACTGACCAGATAGTTTTAATTTTATCCCGAGAGTTTGCTATTCTTTTTGCGTACCACATTCTTTTTGCATTCTTAATGACATTTTTCAGAACCTTGCAGTACTGTTTGTAATGAGCTACTGCATCTTCATTCTGACTGCTTCTAACATTTTGATACAAGTCCCGCTTGGTTCTACATGATACTCTTATCCCCTTTGTCAGCCACCCTGGCTGTCTGTTACCGGAAGTACCCTGTTTTGAGCGTACTAGCGGAAAGCAACTTTCAAACAGCGTAAGAAATGTGTTAAGGAACGTATTATATTTATCATCTGCATTATCAGCACTATAAACATCCTGCCATTCTTGTTCCTTAATTAAGCTTAAAAAGGTGTCAATTGCAACTGGATTAACTTTTCTGAATAGTTGATATTTATGTTTAACATTTGTTTGAGAACAAATACTTTTTAGAATTAAAAGTTGGGCATCGTGGTCTGATAGGCCATTTACTATTCTGCTGACAGAGTGCCCCCTCTAATAATGAAGAATGAACAAAAATATTGTCAATGGTAGAATTGCTATTTCCTTGCACTCTCGTTGGAAAAAATACTGTTTGCATCATGTTATAGGAATTAAATAGATCTAACAGCTGACTTTTCCTTGAGCTATCACTTACACAATTAATGTTGAAATCTCCACACAGAATTAAATTTTTATACTTCCTATACAATGAACCCAGAACCAATTCCAGCTTGGGCAGAATATTCAAAGCTTTTAGGGGTGTGCATTGATGAGAAATTGAATTGAAAGCAAGACGCTGATAATCTACTGAAACGTATGAGTTCAGCAAGTTACGCTGTTAAGGTTATTGAAAATTTTTGTGACAAGTATCTCAGTAAATTAGCTCACTACGCCTATTTTGAGTCACTGCTTTCACATGACATCATATTTGTGGGTAATTCTTCATTGAACATAAAAGTATTTATTGCACGAAAGCATGTAATAAGAATAATTTCTGGAGCCCACCCAAGATCATCTTGCAGACACTGATTTAAGAATCTTGAGATCTCCACAGTAACAATATATGCATTATCTTATGAAAGTTGTTATTAATAAGCCGACCCAGTTCAAAAATTATCGTGCGCTGATGACCTTGCTGTTGAACGCCCTAAAACACCAGTCATCATCATCATCATCAAAAGTAATAGCAATGTGCCTAGGTACAACACTAGGAGAAAGGGTGATCTACAGTATTCAAGGTTAAATCTGACACAGGAAGGAGTGAATACGCTGCCACAAAAGTCTTTGGACACTTACTAAATAACATCAAATGTCTGACAGGTAGCCTACCAGCATAACAAAGTGAAAAAATTTCTGAATGAGACCGCTTTTTGTTCAGTAGATAAATTTTTACATAAAAATTAGTAATTTTGCAAAAAATAAATAAATAACAAATAAAATGAAATAATAAATGAAAATTTAAAAATTAAAAAAATGACTGTATGTAATGTTATCTTTTACTAAAATGACACGTTCCACATCATTACGACATCTCATATCTTGATCTGCGTAACAAGTATTAATCTAATATAATCTAGCTTTTGTCGACTCGTTACGAACTGCTTACTCCGTCCAAAACTAAAGTCAATGGTTTTCAAGCTCTACACTAGTTCAGGCATAATTCTAAGCCAACGCATAACTGAAAACGCTTTGTTCATTTCCACGTATACTGAGCTGCTGCATTTTTAATGGAACATAAACCACAGAAGTCTGTGTGCAAAGGCTGCTCCGCAGTGTTCGGTGCAGCGTGGGTTAACAGCCTGCGGTTTACTAGCCTCTCTGCACTTGCGTTGCGCTCTGCCCTCTGTTCATGCGAGCATTAAGCAATAAGTAACGACCCCCTCTAGCTGTAGATTTCGTGGAGCACTTTGCCCTCGTCTCCCTGGACTACTTTCCGTTATACGACTGTGCGTTTCTAACGCGATGCCTCTGGTGTTTACTAGAAACAAACAATTCCGTAGTCAAAACAGTCGACAGTCAATCAACTGCCGACACTCAGCTCACCTGCCATGTATCTGTCAACTTTTGCCAGTTTTCCTATGTAATCAATTAAGTTTTTTTCCGCCTCTAGAGTGATTGGGGTATGGTACCGCGTCATAGGGTTAAATTACATATTAAAAAACAATGTCCTCCGGCTGCATCTATTTGTCTGTCCTCGATAAAAATCAAAAGCTACTGAACGGATTTTCATTCACTTTTCACCAATGGACGTTGTGATTCATGAGGAAGATTTGGGCGAATAATTCATTAAGATGGGTGGTAGTGGGTGCGTATGGCTAGCACAAATCCGCGAAATATAGTAATAAATACTATTAGGAAAATCTGTATACACTCCTGTCCATTACAATTGCTACACCACGAAGATGACGTGCTACAGACGCGAACTATAACCGCCAGGAAGAAGATGCTGTGATATGCAAATGATTAGCTTTTCAGACCACAGGTTGCCGCCGGTGGCGACACCTACAAAGTGCTGACATGACGAAAGTTTCCAACCGATTTCTCATACACAAAGAGCAGTTGACCGGCGCTGCCTCGTGAAACGTTGTTTAATGCCTCGTGTAAAGAGGAGAAATGCGTACCATCACATTTCCGACTTTGATAAAGGTCGGATTGTAGCCTATCGCGATTTGCGGGTTATTGTATGGCGACGTTTCTGCTCGCATTGGTCGTGGTCCAATGGCTGTTAGCAGAATATGGAATTGGTGGGTTCAGGAGGGCAATACGGAACGCCGTGTTGGATCCCAACGGCCTCGTATCACTAGCAGTCGAGATGACAGGCATCTTATCCGCATGGCTGTAACGGATCGTGCAGCCACGTCTCGATTCCTGAGTCAACACATGGGGACCTTTGCAAGACAACAACCATCTGCACGAACAGTTCGACGACGTTTGCAGCAGCATGGACTATCAGCTCGGTGACCATCGCTGCGGTTACCCTTGACGCTGCAACAAAGATAGGAGCGCCTGCGATGGTGTACGCAACGACGATCCTGGGTGCACTAATGGCATTTTGTCGGATGAATCCAGGTTCTGTTTACAGCATCATGATGGTCGCATCCGTGTTTGGCGACATCGCGGTTGAACGCACATTGGAAGCGTGTAATCGTCTCGCCATACTGGCGTATCACCTGGCGTGATGGTATGGGGTGCCATTGGTTACACGTCTCGGTCACCTCTTGTTCGCATTTACGGCACTTTGAACAGTAGCCGTTACATTTCAAAGGCTCTACCCTTCATTCGATCCCCGCGAAACCCTACATTTCAGTAGGATAATGCACGACTGCATGTTGCAGTTCCTGTACGGGCCTTTCTGGATATGGAAAATGTTCGACTGTTGCTCTGGCCAGCAAATTCTCTAGATCTCTCTCCAATTGAAAGCGTCTGGTCAATGGTGGCCGAGCAAATGGATCGTCACAATACGCCAATCACTACTCTTCATGAACTGTGGTATCGTGTTCAAGCTCCATGGGCATCTGTACCTGTACTCGCCATCCAAGCTCTGTTTGATTCAATGTCCAGGCGTATCAAGGCCGTTATTACGGCCAGAGGTGGTTGTTCTGGGTACTGATTTCTCAGGATCTATGCACCCAAATTGCGTGAAATTGTAAACCATGTCAGTTCTAGTATAATACATTTGTCAAATGAATACTCGTTTATCATCTGCATTTCTTCTTGGTGTAGCAATTTTAATGGCCAGTAGTGTATTCTGTGACTTACTAACACATACAGTCACGACACTCCCACTGATTTTTGTTATACGCCACGACAGCAGCGCTCCAAGCGGCTGGCAAGGTACATTTCTAAATACGATATCGGATGTGTGTGAATAGTATCGTTTAAATTGCTTTTAATCGTTTCATTCCATGTGTTGTTCCTCGATAACTACGCATTAAAAGCTGATCTATAGGCGCTACCGTGTTTTGTGTATCAATCCTTAAATTCACATTGTTATTTATGAACAACATGCTTCTAGTGCGACAGTTGCCGCTTGGTACGGCTTGTAGCCACTTCTGAGACAATTGCCGCCTTGGAGGTTGTGTTACGTTACCGACTGTACGTGGCTGTGAGTGTGAGTGTGGTTCGTGTTATTTTATTTCAGCAGTGAATTGTCTATCATTGGTACTGTGGCGAAGATTTTGCTAGCTTTATTGATCAGACAATGTAAACTATCAAGAAAGTAAAGTCCCAAGTAACAAAATACTTCGATACAAACATGTTTTTGCATGAAACACATGACACACAAAAAAAAAAAGAAACAATAATTCGATCAAAAATTCTGAAACACTTATTTTGATGTTCAGTGCACTGTATTAACACATAAAACACTGAATTTTAATTTTTTCCAAGCTGAAATCATAATATGGGAATGAAATGGTTAACAAACTGTTTTTTTTTTTACAATGGGGAAGGTATGTAGCGCCATAGAAATCGGTAATAATTACAAAATAAATCCTCATTTACCTTTATTATCTTTCCTAAGTAATATTGGATGGTATGAAACGGTACATTGCAGGATAGTTTAATTAAGATGCTCATGAAATCTACGACTTTTTTTTTTAAATTGCAATTTCTATTAAGAACGAAAAATGGCTTACGAACAACAGAAACACCGACCTTTTGCAGAAAGAGGTCAGTTTTCTGCTCAGAAAAGTTAAAGTTACTTCACAACAATTCCAGGCAAATTAGTAAGTGTTGCATGTAAGAAAATTATGTGCAATGCAATACCTACATTATTTAATGTACCAGATCAGTCACCACAGCTGTAGGTGAAGGACAAACTTCACAAAACGTGACAGTAAAACAATAAATGAAAAAAAAACAGGCTCTCAACGAAGCATAAAACAATACATAATTGTTGCTGCATCTGTACGGCAAGAATCTTCAAGACATTCATTTTGTAAGCAAAAGTAATTACAGTCAAAGATATATGCGCTTAAAGGAAAGACGACTGAAGTGTAAAAATTCGAATCATTAGATTCCATAGTGAATTATTACACGTCAAAGAAAGTACCTAACAACGGACCATAATAGGAATTTATGTTTCTCGTATATTTTTATTATGCAGGGCGAGTCAAAAGTCCTTGGACACCATAAGTTGGAAGAGTGAAGGGAAAATTGAAAAGTGATGACGGTAACAGTGGTTTGATGTGGAGCTGCAAATTTTGGAGTGAATGTCATTCATGGCTCCCATCTTGAAATCCGTCATTTTGGATTCAAGTCTTTTTTTGTTTTTCATGGGAAGGGGGGTGTATGACACATCAAATAACACTCGCTAGAACTCAGGAATTTAGTGGTGTAATTTGTTTTTTTCTCTATTTTACAGTTATAAGTTATTAATGTTCAAAGTTGGGAAATTACCTTCATACCGACTGCTACAACACATGTTGTACATGTTCTACGTGTTGTCCATCCCGTGCAATGCACAACTGTAGTCGCCGCAACAACTTCTAAACTGTACAAGATTCCTGTACATCATACACCCCCTTAAAAAAAAAAAAAAAATAAAAAAAAAATAAAATAAAATAAAATAAAATAAAATAAAAAAACCTTGGATCCAAAATGACGGATTTCAAGATGGCGTCTCTGAATGACATTCACTCCAAAAGTAGCGGCCAAACATCAAACCTCTGTCCCCATCATCACTTTTTAATTTTCCCTTTAATCTTGTACGTAATGAAGGTGTCCAAGGACTTTTGGCTCGCCCTGTATTACTTTCAGCAGAATAAGCTCAAAAGATACATGTACTCGTAATTATTCCCTCACGAATAAGTTGTTTATATCGGTGAAATTCGGCTGTTTTTACATGTATTACACGATTATTTATGTGTCTCGATATTTTGTAATGTTTGTAATGTGAAAATTACAGAAACTATTTGGTTAATTACGTAATAAAGTAATTATAAACAAACATTACTCTTACGGAACTTTGCCGACAGTAGAAACGCTAGAGTCGTTGCAACTGTCAGATGGTAACAACTTGAACAGCATTGAGTGTCGCAACTGTGCCGGCCACGGTGGCCGAGGAGACTGAGGCGCATCAGTCACGGTCTGCACGGCCACTACGGCCGGGGGTTCGAATCCCCCCTCGGGCATGGATATTTGTGCCGTCCTTAGTTGTAGGTAGTTCATAAGTTTAGGACCTGATGACCCCGTAGTTAAGTCCCTTAAGCTTAACAAACATTTGAACATTTGAACAATTCTTTTTGTCGCAACTGTGTATGTTAGACTGTGAACGTACCACCTGTCTATTTCGGTTTTGCTCAGTAACTGCCTGCCCCGAATGTATAAAGTACGGACACTCACATAGAAAACACCTTAAAAGTTATGATTAGTTTATGAATGTGTCAATGTGTTAAACAATATAATGAGGATACTTTGTAACGCACCACTAAGACGTTCGTCGGGTCGCAATAGGCAGATATAAAAGCACTCATACACACACAACTTAGCTTTCGGCCACATCATTCGTCAGATAAGCAGACATATATATTCATTCACACAATCACACATACACAAGAACGCAGCAGCCGAAGACGACGGTTGTGTCAGTGATGTGTGCCTGCGTGATTCTCTGAATGATAGTATAGCTCGAAGTCTATGGTCGAAAGTTAAGTTGTGTGTGTATGACTTTTATGTGCCTGTCTCAGCTCGACGAACGTCTTTCTGGTAACAAACTATCCTCATTATATTGTTGAATTCCAACCTGGTGTTTCCATTGTTAATATGTTAAACATTGGAGGTAAAAAAGATGTAACACGTTTGGTGTTGAAGATGGAAATACTAATTCTGTTGGTTTTATTAGTTTGGAATTATTCAGACCTAGATTACTGATATGAAAAAAGAAGTTTAAAAAGCGTTGAATATCTTCCGTCTGGTACAGCAACCATCGCAGTAGAATTTCTAATAAAACACAGACTTTATTGCAATAATTTATTGCAATCTATTACAAAAAGCGTTGACTTTATGTGTAATGTTTCTAGGAAGCCGCACCGTTTTAATAAAGCATAGCTTTTCACGCACATCACTGCGTTACTTCACAACTCATGAGGCGTACAATAATATAGTTTCTCTGGCATATTGGACGGTATATGTGGATATTCTCTTCATACGCTAAACAACAAAATAAAGTGTGCTCTCGCAGGTAGAAAAAGGATAAATCAATGGAAGACTACTCGTGTGACACTTCTTTCCGCAAGTAGAAGAGGACGCAGTGTTGCCATGTTGGAATTATGAACGTATGTTATGGCTGCGTTGCCCTCACATCGCCCTGAAAACGTTATTACCCACATTAGATTTTTGTTTAGGACGATTTCAGATTATAGATCTAAAGTAGACTTCCATCTCTTTCTAATCGGTAAAATATTTTACTTACAAGGTGACCACGTGGAGATCGGATTTTTGAAATATTTTTTATTCATTGTAGGTTAAGTTCAAATCTCAAATAGTAATCAGCCAAAGTCATTTGGTGCAACTCTAAATTATTTTATTACGATGTTTATCACCCTGGCATAAATGTAAAACATCGAAAATAGACCAAATAAAAGAGCTTCTGGTTTTACATTATTGATCCAACAATGTAATTTACTATGTAAAGCCAATCAGTTGCTACATAAGATAATTTAGAGTGCATAGGTGCACTATGTCATTATAATAAAATGTACTTATTACTGTGAGTGACAGTAGCATACTGAGACAGGATAAAAGTCAAAGATAAAGGAATATGGCGCCAGATGGCAGCACTAACTAATGTAATATTAAACCACAAGGGGGTTAAAGAACGTCGTATTTTCATGGTAAGGACATTGGGGAGCAGGGTCAAAGAAGAATATTTATTGTGTTGTACAGATTATAAAAATAGTTATAAATCATTTGAAAACAGATAACTGATATCTACGCACATGTCGTATTTGCAATACTGGTTTGTGCATACCATAAAAATATCTGCATAAAACGACAGTCAATTATAAAAGAATATATAACAATAGACATGAAACATGGATACGATTCCAAAATCATAATACGTCAACCAAAACAAGTACAAGGTCTTGGTTACAGATCAGACCTCTTGCTTTTAAAGGGGGAACAGCTGAAGGTTTAGATAGGAGACAGCACAATGTCCAAATTCTATATATGATGTTTAAGGTTTAGGTTAGAGTTGTGACATAAAGTCTAGGTTTTGGACATAAAGCTGAACATTGTGGTTGAGGATGTGATATACTATAAAGTATGTGATATGGTATTAAAGGTTGAGGAAGACGTGTGATATAATGTTCAGGTATTAGATATAACTTTAAAGGTTTTGGGTGGCAATGTGGTACACCAATAGGTGATTCTTATACACAGTGTCTAGGTTTTGGGTGGCGATGTGGTACACAATCTAGGCAATTGTTATATCCAATGCCTAGGTTAAAGATCCAAGATAAAACATAGTAAAAATGACTAAAATGCTACATAAAATTTTACAATGTTAACTATGCACTCTAACAACACTGAGCTTTTTTTATATATAATAAGGAGAAGTTGATTCGCTGGGAGGATATGACAATTACCTAAATCTATATTAGGCAACAGAACAAGGGTAGTTGTTAAGAGTAAATATTCTTTATAGTAGATCATCAAAGATGGTAAAAAAAATAACAAAAATCAAGCTGGTCATTGAGTATTTTATCTGGGGCTCTTTTGTTCCTGCTATAAATATGTATATTTTCTAGTAAGCCTAGTTTTCTCCCTTTCATTGTTTTACGTAATATTTTCATATTATGTTCAATATTATTGACGTTATCAATTTACGATAATTTTTAATTTATGTTACTTTATTTAAAATCGTCATTATTAACAACCATTCATAAAATACAGAAAATTAAGAATATAATTGTGTGCTTTCTTCATTACAAAACACTATTACTTTTGAGAACATCATGGATTAATAGCGATCTTAATTATTGATTCGTACAAAAGTCAGTCTAGATATAGACTGACTTTTACATGGATTACATATGTGGTAATTATCGCATATGGTGAATTTTATATTTACATTGTTGAAGTACTGGAACACAAAGAAACGAATCAAAAAATAAAGCAAACGAATAAAGCGGGATTCCAACCACTGAACCTATGTCAGATTCAGTAATAATCTACAACGCTTCGAATTCTTTTATTTCTAATTTATCTTCATTTTTTAAATTCATTTACACGACTCTGTTCCTTGCCAACTTGGTATCGTGCTTGCTCCATGGTGATCCTTGAGTTCTTGGCTATGTTGTTTTATTTATTTATTTATTTATTTTACTTGCGAGAGCATCTAGGCCTCTCATCGAACAGGCGCCGCCGCGTTGTCGTGTCAAATGAGTTACACCAACAATTGGAATGACTTTCAGAGCACTCATGTATTTAAATGTGCTTGCAAAAGTTCAGAGTCGATTTTATCGACAGTTTTAGACAGTTGGATCAAATGGCTTTGGCTGATTACCATTTGAGAAATGAAATTCGCGTACTATCGACAAGGGTTCGCAAATCGATGCCGTATTTCTTGATTTCCAGAAGGCTTTTGACACCGTACCTCGCAAACGGCTTTTAATCAAATTGCGTGATTGTGGTATATCGCCCCAAATTTGCGATTGGATAGGGGATTTCCTGTTAGAGAGGACACACTTCGTAATAATTGATGGTAAGGCATCGACTAAAACAGAGGTTATATCGGGTAGTGTTATTGGTCCTCTGCTGTTCCTTATTTACATAAACGATTTAGGGGAAAATCTAAGTAGCTCCCTTAGTTTGTTTGCAGATAACGCAGTCATTTACCATCTAGTAAAATCATCTGAAGATCAAAACCAACTGCAGAACGCTCTGAATAAGATATCACTATGGTGTAAAAATTGGCAATTCACTCTAAATTATGAGAAGTGTAAAGTCGTCCACATGAGTACGAAAAGAAACCCTTAAACTTTGTTTACAAGATAAATCAATCAAAAGTGAAGGCCTTTAACTCCACAAAATACGTAGGAATTACTATTACTTCAGACTTAAACTGGAAAGAACACGTAGATAAGGTCGTGGGAAAGGCGAACCAGAGACTGCATTTTATTGGCAGAACCCTTAAAAGAAGCAACAGAACTACAAAAGAAACTGCATACACTATGCTTGGCCGTCCATTTTTGGAGTATTGCTGTCCAGTGTGGGATCCTTATCAGGTGCATTTGACGGAGGACATCGAAGGAGTGCAGAGAAGGGCAGCTCGTCTCGTATTATCACGATACAGGGGAGACAGCGTCACGGAAATGATACAAAATCTGGGGTGGGAATCATTACAACAACGGCGCTTATCGCTGCGGCGTGGGCTACTTACGAAACTCCAATCCCCAACATTCTCCTCCGAATGCGAAAATATATTGTTGACTCCCACTTACATAGGTAGAAATAATCATCAGAATAAAATACGGGAAATCAGAGCTCGAACGGAGAGATTCAGGTGTTCTTTCTTCCCGCGCGCTATTCGAGAATGGAATGGTAGATAAATAGTATAATGGTGGTTCGATGTATGCTCTGCCAGGACTTTAATGTGATTTGCAGATTATCCCATGTAGATGTAGATGTAGATGTACCATGAAAATGCAAAATTACAAATATCCGATACTGTACCCCTGTGGCCTCTTTGTTAGGTAATTCGAAGTCGTCCGACGTCTCACTTGAATACACCTCGCAACCCAATAGTGGATCAGCTTGGGAACCCCTGAGCTAGTCCATTCGCGGGGAGCCGAGTTGACAAGGGTTCTGGTGTGTGCAGTGGAGATCAAACGTTGGCAGCCGTTGTGGCTAACTGGCAGCCGGGCCTCGGGGAGGCTGTACCGCGGAGCGCGGCCAGCGAGGGGAACCCCCGAGCTGTGTGTGTGCGTGCGTGCGTGCGTGTGTGTGTGTGTGTGTGTGTGTGTGTGTGTGTGTGTGGACAGCGGCGCATCGATTGGCTAGCTGGCCACAGGCGGCGAGCGCGTGCTCAAGAAGCGCTCTGCCTCTGGACTGCGCTGGGCTCTGGGCCCGTGGCTGGCGATGGCCACTTTGCGGCGCGCGCCTGCTGTTTATACGGGCCGAGGCCGCCACACTGACACCATTCCCCTCTGCTGGCTTTGGTGCCTCCTTTGGTGGAAATGTCTCCCTCAGCTGCTCTCGAATTGTGAATTCCCAGTAGGTTAGACGAGGACGTCGATGGAGACGGAGCTTTGCCTTGGGACGTCCTACCTGTATGTGTTCACTGGTTCAGTGAACCCTCCCCCCCTGAAGATTAGATTTAGATTAGATTAGATTAATACTTGTTCCATAGATCATATATACGACATTTCGTAATGATGTGGAACGTGTCAGTCTAGTAAATGTTGTCTACACTTGACAATCAATATTTTAAGGGTTTCTTATTACATTTTTTGTTGTTTTTTTAATTTTTTTTAAATTTATTTTTATTTATTTATTTTTTTATCTAAAAATTCATCTACATTTTAGAAGGAGTTGCCATTCAGAAATTCCTTTAATTTCTTTTTAAATACTAGTTGGCTGTCTGTCAGACTTTTGATGCTACTTGGTAAGTTACCAGTCTTTTGTGGCACCCCTTTCTGTACCAAAGTTAGATTTACCCTTGAATAGTGAATATCATCCTTTCT
Source organism: Locusta migratoria (assembly GCA_026315105.1). NCBI lineage: Eukaryota > Metazoa > Arthropoda > Insecta > Orthoptera > Acrididae > Locusta > Locusta migratoria. The sequence continues at coordinate 218,689,547 of CM048744.1, read as the reverse complement.
CCTAGTGTTAGCTATGCACACCGCTATTACTTTTGAATTGGGTCGGATTGTTAATAACAAATTTCATGAGTGAATATATGTATTGTAAAGCTGCAGTGAAGATCCCCAGATCCCTAAATAAATGTCTGCAGGATGCTCTTGGGTGGGCTCCAGCAATTATTCTGATCACACGCTTTTGTGCAATGAATACTTTTTTACTCAATGTTAAATTGCCGCAGAATATCATCCCATATGAAAGCAATGAATGAAAATAGGCGTAGTAAGCTAATTTACTGAGATGTATATCACCAAATTTTGCAATGACTCTGATAGCGTAAATAGCTGAACTCAAAAGTTTCAAGAGATCTTCAATATGTTTCGTCCAATTCAGTCCCTCGTCAATGCAAACACCAAAAAATTTTGAATATTCTACATTAGCTACAGATTTATGTTCAAAGTCTAACTTTATGAATGGCGTCATGCCATTTACTGTATGAAACTGTATATACTGGGTTTTATCAAAGTTAAATGAGAGTCCATTTGTAGAGAACCACTTAATAACTTTCTGAAAGATATCATTTACAATTTCATCAGTTAATTCCCGTTTCTCAGGTGTCGTAAAAAGCTCGTCGTAAAAAGAAAGTAAATAAATAAATAAAATAATAAGTGTTTTTAGACCATCTTCGTTTTGTTCTTCTATCAGATCATATGCACATTCAAATTATTTTAATCGCCTAAGAAACGTTTTACGTCTCGCGGAGAGAGAACGTATACGGGTCATTGCGCGGCCGCTTAATATCGGCGCCAGTGGCCGCTGTATTGCAATGCGCATGCGCGTCTAAGGGTCAATTTCTCTTCTGAACCTCCTAGAGGCGCCCCCGTGGCAGGGAGGGGCGAGGGGAAACCCCGCTTTTAACATTGGCGCTGGAGCTGGTAAACTCCAGCTCCTGGCTACTCGAGCTCTGGCGGTTACGCAAGAATAGTCCCAAAGCGAAGAGAATAGAGCTGCTGCGCAGTTCGCCTTGCGCATCGGCTAGTCCTCCATTAAGGCAACATCCGCCCTTCATATTAGTTTTTGGCGCATTGAAGATTCATCAAAAACACGTCGTATTTCCAGAATGAAACTTTCACTCTGCAGCGGAGTGTGCGCTGATATGAAACTTCCTGGCAGATTAAAATTGTGTGCCGGAACCGGGACTCGAACCTGGGACCTTTGCCTTTCGCGGGCAAGCGCTCTACCGACTGAGCTACCCCGACACGACTCACGATGCCGCCTCACAACTTTACTTCCGCCAGTACCTCGCCTCCTACTTTCCAAACTTCACAGAAGTTCTCCTGCGAAACTTGCAAGACTAGCACTCCTGGAAGAAAGGATATGGTGGAGACATGGCTTAGCCACAGCCTAGGGGATGTTTCCAGAATGAAACTTTCACTCTGCAGCGGAGTGTGCGCTGATATGAAACTTCCTGGCAGATTAAAATTGTGTGCCGGAACCGGGACTCGAACCTGGGACCTTTGCCTTTCGCGGGCAAGCGCTCTACCACTGAGTTACCCCGACACGACTCACGATGCCGCCTCACAACTTTACTTCCGCCAGTACCTCGCCTCCTACTTTCCAAACTTCACAGAAGCTCTCCTGCGAAACTTGCAAGACTAGCACTCCTGGAAGAAAGGATATGGTGGAGACATGGCTTAGCCACAGCCTAGGGGATGTTTCCAGAATGAAACTTTCACTCTGCAGCGGAGTGTGCGCTGATATGAAACTTCCTGGGTAGCTCAGTGGTAGAGCGCTTGCCCGCGAAAGGCAAAGGTCCCAGGTTCGAGTCCCGGTTCCGGCACACAATTTTAATCTGCCAGGAAGTTTCACGTCGTATTTGGTAAAATATAAGAAGAAAATAAAGACGCATCGACTGTAAAAGCCTTCAGAAGATCCGATTACGAATAAAAATGAAGTCGCTACTCTCCAGTTACAAAGAATAGCCGTGTGGTTAGCGGCATCGCGTTTCACTGTCGAAGGTAGTGGGTTCGAGACCGACAGCAGACTTTTTTTTTTTTAACCCAATCTTCCTCTTAACATACTGTAACAACAGTGCCTTTTGTATTATTACTGGCCACATATCTTTGGACATTTTACCAAACGAGTCACAGTTTTGAGGGTACATGACATGCATACTCTACGTTGTAAAAAAAAAAAAAAAAAAAAAAAAAAAAAAAAAAAAAAAAAAAATAACTGTTTGGAAAGATGTGGGGGAGATCAGCCTTTACGCGTGTGTAAGGTTAGGACGAGGTGCTGCTTACAATGTCACGTGACCTGAAAGTAGCTTGTCTCTTCGTCGTAAAAGATTCATTTCGTTACAGTAACTTAGCAGTGTAATCAGTTACTTACTCTGTTTTAGGGTTTATGTTCATATTCATATGTTTTGGTGTTTGTTATCAAAGAAAAATAAACGTTTCAGTATCTTTTAGAAACAAATTACTCAACTTTAAGCTTCGAACAAAAGTGTGAAATGGACAAGCCTGGTAGGCTGACACATTAGCTCGAGTTGAAGCTAGTGCAAACAACCCGAAGTAAGACATTCTGTAGATCTTTTATCTTTTAGCGAAAATATATCTAAAAGGGTAGGGGGTGCAAACCAGGGTGCTATCTCCCCGGCGCCACTCGCAGAGATGCCCCAAATTGTCTCTTTTGACGCCGAGCGAAGGCGGAATGGGAGGGGGGGGGGCGCCACTATCAAGAACCGGCATTCAAAGAAGTGAACCCCCCGTGATCTGAAGCACCAGCCGCCACTGGAAAATAGGGGCAGAAATTCGGCCGTAGCCAAGTTTATCGAAACTGCCAGGACTGTGATCACAGATAATTATAACCGTAGTGCAGATTCACTCATCCTCGTGATTTACCAATACGAAGTTATGCCTGTAGAGAGGAAAAAATTTCTCATAGTGCCATTGCATAGAAAGGGAGACAAAAAATATTCTAAATTAGCGTGGGTTATCTCTTGTTAATACAGCTTATAAGGTAAGGTGGTACAGTTGTTATCATTTTGGACAAATGTTATCGTAACTGGAAATATATTGAGAAAAGAAATAATTTTAACTGTGGCACTTGTTCTTGGGTATTTAATTAATATGAAACATAACTATTAGACAATTACAAATGTTTGTATAAACACAAGAAAAGGATACAAAATTGAGAAAAATCGAGCGAAACTGTACAACACTAGGTACAATTGTGATCACTTGCTGGTAAAATTTTGATCACATAAAAAAGCATTTTTTTCCCTCGGTCACCAATGCATAGTTCGTGGTACCAAACATTGCATTTTTGGCAGCGAATCCAGTCACCCTTCACTAGAAAATTAATAAAAGCGCGTTAGACTAAGTACCTTCACGTACTTCTTAATAGGAAAATAATTGTATCTCCGTAGCACAAAGTGATGTATTCTTGGAAAAGACAGGAGGAGCCGTAGAAATCTCCTAATCTACTAAAACTTCAAAACGAAGGCTAATTAAGAAACACGTATTTTTTGTTCCATACATAAATATTTGATGGTAAACAACTCTTTAATATTACCCATGAAACACCTTATGAATCTATATTTTTGAACTGTTCAGTCTCTTTTATATATTGGTATTTAAAGACGCCAAACACACAGATTATATATATATATATATATATATATATATATATATATATATATATATATATATATATATATATATATATATATATATATATGTTGGGAAGAGCCGATAAGCAAATGTTACGATCGCACTTAGAAAAGGAATGCGTGAAATTGATGCGTGAAAAATGCAATAATTATCACAGCCATACCTTAGCAAAATATCTTTCCAAGAACCCGAAAAAATTCTGGTCCTATGTAAAATCGATAAGCGGGTTAAAGCCCACTGTCCAGTCACTAGTTGATCATTCCGGGGCAGTAATAGAAGAAAGCAAACGGAAAGCAGAAGTTCTAAATTTAACCTTTAAGGAATCTTTCACGCAGGAGGACCGCACAAATATACCATCATTTGATGAACGTACTAATTCCGAAATGGGGGACATAGCAATAGGTATTCCGGTGTAGAGAAGCCGCTGAGAGAGCTAAATACGAAAAGTTTGCTGGTCCGGATGGAATACCAGTTCGGTTTTAAAAAGACTATTCTGCGGCGTTGGCCCCCTACTTAGCTTGCATTTATAGCGAATCTTTAATTCAGTGCAAAGTTCCTAGTGATTGCAAAAAGCGCAGGTGACTCCCGTGTATAAGAAAGGAAAGAGAACTGACCCATACAATTACAGGCCAATATCGTTGACATCAGTTTCATGTAGAATTTTGGAGCATATTCTCAGTTCGAATATAGTAAATTTCCTTGAAACGGAAAAGCTTCTTTCCATGAATCAGCACGGGTTTAGGAAACATCGTTCATGTGAAACTCAGCTTGTCCTTTTCTCACGTGACATCTAGCGAGCCATGGACGAAGGGCAACAGGCAGACGAGCTTATGGAACAGGTTCACAGATTTGTGACTGGCTGGAAGACTTCCTAAGTAACAGAACGCAGTACGATGTTCTCGACGGCGAGTGTTCATCAGAGATGAGTGTATCGCCAGGCGTGCCCCAGGGGAGTGTGATAGGACCGCTATTATTTTCTATGTATATAAATGATCTGATGGACAGAGCAAGTTGTAATTTGCGGCTGTTTGCTGATGATGCTGTGGTGTATATGAGGGTGTCGTCTGTAACTGACTGTAATAGCATACAGGTTGACTTAGACAAAATTTCTAGTTGGTGCGAAGAATGGCAGCTAGTTCTCAATGTAGAAAAATGTAAGGTGATGCGCATGAGTAGAAAAAACAATCCTATAATGTTCGAATACAGCATTAGTAGTGAGCTTCTTGATGCTGTCGCGTCGTTCAAATATCTAGGCGTAACATTGCAGAGCGATATGAAATGGAACAGTTGTGAGTAAGGCAGACAGCCGACTTCGGTTTATTGGGAGAATTTTGGGAAGATGTACTTCACCTGTAACCGCGTATAAAACGGTTGTACGACCACGTCTTGAGTATTGCTCAAGTATTGGGGACCCGCAGCAGATCGGTTTGAAGGAAGACATAGAGGCGGTTCAGAGGCGAGCAGCTAGATTTGTTACCGGTAGGTTCGACCAATGCGCGAGTGTCACGGAAATGCTCCGGCAACGCAATTGCGGATCGCTGGAAGAAAGACGACGTTCTTTTCGTGAATTTCTGTTAAGTAAATTTAGAGGGCCGGAATTTGAAGATGAGTGTAGTACGATCTTGCTACCGCCTACTTACATTTCGCGTAAAGATCACAAAGACAAGATAAGAGAAATTAGGGCTCGTACGGAGGCATATAGGCATTCTTTTTTTCCTCGTTCAATTTGGGAGTGGAATAGGATAGGAAATGCCTAGTAGTGGTACAGTGTACCCTCCGCCACGCACCTTACGGTGAATTGCGGAGTATGTATGTAGATGTAGATGTAGATATATATATAATCTCTGTGTGTGTGTTTCTTAAGTAGCCTTCTTTTTGAAGTTTTGGGCTCTTTCTGCGTAGTTGGCTCCATAATTTTCACTTCACGTCCGATTTAGCTAGGCATATTTTTGTCTTTTATCAAAATTTACCTTCATAACAAAAATCATTAAGATCCATTCACTAATCTCTAAGTAGTCGGAATTTTTCCATTTTAGCCCCCATTTTGGAGAGACCGTTTCACCGCTTAAATATGTTTTGCAGCCGCGGTAAAAAAAAAAGTAAATAAATAAATAAATAAAGGCAAGAGCATACAAGCGCACTTGTATCTCTGTCGATCTAAACTGGAGGCGTGCTAGGGCAGTCCGTAATCTTGCGGTTACCACCGTGTCTGGATGGCGTAGTGGTCAGTGCATCAGTCTATATAGCAGACACAGGTTCGGATCTCCGTCTGGTGCAAAGTTTCAACTATCCTCAGTAAAGTAATTTAATACTCTGTCAGCTAATGTCTTTAACTGCTCTATGTTCTGAAATATAAGTTACCATTAAACAAATCTCAGATATTTGATTCTTCCCAGGACTGTTATTCTAGCAAAATAAGGACAGTTATGATAAAATTTTACGTAAGAGAGAGGTGCCTAGAGAAGAATTAGTGGTTAAAAATTACTAAATGAAGCGCCTTGCTGATTGTTTTCGAAGGAAAAGTGTTTTTCCATCCGAATCGGTTTCACAACGACGTATTTAACGTCTTTTTTTTATCTTTGTTCATTTCACACAGTACTACATAAAGCAGTGTATCAACTCTGGACGTCAAGTTTGGAAACAATATTTACTAGGGTACGGAGTTTGAAGCTACACTAAGCTAGCAGCGCCGTGCGAACAGGGTGCGTGGAATTGCAGATGCCTTCTTCGATTCACAACAACTGTGAATATTCATTGCACATTTACACACAAATCTGCTACGCACCCATCGGCGCTCGTTAATTCCCGAAAAGAAAAACCCGTTACCCCAAGACTTAATGCTGGAGACAGTCACTTCCTCGGTTGGAATCCTCTTTTCAACTTGCGCATTTCTAACAATTGCATATATCTCCTGGGCTAATAAAATCGCACGTCGCCGACGCCTGTTTTCTTTGAAGCGCCTAAACATTTTCCTCAAAATAATGTGCTACCGATTTTCAAAATAAAATTTAAATTTATTATAATTAAATTTCAGATTTTTTTCAGCAGTTCACAAACTAATTACAATAATGTATTACAAGCAAATAGTCCTTTTCTTTCTCTAACATCGAAACATTTCCTTTGACTGCAGTTCATATTCTGGTAGTGTTTCTCATTCTGTTGCTGGCAATGGGACTGGAAATTTCGGTAATGTTACAGGTACATTACGACTCGCTTCGTATTTGCTTTCCATTGAGTGTTGTGACAAAATTAAGCTAACGAGTTGGCTATACTTTCCGAAACATGAATGGTATAAATAGCACATACAGCGTTCAGTGAGTTAACGACATGTTTATTTGTATTATGTTTACATCTTGGTACTTCGAAAATTGCCTTTAACTCAAGCGTTCTCCTGCAATATAGAGCACAGCGGTGCATAGTCATGGGTCGTGACTATTTCGAATGACAGTGAGATAACTGTAGCTCATAGTTATTGCTACGTTGATGTTAAGGACATTCAGCAAACGTTGTTAGAAGTTGTAGATAAAATAATAGAATCAATAGAACTTTTTTTTTAATTATCGTTTCGTACACTTGATATGTTAGCACATTTTAATAGTATTTTTGTTTTAATTTTACAACCAAAAGTGCATGGAAATACAGGGCGTACCTAAATTAATGTCGAGGTTTTAAGGCTTTGTAGAATTTATTACGGTGACCTTGCCATTACTAATTACTAGGACAGTCTGTCCTACAAGTGTTAGTTTGAAAACACAGGCTGATTTTACAAAGTGAAGAATAGCGGAAGACCAAGTATGATTGAAGAACGTATCGAACGAGTGGAAGATGGTTTCGCACGTAGCCCAAGGAAATCAGTTCGGAGGGCTAATCGTGCATTAGCAGTTCCATTAATGTCTGTGTGAGGAATTGTACGGAGACGCTTAATACTGCGTCTTTGTCGTTTTCAGTTGTTAAAAGCTCTAAAAACTTACCGACTATGATGCACGTGCCGACTTTGCGGACTATATTCTGCTGCATACCGACGGCAATGATCTGGATAGGGTGGTCTTCAGTGATGAATCCACATTTAAACTAACTGGACTTGCGAACACTCATCAGGGAGGCAGCAAATTCCCACGAGATGGTACAGTCCCAACGAGATTCCCCTAAATTAAATGTATTTTGTGTCGTATCCCGGCGGAAAGTGTTTGTACTTTCTTTTATGCTGAAGCAACTAATAGCTGGTGTTTCGTACTTTATGCAGTGGCGTAGCTATGTCACCAAGGGCCCCGGGGCAAAAATGACATTGGGGCCCTCTTTACACTAATACTGTACAGATGCAAAACTACTTCATCATCAGCTCCTTACCGCCCACTGGAAGACATAATAAGGTACACCTAAATACTACAAAGTAAATTATTATGTGTGAAAGTTCGTTTGTTTGTTATGCTTTCACACAAAAATTACTAGGTGATTTGGATGAAATTTTGCAGAGGGACCTGGGTTGTACATACAGATAAAAATGCCCCGTGGGATATTTTTCGTCAGCGGTGACAGCAGCCGGACTGTTGTCAGTGCCGACAACTCACTCTCGCTAAACTACTGCACTGTTGGCTCATTTCGTTGATTGTCCAGTCACAGAAGGAAAATAGGGGAAATATTCGTGTAGGATGGTTTCAGCAAAAGTAAGTTGCCAGGTTTTGTTAAATGAAACACTTTGGACTGAGCCGTACCCCTAGCAGGCTTCTTGAAGTATATGTTAGTGTCTGACTAGGAAAAAGTAATAAGTAAAATAACTAAGTCGATATTTTCGCTTATTATCGTGACAGTGGGGTAGAGGGCAGCGTCTTGATGCACAATTCACTATTGAGACAAAGTAATTATTACATTAAACTTCTGATCCGTGAATGTAATTAAACCTTTAAATGGCAGAATAAACAAATAGTGTGCGGGTAGAAACGTACCTTAACAGATTGCGTGAAGTGCTGAATTCTCGCCACAGTGAAGTTGTTCGTTTTTGACATACAAGAACTGAGCAGAATGCGGAGGAGGGTATAGTGTTAGTATGGACGTAAATTGAAGAGCGAATAGCTCTTATGATATGGGAAGGCGTCGTTCCCAGAATAAAGCCACAGGTTACCGAATTCATTTCCCGCCTACCATTGCTAGGTAGTGCGTAGAAGTATGTAGATTCTTTTCCGTATTCCTTTCAGTATTAATGCATTTGTGGAAAATAAATATGCCTGTTTCCTGTCGCAACCGATTTTGGGGAAAATGAGCACTCTCCAGGTATGTCTGCGCAGTACGTCATCTGTGATTTATGAGGTGCACCGTGGAAGGGTCGGTATAACTTTCTAAAACACCTTGTAATTTCCTTTTGCGACGTAATGGGGTAGACAGAGTGTGGGCTCGCTTTCTCGCTATTCGTATTTCAGGCGCACAAAGAACGGCAATACCTGACCATTCCAGCGGTCTGCCCTTTCCAGCACCTTCTGCCCTCCACCCCCCCCCCCACCCCTTCCTGCTGTCATCTGTCACATCCCCACAAAAAATCACATGCCCCAATACTGTTCTTCTGTACTTAAATATGCTGTATAATTTAATATTTTGTCTTAGACCATTCTATTTAACAATAACTATATTAACATATTGGCTGCCAAAGGTATACTTGGGTTACCGACCCCCGGGGACCATTTACTTTTTTCCATATTCTGCTTTAATTTGCTTGAAGTAAGCTATTGAAGTGTACAAAGAAGTTGAAAATATTGCATTTCAATACCTTAGTTTATGTTTTTTGTGTGAGTTAATTATGACTTACATCGCGCTAGGTGTGTCGTCTGCTATGTCGCCAATAATTTTGAGTTGGTACTCCTGTAAGTCTTTCAATTCACAATATTATTTGCGTACAGTTCCATTATTGTTTTTCTGCATTGTTACTACAGTCCTTATTCAGTGTTGTTTGCTCCATAACACAGTGATATTATAGCAGGAGAAAGTGACGTAGAAGTTATGTAGATGAACAAAGGCATGTACAGAAGCTTTTAAATGAAGTTATGTACATAAGTGATTAAGATACTACTGAAATGGAAAAGTAAGAGGAATGTGTTGATGCTGAGTACTGTTCATGCAGAGGGAGAAGCTTATGTACAAACCTAGAGGGGCGCAAAGAAAAAACCAGCAATGATAATTGACTATAGCGTCATCTCTCTCACCAAATGAAGTCGTATATTGTCTAAGGCGGGGTGTGAAATGGTACAGGAAGCTTGCAATTGAACTGTTGACAGGGTCAGCACTGGTAAATGCTCTTGTGATTTACCGATATGCCGGCCGCGGTGGCCGAGGGGACTGAGGCGCTCCAGTCACGGTCTGCACGGCCACTACGGTCGGGGGTTCGAATCCCCCCTCGGGCATGGATATTTGTGCCGTCCTTAGTGTTCGCTAGTTCATAAGTAGTTTGTAAGCTTAGGGACTGATGACCCCGTAGTTAAGTCCCTTAAGCTTAACAAACATTTGATTTTGAATTTACCGAGATATCGACAACAAGATCATCTTAATCACAGAATTCAAAGGGGAAGTGACTTTGAGACTACTCCATACAGAAGACGCCGATGCCCCTGAGAAATCTCTCACCGTATCCACCGAGCTGCCTGCAGATTGTGCTCTTGTGAACATGGGAGCAGCAAGTCATAGGTGTATGGATGCTACGAAAAATGAAGAATGAATTTCGACGAGGGCAAGCTGTCAAGAAATGCAAACTACATGGAAATATAAGAAATTGTGACTCATGTTTTTGTGAAGAGTGTTTCTTTATAAAGCACAGTGCATGCAGGTGTTAGAGATACAAAGTGGAATTACTCAACTTTTTCAGTCTGTTTCATTGTTGTTGGAATTAGAGTTGGAGAATGTGATTAAAGCTGTATGTGATATACAATCTACTGTATAAGTAATATGTAACACCAAACAATAAATTATAAAAACATGGAAACTCCAATATGACTGGGCCATGTGAGTTATATATAATTCACGATTTCAAGTGTCAACAACTACTCTTGAGCTCTTGAAAACTAGAGGCCACAAACATGATTTGTTACTGGGGCCATAACGTACTGTAACACCAAGTCACAGCACGCTACTGTGAGTTATAACTGCGGCACGGAGCTTTGAATGAAAAAATGACCGTACGTTTTATTTTTTCACGTGACCTGAAGAGAAGACTTCCTGTGATTTATATTTAACTCACGTGGCAGTCAATGAGTTAAAACATTGTTTTCTAAAAGTTGGGAATTTTTCTATTTCTTGTAACATGAATACTATTAGTCCTTGAAAACAATTCATTATTTTTCGCGCCTCACTGTGTATCACGAACTTAATGAGTGGCGTTTTTCAAGTAGTGGGGATTTCGTTCGTGTTTCCTCAAGCACCCAAGTCAGAATCAAAGAACACCTACTGGAGTAATACAATGCTTCGAACTGTTAGATTGCAGATGTTGGCAGATATATGTTTTTTGATCGGTAATTGTCGGTAAGCGTTTTCGTGACTGCAGTACATTACAGTAATAATATGGGTACACAATTAAAAAGTCGTCAATTTTATTTTAACAATTATTTTACAATTTTTTCCTGGCTTTGGTTTTTGCAAAACCATCAAAAAGTTCTGTTAAATCTAGACTTGATGCAGCCTTGTTTTCGATTGGTATGAGTGCCAAATGTCCGAGTCCAGATTGAGCCATACTGTACCTCAGATGCGTTTTGATAATTTTTAATTTGCTGAACGACCTTTCGGCTGCTGCAGAAGAAAACTGCGGTAAATACTTCCGTAACCTCAGATTCTAATAGTGCATTTGGCGAACTTTCCATGTTAGTGGTCAGTTTCGGCAGGAGAAATTAAAAGTCGAAATTCCTTCATTCAACTAAAATATTATATACAGTGTAACGTCTATTATCCGAAGTAATTTGGAGACATGGATATTCGGAAAACCGGTTTATTCGGATATTCGAATTGTACACTTCTATTTGCCAATAAGAAGTACTGTACAGTAAATATATTTATACTGTGTTTGGAGGAGCGCGATCCTTCACATTGCACGCCGCAACACTTAGAAGACGCCGCTGTTGCTGTGAGCAGCTTTGATGCTGCCGCTACTTCTGTCGACTGAGGTGTGCCGATTGTTGGACACATTGGCTGGCAGCTTCGCCTGTCCGCAGCGCCACATAGTGCCGTCTTGTTAACGCCAAATTAGAAGCCAGCTACTAGAATGCGGCTACTGTGGGAAACTTGGTTTGAGGGGAAGGGTATATGATGGACGATAGGGTAAAAAAAAAAATTACATAAAAATTCAACGCTCTACTGTAACTTTCTTCGAACGTCGGTCACGAAGGCCGAGGGGCCCCTGAGCTCGGGGGCCCCGGGGCACTGCCCCGCCTAGCCCTATGATAGCTACGCCACTGACTTTATGTGCTGCAACAGTGGCTCTTTCCTCAGTTACTCGAAGCTGAACCAGAGAACATTATTTGGCAGCAAGATGATGCGCCGCCTCATTGGTATGCCTTCCTACGTGATTGGTTAAACAATGTTGTTCCCGAGCGCTGGAATGGCCGCAAGGGGCCGGATGACAGAGCTAGCTTCGCGTGCCCTCCACGGTGACCAGATTTTGCCATTTTTATCTTTTGGATTTTGTAAAGGATCGTGTTGCCCTCCGCTACCAGCTGACCTAAACGAGCCAGAATGTAGGATAGAAACTACATTTCCATCGATTACTCCAGACATACTGACCAACGTTTGGAACGAACTTGGCTATCGACTCGACGACGTTTGCCGTGTGACGAAGGGTGACACATAAAACACTTGTAGGCGACCTCCCCCCTCCTGCTCAGCGTCGCTCTCTTTACAACCCCCCTTAGTCAGCGATATGTCATCTTATTGGTCCACTCACTACAGGTTATCTATATATATGAAAATGAATTGCTGTTTGTTAGTCTCGCTACAACTCGAGAACGGCTGAACGGATTTGGCTAACTTTAGTCTTGAAATATTCGTGTAAGTTCAGGGAAGGTTTAAACGGTGATAAAATATGAAGACGTTGTCCGGAAAAAGAGGAAAATCGGGAAAAACTGAAACAGCTTTTTACAGTGAGCTATCAATACCGTTGGTGCAATTACGACAAAATTTTGTACATTTCATGTTGAAAGCAAGAGGAAGGTTTGCATCAAATAAAAATTTGTATAAGTCGCCCGTAAAGTAGGAAAATTTAGGAAAAACCGAAAGCGATTTTTTTCTGTGTATAAAAGTCAATTGCCACATAGTTGTAAGAGCATCACATGCGTACGGCTTGACAGGACAAGGTTTGTATGAGATAAAGTTTTTGTAAAATCTACCGGAAAATTGGAAAATTTGAGAAAAAATGAAAGCGCGTTTTTCAATGTGTTTTTGATTCAATTCAACTATAACTGACTATTCGCACGACGGGTAATTCATTTTTTGTTTTGTTCATTACGGTCTTGGAAAAGTTTTCAGTAAAAATAAAATAGGGACAGTTAAAAAGGAAAGTCGCAAAATACGTACCAAGTTCCTTTTTCAATGTGTTTCTACATGTACTCAACACTATAAGTTGACAACCGTTCATTCGATTACGCTAAAATTTTGATCTTTTGGCGTTCAACGAAAGTTGAACGTTCTTATGAACTAAAAATTTGGACAAATTACCCGGAAAATTTGAAAATTCGTGAGAAACTGAAAGAGCTTTTTTCAATGGGATATCAATATCGTTCCTACGATTGCGATGAAATTTTGCACATTTGACGTTCAAAGCAAGAGTAACGTTCTTGTGAAATAAAAATTTGGAAACGTTTCCCCCAAAATTCAGAAAAAAATAAAGAGATTTATCTATGAAATATCAATACCATTCATCATATTGCAAAAAAAAAATTGTACATTCGACGTTCAAAGCGAGAGAAAGGTTTGAGTGAAGTAAAACTTTGGAATAGTTGGCCAGAAAATAGAAAAATTTGTGGAAAACTGAAAGAGCTCTTTTCTTTGGGACATCAATATCGTTCCTACGTTTGCGATAAAATTTTGCACATTTGACGTTCAAAACAAGAGTACATAAATATTAGCAATCGCGAAGCATTGCCGGGTCGACTAGTTAACACTTAAAAGTGAGCCGTTTACGGTGGCTTTCTGACACACAGAAAATTTAATTGCAGATAACGGCTTAACCTATCGTCTGAGACGAAAATTGAATAAACCGATTTGTACAGGAGAACATTCTCTCCAACTTTGCTCTATTACATTTCTTTTTCTTTTTTTCATATTTCACTCCGTTTCAGAGGTATTGGCAAAAATAAGGCGACTTGACACAGACGGTCAGTCTGTGACGTGTTCCCACTTTTTATGTCGCACCGTTCAACCGTTCGGCAGCAAATTTTACAGGCTTCCTTGTTGGCCGCCTGTGACCAAATCCTCCGTCTAGTCAGAACCGGACGTCACTTTGTCTTATCTCAGCTGTTATGCGTCCGATAAAAAAACAATCAAGTATAAGTTGTTCAGAATTTAATACTAGTAACTATTGTTTGAAAACTTCGATAGTTTCACTCTGAAATTTGGTACACATGGCTAAAGATAAAATTCTTCAAATGGGTCTACCATCATACTCTTTTGCTGTAAGTCATTTAATGGATTTTCGAAGAATGATTTGAGGTTGATATTTCATCGGGGGATGAATATATCGCGGGATAATCCATTAATAATCAATAATCATAATTCATTATTATTATAATTATTATTGTCACAGGATTATTGTCTTCCTGTTGTCTTCCGACAAGCCTCTTCATCCAGCGTACCTTTGCGTGTGCCGCGACGTTCCGTTATTTCATTTATGAGGTCAGTCCAAGCTACGTTCTTAATTCATTATTATTTGGATTGGATTCGTTCTTTCCGAATGCACCTTCCGAATACAAGCGTTTTTGCCGTAATTGATTTTCTTGAATAGGTCCTCCGAAAAAAAAAACCGAAAAGTTAAAGTTATTATGAAAATAAAAATCGCACTGGCTTATTTTTCTGTGCACTTTTGCAAATATGTCGGACAAAATTAAAAAAAAAAAAATATATATATATATAAATATAGAAAAAATAATATACAAGTATATTGTATTGTTATTTTTATATAATTTTCTATTATTTTATTAAATATTATACGTTTGTTTGATAATCATTCTGAGTACTTACATACTATTTCCACCCCCATGAAGCACAGACATTGCCGAGGTGGAGTGGCTTGCGTGTCTCATCCATGCCATAGGTGCAACCACAGCGGAGGGGCAGCAGCCTTTCCAGTAGTTACAGGGGCAACTAACAAGGATTTGCCTTGCAGTTACTGCGAACGTCTGAAAGCAAGAGGAAACTACAGTCATTACTTCTCCCGAGGAATGCAGCTCTACTGTATGAATATATAATGGCGTCTCCTTGGGTAAAATATTTCAGTTCTCCAGGCGGGGACAACTCAGGAGGATGTCGTCATAAAGAAAAACAAAACAGTCATTCTACGATTCGGAGCGTGGAATGTTCTAACCCTTAATCGGGTATGTAAGTTAGAGAATTTGAAAAGAGAAATGGATAGGTTAACGTTAGATATGGTAGGGATTAGTGAAATTCTGTGATAGGATGAACAGGATTCCTGGCCATGTGAGAACAGGGTTATAAACTCGTAATCAATTGGTGGTAACGCAGGAGTAGGTCTGATAATAAATAAGAAAACAGGAATGCGGGTAAGTTATTATGAACAACATAGTGAACGCATTATCGTAGAAAAGATAGACATAAAACCAACACCGACCACAGTAGTGCAAGTTTATATGCCAACTAGCACGGCCGATGATGAGGATATCGAAGAAATGTATGAGGAGATAAAAAAAATCATTCAGAAATTTAAGGGAGACGAAAACTTGATTGTGATGGGAGACTGGAACTCGGTAGTAGGACAGGGAAGAGAAGGAAATGTAGTAGGTAAATATGGACTGGGGAAAAGGAATGAAAGAGGAGATCGCTTGATAGAATTTTGCGCAGAGCACAATTTAATGATTGGCTTAAACATCATGAAAGAAGGGTGTACACGTGGGAAAGATCAGGGAAAACTGGACGGTACCAGATTGACTTTATAATGGTAAGGAACAGATTTAGGAACGAGGTTTTAAACTGTAAGACATATCCAGGGGCAGGTATAGAATCTGAGCATTGGTAATGAAATGCAGATTAAAACTTAAGAAACTGCAGAAACGTAGAAAAGTTAGGAGACGGAACCTGGACAAATTGAAGAAAACAGAGGTGGTTGAGAGTTTCAAAGGGAGCATTAGGCGAAGATTGACTGAAACGGGGGAAAGTAATACAGTAGAAGAATAATTGGTAGCTCTGAGAGATAGGGTCGTGAAGGACACAGAGGATCGTATAGGCAGGACAAGGCCTAATAGAAATTCCTGGATAACACAGGATGTACTGAAATGAATTGATGAGAGCAGAAAATATAAATGAAGCAGGAAAAAGGGAGTACATACCTCTGAAAAATGAGATTGACAGGAAGTGCAGACTGCTAAGCAGGAGTGGATAGAGGACAAATGCAGAATCGTTGAAGAATGCATAACTAGGGGAAAGATAGATACTGCCTACTGGAAAATAAAAGAGATATTTGGAGACAAGAAAAGCAGCTGTGTGAATATCAAGAACTCAGACGGAAAACCAGTACAAAGCAAAGAGGGGAAAGCTGAACTGTGGAATGAATATATAGAGGGCCTATACAAAGGAAATAAACTTGAAGGCAGATACTGCGAGAATAATTTGACAGAGCGCTGAAGGATGTATGAGACAGGGGAAATACCCTCCGACCTCAAGAAGAATATTGCAATTCCAATTCCAAAGAAAACAAGTGGAGACAAGTGTGAAAATAACAGAACTATCAGTTTAATAAGTCATGGTTGCAAAATACTAACTCGAATTATTTACAGAAGAATGGAAAAACTTGTGGAATCCAACCTCGGGGAAGATCATTTCGGATTTAGGAGAAATGTAGAAACACGGGAGGCAATACTCACATTACGACTTATCTTAGAAGATAGGCTAAGGAAAGGCAAACCTATATTTTTGGAGTTTCTAGATTTGGAGATAGCTTTTGATAATGTCGACTGGAATAGACTCTTTCAAATTCTGAAGGTAGCAGGGGTAAAATATAGGGAGCGAAGAGTTATATTCAACCAATACAAAAACGAGACAGCGGTTATTAGAGTCGAAGGGCAAAAAAGGGACGCAGAGGTTGGGAAGGGAATAAGACAGGATTGTAGCCTTTCACCAATGTTGTTCAATCTGTACACTGAGCAAGCAGTGAAGGAATTGTAGGAAAAATTTGAAGAGGGAATTAAAGTTCAGGGAGAAGAAATAAAAAGTTTGCGGTTTGCCGATGACATAGTAATTTTGTCAGAGACTGCAAAGGATCTGGAAGAGCAATTGAATGGAATGGACAGTATCTTGAAAGGAAGATATAAAATGAACATTAACAAGAGTAAAACGTGGGTAATGGATTGTAATGTCAGAAAATCAGGTGATGTTGGAGTTAGATTAGGTAATGAGACAATAAAAGTAGTAGATGAGTTTTGTTATTTGGGTAGCAAGATACCATCTGAGCGTAACTGGGGGCGTACTTTCAGTTTTTTTTCTCGAATTCTGATATTTTCCGGTAGATTTTCCAAATATTTTGTTTCATACAGACCGTGTCGTGAGGATTACGAACAGAATAAAGAAAAGATCAGCCAAATCGGTGAAGCCATTCTCAAGTGATGTGCTTTCATATATGCGGCAATTCGTTTTCATTAATATATAAATAGAAGATGTGATACTTTCTTGTAAAGCGTGATAAGAAATTACATTTCCATATATTCAAAACTGTGTATTTGGTGCATGTTTGAAATAGTGTGTGTTTTCCATCAACGTCGCCCCTTAAGAGTTAAATACTGACAAATGAAAGTTTGTGCCGCTAATGGAGAGACAAACGACTGTCGCTGGCGAGAGCGACAGGGCAGCCGGGCTACGGGAGGCGGTCGATTGGGCGGAGACCCTCGAAAGTTGTCGGCGTGGGCCTGCATAAGCACCTATCGAGCAGCTGACGGCTCTAGGGCGCTCTCGTGGCCGGGCCCTAGCGGTCTGCCCGCTGCACTCTTCACAGCCACTCGCCGCAATTAACGGGGTTGTCCGTCTGCGCTGGAGGACGCTTCGCACTGCCACGCCATGCGTGCCTCACAATAAATAACTGCTCCTGGCTTTGTAAATAGCACCACCGAGCGAGGGGGCGCCCAGCTCACACACTCGACTCGCATTCAGGAGCACGCTGGTTCAAATCCATCTCCGGGCCAGTGTTGCCAATTCATGATAATTTTTTTCCGACAGACCAACACCAAAACATCCGTCCTAATTACATATCTCTGTGTTCTCTTGCAAAATAAAGAAAAAATAAAATATATTTTAAAATGTGGGACCCGATGCTTTGCTTAGGTGTCAGAAAAATATTTAAAAATCCGTCAAAATTAGATATTCCATGTTTTTTTGCAGAAATAAAGATAATTTTAAAATTTATACTAAACATAATATTCGTTACTCTGTTTACGAGTCGGACAAGCATTTAAAAATCCGTCAAACTCAGCCAATGTCCGGAATTCAAAAAATGTTCAAATGTCTGCAGATCTATCGGACTGCGTGGTTATCAGTCCGTAGCTTACAAACTACTTGAACCTAGGTAAACTAACCTAAGGACAACACACACACCCATGCCCCAGGGAGGACTCGAACCCCCACGGCGAGCAACTGCGCGCTCCGCAGCGAGACGCTTTAGATCGCTTTTTTTCTTTTTTTTTTTTTTTTTTTTTTTTTTTTTTTTTTTTTTTTTTTCCTTTCCACCCCTTCAGCCCTGCCTTTCCGTCACCATTTACCACCTTCTTCGGCGCTTGCTCCATTCTTTTTTTATTTTATTTCAAACAGTTATAGAATGGCTTGTCCCTTTCGGCCTAGTGACTTCCACAAAGTTCGTCTTCTCGAATTTTATGAATTTTTCCGTTTTGTTTATTCTTGAGTTACACTATTCCATAATGTTGATTGTTAATTTGTCTTCTTTTAACTTCGGGCGTCTCTTGCCGAAATGCGCGCAATTTATCTGTTGTTCAGGGCTTTTGGTCCCTTCTCCATCCCGAGTTCATCGCTAACTGAACTCGCCTCCCGTGATGATAAACCGAAATGCCTCTATATCAGCAGGTCCGTCCTCCTTAAATAAAAAGGGAAACTAATAAATCATTGTAATGAGTACGTTAAATACCTTCGTCTAAACACTGGTCAAGTTGCACCAGAAGTAATAGAGGAAATAAAGTTCATGATTGTAAATAAATAATTCTATGCGAGTCGGAATGAAGCTGACTTCTCATTGCCTATAGTGGCACGTCTTCACGAATGACCGATATGAACTAAATTCTTGGTAATAATACTTCGATGAACTATTCATTACACTATCGGACTATAGCACTTCTCCAAGTCCCTCAATCTCGTTTCTTTTCTATAATGCTTTTCACGCGATAGAAACATACTCTACTACTGTAATGCAATCAGTAGAAAGTTCTGGAAACGGTTTTCATATTTGGGATGTCTCTGCATCTTTTGATGTTCACAACGTATATGGAATATAAAGTCGTCAAGAGCAGGTGATGTGAATCTTATTGTGTAGAACACAAAGTGTCCCATGAGCTAGGCATAACTGTTATGTTTTCCTCCGGAAAAATGGTTCCATTCGGGGAAAAGTATATCATTCACGGATATTGTGGACTCACTTGTTCTTGTCATCAGCGCCAGGTTTTTTTTTTTTTTTTTTTTTTTTTTTTTTTTGTGTTGTGTGTGTGTGTGTGTGTGTGTGTGTGTGTGTGTGTGTGTGTGTCCAGTTCCATATCTTTATTTTTTTCCCCGCAGATAAGTAAGTGGGCAACCGACTCGACGATGGGGCAACGGTCGCATAGTGGGGTGGCTCTGAGGTTAATTTTATGAAGCCTTTCCGCCGTTGGGATGGTTGCGTTGACAACATCATACCAAGCAGCACTCACTCTAGTAGGTAGGTTGGCGTCCGAAATATTGTTCCAGACGTGTTTCCATTGTTTATTTGTATATTTTCCTTCGATAGGATTCTGTGGACGTCATGCATTAAGCAGTTCATAGATCTTTTTTTGTAGTGGTACGTCTCTGGTCGGGGGGAATGTAACTTATGTCCAAAAAATACTGGTGCACGTAATCAAGTTCGGCACTGATGTGTCCAACATTGCGTGGTGCAGTGCAATCGGCCGGCCACAAAGTTTGAAAGAGACACTGAGTGATCCCTGGTTCCCTCGCTTCGATGATTTTAGAGGTTCTGTTAAGGAACAGTGCCTGGCATAGTGTCTGGGCGTGTTTGACACTCAGGCCTCCTCTGTGCCCGGCCAATGTAGCCGTGTTGATGGACACTTTAAAGATATTTTTCTTCCACACGTACCAACACGCTACCGCTAATATTTTCTATGCAATATTTGGCGGAATCGGTAAGACAGCCGCTATATGGTGGATTTTACTTAGGACGTACGCATTAATGAACTGTGCTCGTTGAAGTCGATCCAATGCTCGAACATTGTTCTCCCTGAGCATTCCACGAAAGGCGTTCAGTTTTTTTGACCAGTTGATAGTGATCATTTCTCGAGGGTTGGGCATGAGGTACATCCCGAGTTGAAATCTACCAGTGGTTTCCTCGATCCATGTCGTGTCTACTTTGCTACTATTCGGACTCAAATTCATTATATGAGACTTTTGCAGGTTAATCTGTGCGCCAGAGGAGCAAGTGTACAGTGTCAGAATCTGACTCAAGTTGTTCAGGTCGTCATTTGTGTTAACGATCACACTGATGCCATCTGCATAGGCATGACATACGGTTTTTACATTAAATAATGTTATTCCAGTTAAATCTACATACAATTTCCGGATAAATGGTTCCACGGCTATTGCATATAATGTCATGGAAAGAGGACAACCCTGACGGACCGATTGTTTAATTGGAATTGGGCCAGTTAATTGTCCATTAATCTTAATACTTGAATAGGTGCCACATATACATTTCCGGATGATCTGTACGAATCTGTCATCAAATCCCATTTTTACCATTGTAGTCAATAAAAAGTCATGATTGATTCTGTCAAAGGCTTTGTTAAAATCTAAAAACACTAAAGCAAGCTTACACTTACAGATCCATGTTAAGTTGATAAGATCTCTATAGGAGCAGAGAACGTCAAGCATGGATCTTCCTATTGGAACGCTCGATAGATATGGCCCAATTATTTTGGGCAGGACCGGCTTCAGTCTTGCATTCAAAATACGCGTAAAAATCTTAAAATCCGCATTTAGCAAGGTCAGAGGACGAAAATCTTTCAATCTCTTGCGTTGTGTCGTTTTCGGTGTAAGTACGACCATCCCTTCAGTGAATGCGGACGGGAGCGGTGTATCTGTCAACAGTTCGTTGTACACCTCTGTAATCTCCGCACCAATGACGTCCCACACGCAGGCATAAAATTCGACGGGGAGGCCATCTGAAACGGCTGCTTTCCCACGCGGTGCAGCCTTAATAGTACGTTCGATTTCCTCTTTTGTGATTCCGTCCAAGATGTCCCTATTGTCGTCCAAGGTCACCGTGACGGGAAATGTCGACAGTAGGTCATCTCGAGCAGTCAAGTCAACATTTTGTTCCTTATATAATTCGGTGTAGTACGCCTCCACGTGCTGTTTGATGGTACGTTGATCATTGTACACCGTACCTTCATCATCTATCAAACAACTGATTGTTTTCTGTTGTCCACGCCTGATGTCTCTCATAATATGAAATAGAGAAGGTTCTTCGTGAGGAACGCAATCCGTTGTCCTTGACCGTACCTTGCTACCCTGTAAGGACCTCCGTGCCAAGTCAGTTATTTTCGCCTTTATACGTTTTATTTCCAAAATATTAGTAGCCATGGAAGAAGGTCTATTATACAGGTCGCGTAAGCAATGGAAATTGTATTCCGATGTGCGCTTGTTTCAATAGGATCGGTCCTTAGAGTACTGGATGACACATTTTCTGAGTTGTGGCTTCGCATGTTGAACCCACCAAGTGATTCGGTCCCTGTAACGAGATTTCAGTCGAAGACACTTGGTCCACGTCTCTTTAACCGCCAGTTTCAGTCCGTCTTCCAGCAGTAACGATGTGTATAACTGCCAGGTGCCACGCCCACGAAATGTTTGTTGTCGTGTGTGCCAGAATGTGACATGATAGGCAACATGGTTCGAAAAGTTCACTGGCCAGTATTCACAATCTATAACAGTTGGCAGGGATTCTCTACTGACATAAACGCGGTCCAAACGATTTGCCGAGGTATAGCGGATGACTTGCGGGTGAAAATAGACCCAAGTATCTTCCAGACCGAGTTGACCAACAAATACTGCCAGTTCGCCACATACATTAAAATTTGGTGTCTGATCTTCTTTGCGCAACACACAATTGTAATCACCTCCTATGATGATATTTGTCCGAACGTTCAATAAAATATTCACAATATCACTTTTAAAAAAGATGCCTCTACTCCGCTTCCCAATTGACCCCGAAGGTGCATAGATGTTGACAATTAATAAACCATTGATATGGACACTAATTCTTCTTCCGGTGTCTAAAAGGTTGACACCTACGCATGGAATGCCCTCTTTGTATAAGATCGCAGTGCCAGCTTCAGTACCTTTTTTTTTTTTTTTTTTTAGAATTGTATCGTATCCGGTGATCCTGTTTACTTTCTCCGTTACCATCTCCTGTAACAGCGCAATGTCAACGTCAGCCGCGTACAGATAGTCTTTAAGGCACTGAATCTTCACATCGGAGTCAATTCTATTAATATTAACAGTCGCTAATTTATAAGCTTGCATTTAAACATGTGATGTATATTATTTTTAATTTTAGAGTCTATCATTCTTGCATGTGGTGTATAATCTGCTGTAGTACTGTCGGTGATATTGATGTCAGCTGCCCTGACGCTAGATGGTGTGGTTTGTGTTCTACAACATAATGTTAGGGACAGAAATACATCAGACGCATTTACACTAGGGGAAGGAAACCCCGTATATGCCCAGGTATTATTATTAGTAAGGTATGTGTTCATGAAAAATCGTCGCGCCGTTCGATTCTTGCATCTGACGAAACGTTCCTATTCCGTGTCTGAAGAAGGACAAGTTTTCCTTCCTCGTGGACCACCTTTCGTCCACGGCGGTTCATTTGTTGCCTCGGGCGGTGGCGGGTCACCTACGCTCATTTTTTCTTGCAAACTATCGGACGTTGACTGCGTGACATTTTCTCCAGCATCCCTCAACTGACTCAATGTCTTACAGTTTTTTTGGTTTCAATTTTTCGGCGGCTTCAAAGGCGCCTTCACGGGCTATTCTACTTTTTTTTTCGTGCTTTTATGTTGAGAGGACTCAACACGACAGGTCAGGTTACTGTTTTCTGCTGGCAAATCCTCAGGTCGTTTGTCTGTATCTCCGGCTGCATTCGTAACAGTGCACGGCGAAATAGCGTCTGTACTTTCTAAAAGCACCGGTGTCGTTTTGATACTGTCCGTTTCCATAGCCTATTCTTGGGAAGAACTCGCGTTAGGGTACAAGCTTCCTAGGGTTTTATTTGCGTACGGAGAAGTTAGTACTGCTTCCTCCCACAAGTCCCCTAAAACCTCCACATCCTTGAGGATGCTGTTGCGTAGCAGTGTGCGTTTGTACCGCCCTGCAGTACGCACGAGGTGCCGTAGTTGCTGTCCAAAAAGTTATGGAAAGCATAGAGTTCTGACTAACCTGTTGTCTTCTATAGTTGTGTCCCCAGCGCAGAAGACAGCACACAGGTCGTAGGTTCTTCTACAGCAAACAAGTGAGGCTAAAATAAGTTCTGTATGATGGAAGCATAATAAGAGACTCGCGAGATTTTTAATTGTCAGGGAGGCCATTTATTAAATAAATAATAAAATATGAGCAACTATTGTTAATATGATACGGCCTATGCTGCCCATAGTTCATGTTGAGACCTCGACTGTCATCACTATTATAAAAATCTTTACTCATGACCGGCGCGGTCCGGCGCGTATAGTGGTCAGCTCGAGACTGAAACTGCGGCGCGTTGCGAGAGGGCACCTGACGCTCTATTTCGCGCCAAAACAGGGCCGTAGCGCGCCTTCTGCAAAATCGCTCTTCTCTTGTTACAATAAGAGAAGGCACCTTAAACTTTTTAAACTGTCAAAATGTAGCCTGTCTTTGAGAGATATTTACTACAAATTCTCAGCTCTGAATAATTAATATTTGGTGTATAATAAACAAAAGTAATTTCAAAAGAAATCACGTGACGTGAAATGCAGCAGCCAATGCGAGGAGAGCACCAGTAACATAGGATGGCTTTCCCACGGGAACCAGTACCTACTGCGCCATATGCTACTGCTCCCCACCCCACATTTCAACATATTTTGCACTCAGTGGCGTAGCTATATCGCCAAGGGCCCCGGGGCGAAAATGACATTGGGGCCCCTCTCTAAAAAAACTATACAGATACAAAATTACTACATCATCGCTCCTTAACACCCACTGGAAGACATAATGAGGCAAACCTAAATACTATTAAGTAAATTATTATATGTCACGCAGCAGATAATATTTGATCGTACTCTCAAATACAATTGTAACTGTGAAAGTTTGTATGGTTGTTATGCTTTCACGCAAAATTTGCTGGGTGGATTTGGATGAAATTTTGTAGAGGGGTAAGGGTGGATTTGGGTAGGACATGCAGATAATACACCCCATGGGATAGTTTTCGAAGTTGCTCCATATTAGGCGAATGAAGTTGTAGGCAGAAGTTTCACTGAGGACGCGCCGAACAGTAATAAAATCCACACAATCATTCACAACCCATATTTTCTCTTATTGTTGCACGAATTTCAGAGTGCAATTGATTACAAAACTTCGTTGGGATCTATGTTTAAGAAGCACTCCCTTGGGGGAATTCACTACACAAACAGTTGAGTTACCATAATAATACCCTTCTGTAAGAATACATTGTAGAGACTGTGGTCACACGTTGACTGTCAAACACACTGCTAGTAATTCAACGCCATTGATTGTTATGTCTTAAAGATTGGCATCCATGACAACACGCTAATAGTAGCAGGGTCCACGCCGTAGCGGACAAGCAATACATCTTGTTATGTTTACATTCTGAGTTGGGAATAATTTTTGGATATCACTTTGTGCGTCTGAGGTTTGTTGGCCAGGGTTCAAAAAGTTGAACGTCAGAAACCTTCATTCACTAAAATACAGTAGAACGTCGATTCTCCGAAGTAATTTGGGGACATGGATGTTGGGAAAACCGGTTTATTCGGATAATCGTACTATACACTTGTATTTGCCAATATGAAGTTTATATAGTATTTGGAGGCCCGCGATCATTCACACATCGCCGAGCGACACGCCGCATCACTTGGAAAGCTCAACTGTTGCTGTGGGGAACTCTGATGCTGCCACTACTTCTACTGCTACGACGACTGAAATTGAATTTTGTACACAGCGACTGGCGGCTTGGCCTGTCAGCAGCGCCAACGAGTGGCGTCGTGCGAAGTAACGGCCCCATTAGAAGCACTGCTTCGCCACCCGGTGGCCTAGTACGGGTACTGTGGGAAGCTTGGTTAGAGGGGAGGTGAGGGTGATGGACGTTAGGGCGGCAGAGTAAAAAAAAAAAAATTGAAATAAAATAAATAAAAAATTTAAAAAAAGAGGTTAAAAATATTCGACGCTCTACCGTAACTTTTCTCAAACGTCGCTCACGGAGGCCGAGGGGCCCCTTGAGGTCGGGGGCCCCGGGGCACTGCCCCGCCTAGCCCTGTGATAGCTACGCCACTGTTTGCACTGCTGTCTTTCTTCCGCGTTTAAGGCACGTACGATGTTAGCAAAGAAACGGCCAGCGGCCAGAAATATGAAGTGGCCACAGGCCAGGAATATCACAAGGGCTGTGTGTGGGGACGGTCAGAATGGTTTCGAGAGGCGTGGCCTCAGCTGAAGCATCTTCAAATCCTCGTGCCACTCTACTCTCGGTGTAGTAAGCGTCACCGGCAGACGGGTCACGGTCGTTGTTTCTGTGTTCCTGCGAGCAGGCGCGGCCGCAGCCTGCACTGGCTCGTGCCCGCCGGCCGCGGTGGCCGAGGGGACTGAGGCGCTCCAGTCACGGTCAGCACGGCCACTACGGTCGGGGGTTCGAATCCCCCCTCGGGCATGGATATTTGTGCCGTCCTTAGGATTAGCTAGTTCATATATAGTTTGTAAGTTTAGGGACTGATAACCCCGTAGTTAAGTCCCATAAGCTTAACAAACATTTGAACATTCTTTTTTTTTTTTTTTTTTTTTTTTGGCACGTGCACGTCGGCGGCTACGGCCGCATTTAACGACTATGGAACACTTACGCTTTTAATATGCTCTTAGGCCATTAATGCAGAAAAATAACAGCATAGTAAATTTACTGGCTTGCGTTTCACTTTAAGAGGCAAGCAAGTTAGTGATTAGAGGGATATTTGGAGTTATGATACTTTCTCTTACATTTCATATTAAGGCATATGTTTCCGTTATAAATATTTACCAAATTCAGTTAAAATGCATCACAATTATCGTATCTTTTGGTTTATAAATTGTACATCTACATAAGTTTACCGTAACTAAAAGTTGCATTCGAAAACAATCACGGAATAATGTTAAATTGCGATACTGTACTTCCCGTATTCCCCCCTCTAATGTCTAGCATATTTTACTCACACCATATTTCAGAGATTTTATGACAAAAATGAGTTTAATAATTTTGAAGTGCAGTCTCTCTGGTAATATGCACTTTGAAATAAAGTGAATGTTGCATGTTAAGTTTCTAATTAAGTGTCTTCCATGTACGATTTATTTCCTCTTCCCCTTCTTTGTGAAGTTCAACCATTTTTTTATTATTTTTTTCCGACATCCTTTTCACAGCTTGCCTTAGGTCTACACATTCCTGTGTTGAGAGTCACATTTAAATTAAACACCAAACTAATGCGAAATAATACAATTCGAAAACCACTAGCTGCACTCATGGATCACTTAAAATACAACTAACAGCCCTTTTAATTACTCCTTATTTGGTTTAAATAAAATAAAAAAGTAACTTTAACCACACTGTATGTCGTGTCATGTTAATAATCTGTAGCAAAATTTAAATAAACCATTGCTTACATGTACAGGTCTATATTTTCATTACTACCTCTCTGTGAGCATAACTATTTTCAATACAAATTAAAAAAAAAAAAAGTTTTGCTGTTGACATTAACACAGAGAGTTGCTCGAATTTGGCGTCCATACCTGACGTCTGGAATTTACAAACCACCTTGTACGCTGATCTGTGTTTGAAGGAGGCCAATAAAACTTATAGCCACCATGTCTGCTATTATTTGAGCAGTTCGAAGTTGCACAATCAACCATTTCACAATGTGAAACAATAAAATCACAAAATATTCACTGATTCACTTCGCTACACCACACAAAGCATACAGCCTGTCGCCGGATTGGGATTCAAAATGGCGGATTGTTCAGGTCGGTATATCTAGAGCTTTAGGCTGCACAGTGTCAGTCCTGTCAACAGGGGCGGCCCGCGGCAGCTGCGCCGGCGCCCTGCGCTGACACTCGGTCCGCAGGTGGCCGGAAGCGTTACAGCGGGAGCACGTGCGCGGCTGGCCCTCGTACACAACGAGCGAGCGCTTTGAAGCCCTTGACGTTAACATAAGACGGGATGTGCGAATTTAAATCAATCCTCACAGTCCTGACACCGTTTAATACATTGAAGTACCTGTTGTTCATCCACCGGTCGTTAGTTACATTCAGGACCGGCGCTAGCCCAAGTGCCGCCCAGTCAGAGCTGCTAAATTGCCGCCCCCCCCCCTTTTGAAGTTTGTGGAATGTTATTTAAACAAATCTGTAGGAAGTGTCAGCAATAAATCGCAGTCTCGAAGCTTTTAATATGTGCTTACATCTAAACCGTCATGTTGACAGTTACGTTCAGCGTGACGGTATAGATCAGGGGTGGGCACGAGAGCTGCTCGCGCGGCTGCCCGCGAGCAGCGAGAGCCGCGAGGGCAGCGCTGAGCGGCCTTGAGAGCCAGCAGTGCGGGCAGCAGGGCAGTGCGCTGTGGCTGGGGAAACTGTGCAGCTGTCAGGGCACAAA
The DNA here is from genome assembly GCA_026315105.1 of Locusta migratoria. Lineage (NCBI taxonomy): Eukaryota > Metazoa > Arthropoda > Insecta > Orthoptera > Acrididae > Locusta > Locusta migratoria. The sequence continues at coordinate 218,661,610 of CM048744.1, read as the reverse complement.
GCTGAGTAAGGACAAGCTGAGATACTTACTGCACGTACAAAACACATAAGGTCGTTTCAAGCTGATGCGGCTTCCGTGAAAAGGGCACCGGTACAATCATATCTGCCACAGCATGTTTGAGTGGGAAGTAAGTGTTAATAGTGCTTACCCGAAAATTGTGTATCCTGTACCATGCAACGGTTGCTCATGTAAGGATGAAACACAGTTTCGAACCACTGTAAAACCTACTTTCGTGGCCACAAATAGGACATAGACGTAAAGAATGAAGACTCTTTTATTCTAAATTTTACGTTATATTTTCACAGAATTGTGTAGATTTTTTTTTTAACAAAATGTAACAAAACTGAACTTTCTGCAACCAAAAACCTGCTTCATTACAATGACGAGAAACTGGGTGGTCGGTCAGAAGGTAACAATTATTAAGGTTCATTACATCCTTAGGAAAGGATGAAAACTGACACCATTCTGAAGGGGGGGGGGGGGGATTACAGAACTCAAGACCTGAGAGCAATGGAAAACGTTCCCTACCTATGTCAGTGGTACCACAACGAAGTTGTCGTGGTACGATAAAGAACTTCTAAAAAATAACCAAATAAGTACATGGGAAAATTTGTAAGCTAAAGGAAAATAAAATATCCCTGCTGCGGGCAGCAAAAACCTAGGAACTATTAAGGTAAGTATAATGTATCAAGTATAAAACAAAAACCTTCTCCCTGGAGGAAGTAAAAGGGATAACTAAACTTAACTCCTATGATATATAGAAAACATAAAGGGGAAGAAACTCTATGATCACAAAGCCTATTAGTTTCCAGTCAAGATAAACAACAAGGTGACATACACACAAAAGAATTGTCACTTCAGAGGAGAGGTACTACGAACAAAACAGAAATAAGCATTAATTTACATCATTCTGGACTTATTTAAAATGATTTTGAACCAACATCTCGAAGTTATCGAGAACGAGTGGTTCCGCGTGGTGTAGGGACGTGCGCGGCTAGTCGAGTATGGGTGGGGAGCACTGTTGGCTGGCGGAGTGGGGGGGGAGCCGCGAGCAGGCCGCGTGAGCCGCTGAGAGCGCTCACGCTCGCAAAACGGCATTTGCCCAGCCCTGGTATAGATGTAAACGTAACTCAAAGCATTGAGACTAGCCACACTGTGCCCGGAATCAATGTAGATCTGGAAAATAAAAACAAAAAATTGCGACTGATTGGTGACATTCTCAACAGATTTGTACAAAACAGTCGCTGGGCACAGGCTCAAAAATGTAGCCAAACCTGATTGAAGAAATCTAGCTAATTTTAATAAGCCTTGTGAATGTACATATATGTACAAATGTGTGTGAAATCTTATGGGACTTAACTGCTAAGGTCACCAGTTCCTAAGCTTACACACTACTTAACCTAAATTATCCTAAGGACAAATATACAAACCCATGCCCGAGGGAGTACTCGAACCTCCGCCGGGACCAGCCGCACAGTCCATGACTGCAGCGCCTTAGACCGCTCACTAATCCTGCGCGTCATAAACTTAGAGTTAACGTAAATAAACATTTTTCAGTGGTTGTGAACAGATAATGTATTCAACGGAAAACAAAATATATTTACAATTTAACGATAATCTGGTTTGAACAATAATACTTACGATAACTATTCAATGTTGAACAAAATGAAAAACAACACAGTAAATAACCAAGATATTGATCATAATATAAAAATTTAAAAAAAATGCTAGACGAATCTAATCTTCCTGGCTTCTACTTGTGTAAACTCTATCACACGATCTGTGTAATTTAAGTCCTCTGCAAGCTCGTGTTCAATAGAAATTGTTGCAAGATCATTCAAACGAGTTTTGCTCATCGTTGATCAGAGGAATGTCTTTATAAATTTCAGTTTTGAGAAACTTCTCTCTCCACTCGCAACTGTCACTGGGAGTGTTAGGAGAAATGTTCAAATGTTCAAATGTTTGTTAAGCTTATGGGACTTAACTACGGGGTCATCAGTCCCTAAACTTACAAACTACTTATGAACTACTTACGAACTAGGACGGCACAAATATCCATGCCCGAGGGGGGATTCGAACCCCCGACCGCAGTGGCCGTGCTGACCGTGACTGGAGCGCCTCAGTCACCTCGGCCACCGCGGCCGGCAGTGTTAGGAGAATTCTCAGAGCAACGTTGACATTAGGGCAAAAATTATGTCTTCCTATAAACATCAGAGTCTCTTTTGGACCTATTCCAGGTTTCAATAATGTTGAAAGCACTTTTAGTTCTTCCCTCAACTCCAGTACATCTATGTCGCTTGACTCTTGGTCTTGCAATATCGCTGCGAGGTTTCTACACTTTGTATCCAGATTGTCAGGAGGTGCATTCTTCAGCTCGCCAATGATGTAGAGAAAATCAAAATAAACGCTATGAGATTTCAGTTAATTGAATCTCTTCTCCAAAGAAGCGGTTGCTATATCTAAAACATAATAGTAGAATTAAATCTTGTATCGTTTTGTTGGGTCATCTGTTGTCTCATGCCTTTCTTCACAGATAAAGTGTATTGGCTTCTTACTTCGTCGCCGGGAAACACTTATCCTTGGTAACGTTAGATCTTCTAGCTCTAATTCTGTAGCCAATTCTTTGGAATCCGTCAAGAGATACACGAACATTTCTTCTGTTCTGCAGGTCTCAAAACATCCTTTCGTTTTTTCTGCATTTCCACGGCCTCAGAAACTTTCATGTCAATTATCTGGGGAGTCTTACTGACTACACTGATGTGAAGCAGAACGTCGTACCAGATTACTAGAAAAGTGAGAAAGGTGTAATTCTTTTATTTTATTCGCAAGTGACGTCGCTTCGTGAGCGGTAATGCCATCGAATTCTTCTGATATGCCACTCGAGAGTAGCCGAGCGGTCTGGAGCGCCATGTTGCGGATCGCGCGGCCTTCCCCGTCTGAGGATCGAGTCCTCCCTCGGACATGGGTGTTTGTGTTGTCTTTAATATAAGTTAGTTCATAAGTAGTTTGTAAGTTTAGGGACAGATGACCCGCAGTTAAGTTCCATAAGCGTATCAAACATTTGAACTTTTTTCCTTCTGATATCTGAACCGGTTCATCATAAACGCCTCCACTGTTTTGTGCGGACGAGAGGTTCAAATTTTCAAATGTATGTTAAGTTTATGGGACTTAATTGCGGGGTCATCAGTCCCTAAACTTGCAAACTACTTATAAACTACCTCTAGACAGCACAAACATCCATACCCGAGGGGGGATTCGAACCCCCGACGGAGAACGGCCTCGCGCATCGGAGCATAGCGCCTCAATTCGCTCGGTCTCTCCGCCGCGGCCGGACGAGAGGGCATGTTGCTAAAAGACCATACTATCTCGTGTTTTCATCGGAATCAAAGCGACCAGTAGTTTGCTCAGATGAAACATGGATTCACACGCATTATACAGTGAATAAAAGTTGGCAAAGTAATAGTGTGCGAGTAATATTGTCAAACAAAAGTGCCGGTCAGTTTAATTGTTGTTCATTCAGGCGGAGACAGAAGTTTCATTGCTCAAAAACCAAAACGTCCGACTATCACTCAGAAACAGATAGCAAAAATTTCCAAAAAGACGTCGAAACTCAACTTATGCCAACGTCTTTAACCCTTCAGGCTTAACTTGTAACGGCAGTATCGAACATTGCATTCGAACAGGGGCGCCGACTTTTGAAAATCGGTGTGGGTGCTCGTGGTTTCATTTTTCATTACCTTTTCGGCCACAAGGTTCAAAGAATGGTCCAAGCACTGCTCAATTTCTCTGATTTTTGCTTGCAACCTAGAAAACGTACCAGTCACATTTGTCGCTCTGTCAGTAGTAATAATATTGCATGATTTGATATCTGGAGAAAAACGAGAGAGAACAACCACTGATATTATTAACAGTACTTCAACTGTGGTAGATTCAATTTTATAGAAAACAAAATACGAAACATTAATTTGAAAATAAGCCATCTGGTACGTTCAGGAAATTTTAAGAAGTTTAAAACGAATCAGACGATTGAAGGATGTTAGTATTTCGTAACTCATTTGCCTCTCTGATAGACGAAACTCTTTCATAAACACTTTGATTTGGTCCTTCATGTCTATTATTAGATGTCCTTTGCCCTGCAATGATTAATTTCTAAAAAGTGCATAGTTATGTGAGTATGGAACGTTAGATTTACTATCCAGTTTTAATCTATTCGACAATGAACTTTGCCCCTAAGACAACTAGCCAACGATCTGTACTGTGCTAAGGTATATACCCATGCTCCACTTGTACAACTTTCAGGAAACCTTCGAATTGGCGGTTATTTATATGGCGACAAAGCAGAGATCCCACACACGTGACGTTTTTTTATTACGGTGCCTGGTTTCACTCCTTCAGCAGACAATGGCGCTTCGTGAATGGAGCAATGAATAGTCAAAACCTCTTCCCTAGATTCACTTTTCAGTTCATTTCTGTATATGTATCATTATTAAGCTCGGCTACTAGCCCTGCAGGTGCTTCGCCCTCTACTTGCCCGCGATGTTTTACGTGAAGTCGTGTGTAACGCCAGTATACTAGTATGCTGTACTTGTTAGCAGAATTAAATACTTTGACGTGAAAGACAGTGCGGATGACAATCTATCTTAATGAACAGAATGGAGCTACCACAGCAAACTATGGCTGTCACTGACTGTTGCATCGGTTACGACGTCATGCGGCCAGGGGTCAGTGGTCTCACCCTCCGAACGGGTTCAAAGCCTCTGCAGTGAGTGCTCCTTGGGGCACTGGTGGAGCAGCCTAGCGGCTAGGTCGTGATTGCTACACTGCGATGTCAAATATGCATAAGTGACAGCTATGACTTTTCCCCATTTTTGTGCTACTTTATTTTCCTCCCTTATTTTGTGTGGGTGCTGAGCACCCCCAAAAATTTTGTGGGGGGGTGCACCACGGAGTCGGCGCCCCTGCATTCGAATTTCCGAATTACATTTTGTCTTCTGCAAAATTAGTTGTGAGTCAACGCACGGCACTTAACAGCGCTCCACTCATAAGGATACTGGCGTGTACGCCAGACTGCTTCCCCCTCTCCTTTCCTCCGGCATAAACACGACGGTGCTGCCACTGGCCGCGGCGGATTAGCCGCGCGAAATGGAGCGCCGTCCAAATGTTGAAATGTTTGTATAGCTTATTGGACTTAACTACGGGGCCATCAGTCCCGAAACTTACAAACTACTTATCAACTACCTTATACTAAGGACGGCACAAATATCCATGCCCGAGGGGGGATTCGAACCCCCGACGTAGTGGCCCTGCAGACCGTGACTGGGGCGCCTAAGTCCCCTCGGCCACCGCGGCCGGCAGCGTATGCAGTTTCTTTATTAGTAACTAAGGGTTCAGTAATACAAAAGCGTATGCGCAACTCAAATGTATTTGCTGTTAAAATCACGGATTTCCTTCAATAAATCAGATTGTTTTATAATACAGTGTGTTAATGATTAATAACCACAAAGGCTGAAACCTGCTTTCAAGAACCAATCGAGAGGTAATAGACCTTGACACAATAAGTAATTCTGAAAAGCTAAACAAAAAGATCTTTACAAATTTTCTATTCTGTGGGATCTTCCTTAATGAGCATAATACGCTTTTGTGTCTTGAGTGAAACGCGAAACAGTCGTTAAGCAAATTATATTTTTTTGTCAAAAATTATTCAAAAAAAAAAAAAAAAAAAAAAAAAAAAAAAAAAAAAAAAAAAGACATAAAAAACTTCGGCCATCAACTTAAAAGAAAGCTGAAGCAAAGAAAAGAAGGTTAAATTTGTTTCCTTTGAGATATAGTTTTGTTACGGTTCGTGAGGGGAGAGGGTAGCCAGAATATTTTCATTTCGAAGGGGGTCGCCAGACTATTTTTACTGGGAAGGGAGTCGCATGTTTGAAAAGAGTGAAAAACTGACATAGGGGATGTTTTCAGAATGATATTTTTACTCTGCAGCGGAGTGAGCGCTGATATGAAACTTCCTGGCGGATTAAAACTGTCTCCCTGAACCGGGATTCGAACCTGAGCCCTGGAACCAGGGACCGTAATTCGTGCCGGAATACGTCAGTCAGTAGACCGCTTGCCCGCGATAGGCATAGGTCCCAGGTTCGAATCCCGATTCCGGCACACAGTTTTTATTCGCCAGGAAGTTTCATATCAGCGCACATTCTACAGGGTGAAAACATCGTCCTGGAAACATCCCCTAGGGTGTGGCTAAGCCATGTCTCCACCATATCCTTTCTTCCAGAATTGCTAGTCCTGCAAGTTTCGCAGGAGAACTGTGAAGTTTGGTAAGTAGGATGAGAGGTACTCGCGGAATTAAAGCTGTGAGGAGAGACCTTGAAACGTCCCAATAACTCTGTCGGTAAAGCGCTTGCCCGCTAAAACAAAAGTCGCAGGTTCGAGCCCCAGTTCTGGCACAACGTTTTAATCCTCCAGGAAGTTTCATATCAGCGCCCACTTCACTGCAGTGTGAAAATATCATTCAGGGTACTATATACTTAATATTCTCGTCAGAAGTCATGTGCTAAATTCTGTACACTATTGAGAACCGGAAACATAGAAAAGAGTCGTCTAAAGATATCAAAACTTATACATTTATTTTCTGAAGAAAATTTATACCTGCAGTCACATCAAACAGTATCGAAAATTCAGTTAAAAGCGGTCTTTTTTTACGTCAGTTTTTAAGTCTTTTTTTCTTACTAACAGAAGAATATCGTCCAACATAATTTTCTCATCTAATAATTCTGACTCACTGTTGTAATAATTTTCATTAAAACACGTTTATATATTTACGTTAGTATTAAGCATGGTGTACGCTTTTTCCGTGTAAAACGTTAATACCTCTCTGCTTGTAGATATTTCGTCTCTTTTGTAAGAAAACGCAAGTACAATAAAGAATACTAGGCTTTGGTGGAATCTTTTCGCTATTTATTTATTAACCAGAACACAAAGCAAACAACAGAATAAAGTTCAAGAACTGCGAAAGCATTTCTGTGTTATGAATGAACTCGACCAGAATAGGTTAACTTCCGACGTTAGCAGACACACACATGACATCACTGCTTCTTGTTTTTTGCGCTCGCGCATTCTACAGTACACTCGGAAATTTAGATCTTCACAGTCGGCACAATCTATAGATCATTGACGTCATAGTCGCACTCACGATGGGCTTGGCTGCTGATTTACACGCTGGCACGAAAGGCGCAAGCAGTGTGAGTAGTCGATTATCACCACGAAGTCGATCGTGCAATTTGGGCTTATTGAGTACGCGGACGACGGGGCGTTAAACCTAATCTTCCTTCCTTCCTTTTTTTCCTATCACGAATGAAGGCGTCTTTGTGGGAAGATTCCTCTTCAGTTCCAAAATTAATGCGGTTGGAAAGACACTCGATTTGTTTATTTCCAGGTATGAATAAGATTACTGCCGCGCGTGAATTTCCGAGCGGTTCTCCGCTCCCGCTGGAGGTTCGAATCCTTCCATGAACATGGGTTCGTATATCTTCCTTAGGTCAGTTTATGTTAGTTCAAGTAGTTTTTAAGTATAGGGAGTCACGACCACAGTATTTTAGTCTCACAGTTTACAAACATTTGAATAAGTTGATAAATTGAGAAGCGAGACATACACGAAATTCATAAATGCGAAACGCCTACGAACAGAGTTATGGAATATATAAAGGAATTCATACAAAGATCACATCATGAAACATGACATCTTCGCTAGTTATGTAGTAATACATTTACGCAAGTCACAAAAAGTGAATATTTCCTAACATTACAGCCCGGTAAAGTATCCCGGCAATATTCCCAAACACACAAATTGCGATACTACTTGTTCGCAACGAGAAGAAGGCATGCCCCTAGTCCCTACAGTTCTGAATCTGCAGCATTCGGTAGAAGTCGTTTGACTTCGGGTCACGATTGTTTTGTTTCTGGCCGCTGTCAACCTCAGTAAACCAATACAGAACGCTGTGTGTGTGCAAAATGTAGGCACTGTGCAGAGATCTTTGTTGTCCGTGTTGAGTTGCGCCTCTTATAAATCTCATTAGTGCTGAGGGATGAAGTGCCCTCGGAGGGCGCTCAGAAAAATTATTAGCAATATCACTAACTGCGACTAGCAGGAACACAATAATAAAGAGTTGCTGTACCCCTCTCTGTAGCGTTCTTCGTATTTGATGTAACTTTCTGTTCTTTAAAATATTGATGATGATTATTTATGGTAGACAATTGCGTAACTTTAGTCTTCTTCGGTTTGATAGTCTAATAGGCTCTCAAATTTGTACTTCAGAAATTTAGGTTGGTACTCCTGTTTGATCGACCGAATTGAATTATTGATTCTTATTTCGCCTGAACTTACTGCGAAGTATAACTTTCCTGAGCCTATTTAATGTCCTTAGCTTTATTAAAGTGTTTGAACATACAGATTCTTTATCTCAAGGGCTATAAATTGTTTTGAAAGTTTATCTTTTTATCTGTCCCGACAGTTCACTAAAACGAAGTCAGTTTCACAAGAATTAATTTATTTCGACCTTTCATGAAATAGTCTTTGGAAGTTGGCTTTTAATAAGGTTCATTTCACTGAATAGCGGATTAAGTAAATTTTACTACATATTGCGATCTATCACAGTCAAATATATTCATTTAAGCACTGTTCAAAATATCACTGATTTGATAAAGGTTCTAACTACGGAAGAACTCTGTTAAGACACTTTTTCTTCTTTTTAAATCTTCATTATCCTATATATATTTTTCTTTGGACATGAGTTACAATAAGTACAATTGAACAAAGTCACACGTAAGTATTCACAGTTCGGGAATTTGATTCCTCACAATAAACTTTTATCACAGTATCTCTGATATAAGTTAGTGTTCATAATATTTTCAAGTCTGCTAAAGCAAAGTCCATAGCTTACACTTCCTATTTATAAATGAAAACAATTATTATTCTAGCCCCACTAATATTGAGATTATCTCGTCGGGAGGCAGAATTTTAACTATCTTCTGTAGCCTAAACCCGATCTAGAGATCCGAAGTATTACGCGAAACGCGTAATACTTCGATACTTCATCGCTCTCTATCAAAGTCTTGATACCTTTAAGAAATGAATTAATCTCTAATTAATTAATACTGAATACTGAACTAGCCCAGTCACTATTCCTGAATAGCTAGCGAACCGAACATATCTAGATCTGAATACATAGAAAGCTGAATGCACAGAGGTCTTAACACATAGATAACTGAATGCATAGAGAGTAACACGACTGAGGGTACTATTTATACTAGTTTTCGAAGAAAAGATTACTGTAATTTAGGGTGTTTTGGCTAACTTATTCTCTGGCCTTGACTTACAAAGATATGAACTGATTTCTTTTAAAATAAAAATTAAAAATTAAAAAACGTGAATTCTGCCTCGTAAAAATTCCAAATTGACGGCAATGGCGATTCTAATGTTACGATCGCGATGTAGTGTTACATCTCTAAGCAGAAGAAACGATCACTGGCATACACAAGAGTAAACTGCAGCACCTTTTGCAGAATTAGAAAATTTTGCAAATATTAATCCGGGGAAATCAACAGGAACTCTCAGAAAAAAAGGTGTAGATAGTTCATTTCAAATTACAGTTCGACAGTGCTCTGAAACTACCTTCTACTTTGTCTTAATTAGTTTAAACTGTTAATTAAATTTGTGCTTGTTTGGTGGAGTACAGGTACTGATTCGTTATGAATCTTGACAGCTTTTGTTTCGACCGTGTCTTTTGTTTTTACTGTCGTGGCTGCTACCCCCATAGAAGTTGGTGTTTTCGTTGCGTTCGCCTCGTGACATTGTCACTGTCGCCCGACATCGTTTGCGACAGTAAGTACCCGAGCCGGAACTGATTACACTAGACACAGTATAGCCGAAAAAGAGATCATGCTACTTGTGAGTGGTCCGCTTGCTTTTACCTTCTACAAGGAATTTAAAAAAAGTTGGCACGAAAAAGAGAAGTCGGACTTCGTGGATACGTCCTTTTATAAGTAAGCGTAAGCGAACTGCTTCCGAAACAACAACTACAAAAACGATGCTGGAGTCGTTCCTGTTTCGGATTGTTGAAGCATTAAGATTAACAGTATGTCACAAAAGCAACGAAAGTAGAATTATTAAGATCTGCACCATTATGGTAGTGTGTGTAACAGTTCAGAGCCAGATTGGCGATCGCTCTTTGGGTTTTTTGCTACTTGTGTTTCATTCATAGTATGACGCACTTACTCAACGCTTACTTGTCAACGGTGTGCCTTTTTGACTTCAGACATTTGTAACTTTTTGGCGGGAAGGCTCGAGATATTCATCACTTCTAAATAACTGTCAAATATTCGTGTTAATATTTTACTGAGTTCACCTACACAGCCGAAAAACTACTATTATCATAAAAGCGTGAAATCTTCGAGCAGATGTGTGAACTAATATATAGATAAAACCACAAAAAAGGATAGTTGACAAAGACAAAATGTATGATACACATGTTCACCAACTCTAAGATTACTGCACTACAAGAGCGGAACATTGTTAATTATTCACTGCTTATTTACAGACCTGTTAACTATTATTATCTAAAAAGGTTGTAAATTGTACTATTTTACTCAATATATCATATACTTTTCGAAACTGGTAGTGTACAAAAATTAAAAATCAGGGGCTTATATAAGGGGGAGGCCCAGGAGGCCTTCCCGCCCCTCCCCCCGAAATAATGAATATACTGTTATTATTATTTAATGTCAACAATAAAAAAAGTTTGAGCTCGGTAAAGTAAAAGGGGCTTCCGCGCAAATTATCCTCTAGTTGGAGCAGCAAAATGGTTGTATAAATCATGCGGTGTCTACTTAAAATGACTTATATTAACATTAATCTGGCCCCCTCCCCCCCCCACAATCTGGCCCCCTCCCCCCCCCCACATACACAAACACGCAAACACAAAAATATATGCTATATTCGCTACTGATATAATAATAGTTATTGTTACAACTGGTGCAAATAATGAAATAAGTTGGAGGAAGAAAAAGACAAGAATTAAAAACTGCTAAGAGGGTATAAGATGAACATCAACAAAAGTAAAACAATGGTAATGGAATGTAGCATCAGAAAATCAGGCGATGCTGAAGGAATTAGATTAGGTAATGAGGCATTAGTAGATGAGTTTTGTTACTTGCGTAGCAAGATAACTTCTGATGGCCGACGTAGAGAAGATATAAAATGCAGAATGGCTATGGGTAGAAAAGCGTTTCTGAAGAAGCGAAACTTGTTGACATCCAATATTAGTTTAAATGTTAGGAAGTCCCTTCTGAAAGCATTTGTCTGGAGTGTATCATTGTATGGAAGTGAAACGTGGACGATAAGGAGTTCAGACAGAAAGATGATATAAGCTTTTGAAATGTGGTGTTACTGACGAATGATGAAAATTAGATGGGTAGATCACGTATCTAATGAGGAGGTGCTCGACAGAATTGGGGAGAAAAGGAGTTTCTGGCATATCCTGACTAAGAGAAGGGATAGATTGGTGGGAAACATTCTGAGACATCGAGGAATCGTCAACTTAGCATTGGAAGGGAGAGTGTGGGGTAAAAATCGTGAAGGAAGACCGAAGGATGAATACAGTAAGTAGATCCAAAAAGATGTATCTTGTCGTTCGTATTCTCAGATGAAGAGGCTTGCACAGGACAGGATAGCACGGAGAGCTGCATCAAACCAGTCAGTGGACTGAAAACCCCACAAACAATAATAATGACATATTGTTATTGCAGTTTATTAAAAGAGTGATTACTGTTTTATTTGTGCGAGTATAAAATATGTGATATGCAATTATCCAGCCGACCAAGGATGAAGTTTGTAGTGTAAAACGTTTTTTGAAAATCCGAATGAAAATCAATGAACGTACAAAATTATTTCTTTGTACGACTTAACTTACAGTTTAGGAGATACGACGTTTTGAACACTGAGACGCAAAGAAAACTGCCGCATCCTGTGTGTTCATATTTTATACGCTGCAGTACCGTTCATTCGATTGCGATGAAACTTTCTATGGCGCCTGGCAGAGGATAGGCCTACTTCATCTACGAACTTCGACACAATCTATCGTTTTATTCCGATCTTGAAGAAAATTTTCCACATTTAACCATCAAAACAAGAGGAACATCACTGTCTACCTAGGATTTAATAAGGTGCATGGCGAAGGGTACCTAGCAATAAACTTAGAGACCACTTCACTGATCACCATGAAAGTTAACGGTTGCCTATTTTTTTCCCAGTTGGAGGCAATAGACTGAGGAGGTGGAGGAGGAATTCGACAGAGAGACGAGGGGCCGTATGAATAAAACGGAGTATCTACTTTATACTCTGAATTCCAGAGAACATACTCAGGTTCGCATGAATAAAGAGAGTCAGAGAATATACTTCAACCGAGTATGTTTTCAGCGTGAGTAACAAGGTGGGAGACGTTTCTCACAACAGAGAATGTTCTCCGATTTCCTATGAATAAAACTAGAGAAGTGTCTCACGACTGGAAAACATTTTCAGTTTTCTGAAGCATATTTCGTGCTGAGTAACTTCTATTAAGGTTACTTTTTACTGTGGTGTGTAATAAAAAGGACAAAATTTGTGTTGCTTAGAAGGCAAAAAAAGTTCCTTTGTACTTAAGCTAGTGTGAAGAAACACGAGAAGAAGTAAAAAGTTTATGCAAATAAAATCATTTCGCTGTCGAGTCGCTTCCTTCACAATAATCGTTAACTGTGACAAAATTTTGGTCAATACTGTTTCAAGACCTGTTAATCTACGAGTATTTAAAATGGTTTAGATATTCATGACTCTGCCCATTTCGTCAATTCCTTGGCACACTCTCATACCTCAAGATCAAGAATAGCATAAGACAGGATATTTTTCAAATGTAGAGATTGATTAACGGCCTGTTCGGATGTAGTAAACATCCTAGAAAGGAAAAGGCATATATTTAGGTCATCCATACCTGCTGCCAACAACAGTTTCGGTGCGTGAGTTCACAGGTGGAAGTGGCAAACAACGTTTAAGCTGAGGAAAGGCAAGACAGTACGAGAAACACATTCCATTAAGAAAAACTTACAGAAACCTTGACTTTTCCGAATGTCAAAGTTATGAACGTTTATTGCTGTTGTAATTCTTGAAACAATTGCATCATGCAAATACTTAAAGTTCTTGAATAAATGCCTATCAGATAGCATTTCTTGGAACTTATACTGAAGTAGTTAACTAATCACTAATAAACAAATTATATATTGTTTTAGTACAATAATAAATGTTAGGAAGTCCTTTCTGAAAGTATTTGTGTGGAGTGTAGCATTGTATGGGAATGAAACGTGGACTATAAGGAGTTCAGACAAAAAGATGATAGAACCTTTCGAAATGTGGTGCTACAGACGAATGATGAAAATTAGATGGGTACATCACGTAACTAATGAGGAGGAGCTCAACAGAATTGGGGAGAAAAGGAGTTTCTGGCGTATTCTGACTAAGAGAAGGGATAGGTTGGTGGAACACACTCTGAGACATCAAGGAATCGTCAACTTTGCATTAGAAGGAAGTGTGGAGGGTAAAAATCGTAGAGGGAGACCGAGGGACGAGTACAGTAAGCAGATTCAAAGGGATGTAGGTTGCCGAACGTATTCTCAGATGAAGAGACTTGCACAGGACAGGTTAGCGTGGAGAGCTGCATCAAACCAGTCTGCGGACTGAAGATCACAACAAAAACAATTCTATATGAAGAAGAAAGTGAAGCATGATACAAAAGATTACTATAGGAGAAGAGGTATAGTTCTATCTATTTCGGATGAGAGGCCCTCGGTAATACTGTAAGCTTGCTTCATTTGAAATAGCTGCAATTCTTCTCTTACTAATGCTTTGCATGTTCTGTGTGTGTGTGTGCTAATATTACAAAATTGTGAAAGTACTTGATACAGGTTTTAAGTGCTTGGTGTGGTTCACGGCCATTGCACCATTTGTGTGTGCTTATACTATTCGGTGTAGTGTCTTGTGCTGTTTCTAATGAGCTGTAATGGTGTACTATAATGCCAGTGTTGTGATACTGTCGCCAATGTTACAGTTTCTGTATTACTAATGTTGTTTATAACAAAACGTGTATATAGTTTACCACATTCTACTCTGATTGTTGTTTCGTTGGTGGATATGTTACAATTAAGAATTACAGCGCCTGTTCTTTCGGACATGTCGAATAACAGACATCTTTATATAATGCTACAGCTATTCTTAATAAAGAACATAAGAATATGTTACACTATGCCATGTCATTGAATATCATTGTCTGAACTAAAATATATGTATTACAGAACAATGCCAGCATCATATCGGGAGAGAACTCTCAAATAGATTTCGTCGAGCCTCATTTACCGAGATGACACTCTTGCCAATACTACGTCGACATCTAAATCTATATCTATGTATGATATTATTATTATGTGCTTTCGTGCTATCGTTCCGTTTCTGCGGTTGTGTTTGTACATAGTGTTCGGTGTTTGAGTACCTGGTTCAGTATTTTGTGCTATTTAGGATCTGAATGCGATGTACGTACATGTTTGGTCTGTGTTTTGCAAAGTATATACGTCATCGGTACCTGTTTCTGTCTCCGAATTTGTTTCTACCCGTGCGTTGTGTAGTTGTGTAACTTGTGTGTACCCGTCTTGTCCCATATGAATCGTGGTGTTTACCTCTTGAGTATAGTGTTCTTGATACTGCGTCTGCTTTATTGTTTACTGTATTCCACTCTTCTGGGTTCTGTAACTTTAATGCCATTGTTGGCTGTTCTGGGCCGAGAAGGTTTGATCATGTTACAGTCTAGAACTACATGTTCAGGTGTTCCGATTTCCCCACAGATGCACCTCTCATTATGACTAAGTCCCTAGTATTTGAAACGTTTGCACATGTTATCGAATGAGTTTTCTGTTCAAAACAGGAATGTTACTGTAATGAAAATGTTTCTTGTAATTTGTCAAAGACAGATTTCTTTCTATAATGCGATATTTCCCATTGAGAGATGATTCCTTCCTTTCTTCCTTTTGTGATAAACAGGGCATACACATTGCTGATTAGTAATGCATCGAGGAATAACAAATTCACAGCAATAGTTTTACAGCTTATAAAACCTGATGGCCTAACTTATTGAAGAAAACTATCCTTTCCGACAAATTTTACGGAAGGGCAATGCCTCAAACTGATTAAGTATCAATTAATGCAACATAATATTCCATTTTGCTTACTTGAGAGATCATTTTGGTGTAATTGTGGGTAGTTAATGGTTTAATTAAGACTTCGAAACCGCGATCCCAGCGCCATTACGTTGCCAGAAAAAAAGGAATATACCCCAGTAATCTTCCAGTGGTGGAAAGAAAATGAAAGATCTCTTATGAAGCTAGTGAAATACCCGACTAAAGAGGAGAAAACAAAAGCTTTGTAATACAATGCATAACTGAAACACTGTGAACAATTTCATTTAAAAACGTGTTACATGAATCTTCGTGTATTAAAATATTTTTCTTGTATAAGGTGGACGTACTTTATTAGTACAGCAAATTTTATTACTTTTAGGCTCAAATAAAGTACTTGCATTAAAAAATCCCGTGAGTACGAATTTGGTTTTTTCTTTAAAACAATAATTAAATGTTATTTATTTAGTTTTAAGAGTTTAAAACTTGTCTATAGGAAAAATTTATAGGTAACTGACGTTCATATCGTACTTCCATACTCAGAGACAAAATAGTTAACAAATAGTTTCTTTCTAGTTCATTCAGCTGTCAGTCTTTCTTTTCTATTGTCTGCCAAGTTTACATTACGTGAATTCCGGGTCTTCGAAAACAGGCAATTTAATTTAGGGAATTGAACCATCAGTCATCATTGGATTGGGAAGTAATTACATGTAGTGTCCCACAACGATCCATCTCAGGGCCATTGCTTTTTCTTGTGTGCATTATGACCTGCCATCAGTTACACTGCCGGAAGCAGAGTTCGTTTTGTTTGCAGATGATACAAGTATTACAATAAACACAATGTCAAGGAAAGGTCTAGAAAGGTCTGCTAATGATATTTTCGTGAACATTAATAAATGGTTTAAAGCCAACTCACTGATATTAAACTTTGAAAAGACTTACTACATGCAGTTCAAAAAATGTAAGATGTCTCCGTCCAGCATAACCGTAAAGTATGTATAAGAGCAGGTAGAAGAGGTTGACAGTATTAATACCTGGGATTACAGCTTGATAATAAATTCAGATGGGCGGAGTACGCCACAGAACTCCATAAACGACTTAACAAATCTGTATTTGCAATAAGAGTGTTATCTGACGTAGGAGACATAGAAATAAAAAAGCTTGCGTACTTTGCTTACTTTCATTCAATAATGTCATATGGTATAATATTTTGGGGTAACTCTTTGTGTAAAGTTTTCAGAGTACAAAAGCGAGTAATACGTATTATTTGCGGCGTAAATTCGCGGACATCCTGTAGAAGCCTCTACAAAGAACTTAGTACACTAATTAGTGCCTCTCAGTATATTTATTTCTTAAAGAAATTCGTCATAAATAGTATATAACTTTTCCCAACAAACAGCTCAGTTCATACATACAATTTTAGGAACAAAAACGATATACACAAGGACTTAAAAGCACTTACTTTAGTTCAAAAAGGTGTCCACTACTAAGAAACACATTTTCAATAATTTACCAGCAACCATAAAAAATTTAGCTACAAATATCAGTTTGAGAGGAGCCTAAAAGACATCCTAGTGACCAACTCCTTCTCCTCTTAAAAAGAACCAAATGATATTGGTACTCTTATAAGTTTGAAAAAAGGGAAAAAAATGGTGTGTTCTACATCCACGAGGATTTCCTCAACATGGATCTGCGGAACGAACAACTAATATAATCTAATGATTGTATCGCTTGTATGTTGATGTTTGTAAAGCTTAGGGACTTAATTGTTGCGGTTATCAGTCCCTAGGCTTACAAACTTCTTAAAACTAACTTATGCCAAGGATAACACACACACCCATGCCCGAGGGAGTAATCGAACCTCCAGCGGCGAGCAACCGCTCGCTCCGAAGCAAGGCGCTTATCGCTTAGTGCACTCGGCCACTCCACCGTGACGGTAGAGTACAAATAAAACCACTACCTCTACATTTGTCCGCTAAATTTCTAGCTGAAATGGAAAAAAATTGTTGCAGCGTTGTTTGCGTGAGAAAGAGGAAGAAATCTAGGGAAGCTTCTGCCCAGCTTGCTTCTTCTGCAATACTGCCGGCCATGCTACATTATTGCCTTGCAATGCAGCCACATTTCAGCGATATTGACAGTAACAATTTTGCGGATACTCATTGCCGTAAAATATGACCTATGACCTATGAAGGTAATGACGCCAGGAAAATGTAATGCAACAAACAGCGCCGAGCAACAATGACTGGCAACGTTGTCGAACATGTGGCTGTAGTGCATGTGGCCGACAGTTTGTTCACAAAGCAAAAGACTCAAGCGCATGGCTAAATTCGTGTTGAATAATTCACAAGAGTTGCTGTGTTTAATAATCTGTTTATCTTCTTTACAGAGGTTTCGGAGTCGACGCCTCTATGTTCAGAGATATACGGTACGTCTGACCGCAAAGAAAGAATTACGAAGAAAAGCATGTCGTTCGTTAGACATTACACTTGCTTCTAATAGGAAGCTTAGATTTTTTTCTAATCTAGCTGCACGCATGGCTTTTAGTTCTGCTCTGTGATCTCGAGAGCTGCATTAGATGAAGCTCGATTCCAGACAGCAGATATTAAGAGACTAAATTCCATTTTACGCTACGCTAGACATCCAAACTCAAGAATAAAGCGCACTACGCGATTTTTAGTCTGCTGCACGGTATGCATGAAGTCCTATTACCCATTTCAAAAATTCGTAACTTGAAAAGGAAACTGCTGGGCGACCACATTGCAACACCAAGAAGGAGCGGTGATATTGCAGTCAAGTTTATGCGGGAGATAACACAAAAATGGGTTTAAGTGCAGTTTATACGTACGTAATTGGCGCTTGACATGTAAACGTAGGCAACGGCGCGATAAATGACGGGAGTTGAAGGCAGGCAATGAGAATTCGCGTTTGGGAAGCCAATAAGACTGCGTGTTTGAGGTCTACTAAATTTGACATCAGTTTTAAAATTTGTTCTGGCGTTTGTATCCAGCGTTTTTGGCAATGTAATTGACACGAGGGTTGGAACTTAAATAGTGGCAAAACTGATATGGAGACACTATGCAATGGACTCTACTATTGTCGCTGATAGCATACGTTGTTGACATACCTACCTTTATCTCAGAGCGTGCGCACTATCGAGGGAAACACAGTCACTTGTAAGCGAGCGGTCTAACGTAACTGTATCACTGTTTTCGAAACAGGAACAACAGTGCTGGATCAAGATTGAATGTACCAGAGGTCGTACAGCACGACAGTGTCATCAAGGTCTTCAAGAGGCGTGCGGGGAATCGGCATTGCCGTACAGAACAGTGGGACGTTGGGTAAAAGCTTTCAACGAGGGTCGACAAACTGTGGCAAACATGCATCGGGCAGGTCGTCCTAGCGTCTCTGAAGAAGACGTGGGTACTGTTGCCGCTTTAGTGGATAGTGGTCGACGCCGGGCGATTCGTGAGCTCGCCCACGGTGATTTTCGTGTACGACGATGTGATGTTGTTATCCTAACGTATTACGTTCCTCCACGGCAGTCCGTCAATGCACAGTATTAATGTTCGTTTTTGGAGCATCGCCTGTGTCCAGCTTTGCGAAAGAAGCGGCAACACATTCTGCACAACCCACTATCATTTTGCCCGACAATGCGCGGGCGCATACAGCGCAAGCTGTGGCTGCTCTGTTCGTTCGGCGGGACTGGGAAGTACCAAAGATTCGGCCGGCAGTAGACCGCACCATTCGCACCATCAACAGAACTGGTTCTGATAACGGTATACTACGCCTTCCACACCGCTGACAACGGGTTCTACACGACACCGAGCGAGGTGGCGCAGTGGTAACGCACTGGACTCGCATTCGGGAGGATGGTGGTTCAAATCCAACTCCTGATTTAGGTTTTCCGTGATTTCCCTAAATCACTCCAGGCATATTCCGGGATGGCTCCATTCAAAACGGCACAGCCAATTCCTTTCCCCATCCTTACTCAAAACTCCGAGTGTTAGCTCCGTCTCTAATGACCAAGCTGTCGACGGGACGTTAAACCCTAAGCTTCCTTCCTTCCTACACAACGCTGGTGACTACTTTGAAGGACAGTAATAGCTGCAAACATGTAACGCATTTGTATCGGTTTGGAGTTAATACTTGCTAATATTTCAGTTCCAACCCTCGTATTTCATTTATAATGCGAACTAATTGTATTTTTAACTGCTGTTTACGATATAAAAAAAAACAATATAAATAAATAAAAGAAAAAGTGAGATTGTGACGGGATGATAAGCCGAACAATCGACCATTTACATCGTAAGTGCTACATGTTTGCAAGCCCTAAAGACTAAAGCTATTTCTTGTTGGCCGCCCGAACTCGTCTCCTGATTGGCTACCTTCATCTCCCGTCATTCATTGCGCCGTTGCCAACGTCTACACGTTAAGCGCGAGTCGGGTACCAGTGAACTGCAGTTTCCCCCAAAGACGACGTAACTGAAAATGCAGCCACATGTGAAGTGATAAAGATGATGAGATTCATACCGAGTGTTGCCGCCGGTGCTTGCTATAACCGCTGGTACACGCCTCCGTATTGAATTAAAGAGCCTCTGGATGTGTTGTTTGGGTACAACTGTGCATGCTGCCTGTACATATCGCAAAAAACTGATCTGCTTTAGTGCCGGGTGGTGTATCCCGAATTAGTCGTATCGCAGTCATGTTTTCCATATGCTAGAGATCGGGAGAACAATGACGCCAAGGAAGCAATGCAGTTCTATGAACAACGAAGACGTATTGAGCATTGCATGGTACGTGCGGTCGTGCATTATCCTTTGGGTCAATTGAAGTCCGCGATACGACCTGTCGGCTTTGGCCACGACGTCATATTTGAGTTAAATACCATAGTTTGTTTACAGGCAGAACATAGGTTATAGATTAAGATTTTGTGATTAAAAATATATCTGTAGCTTCCCTCTGATAGTGAGGTATAGGTTTTTCTTTCGAAAGTGAGCGCCGAAGACACGAAATTTTGGGCTGAGACCTGTGATCGATGGTGCATTCTGTTGTGGTAAGAGGATAATCACAGAGTACTTATTTTCTACAATACTTTACGATATTATCCCGTTTGTTTATATTCGTTGATAGTGTTTGTTTTGCTAGTTGGTATATCTACGTAGCGTATCTTGTGAGACTCAGGTATGACGTCATTGGAAAAGCCGACGGGTTGATGATCAGATGTTTGTAAATCTATCGGACTCAACTGCTGGATATTAGTCCGTAGCTTACAAACTACTTAAACTAAGGTGAACTAACCTAAGGACAACACAAGCACCCATGCCCGAGGGGGGACTCGAACTCCCGACGGCGAACGGCTGCGCGCACCGCAACACAGCGCTCCAGTACGCGTGGCTAATCCGCCGCAGCCGAGGGGTTGTATCGCGGTCTTCAATTATGCCTATCCTTTTGCAAACTACTAAGTACGAATATATGGGAGAACAAAAGACTCCAACACTTCAGAAATGTAATGCTGGCTGCTTAAGGTTCCGGCAACGCGTATTAGGAGGGTGCGGGAGTAGATTATAATACCACGCCGATACCGTAATACCGGGAGGAAGAACAACATGGCGATGTATAAAGGCGGCCATAGATGTAACAAAACGGCATGCTTGACAACAACGCTTGCACTAGAGTGTTTGCACAAGATGCACAAATTCATCGCGCCTCCATACGGTTTATGCTTGCTTATAGAGCCATCAGTTTCTTTACCAGCTGAAACATCGATGAACTGGGCTTGAGAGTATTTTGTTTTCGCTACAATAAATTAAAATTTGA
This sequence comes from Locusta migratoria, assembly GCA_026315105.1. NCBI lineage: Eukaryota > Metazoa > Arthropoda > Insecta > Orthoptera > Acrididae > Locusta > Locusta migratoria. The sequence goes on along the minus strand of CM048744.1, from coordinate 218,640,547 downwards.
AAAAAATGGAAGGAGGAAACAAGATCGTGGTATACAGACTGTTTAAAGAACCGGCAATATTGTTTCCATACACTGTTGTTTTCCACGATTTAAATAATCAAACACTGCACCAGTTGTGTATTTCTTCTTACTTATCATGTCAAATGCAAATATTTACTTAAGTTCAAATGTTTGTAAATATAAGGGACTTCACTGCTGCTGTTATCAGTCCCTAGGCTTACAAACTACTTAAACCAACTTACGCTGAGGACAAAACACACACACACACACACACACACACACACACACACACACATGCCCGAGGGATGACTCGAACCTCCGACGGAAAGCAACCGCGCGCCCGCAGCAAGGCGTCTTAGAGCGCTCGGCCACTCCACCGTGGCATTTACTCAAGTATTTTGCCAAATGTTTGCAAGTGTGATGTTCTCCTCGTTTGCGCTACAATAATAGTATTTTTGAAGTTATGAAGCAATCGAAAAATAGCACAAAATAAATATTTTGGTTTCCTGCGTAGTGGGTGAGGCACAGTACGGTACTTATAAGAGGACAGACAAAAAATATAATTTCTATCTTCAGCAAGTAAAAAGCTACTGAAGAAATTTTCTGTCCGATTTTCCAATTGTTGTGTTACTAGAAACACACAACAGTGCAAGAGAGGCAGAAAAACCTTAAGGAATTCAGTAATTATTTGTAACTGAAAATTAGAATAACTTCTGCAGATACTGAATTTTCAATGGCAACTGATGTCTTGACTCACAGTGGCCGAAGAACAGAATAGTGTGTTGTCCCAGACAGGTCCTAAAGAACAGAACCCACATGTGTAATGAAATTAAATACAAGAAACGTATTCGCAGTTGTTAATATCAATCAACATCAGCAGTAAAATATAATGGTGACATAACAATTTGTGCCGGAGACTGGGACTCGAATCTCCAGCTTTTCGAGAACGATCGTGTTAACTGTGTAAGTCCCGCACAGGGAGAGACGATTACTACAATCGTCGCATGCCTTCATGTGGCTCATTTAAATACGATGTGCAAAATAAGAAAGTAATACAAATAATTATAACAGTACAAATGCGTCAAATACATAACCAAACCACAAATGGAGTGCAGTGTCCGATCATAAGATTAGATAAAGGCACAACGTCAGCGTTACAGTGGAGTTTCATATATAAGGCGGACCACAATGAAATAATAGAATGTGCCGTTAAGATTAGATAAGAAAAACATAAAATAATCAAGTAGAATTATACAAAATGTGACCTGAAGTTTAACTTGTGCAGTGTACGTACATGAGGAACAAACCTGTCTTATAAAAGCAAATCAGTACATATTTTGTACTCAATTTCATTACAACAGTTGCAACAAATATATACTAAAAACCCAATTCAGAGCAATGGGCCGAATAACAATCAGTGTGCGCTCATGCGCGAAGGATAGCATATTGCCGCTAGATGGCATTCGAGTAGGCATAATTACAATAATATGTAGTACACATAAAGAAGTCCAATAAATGAACATAATATAAAAGAAGTTATAAAACAACACAGACTGATTTAATTTATTGATGTCCTGTGTGTAAATGATACATCGAAACAAGAGACAGAAAGGAACAAATTATATACTAAACATTTACAAGAAAGGAATATAAAAATTAGAGACTATAACAAACAAAATTGAATCGAAAGATGTTTTTTAATATCACTGCCCAGTCAAGACCTGCATCTATGGAAGTAATTCGTGACTTAGTATATACGCTCATTATCTGGGATAGAATGTATTTAAACGCAAACGAAAAAAAGAAAAAAAAAATACGAATAAAAGTAAAAATGAGTTATCATGGAATGAAAAGAGGACCTCATAGACTGAAGTTTCGTAATGCTTTAGATACGTGTCATAGCACACATGTATTCTCATAAGTTAACCATAAAAAGACGCGAAGACTGCAATAAAAAGTGGAGCCATAAACGTATCGCAGACTGGTGTTTATGTCTGCCGTAAGCAAGAGTGTCGTAGCACCAAGTCTCCAGGTTTTAGAGATGCTGAGCAGGCTACGAACGTCCAGTCAACACACAACAACAAGCCATTCACCATACATATACTTTTACAAATTGTATTGTTAATACCAAAGAAGCACTCCATCAGAGCAAAAAAGGAGCATAATAGTGTGAGGGTGTCGTAGATCCAAGGTTATGTATGGAAGTGAATTGCAGAACAATACAGACGTTGAACTAGACGAAAAAACATAAAAATATGAAGAGTGTCATATATCCTCATCAATTAGCGACAAAAGGACGCGAATATTTCAATACAGCGTTTAATAAAACCAAAAAATTAAGTAGTAAAAAAGGCATACCACTAGTCCGTAAAACTAATGTAATATAAACGAACCGTACTTAAACGTGTTCACACAATACAAATAAAATCAGAGTATCAAATATTTTAAATATTATTGTAATGCTTCTAAAGGTATGCGAAACAGAAAAACACGTTGTTATATTCTTCAGTCCGGAGACTGATTTGATGCAGCTCTTTACCCTACTCTATCTTGTACAGATTTCTTCATTTCCGAATAAGAACGGCAACCCACCTCCAAAAAGTTTTCAAATTTTTGTTAATATTAAGGGACTTAACTGCGGGGTCATCAGTCCCTAAGCATACAAACTACTTATGAACTACCTTACACTAAAGACGACACAAATATCCATGCCTGAGGGGGCATTCGAACCCCCGACCGTAGCGGCCATGCAGACTGTGACTGACGCGCCGCAGACCGCTCGGCCACTGCGGCCGGCACCCACCTCCATTTGAACCTGCTTGCTGCATTCGTCTATTGGTCTCGTTCTACGATTTTGACCCTCCACACCTCTTTCACTGGCGACGATTTATTAATTACTCAGAATGCGTGCTACCATCAATCGCTTATTTCAGCGAAGGTATGCCAGAAATTTCATTTTTTCAGTTCTCTTCAGTGCATCCTACCTATTTAATGTTCAGAATTCGTCTCTAGCACCAAATTTCGAAAGCTTCAATCCTCTTCTTATCTGATCTCTCTATCGCTCAAGTTCCATTGTACGAGGATACACTCTAGCCAAATTGATTCAGAAGAGGCTTCCTATCAATTAATATTCTATTTTGACAAATTTGTCATCTTCAGAAATGCTTTTCATCCCATTGCCACTCTGCATTTTATATCAACTATACTCCGATCATCGTAAGATATTTTACTACCCAAGTAAAAAAACTCATTTACCCCTTCTTTAACTCATTTCCTAATTTAATTCCCTGGACATGGCTTAATTTAATTTGACTGCATTCCATTACCCTGTTTTTTTCTTTTTTTCTAGTGTTAATGTTCATCTTAGACTCCACTTTCAGTTAAGGGGGGATGTAATGGATTTTGGTCCCAAAAATCGATTTTTCAAAAATATTACTTCCTTAATCTACACAGTTTAATCAAAGTTGAGTGTGAATTTTATGGTGATAGCAGCGTTAGAAATGTCTTTAAATTGTTAAACTCCTAAACTCTGCACTGGTGGTCACTCCCACCTTTCCCGCCGTTTGGGAAGCTCCTCTGCTCGCTTCAGCGGTTTTTTTTGTCAGTGTCAAGGCTTTCTCTTTCGATATCTTTGACTGTCATCTATACCTTTGCCTGATAATTTTCTGCATTTGGTATATTTACGTTTTGACAATAATAACACATATTATTAGGTGGAAAGTTGAAATCGCAAAACTTTGCGTGAAAATTAATATTTATGCATAATGGATGGTGAAAAAATTGTGTTTAGAAAACGGAGGTTTACGGGAATCGGTATACCAACAAAACAGTGGAAGCAGCCCCAAATTAAGAACATCAGCTCTCAGCTTCAGCATCGAAAATTGCGAGAGGAGAATTGCACAGGTGCGTGAGTGATATTGATATGGATTTCAGTGGATTCAGGCTGATTGATATAGAACTTCTCTGTGAGGCTATAAAGTCTTCACATTCAGGTTTCTTGCAAACCATACTTTATTGAGTAGATATCTTCACGGAAAAACACAAACGTGAATGAAAGCCTCAATAATTTAATTTAGGTTAGATGCTCAAAAAGGACATTCTGCGGACTTGAAGTACTCAAAATAGGAGTATATGATGCAATTTTATGTCTCAATGAGGAAATAATGACAGAATTGAAGTGCTAAGGGGAGTTGGTGTAGACCCTGGTGTGTTTACAAGAAAAGCATGTTACACCATCGACGACAGCAGGGTCAAGAAAGCTGACAAATCACTGTAATACCTGTAAATACAGGCCAGGCAGATTCGAAGAGCAGGGAAGCGAAACCTGGAGGATGAGGAGTATCAGTATGGAGGATTTTAAAACTGAGGTAAACTTATAACATGTGAAAGTATGAGACAAAATGTTTGAACCTCATTTCCTCGGTTTTACATTTTTTACGTTATTAGAAGGCTTTTCTCAAAAATTATATGCACTAAAGCTATGAATTTTTCAGGATCTTTTCGCAAAGTGTTGGTGTCTTCCTGGAACTAAAAAATACGAGATCCTGCAATTACATTCTGAGTTTTAGATAATTTTCATGTAGAAAAAAACCTGAATTTTTGATGTGTAGACTTAAAAACTTTGTAAATGATACAGTTCGTTTTGACAATAATAACACATATTATTAGTAGTAACTGTAGTTCAGTGGTCTTACAAACATCTCAGACCCTACAATACATTTTTCAAATTAATTGCATGATTAGAATTTAAGTTATGGCTTTTTATAAAAAAGACAATAAAAAAGTTAAAATTAAAATTTTCGGACAAAATATTTTCCCTGCATATTTTATTATATTTTCCCCTAAAAATATAGCTCTTTTGCTTAACACATGCAAAATTTTAGTATTGTAAATTAATAAATATGACAATCACAATTTTTTTTTAATGTTTACATTTTCCATTACATCCCCCCTTAAGCGTGTCTGGGTCAGCTGTCTTAATTTTCTGCAGTTGAAAATGGCATAGACACTATGGAGGTAGTAGTCATATAATTAATACACAAAAATATTTGTAACATATTATGAAAAATATTTTAAAAAATAACCTTGATTCAAATCGCACTGATCGTCGAATGTGAAGTCATGAGCTCTCCTATCATGACTGTAAATTCCCAATTCTTCTAACACTCCGAGGTCGCCATTCACATGGTCAGAATGTTTGTAAACCTATGGACGTAACTACGTGGTCATTAGTCCGTAGCTTACAAACTACTTAAACGAAGGTAAACTATCCTAAGGACAACACAAAGACCCTTGCCCGAGGGGGGACTCGAACCCCCGACGGCGAACGGCCGCGCGCACCGCAGCACGGCACTCCAGTACGCACGGCTAATCCGCCGCGGCCTCACATAGTCATAATTTGATCAACATTTTTTCATCTGAAAACAGGTAGTCACTGTCAGCATCTATGGAGGCGAGCTTGAAGCATTATAATGCATGTCGCACAGGACGATAACTTGACTGCTGTGCTTTGAGCACTTAGTACTTGCGCCTTGGATGTAGAAAAGTGTAACAGTTGTAATATTTTTGGGCAATTTGTTCTTGCTTCCTGCAATTCGTGTGATGAAGAACGAACTGACTTATGGTGTCTGTGTTAAAATGCACCTAGCACTCTGTCAACACATGTTGTAGATGCATGGAAACGTCTACCTAGCTGATAGTCTTTAAAACTGCCTATATCTGTAAAACTTTTGAAACATCTTACTATGCCTGTTTTTGGTGGTAACATCAGTAATTCCACAGTATAGTTGCTACAAATTTGTATTCTGTAGATTCAATCACATGTTTCTCCTTCTTCTAGTCTTTCATTTGGAAGCACTCCATGGCAAATGTGCAAAAATGGATAACTAAAAGACTTTGAGAACTCCTCCAGGTTCGACAACAAACCAACTGACGAATCTTTTCACGCTACATCGCACAAACATGGATATTAATCTGTACTGATAACTGTGAAGGATTTAAGTCCAAAACTGACGAATTTGGGTTAAGTACATACGATCCCCACCAGGTCCTAGGATTTTTATCTGTCACTTTCCACTTCTTTCACCTCTGGCAGTATTGGTCATGTGAAAAATACCGAGTAGCACCGTGGTTCGGAACCCACGGAGGAAGGCAACGGCATACCACCTCCAAACAGGACCATGCCTAGTAAAGCACTGTGGTGTTCAAACCAATCTTCGGATTGTTGACTGCTTTACCTTACATACTGAGACTCAGAAATAATAGTCATTCGATTGGTATAAACGATTTAAGGAGCTTATTAAAAAAAGTTTTATATTATAATATCCTGGCTAAAACTGAATTGAAAGAAAAGTATTTATACAGATTTTTCAACTTTCCTGAGAAATCAAGAAAATGGACTTATATCCTTTACATTTTCCAGTACAGAATTTTTTCATCAATGTTTCATAGATTAGCGAAATTAGGTTTGAATAATGAAGCTTCTACTATGGAAATAATCTACACATATTGTAATAACGGATGTAAATGTGCGTGCGTGTGTGTGTGTGTGTGTGTGATATATCTCCTCGTAAACTACTGGACCAATTTCAACAACAATTGGAACACATATCACACAATCGCTGCGAAAGTAATAACCAGCTACGATCCATATGTCGTCATAACCAATTATGTTCATGAAAAACTACCACATCATGCGATAATATTCCACATATCCTTCTAATTTAATTGACCTATTTCAACCAAACTTCGAACAAAATTTCTTTACCGGCAGTAGACAATCATTATGAGAGTAAAAACCACCTACGACACATAGTTCAGGAGATATGACGTCATAAGCAACAAGAGTCAATAAATTGCTCCATAATAAGGAGACTTCGTTCATCCACTATTTGAGAACGTGAGCGCTTAGCAACTTCCAACAAACTTTACACATAATTTGCAAATCACTTACTATTTTTCTGCTGTTTATGCAGGAAAACTACAGCATTCGGCATGACGTTACAATTTATAACTTCTGTACTACGTACTAATTGTTTACGCGAAAATTTTACAGACAGTATATATGCATATACCACTGAATGTACATTTTAAATTCTATCACAGTACGACCCATAGTTCATAAGATATGACACAGGTTTATAAGTGTGAAATGTAGAGATGGGTCGTTCGCGAACGAACAGCTCTAAGGGAACAGTTCACAAAAGTGAACTGAAGGACCGAAGAACTACATACGAGGAACGACAGTTAACCGCTCACATAGGTGCTCAGACGATTCAAGGAACTGCCGGTCCCGGTCCGGAACTGTTGCGGCGACTACTGTACTACTTCTAGGAACTGACGCGTGGCCGTTCCCGTTCCAGTTCCCGACGGCCGGTCCTGTTCCAGTGTCTCTGTTTCAGTTCGAACTCATTGCTCGGTATCGAGCTGTCGTCAGTTTTATTCTCTGCATATACACAGTCTCATTGTGTTTCCGACTTTTTTTTAACTTTGAACTACTGATTCTTCGCTTATTCTGTTCAGCGCCCATTCACCAGTATTTTACATTTTACAAGCGTCTATAATTTTGTAACTTAACGTGCATAAAAATTGCATTCTATACAATACATGCATTTAACGGGCATTATAAATGTAAACGTGGTTATTTCTTCGTAATTCGTATCATAATTCTTGCGAGTTTTTTATTATTATTATTCGTATATTTATAGATTTCATTTGCTGTTTTTATATCTAGTTTTTCACGTAACTTTAAGTCATTTCCGTAAAATGTGCTTTTTTCTCCCTAACGATACGTGACACTTTCGCGATAACAATTTTTAAGTTGCTTTGTGCTACCTACTTGTTAGGTTTTTTGTGAAAAAAAATAGAACAATTGTGCGTAATATCGGCTGAATAGGAAAAGGGATTTCCATTTCGAAAGATGTAGACTACGAAAATATCGTATTTTGCTTTTTATCTCAGAAATTATTGTTCACACCAACGACTCTGTTTCCAATTATTTTGATTATCTGTTTTTGGATAGCAATTGGATAAAAGAGGAAGGTTAACGAATAGAAATGACCGGTTCTCAAAGGTGAACTATTTTGCCCATATCTAGTTCAATGTCTTCAGTTGTCACTTCTCAAGAAGTTAGTTTAGTGTAGTCTAAAATACCCGCAGTTTTCAACATTTAAAACTGGAGCGCAGGTTGCATTGTGAACGACTAAATAAATGAATAAAATTAAATACTGCATGGATATGGCTCTGGGGAAGGGAATTTGGACCCCCTGTGCCCCTGAGGTTGGACGCCCCTCCTCCCGTTATGTACACCCTGGATTAGGTTCATGAAAAATCGCCCCATTATGCATTATGTTTCAATTTATTACCCCTCTACTACTATTCGTGACATATTTTGAAGACAGTTTACACACAACCACAGAATGCGCCTTCGAAAATATATATCAGTATGACACATACTTCAGGAGATACGACGTCAAAAACAATGATATGCATGTAAATACGCCCCATCATGCTTCACATTGTAATTTATTCCGTCTTTACTACCAACTGCATTCGTTACTCATTTCGCATAATATTTTCTTAATATTTCACTCTACGAACCTCGAAAATTATATTATTATAGGACATATAGTTCAGGAGATACGGCGTCATAAGAATAGAGCTGCCTAAAAACGTAATTACGGCGGATGTTCAAATGAAAAGCTACGAAACGACACTGCAGATATTATTTAAGTCTTTATTCAAAGCGGAACAAACAGATGGGCGACATGTGTTCGCTGTAGGATGAATGCTCAAGCCTCTCCCACTTGAACTTTGCCAGTACTCTTTGTGTGACCCTGGATACGTGTGGACGCGCATTATCATGGAGCGGAATCACTCCTTCCGTGAGCAGCCCGGTCGTTTGCTATTGATGGACATGCGTAGGCTACGGAATGTCTCACAGTATACTTCACTGTTAATGGTTTTCTGTGCTCGAGGAATTCGATGAGTATCGGACCTCGGACGTCGAAAAACACGGTGAGCATCACCTTGCCCGCTGAAGGCACAGCCTTGAATGTTTTAGATGCTGCACTACGTTATCTCAAAGCGGCATATTCAAATTTCAACCGGATTGGTTGTTAAGACGTTTCGTACCTTTTGATTAGAACACCCATCGTACAACGGATAGAGTTTAGGGTAGAACGTGATGGACAGAGAGTAAGATGGACCTCAATAAGAAAGAAAGAAATACACACCCGGTGAACACCGTAAACTAACGCTAGTTATGGTTATAACTAAAGTGCAGCTTCTCACAGAGATGCATTGTGAACTGTAATTATCGTGTGGCAGTGAAACATGGTAGTTATACAAATGCTTTAATTCACTGTAGATTGTCCTCGTCTACGACTCTGGTATTCATATTGAACAAATTGTGTAATAAAATGAAAACTGTACCTTTCTCAGATATTATAACCTATCTTTCCCTATCCACACATAAGTGTCAGGTGTGACGATACTGCTGGCCCTCTCATCTCAATGTTATCGTACGATACCGTCTGCGTCGGACCCGGAATCGTGTAGTGTAATAGTGATATATTTTGCGTGTGAAGTTACAAACGAAATAGCCAGTCTAGGAATCACTGTAGGACAGTGTCTCGGTGATACTGTGATCAAAACAAGTGATATATTTCATTAATTAAGAGATTTGTATAAGACGTTTCCAGACAGTTCTATAAACAATACTTTTGTCATTGTACATTATTTTAATAAATAGGCAGACGAAGGGTACAAACTTATGTAAAACATAAAGTCATGAAAATAAATAGCATTGTATATAGGTTAGGCTCATAAACAAGTTGACCATCTAATTGTGTTAATTAATGTAATTGTCGAAATTCAATATTGTAATTCTTTGTATATATTGACTGACGTGAGATTTTGAACCTATTTTTCAGATTTGCGACTATATTTGATAGTACAATATATGTTAGGAACATGTATGATGTACTCATTAACTAATTAATTGACATTTAACATTGCTGTTTGTTATCATACAGAAAGAACCGAAATTATGACTTAAAAATATATGGGCCATGTAAAATTATTGTATGTATAGTTTTCATTTTATATTGTTGCACTCAATTTTTTTTCCAAACTGCTTTCTTAGTTACATTCATTTAATCAATTTTCTTACGCAAATCTTCGTTTCGCCTGTGTCATTAAGCATCGCTCTGTTATTAGTAGAGTTCCCTGCGAAAAAACATCCTTATTTTATCACTGCAACATATTGTTGCACCTTTCCTCGGAAGGAAAGATATTTTCAATTATTACACACGTTTAGTCAACTGACAATAAATTGCCATCAAGGTTACCTTGATTTTATTACCCATTACGTCATGGACGTTCCTTTACATTACAGATTCAAATGTTCAAATGTTTGTAGAGCTTAAAGGACTTAAGCGCGGGGTCATCAGTCCTTAAACTTACAAACTACTTATTAACTAACTTATACTAAAGACGGCACAAACATCCATGCCCGAGAGGGGATTCGAACCCCCGACGGGGGACGCCTCGCTCATCGTAGCATAGAGCCTCAATGCGCTCGGCCGCTCTGCCGCGGCTTTACATTACCGTATCAAGATATTCAAATGTATGTTCTTCTTTTAAACTTGACCATAATCTTATACACTTCTAATGTAATATATACGATCTCAACCTGTAGTGTTGACAATATAATCAATACAGATTAAACATTAGTGGTTGAATGAAAATCACCAGGTGGAAAGTCGGTCATCAGGTGAAGTGAAAAATAAACACAGTAGCATACAATGTAGGCAACATATCATTCTCGCTTGCGAGAGAACAAGTGACACACGCACGCGTCAGATTCACTCATTTATCAATCGGACATTATTTTGTCCGATACAGAAACAAGTTGCCACATTTGTCACTCTCAGTTGCATTCATGTAAATTATATCCACAATGGTAATTGTTTGTTAAGGTCCATTAGGTGTTTCCGATTACCGGTGATACGATAATCTATCTCCTAACCTTCACAGACGAAATTTGTAACTCCGAAAGTAATTGTTTTGCGAAGGAACGGATAATTTATTACAGGTAATTTTTTTTAAGTGATTGGCGTCACAAGTTTCTGAGAGCTGGAAATTCTTTTGTGCACTACGTTCCAGATAGGAACTTAGCAGTGACAAATTTAAGAGAGAGTCGGCATGCGCCTCAAGACCGTTTATTGTCACCAACTTCACAACGGGAATGAAAGAAAGGCCTTCATTTTATGGTGATGTACCTCAATGGCTGAAACGGAGCCCTTATAGGATGACACAGTCAATAAATTCGTTTTTCATTGCCAAGAGGTCAAATATAAAACCCTATCGAAAGAAACAAAGCCAAATCACTGTATCTCTATATCCTATAACAACTGAATTCAACGTTAGTTTGTATTCATATAGATAAGATTCGGTGTTTAATTCTTTCGCTGATGTAACTTTTTGAAAATACTATTGCCATGGAAACTGACCTAAAAAATAACTAACAGCGCCAACTATTGGGTCTCTGGAATATTTCGCCATACTATTAAGCCACGCACTCTTGAAACTTTAAATCACGATGTCTTTCCTTTTCTTGACCAGATTTTGTTGAGACAAAGTCTGTATTTTTCAACAAAATACGCTCGAGCTACCCATGGAAATCCCATTAAAATTCGTATGGTAGCTTTGCAGATTAGCGTGTTCAAATAGACGGTCAGACACGACGTAACAGATAAAGCTTTAAATTTCGATATCTTGATTTTCAGCGATCTCCAATTCCGTTAAAATATTGCCTATACATTGACCACATAATTATGTTTACAGCTTTTTTTATTTGTTATTTTATTTATTTGTATTATACATCTTATGGAACTAAAGTTCGGTGAATAGTCCTGCAACATTAACGTAGAAGAACTATGAACTACATCTTGTGCACCGCTGAGCTTTGCGATACATGTTCAAATGTTTGTTAAGCTACAAATACATAGAAAGAAAGATCCTTTATAACTTAGCTACGTTATAGTAGGTCAGTAACTGGAGACAGCTAATTCCATAAATTATCTGGGAGTAGGCATTAGGGGTGATTTTAAATGGCCGGCCACAGTGGCCGAGCGATCTGCGGCGCGCCAGTCACAGTCTGCACTGCCGCTACGGTCGGGGGCTCGAATCCCCCCTCGAGCATGGATGTTTGTGTCGCCTTTAGTATAAGGTAGTTCATAAGTAGTTTGTAAGTTTAGGGACTGATGACCCTGCAGTTGAGTCCCTTAAGTGGAGTATGGTGTAGGTGTAAAGTAGATGGAGGTGACAGTCAGATGACTGTAGTAAATAGTACATATACGTTAATGTTACAGGACTGTCCATCGAACTTTATTGTCAGAGGTTGTTTATTCCGATTTTCACTTTTAGTTATAGAAAGGAAGAACGAAGAGGAAAGAAAGGATTGGCTCTGGCTGCGGTAGCGCATTGAAATAAATGAATGACAAGTGAAAATAAGTACCGGAGCCAGATTCGAACCCTTGCTCCCGCTTTAGGACAGCAGTCGCCTTAACTCTTTCCCCCGTCTTATCTTACTTATCAGAGAGGAGACTCAGTTGTCAGCAAGCGCGCTGAGCCACCGCGCCGCAACCGCGTGGCTACCCGCAACTCGCCTCCCGCCTGCCCCAAATTCCCAGAAGCAGCGCCCCTATCGTCCATGTCCTCTTGCTTCCGGGTTCACGCACGAGTTCGAACGGTATCACTGCATCTGCGGTGAAGCGATGAACCATACGCCGTCGTCGCGTAGAAATGCATATTCAGGATCAGGCTTTTAAAACTGCTTATCGGAATATTTGGAAAAATATAAATTGGATTAAAAAAAATTGGAGAAAAAGTTGTTCAGCTCGAAAAGGGACATCGATTACACAGAGCTCGATCCCCCTGCACTACATACGGGGCGGCAAGGGGAGTGTCTTTGAAATCTTACATAGGAACCCCTTTTTTTATTGGGGAGACTAGCTGAAATCCCACAGACATACATTACTAGATAGGAAAACTTGCCTCTGTGACTACTGAAGCCTGACGCCGCCATCTTGCCTCACCTCACGTCACAAAGTTTCCGTATGTACTAATCACTAATGTGATCTTCTAACGCGAAATGATGTTGCAAGCTTTACTAGTTGTTTTAAACAGGCTCTACGTTTGAGCTAATACTTCCAAGTAGCTGTTTTTAACACGTTTATTGTAAAATCTTTTTATGGGAAGAACGTGTTACATACAGTTGAAGCATACTGTAGTTAACAGAAAAACACTCAGAAGAATTAAGATGCTTGTGATCCGTGACATGCAATTGATAGAAAAGCCGAAGTTAATCGAAACTGGTAATCTATATCTATAAATATGAATGTCTGTTCGGTGTACGTTTATCACGTCTGAACCAAACGACATAAAGAGCTGAAAATTTGTACAGTTACTTATGTCTACCCAGGCACGGTTTTATGGCGATCGGATAGCTATATATGTATATGTTAATGTGAATGTCTGTTCGGTGTACGCTTATCACGTCCGAACGACAAGATGCAGAGACTTAAATATTTGTGCAGTAACTAATTTATACCTGAGGAAGGTTTTAGGCACGGTTTTATAGCGATCTGATAGATATTTAGTAATTTGAAGAATATAACGCGTAATGCGGAACAATAATTACTCTTTGAAAACTATATTTACTGTTTGAAAATGGTTTTATTGGTAGCATTGTTGCTTGAGGGTTGATAATGGTAAAAGGGTGGAGTATATTGGGATGGAAAGTTATCGGTGTTTATAAAATTTTACGTGTGTGTGTGTGTGTGTTAATATTTCGCTGTGCAGCGAAAATTACAGAATGCAAATGAATGGTCTGTGTGTAATTGTTGTCCCAAGTCTCCCGTTGTACACCAATAGCAGTTCCTTGCCGACAGCTATAAAGGGGAGGGGGGGAGATATGGTTGTTTAAAGTCGCCAAATTATAAAAAATAAAAAAAAATTCCGACTGAAGGCCAGCGATGACGTTTGCGACTCTACAGCAAGGGGGTTACATACAGCGAAACGTGATGCCACAGACCATGTCTTTGGTCTATGCTTGCTACAATGTCTTCAGCTCTTTCTCTGTAAGGATAAGCATACGAATAAGGAAATATAAAAATAAATAAATAAATAAATCAGTAAAAAGGAAATTACTTTTAATACAAATAATACAATAAAACGAATTTGGACATTACTCTCACTATACGTGTTGTGATATTGCAACGCAGGATATTAGGAATAATGTATGTATTATTTATTGTAAATCATTAAGCACTTCACATATTTTTTTAAAAAATTGAATGTTGGTTAAAATGTGTGTTTCTAAAGAAGGTATTGTATTTCATTTCAACCTTCAAAACCAGTCTCATGTCCGTTCATTCGCATTTTAACAACTATTTTCTGTAATTACACGCATCACTGCTCACATGTTTGTAGTAGGCCTACAAAACTATGGCGACTAGACTTCAGTGACACCAATGATACTGTATACGGCATTGCCAGTCTAGTACCATATGACTGTGAGAGAACCCGGCGTTCTAGTCTTGAGTTACTGCATCTTCTATTCTACTCCCTTCTCTTTTGCGCCATCTCGTCCTCTACCTCCTGCCGCTATCCCAGCCCATCTCCTCGCCTCTACGTCTCCTTTCCCTTCCTCTTTCACCTGCTCCTCTCCCAATCTCCTACCCCTTTCTCGGCCCATTTCCTCCTTCCCCTCCCTCCGCTCATCTCCTTTCACCTGTCTGTCACCATCTCACATCTATCATTCTCCTCTCTCTCTCTCTCTCTCTCTCTCTCTCTCTCTCTCTGTCCGTCTACTCCTCCACCCACTCCTCTCCGTCCTTATGCAGTGGCGGATACAGAATTTTTTCTGGGGGAGGGGGGAGCACAAGCCTGAGGAGGGTTAATATGTCCTTAAGGACTTTTTGAGACTAATTTTAAAATACACACAAACACAGTTATTGTCACACTGCTATGGGAAACACACGAAATATGTTCCAAAGCTACAGTCGCTTCTTATGAAAAACTTTTAAATATACTTCCATCTAATTATTAATACTATTAATGCTCTGTCAGTTTCTGGGCACTAAGGCGTCGTTTTCAAATGCCTATGATCACAAAAATATTGCTATGATTCAGTCACATTAAACAGTGTAAATTTTCTGAATTTACCACAAAATAAATAAATAAACAGAATGCCCTGTGAATGACCTGTGTTCAGCTGTGGGCACACTTGTTTCATCCTTCATCATCATGCCTAGTAAGCATGGAGGTCCGGTTTCGATTCCCGGCCGCATTACAAATTTTAATTCAATGCTTCACCTTTATCTTTAATGTGTTTGACATGTTTGAGACGAAAACAGTTTCAGGGTTCATTAATTTCTATTTACTTGGCATTCAGGCTCTGAATTTAATCCAGTATGTAACTGATTCTGAGCTTCGTCAGGTGGGTATATGCGAATCCCTATACAGACGAAGCCATGCGAAATTGGCATAGGTTTCTTTACATATTTACAACTTTGGAATAACTGGACTATAAGACTGACCACTTAAAAATTCAAATAATTGTACAATATGGTCGAAAAATGTTTTGTACATATTAAATGAGCTAAATCTGCTAAGGTCATCGGTCCCTAGTCTTACAATCTACTTTAACTTTTTCTAAGGGCAACACACACACACACACACATGGCCGAGGGAGGACTCGAACCTCTATTGGGAGTGGCCGCGTACTCTACGACGTTGCGCCCCAGATCACACGGCCATTCCCGTGCGGCGCACGTGGTCTGATAAATTACTAAACTTTTCACTTTTTATTGTGATTTAATCATTTTGATATTTTTTTAATCATAGGAACTTGTGAATGACGCCATAGTGCGTCGAAACTAGTAGTGCATCGGTAATTAGATGGAAGTATATTAATTTGACAAGTGAAAACGATTTTACCTGATGATGCCGGCATCTGCACTACTCGCTGATGCTCCTTCCATGGCAGCCATAGTACACGCCTCCTGCCGCTGGCAACAGCCAGCGCATGAATCGTCAACTTACCTTGGATGAACAGTACAGTAACTGGAGTAGATGTGTCATTACCAAACAATGCAGAAACTGGAAAAACAGCGTATCCTAAAAAAGTCGCCCAATTACTGCCCAGAAACGAACAACCAGTAAATACGAGTATGTCGCGCTAAGTTTGATATTCCCTCAAAACCTAAAATCACATTTCCTGTGTTTGCGTTGTACTGAACCAATTTCTTCTTCATTCTTTGTTATGCAAAACGTGATGAGTTTTCTAGAAAGCTTTCGTGATCAACAAAATTACTCTTGAAACTTCCTGGCAGATTAAAATTGCCGGCCGCGGTGGCCGAGGGGACTGAGGCGCTCCAGTCACGGTCTGCACGGCTACTACGGTCGGGGGTTCGAATCCCCCCTCGGGCATGGATATTTGTGCCGTTCTTAGTCTTAGCTAGTTCAAAAGTAGTTTGTAAGCTTAGGGACTGATGACCCTGTAGTTAAGTCCCATAAGTTCTACAAACATTTGAACATTGTTGAGCAGATTAAAATTGTGGGTCAGAAACCAGATTCGAACCTGGGACCTTTGTCTTTCGTTGGCAAGCTCTCTGCCATCTGAGCTATCGTGGCACGCTTCACGGTCCGTCCACAAAACTTTACTTCTTCCAGTTTCTCGCCTCCTACTTTCACACTTTAGAGAAGTTCTCCTGTGAACCTTTCAGGAGTAGCACTCCTCATTCTGGAAACATCCCTTAGGCTGTGCCTAAGCCATGTCTTCACCACATCCTTTCTTCCAGGAGTGCTAGTCCTGCAAGGTTCGCAGAAGGACTTCTGTGGAGTTTGGAAAGTAGTAGGTGAGGAACAGGAAAAAGTGAAGTTGCGACGACGAACTGTGAAGCGTGTCGGGATAGTTCAGATGGTAGTGCGCTTGTCCGCGATAGTCAAAGGTCGCAGGTTAGAATCCCTGTACAGCATACAATTTTAATCTGCCAGGAAGTTACATATCAGCGCACACTCCGCTGCAGTGTGAAAATTTGATTCTGAAAATTACACTTGACTGTGCTTCAAGAAGAATTTCTACTAGCATGAAAATCCTTTGTATCTGATGTGTGGAAAAATGCCTGTGAAATTTGTAATTTGCTCCAATAACTGCAAAATCGAAACGTGAACCATCAAATAAAATTGTTTATAATGGATGGGAGTAGCATTTCTTAGCGTCTAGTAAAAGAATCGGATAAACCGTTTACCGAAAACATCTGAATGCGCCAGCCTGAACTCAGCCCTTGAAATTCACAGTTTTTTTTTTTTTTTTTTTTTTTTTTTTTTTTTTTTTTTTACATAGTTATACCCTTTACTTTATTTACGTATGAGTGAAACATACACAATAGCTCATTTATCGCCCAAACAAACACGAAACAATAAATAACTTTTATTTATTTTTATCGTGTATTACCGACAAAAAAGAGCAAGAAGCAATGAAATGAAAGCATAGCACAAAAAGTCAAATCACGTTATGTTAATTACAGGGATTTTGCATTTTTAAACTCACAATTACATGCTGCCAGTAAGTAAAAGTTACTTAAGCTAATGCTAAGATTCTTTCCCGCCCTCCCTTCCTTACCATCTCTCTCTCCCTCTCCCCTCCCTTCTCTCTCTCTCATTTTCGTCGGGCCATCTGGAGGGGGGTGCACGTGCTCCTGTGCCCCTCCTGAATCCTCCCTGGTTCTTATATATGAAAACATATATAAATGCGCAAGGTTCCATGGTGACTGGTCAAACGGTTTCGAAGTTGCAAGGTACCCTCCGCTATGCTAAAATCACTGGCTAGCAGATAATAAAAATCTCCTTCATGAAAACATACATTTATGGGCTGAATTTCATGATGACCACTCCAACACTTCAGATGTTTGTTGCAGCGTACCCCCCTACCACGCACCTACGGAGGCTCACGAAACGTGTAGCCCATGTATTAATTCCGGGTATAAGCTATCTTCATTCCACATTTCATTGAATTCCGTCCAGCCGTTTCAGCGTGAAGAGTAACAAACGTGGTAACCCACTGTAAGGTACCCTCCGCCATGCACCATACAGTGGCTTCCTAAAGGTAGCTCTTGCGTTAATTCAGGGTATAAGCTATCTGCATTTCAAATTTCATTCAAATCAGTCCAACTGTTACAGCGCCTGGAGCGCCACGTTACGGATAGCGCGGCCTCCCGCGTCGGAGGTTCGAATCCTCCCTCGAGCATAGATGTGTGCGTTGTCCTTAGGTTAGTTTAGCTTAGTTTAAGTAGTTTGTAAGACTAAGAACTGATGACCAACGTAGATTGGTCCCATAGAATTACAAACATTTGAACATTTTTTGTTTCAGCTTGAAGATAAACAAACGCATTAAACCACTGTAAGATACTCTCCGCCACGAACCGTACGTTGGCTTACGAAAGATAGTCCATGTATTAATGTAGGGTATAAGCTGTCTCGATTCCAAATTCCATTCAACTCTGTACATCCCTTTCAGCATAAAGGAGTAGCAAATATATTAACCCATTGTAAGGTACCCTCCGCCACGCGTCATGCTGTGGCTTACGAAAGGTAACCCATATATGAATCGGGGTATGAGCTACCTCTTTTCAAAATTTCACTCATATCCGTCCAGCCATTTCATCGTGAAGGCGTTAGAAACGAATTAACTAATTGTAAAGCACCATCCGCCTTGCACCCTACGAACTTAATTTTAGTAGGCCTATAACCTTCGAGAGAGTGCAAGTAATGATTTGGCAAAGTTTTATCGCAATCGGATGTACGGTATGGCAGTTCATAAAATAGAAACAAAAAGACAAACAAATGAACATTAATTTTTACATATTACATTTGGATTCTCCGTGAAAAAATATGTACGTATTATTCAAATGTTTGTAAATCTGTGGAACTTAACTACTCTGGTCATCAGTCCCTAGGCTTACAAACTACTTAAACTAACTTATGCTAAGGACAAACAAATACAGCCATGCCCGAGGGACTCGAACCACCGACGGCGAGCAGCGGCGCGCTCCGCAACTAGGCGCCTTGGATCGCTCGGCCACCCCACCGCGGCTAACTTTTGTATGAAACTTTTTTTTTTCGTTTCATGATAGATGGCGGTGTAATCAGCAAAAATAAAAGTGAGTTGAAAATTGTTGAAAAATGGTAGCTAATATCTCAAACAAATATACATCAGATTAGGAAAATTAAAGTATATGGTTTGATATGGTTTGATAAAGCTATCAAGTGACACCTCTCACAATCGAATGATCATGCTCTCAATCTATGTTCACACTGTTCACTGAACTTCAACGATTCTGACTATACACATCTCTATGCCATTTTTCCACGATGATAACGGTTTCGGAGAGAGTAGTTAGAATTTCCTCGTACTTTAAGATTCATAGAAATGTTTTAAAATCTCGTCGAAAGTATGCTAATCTGTTCCCTGATAGGAATTTTCTTTATGCAACGATATTTCGCAGTGTTGTCCAACTGATTACTGAAACTGGAAGTGTTAACCCTAGATAAGGAGTCCCCTGTCTACTTGTTCGAGATATTACCTTTTTTCGACACTTTTCAAACAATTTTATATTTTTGGCGATTACAGCGCCATTTATCAAAAAACGATAAAAATAAAACGGATAATCAAAATCTGATATACAAAGTAGGGGTACCTACTTAAGATTTCAAAGTCACCCCCACTCTCCCCACTGGCGGTAGTATAGGAAGTTCAGCCTGTTAGTGGTTGCCCCTCTTCGAGGTGAACAATTTATATTACATCTTTTAAAAATCTGATTTGTATTTACTCAAATATTCCAAAAAACAGTGTTAAATGCCTCACCTTGTGTAATGACACTTCACCCATATACAGGGTGAAAAGTATTTAAACCGACGAACTCTGGGAGATTGTAGGGGACACCAAAACAAATATGTTCCCCTAATGTCATTTTTTTCCTATGAGGAGTATTTAAACCGGTGGAGGCCATATTAAATGGCAGGCTCTATTACAATTTTCTCGCCAGAGCATTGCCAGAATTGTTGGTAGACGTCCCGCTCCCTACAAGACAACGCAAGTGGTTCCAACATGACGGGGCGCCGGCACATTTCATTCGTTGTCTGCGTAGATTCCTGGACCGAAGGTTCCCAGAAACGTGGATTGGCAGAGGTGGTCCCGTACCATGGCCTGCTCGATCCCCATATATGTCCCCTCTGCTTTTTTGTGTGGAGAGAGATGCACAACCTTGTTTACGCAACTCCTGGTGCATCAGATATGGTTGTCCGTATAGTAGCAGCAGCAGGGGTAATACTTTACAATGTTTCTCGCTGGGCTCCAGTGCTTATGTTGATAACAGATGAATAATGAAGTGTAGAATTGCGTTAATAATTTTCGCGAGCTACAGAGTAAATGTTATTGCTGCTCGTTTCACTCGCAGCAAAATTAATATTGTACCTGCTCTGTGGTTGACAGGTTCTTGTATGTACTCTTGTCCGTACAGTAAAAAATAATTTTCGTTTTAATTGAAGTTGTCATCTGAGTTGCCGCCGGTGTAACCTTTGTGTACGTATCAATGGAGGCATTTTTCAAAATCTATTGTAATTGAAATTGGGTTGTGTTAATGTATCGTCTCCTGGCAACAACAAAAATGGAAAAGTGTTTGTTGGTTTAATTAATTTTCCGCCAGAGAAATCTTCCTCTACCGGTTTAAACACTCCTCATAGGAAAAAATGACATTAGGGAAAAATATTTGTTTTGATGTTCCCTAAAACATTCCAGAGTTTATCGGTTTAAATACTTTTCACCGTGTATATGTAATTAAATTTTACCTTTAATTATTTCGAATATAACTGCAGTGTCGAAGATCGCACATTAGTTAAGCATCTACGTCTGTGAGATATTACGTTATGTGTTTACAGAAAAGTGCAATCTATTTGACAGCTGTATTTTGGGTGCTACGGACTGGTAGAAAGACGTTTGTTGATGGCTTACCTTCTGACTGCTAAGGTCGCTCATCACTTTTCTTTCCTTTCGTTGAATGCCGTCGTAAACGTTGGTGCTGCTCGCCTGTCAGCTCGTCTCCGATTGTTGCTAAGCAACGGCGCGGGTTAGTGCAGAAATCCTGTCTTTGTTGAGAACTTCGCCACAACGCGATACGTTGTTTCTACGAGGATACGTGGAAAAGAATCACCACGTGAATAAGAAAAAAAAGGTAATACACGTCAATATCTAGGTTGGGATTAAAGGGAAATGCCCCTGAGGATAAACTGCTAAGGAAAGGAAAAAATAGGAAAAATTAAAATTTGAAGGAGAAGCGGAAAAATTATTAACATCTAACAATCAATAGAATGCTTTGGCTATGTTAAAATAATGAAAGACGTTTAGAGGTCATTCTGACTTAAAATATGAGTATTATTTACTTTCTTCACTTTTTACATCGTAATCTGAACATCAGTTAATCAAATAGAGCGAAAGCAACTAGATGTGTATACGTTTTCCAGCCCTCGCTATGGTAGATCTTCCGTAATGAGTGTCGAATGCAATGGTGAGCAAAACGATAAGTCACAATTTAGGTTTACATCTTAGAGGCCCTGAAGAGGCTAATCAAGAAGCGGCGCAGGATTTCGTAATAGATTTGTCGTAGCCTTTTTCGGTTGTAGGATTTAAAAACTTGTTTCGTTAGAAATAGATAAATGACGCATGAACAACTTACCTGGGTTAATAACAATTTTACTGTACACCAAATAATATAAGTTGCTTTGTATACGACAGATACCGTATATTCTCTAACACTCCGTACATTTTATTTATTTCATGGACACCACGAATTAAAAATTCACAAGCACAAATTTTCAGGACCATATTTAACGGCTAAGTAGTCTGTTTGGAACAAAGAGCAATTATTTTATGTGCTGTAGTCCGTTTTAACAACTTTCTTTCTCTTTGGCCATGGTCCCGCATATGCAGGGTCGAATTTGTTAAATCTGGATTTGGCATGTTAATATTTATGGGGTGGCCGGATCCCTTCCTGTTGCCACCCCATGCCCCCCAGGAGGAAATGTGTACATACCCCAAATGTCTGGGTATAGTGTTATACGTGTAAAAGTGTCAAGTGTTACGAAATGTTTGCAAGTCGTGTAACTGAGGCGGGACTTGGGGACTAGCCTGGTATTCTCCTTGGGTAACTTGGAAAACCGCCTAAAAAGTACAACCAGGTTGGCCTATTCTCCGCCCTCTTCGTTAATACGCCGGACGGATGGGAACTGGGGCCGGTACGCCTCCCCGTCTCGGAAAGCAGACCACACGGCTAACTGTACGGGTCAGTCCGTTTTAATAACTGTTATATTAAAAAGTTTTTATTTAAATAATTGTTTTGTCGTTTTCTGTCTTGCGTATTTAGAAGTTATCAATGTTTCCATTATCATGATGTGACTAGAACAAAGACATGGTGTAAATTTAGCGTTTATTTCAGTTCCTTTTCCCTTGATTTGCCAATATATAGCTTACTCCTTAGCGTGTCAGGCGAAAAGATTGTAATGGTAAAAGTTTTAGAGATTCGAGCACACAGCGAAGCTTATCAGCAGCCCGTCGATTAGAACAGGAAAATGGGGATATATCAGTAGTACGGTACACGAAGTGTCTTCTATCGCAAACGAGGCAAAAACGTGGGTTAATGATGCACTGTCATCCAGTTTGTTAAGTTTCAGATCTCTGGTTCATCGATAATGTAGTTAAATTAATTATAAAACGTACCAAGCAGACAGAGAGGAAAATGTTCAAATGTTTGTTAATCTGGCGAACCAAACTGCGTGGTCATCAGTCCGTAGCTTACAAACTACTTAAACTAAGGTGAACTAACCTAAGGACAACACACACACACACACACAAGCCCCCAGGGAGGACTCGAACCTCCGAAGGCGAGCAACCGCGCGCTCGCAGCGAGGCGCCTTAGACCTCTCGGCTACTCTACCGCGGTAGACAGAGAGAGAAAGGCGAAGTACCTTTCGTCACACACACCACACAAAATAGCAAGGTAATATTTCATTTTACTCAATTTCTGTACCATGTTGAAGGCTTCAACACTCTAGCTCATAGAGATGTTAGTTTAAAATCAATTGAAATATCTGTAACGAATGTGAAATCGTATCAAACACGAAAGCTACTTAATATTGTACTTTCACCCTGTTCTTAGATATGTGGAAATATTCAAGGCTATAGCTCATATGGAAGTTAGTTTGAAATGAACTGCAGAATTTGTACGTAACAGAGGAAAAACAGAAGAAGAAATATTCTCCGCTATATACCATAAACGAATGCGCGTTAATATTGCACTGTCATTTGACCTATGTTCAAAGTTTCAGTATCTGTCTCGCCGGGACATTAGTTTAATACAAATAAGTGTAAAATATGTAGCAAACAGACAAGAAAACGACGTACCCTCCGTCGTACACAAGACAGTAAAACGCGTTAATATTACATCTTCATCCGCTTGTGAGCTCCGTTGAAAGTTTCAAGGGTTTCAAATGTACAAATGTTTGTAAAGCTTATGAGACTTAACTTCGTGGTCATCAGTCCCTAAACTTACAAACTACTTATGAACTACGTTATACTAAAGACAGCACAAACATCCATGCGCAAGGGGGGATTCAAACCCCCGACGGGGAACGACCTCGCGCATCATAGCATAGCGCCTCAATGCGCTCGGCTGCTCCGTCGCGGCTTCAAGGCTTTATGTCATCGGGAAGTTAGTCTCAAATCAAATACAAAATTTATACAGAAAAGACAACAAGATAAGTAAACGTCTTAATAAAAATGTGTAAATAAAGAGATGCGTTAATGTTCTTAAAGCCCTATCAAACATAATTCGTAAGAATAAGACATGTGTCGAACTAAGGTAGTGATAGGTTTCGAAAACATATTCTTGCCGTTTTCAAGTTCAATATACACTACTAGAAAGAATATACCATGTAAGGTCTTGCCGTCTTAGAGCATGCAGTTGCAAATAACTTCTAACGAAGGTAGCCAATAAGGAGCTGCGTTCTGAATATGTCGTCAATCAGAATGCGTCGTCTTTCTGAATTAATCCCGAATTTTTTTTGTTTTTATCATTTAAACTACTATTTCCGGTCAAAGCTGCGTAATAAAAAATAAACTGTTACACCCATACCGTATAGTGTATGCTTCTCGATGTACTTTGTTTAAGAGCTTTTTCCAGAGGTTTCTTCTCCGACGAAACTGTAATCCATAATTCTTATTTCTTAATTTATTTCAAACTGTTGGTCTTTTGTCGTCCATCTTATTCGATATATACACCGTTTGGAGGCCATGTCTTCGATAGGCAACGCTTCTTCCAAATTACCTTACATTGTAGCTCTTCAGTAACATTAAGCTGTTTTCTTTGAAAGTGTCACGACTTTTCGTATGTTGTTAAGCGGTTAATTAATAGCACAGTTGCCGCGGTGGAGTAGCCGAGCTGTCTAAGGCGTCTCGCTGCGGAGCGCGCGGTTTCTCGCCGTTGGAGGTTCGAGTCCTCCCTGGGGCATGGGTGTGGGCGTTGTCCTTAGGTTAGTTTACCTAGGTTTAAGTAGTTTGTAAGCTACGGATAATGACCACTCAGTTTGGTCCGATAGATTTACAAACATTTGAATAGCACAGTTTTAATTTCTGGGGAACGAGCAACAATAATATTTATAGTGTAACTCGTTAAAAAAAACATGGTATTTTCTACGAATATGTCACAATTTTGCAATATGTTACTCGTAAAAAGAAAAAAAGCAGAAATGTTCACAACTCATTCTCATTGGCTGTCAGATCGCTACTCCTGATTGCCTTTACTTCCTATCATTTATGGCAGCGTTACCAACACCTACGCGTCAAGTTGTGGTACTGAGTACCCTCCGCCACGCACCTCTGGGTGGATTGGGGAGCACGTATGTAGATGTAAATGAAGAGAAGCCGCCGTCAGCTACAGTGCATTTCACCCAGGAACGGAGCGCAGACACGGGTAACAGAACAATGTGGAATGAAACTGGCGATATCCTCTTTTTAAAAAATCATTCTGTCATTTGCCTGAAGCAACGTACCGGAATCAACGGAACACAATCTGGGCGAGCGTTCGTAGGGGTTATGAATTACAGTCCAGTGTCTTTCTCTTCATCATATCGCTCAGTTGTCAGAAATAATTAGACTGGAAGGACTTCGTGCCAAAATAATTGATGAACCTCTCAACATTTGTGAAATATGGCTATCATGAAATATAAGAGTACAGAATAATTTCGACTAACTTTGCTATGACGAGGAGCTAAACGCACCTTAACTGTACTTAACCTTTAACTGGGGATGTGAGGTGTTCACAGCACCCGAACTGTAAAAGTTTACTGGTATTTAGTGAAGCATGTTGGTCACACTGATGAGCGGCTTGTTACCTTCGTTCAAAGGGATGTACATTGTTGTGAAACCATTGTTCATGTTTTTAAAAGTACGCAACACTGTACACAACAAGTACTATACGCAGGGGTGCTGATAATACCCCACCTACCTAGTAGTGCGACTTTCTGTGTCGATTGGTGCACATCGTGATGTCATATGTGGAGGACCAAAAACTTCTTAGAATGATGTTGGAGGAAGTTTTTAATGATAATGAAGGCTGTGAGATTTCAGAGTTTGAAGATTCCGATGACAATGAAGAAGAAGAGCAATGCGAACTGAAAGTGATAAGTCTCATGAAGATGCTGCTGGAGATATGGCATCCTCCTTTTCAGCAACACCGGAGAGGTTTATGCTTAGTGAGGATAACTAAATGTATGACTATACCGAAACCTAATAATATCAGAACAAGGAAGCAAAATATAGTAACTCAGCTTCCTGGTAAGAAACTAATTGCTAAAAACTGCAAGACTGTTGTAGAATACTTTGCTGTGCTCACAAATGCGAAAACAATTCGCTCAGTAGCAGAGTGCACCAACCTTTATATTTATCCTCAGGTCTGAAAAGGAGCAACAAATTCGGCGATACCAAGATCCATCCCACTGAAGGCAGCTAAGTTCTCAAACATGGAAGATTTTATTCATGCAGTTCAAAGAAATAAATGTACGTCAGGAAGATGCAAAGTTTGTCCAAGTAATGCTGACAAAAAACGAAGCTCTTCTATTGCAAACGTAACTAATTTTTGTATTTAAATCATATGAAAATCATCCGCAGTCAATATATTAATTCAGAATCTTCTTCTAGTGATGATGAAAATGTTCAATGTGGAAATGTGATTTTTCTCTAGTATTTTGACATGAAAGATTGCTTTGTCTGTTAACATCTCTCTATAATTTGAAAATGGTTAAAGATTTTCTTATTTGATTAATTTGAAAAATAGTATGTGTACGAACATTTGAAATCATTTCATACAAGTTATTAATTTATTAGTTATGGATACTTATTCGAGTACCTCAGTGATTATAATTTTTCTTAAATGTATTAATGAAGGACTAAATGCTTTGATTATTGTATAATAAACAATGTTGAGAATAAAATAGAAACCTTAGTATCATATTTGTGTACGGTCCTGTGAACACCACAAGTCCCTAGTTATGTTATGAATGCTAACCTCCCCAGTTAAAGGTTAAAGCAACGCTTTCTTTTTTCCAGAAGCTGACAATTATTTGCAACTAAATAACTTGTTTTAAGGAATGGTGTACGTTATAGACACGCACGTACCAAAGTTGACCCTGGCGCCTTCCCTGATATTGCTACATACAGTTCTGTCTTGAATGGGCGTGAGGAATAGCATTCCAGCCTCCAAGTGCAGCATTTCTTCAAAATGTTCAAGTGTTTGTAAACCTATGGCACCAACTACTGTGGTCATCGGTCCGTAGACTAACAAACTACTTTAACTTTCGCTAAGGACAACACACACCTACACGCATGCCCGAGGAAGAGGAGTCAAACCTCCGGCGGGAGCGGTCGCACAGTCCCTGTAATAGAGCCTAGAACCGTGCGGCCATTCCCGCGCGGCGTCATTTCTTCTTCACCCCGGATGTATATATTGTCCACTAAGTGTGTTGAGAATAGAGTTTGTTGTTAAAAATAGTAAATTAAAACCCCATGAAAGATGCTGAGGTTCGAACTCATGAACAGCGACAAAATGATCTTTTTTTATGTGGGGGTGGCAGTAATAGAAATAGAGAAATATGTGCCAGTAAAGACGATTAAGGATGGAAAAGATCCACCGTGGTATAATAATAATGTTAGAAAGCTGCTGAGAAAGCAAAGGCTGTTGCACTCTCGATTCAAAAAGGAACACGCAAATAATGACAGGCAAAAGTTAGTAGAGATTCGTGCGTCTATAAAAAGATCGATGCGTGAAGCATACAATAATTATCACAGCCATACCTTAGCAAAAGATCTTTCCGAGAACCCGAAAAAATTCTGGTCCTATGTAAAATCGATAAGCGGGTCAAAGCCCACTGTCCAGTCACTAGTTGATCATTCCGGGGCAGTAATAGAAGAAAGCAAACGGAAAGCTGAAGTTCTAAATTTAACCTTTAAGAAATCTTTCACGCAGGAGGACCGCACAAATATACCATCATTTGATCAACGTACCAATTCCGAAATGGGGGACATAGCAATAGGTATTTCCGGTGTAGAGAAGCAGCTGAGAGAGCTAAATACGAAAAAGTCTGCTGGTCCGGATGGAATACCAGTTCGGTTTTACAAAGACTATTCTGCGGCATTGGCCCCCTACTTAGCTTGCATTTGTAGCGAATCTTTAATTCAGCGCAAAGTTCCTAGTGATTGGAAAAAAGCGCAGGTGACTCCCGTGTATAAGAAAGGAAAGAGAACTGACCCATACAATTACAGGCCAATATCGTTGACATCGGTTTCATGTAGAATTTTGGAGCATATTCTCAGTTCGAATATAGTAAATTTCCTTGAAACGGAAAAGCTTCTTTCCATGAATCAGTACGGGTTTAGGAAACATCGTTCATGTGAAACTCAGCTTGCCCTTTTCTCACATGACATCTTGCGAGCCATGGACGAAGGGCAACAGGCGGATTGTGTTTTTCTCGACTTCAAAAAGGCGTTCGACACGGTGCCACACTGCAGACTGCTAACGAAGATACGAGCTTATGGAATAGGTTCACAGATTTGTGACTGGCTGGAAGACTTCCTAAGTAATAGAACGCAGTACGTTGTTCTCGACGGCGAGTGTTCATCAGAGACGAGTGTATCGTCAGGCGTGCCCCAGGGGAGTGTGATAGGACCGCTATTATTTTCTATCTATATAAATGATCTGATGGACAGAGTAAGTTGTAATTTGCGGCTGTTTGCTGATGATGCTGTGGTGTATGGGAGGGTGTCGTCTGTAACTGACTGTAATAGCATACAGGTTGACTTAGACAAAATTTCTAGTTGGTGCGAAGAATGGCAGCTAGCTCTCAATGTAGAAAAATGTAAGGTGATGCGCATGAGTAGGAAAAACAATCCCATAATGTTCGAATACAGCATCAGTAGTGAGCTTCTTGATGCGGTCGCGTCGTTCAAATATCTAGGCGTAACATTGCAGAGCGATAGGAAATGGAACGAGCATGTAAGGACAGTTGTGAGTAAGGCAGACAGCCGACTTCGGTTTATTGGGAGAATTTTGGGAAGATGTACTTCAACTGTAAAGGAGACCGCGTATAAAACGCTTGTACGACCACGTCTTGAGTATTGCTCAAGTATTTGGGACCCGCAGCAGATCGGTTTGAAGGAAGACATAGAGGCGGTTCAGAGGCGAGCAGCTAGATTTGTTACCGGTAGGTTCGACCAATGCGCGAGTGTCACGGAAATGCTCCGGCAACTCAATTGGGGATCGCTGGAAGAAAGACGACGTTCTTTTCGTGAATTTCTGTTAAGTAAATTTAGAGGGCCGGAATTTGAAGCTGAGTGTAGTACGATCTTGCTGCCGCCTACTTACATTTCGCGTAAAGATCACAAAGACAAGATAAGAGAAATTAGGGCTCGTACGGAGGCATATAGGCATTCTTTTTTTCCTCGTTCAATTTGGGAGTGGAATAGGAAAGGAAATGCCTAGTAGAGGTACAGTGTACCCTCCGCCACGCACCTTACGGTGAATTGCGGAGTATGTATGTAGATGTAGATGTAGAATAAAAGTTTCTTTAAAGCTGAAAATAAAAAATGTTCAGTTTGTTGAATGTCGCTGTTATCGTTTTCGAGTAATGGATAGGCAAATTTTAAAATTTTGAGCGCCGTCAGATTCTTGACAAACACACAATTTCTAATTCTAATATTGGTCTTATCATGTTAAACTTAGGCTTTTATTTCTTAGTGAATAGATTATGAAAGCATTTTAAATTTTTGATTCCCTGGAAACCGTTAGCTACGCTTTTGTTGCAGGATTATTTGATAGTTTGTGACATAATTCGATGTTACAATTAATCAGTGTTAACATTTTTCAATGTTAACGTAATACGTCCTAATAATTAAATATAAATTGTCGCAGAAACAGTTTGGTTTTCTATTCAATTGTACTATATCTTGTGTAGTGTGCAGCTTTGTTACTTGCAGTGATGCAGAGGGATGAATATCTGTTTCATGTGTAGATGGATCAGAAAAAATGTTGATATTAACAACTCCAACAAAGAAATTTTTTAAACATTTTATATCAGTTATTTCAGTTTTTGATTCAAGTGAGAGGACAGCGGATCGAAATGGTGTAATTTAGCGTCCATCTTATGAGTAGTGACGCAGGATCCTTAAGTGTAGGCGGTACGCGACGTTATTTTGCGTTGGATAGGAGGTAGGGTGGGTACGGAGCAGAGGCGAAGAGCCCCACTAAATGTACTTGCCTAGGAACCCTCATTAGAGCAGTTTCGCCACGCCACATACAGGGGCCATTCAGTAATTAAAGAGACAAATTGGTCTGGTGAAAAAACGGTTGGTATGGCAAGTTTGGTTCTTTTATGGCTTTACGTTGGTATCACGGGGATGAGCCCTGATCAGCTGATGTGTAAACATTGTTTTGTTTATAACCTCAAAAATAGATTTCAGATGGCGCGTCCGACTGAAAGTTCCACCAACTGTGGCTCCACATTAGTTGAGCAACGTTCCTAAATAAAATATTAACTTGTGAGGAAACTTGGGTTCACTATTATGAGCCAGAATCAAAAAGGGCTAAGAATGAACTGGAAGCACATCAACTCACTATCAAGAAAAAATTCAAAACTTAAGCATCAGCAGGAAAAGTCATGTTGACAGTGAAGATTCAGTTTTTCGTGATAATCTTGAAGAGCAGCATACTATGAACAGCCAATACTTCTCGGATTTGATTTTAAACAAGGTGAAACCAGTGATGGGGCAGATCGTCGTGAATCTCAGAGAAGTGTGTTTCTATGTTTATGTTTGTTAAGCTTATGGGACTTAACTACGGAGTCATCAGTCCCTAAACTTACAAACTACTTATGAACTACCTTATACTAAAGACGGCACAAATATCCATGCCCGAGGGGGGACTCGAACCCCCGACCGTAGTGGCCGTGCAGACCGTAACTGAAGCGCCTCGGTCTCCTCGGCCACCGCGGCCGGCAGTGTGTTTCTCCAGCAAGACAACGCACGTCCTCATATTTCTCAACTAACGCGTGAAACCATCGACAGAATGGGCTGAGAAGTACTGCCTCGTCCCCCTTACAGTCCTGATTTAGCATCTACTGATTTCCACTTGTTTGGTGCACTGAAAGAGGCATTACGTGGGAAGAGGTTCCAGGACAACGCTCCGATGCACTAGGCGTTCCCCGTCGGGGGTTCGAATCCTCGCTCGGGCATGGATGTTTGTGTGTCTTTATTATAAGGTAGTTTATTAGTAGTTTGTAAGTTTAGGGACTTATGGCCCCGCAGTTAAGTGCTATAAGCTTAACAAACATTATAACATTTGAACCAAGGACAACGAGGAAGTGAAAATATTTGTGGGAAATTAGTTCAAACATCAATAGAAAGAGTTCTTAGCAGCCGAAATAAATCAGCTTGTAGCTTGTTGGAAGAAGTGCATAAATCTTCATGGGATTATGTAGAAAAGCATAAGAAGTATTGTTTTGTAAAAATAAACTGTTTTTTCTCCAGAGCAGTTTGTCTCTTCAGTTATTGAATGACCCTCGTAACAATTCTGTACACTCTGACATGTTACATTATTCTTGGTTTTATGTTGTACTTTTTGGTGATTACACGTTACAAGCTTTCTCAGTGTACCGATAGTATTTTCACAGGAACAATGATAACCGGTGTGGCAGACGTGGTAAATCGCCAGGACATAATCCACTTGGTAGTTGGTAGTAGTTATAAGTTTACTGGAAAATTATGGGCTGCGACAGGTATTAACTTCAGAAATGCGTTATTTTCATCTGAATATCTGAGCAAGATACATTGTAGCTGCCGACTCGCTTGCTACTAGAGTTGGCTACGGTTTCATGGTTTAGAAACCAGGTTTCGATACACACAACAGTTTGTGTTTCAAAACCGGTATGTTTCACGGTTTCGAAACCATGCGGTTTCATTCCATTCTGTTTCGGATCGCATTCGCGGTCGATTGTCGATACATTGAAACCGTTTCTTCCTGCCGGTTTCACGGTTTCATGTCGGTTTCAAGATTTCATGTCGGTTTCACAACACCGGTGTTTCAAACCACTAATGCAGAAAGGCGGAACAGACTAATGGTATCGAAGTGTGGTGTTTCATTTTACTGAAGCTCCACACAGATACACATAACTTACTAGTATATAAACCATTTAGAGAGTGTCAAATAGAAGACACTCGTGAGTCTGCAGAATATGATTACTGAAGTAAAGATTCGTCTGCAAGAGACTACTGTATTCCGAAATGACATAATGTCTGCTTTATAAATGTAAAAGAACAATAAAACAACGTTCACTATTTGCATTGAAATAACCAATTAAATTATAGATTTATCTACCATATTAAAAACACACGAGTGAAACTACATTTTTAAATAAGATATAACATGAAGCCTGAAATGACATTTTTTTATACTAACAATGGTAGATCGCATATTTAATCTCGTGTTAAAGTGTTAGTTTCTTACGAGCGAAAACGAAGTTACCTACTGTCGTTATAATTTTTCGACAGTCATGTTAAAGGAATTTCGGCGGTGTTGTAACGGTCAAGATGTACAAGTAGTGAACTTGTCTCTTATTTTATTATTTTTATAATTCCATAGCATTATTTGTGATTATTTAGTGTGCCCTTTATTGCCTATAATTTATTTAGTATGTATAGAAAGTATCATTTATGATCCATCACTGTAATATGCGTACCGTATTGCAGTTTGTGAGTTCCTAACGGGGTAAATTTTTACCTACCATACCGGCGGCCTCGTGTGACTGTTGACAACATCAACAACACGGGAGAAAATATTTATCAACATGTTTCGTACAGACCAAGAAGTAAATATATACTCTATGGTTGACAGGTTCTTGTATGTACCCTTGTACACATAGTGAAAAATATTGCCCTCCTAGAACGAAAATTGCATGACAAAACATACATTGCTTAACGGTTTCGAAACAGTGTTTCGAAACCATAGATGGTACGGTTTCATTCGTTTCGCAACCGTCAGATGTTTCAGTTTTCCCATCTCTACTTGCTACTAACGCGCTTCTGCAGTTGGAGCCTGAATGAAGCTACGTAGAGACATCTCAGGGCCGGTTTACGCATTGCAATACTATTTGGAATCGGAGCCGCTACGCGGCGCTGTTGAACCGCTATTGATCGACCGTTGCCTGCGTCCAACGTGCAACGGAAGCTGTGGGTCCGCACAAAACTCTGCATCCCTGCAGAGATGCGATTCGTAACGTTTAGATGATGTTTTCTAGTTTCTAAAGCGTCCAAAAAGGTCATCGTTCGTCGTTTCAAGTGTAAATAACTAGCACGTGTTTTAGCTCGCAACAAAAATTGAAAGTTTTCTCTCTGCTGCCGGCGAGAGAGAAACGGGGCGGCTCAGCTGTTTATCTGGCCATCTGGTGGCGCCTGTTTATCGTCGTGGCGGCGAGTGGGGCCACGAGTGGGCTGGTTTGGGATGTTCCGAAGAGAAGAAGCCAACATTTCTCCGGGGAACGACCCGTGCTGACATCTGTGGGCCTTCGACGCGTGCACCGGGGCGCTGCTCTCCAAGCTAACCGCGCGCTAAGTGCCGTGGCGTTTTCCAGTCAACGTTATTTTTGGACTTGTGTGCGCCGAACCAGTGACTGAATACACGGATAAAGCATCTATAGCTAGTGCAAGTGCATTACAGGATATTTATCAGAAACAAGTATGGTGTACCCGTTTCAGTGACACGTGCATACTGAACTGTGAAAAAGAAGAACATCTGTATTTTCAAGACGGAAATATCAACATATAGAAGGCGGTAAGGTTGTGACGGAAGTGCTCTGTGCTGCAGTGGAACATAAACATCAGATTGGCAAGGCGCGCGGCTTCGTATTAGTATGACGATAAGGTAAACACAGAAACAATGTTTACAATTTGAAGTGACAGTGTTACGCTACAAATCTGCGACAAAGCCGTTTACTGAAGCCTACATAACGATGAACTGTGGTTTTTGTGACATGTGAGTACTAAACTGTTAAAAAAAAAGACATCGCTACTGTCAGGACGGAAATATCAGCATATAGAAGGCGTCAAAGTTGTGGCGGAAGTGTTGTGTGTGCTGGAGTGGAACATAAACATCAGATTACAAGGTGCCCAGCTTTTCTCTAAATCACTTACGTTCGATAATTTGAAAATTACAAGATAGTAAGATTTTAAAAATAATGCCTTCCTAAACAAAGTTTACGAAAAGAAATACTCGTTTGCTTTTGGTGCAGTGTGAAGCTTTTCTAGTGGAAAAACTGAAAATTTTCGCTCTTAACATTTGTGCAGATTTGTGGCAGATACATATTAGTGTTTGAGTGTTACAGTTTCGCTCTGGAAAATGAAGTTCAGTAGCTAGCTGCTAACGCATTTTTGCAGTCCTTGCATGACTTGAAGCTGTGCATATATTCGTCGAAGAAAACTAAGTCAGGAACTGCTTAGGCGGGTGACATTGTTAAAGTACTTAAAGGCTGTCAATAACAGGAATCCAAAATCAGTCGAAAATAACTCCGGCTTTAAAGAGGAGAGGGCGTAAGCCTCAGCATATTACAGATTGTAATAATGATAATACTGCAGACTGGTAGCTCCACTGTATGCGAAGTGTGCAAAGATAATTAGAAAGCCATGGGGAACACTACAAAGTGAATGATTGAAGAATGAGTGCAAACTAAACAGAGAACCCAGAGACTGGCTGTTGAATCTTGTGGCTTTACAGTGAAGGAAACGAACTGGTGATCGGAGTCAAGGGCAACTGAACGAGTGACAAAGAAGATCGTTGAAGTGGGCAGGGAAGATGAGCGGCCGAACAGTGCCTATGTTGACGAGGACGGCGAGCGCGGGAGGCCGAGAGGGCGGCGGGTCGGCCAACGGTTCTGGGGGCGGCAGCAACCCCGTCAAGCTGGCGGGCGAGGAGTCCAAGGACAAGCTGTACGAGCCGAAGCACTCCAAGAAGCTGGTGCGCGTGCTGACGGTGGTGGCGTACATGTTCTCGGTGTCGCTGGCGGCCATCATGCTGTCGGTGTACTACGTGTTCCTGTGGAACCCGCGCGACCCGCCCGGCCCGCGGTCCGCGTCTTCGTCCGCCCCCAGCTGCCAGCTGTCGCCGCCCCCCGCGCAGTTCCAGCAGGAGCTCAACGTCCTCCGCCAGCACCTGCTGCAGCACCATCAGCTGCTGCAGCACCAGGAACACCAGCGCCGCGCCGCGGCACAAGGTGAGACCAGGGGGGCGCAGTAAGCAATGCGCAGTACGAAACGCATTTTTGCCGTTCTGCGCATGACGTCACTGTGGGACACCTGGGAGCAAAACAATATGCAGAGTTGGTTGCTAACTCGTGTGCGTTTGTGTACATTACCATTTCTGCTTTGTATTTGCTTAACCCTCTCATTCCCATGTTATGAATTAAGCTTTGGAAAAATTAAAATTCGGTGTTTTCTGTATTAATACATGTGCACTAAAGATCAAAATAGTTTTAAAAGTTAAAAAATGCTCAGTCTCTATTGCAGTATTTTATTTTCCAATTACGCGTTTCGCGCTGTTAGCGCATCGTCAGATTGGGCGGAGATGGAGCCGCAGAACTATCTATTGCTGTCTAGGAGGTATCTTAACAATTTGTGTTATTGGGCGCCATAGCAGCGGAGGAGTCGCTGTCGCGGCAGGTCCACGTTTACAACTCGTGTAAACGTTGTAAACGTGGACCTGCTGCGACAGCGACTCCTCCGCTGCTATGGCTCCCAATAACACAAATTGTTAAGATACCTCCTAGACAGCAATAGATAGTTCTGCGGCTCCATCTCCGCCCAATCTGACGATGCGCTAACAGCGCGAAACGCGTAATTGGAAAATAAAATACTGCAACAGAGACTGAGCATTTTTTAATATTCAACACTGTTGCTGCACCAGCCGCCACCACCACCATCATGGAATGGAGTGAAATGTATAGTTTTAAAAGTTTTGGTCGCACTATTGATTTTTTTTATGTCATGCACATGTCGAGGTATTTTATTACTTATTTTGTTGATGGTTAACACTGTCAGATCAATAATGATAGTATAATCTTCGCCACAGCACCAAAGACAATTCACTGCTCAAATAAAATAACATGAACCACACTCGCGCTCGTAATCACCGCCACGTACAGACGGCAACGCAGCACAACCTCCAAGACGGACAGATTAATGCCTCACAAGTGGCTACACGCCGTACCAAGCGGCGAAATGTCATACTTGTAGCGTGTTATTCATCAACAACAATGCGACTTTACGGATTGATGCACAAAATACGGTATAAATCAGCTTTTAATACGTTGTTGTCGAGAAACAACACTGGGAAGTAAAGGGTTAAATAGTTTGTTTCACTTCATAGTTTCGAAGTAAAAAGTTCATAGTGGAAAGTATTTTGATTTCCCGAGTGCTTGTCGCGCGTGCTGTAATTTCTGTTGTAATTCTTTGAAATACTTCTGTTATTATTTATGCAATAACAGGCTGTGCTATTACAGGTTGTAATTCTCACAGTGGGAACACAAAGGGAACTGAAATAAAGTTTCATTTTTTTCTCGAGATGGAACATTAAAGAAAGTGTGGCTCTCAAAATGCTACAGGAAGGACAATGTAAATGTTGACCATTCTTGAATACGCTCCCGACATTTCAATGAAACCGATTTTGTACGGGATTTACAGTCAGAGTTGCTTAATTTGCCACTGAAAAAATGTTTGAAACATTCCTGTTGTTTTAAAGTCAGCAGTTCATATTTAAACAAATTGTCAATATGTTTGTGATTTGATATGTTACTGATACGCACCGCGTAAATCTACGATAGAATATGACCCAGCGCTCTTAACTGGAAAATTTTACAGCAGAGTAGCACTATGTATTTAAAGCAGAAACAATTTCTTTAGTCAAAACGTATTATAAATGCACATTCCGTACTATAGCGGACTCAGCCTGTGCAGGCCGTTTGGGAGCGCGCAGTCCCACAGTGACGTCACAGCGCCAGCCAATGAAAGAGCAGAGCGCTTACTGACCAACTTTATATTTATTAACCTTGGGTGAGACCCTCTGCCGGCCCGATCGTCGTTTGTCACTCGCCGAAGTCTCTCGTAACATATAGGCACTGCCTTCGTGAAATCGAGGCCGTAGCATACGGGTGATTCTATTTACACATCGGTAAAATCAGACGTGACGTCATTATGACGTATGCACACTATCGACGTCCAGAAGAGCGGCACATCGATTTTTGCGATCGTTCGAGATGCTGGTTTTGGGTGGGACAACATGCTTAATTCCACAGTCTTTCTGAACTGCGCATACTTTTTTTCCTTCGTAGTTTCGTGACAAAACTAGGCCTTACTTAATATTAGTATCATGTTTTGGAAAGCACTGACGGAAATTTCGGTAAATGCAAATTGAAAATGATGTCAGAAATAACGCAGATCGAGCCTTAGAGAACGACAACTTCACACATTTTCAAAGAAAAGTACTAGTATGTTGCAGCAACTTGGCCGTAGATGAGTACCCAGTTTTACGAAATGTTTCACATGATGTTCGCAGAGCCTCTGTAACAAATGACTGTATTAATATCCAGCTCATTTGATTTATAGTTTCGGCGAAAACATAAATATACCTACGGCGACTATATGTTGTTTTCGTATGTCGCATATTTTGACATGTCGTAGTACACATTGTCGCTTCATAGCCTGGTAACCGTATTTTGTCCTCTTAGTTTAACGTAGACTCCGTACTATAATGCAACTCGGTAGCATTTTTCGCTTAGAGAAAAAGTTTCCATTAGTTTTAAACACAACTTTCACAAATGGGCCACGATGCCAACATCAGATTTGGCTGAATAACGTTTCAGAGCTCACAGTGTAGGTCCTTTTACGGAAAGTTTATAGCTTCTTTCTTTCAAAAAAATAAAGCAAAGTTATAGCTTCCGAAACTGTAATGAATATACCATTAACAACTGAAGATATTATCAGCTACTCCTTTAATTCGTCTGCTACAATTGCAACCGCAGTTTTGCGTCTAGAACGACCACACAAGTCGATCATAGCTCCAGTCGTCTTCGATAGTGTGGATACGTCATAATGACGTCACGTCTGATTTTACCAAAGTGTAAATAGAATCACCCGTAGCATACCGGTAGTCGTGATGATGTCACGCATTGAGGCGGGAGTGAGGCACCTGATTGGTAGGCCGACATTTGGAATAATTTCAAAATCCATTTCATATGCCTACCTACCAACCAGGCGCCTCGATCAGACTAACCTCCTTGGTTGATGCTGTCGTTTATCGGTTAGTCAAGTCAACAGAGGATCAAAAGCAACTGCAAAGCGATTTAGACAAAATTTCTGCATTGTGCGAAAATTGGCAATTGACACTAAGTAAAGAAAAGTGTGAAGTAATACACATGACCACTAAAAGAAATCCACTGAACTTCAATTACGCAATAAGTCAGTCAAACCTTAAGGTCGTAAATTCTACAAATACCTACGAGTTTCAATTACGAACAACTTTGACTGGAGAGAACACATAGAAAATATTGTGGGGAAGGCGAATCAAAGGTTGCGTTTCAATGGCAGAACGCTTCGAAGATGCACCAACTCCACCAAAGAGACTGCCTACATCACACTTGTGCGTCCTCTCCTGGAGTACTGTTGCCCCTTGTGGGACCCTCACCAGGTGGGACTGACGGAAGATATTGAGAAGATTCAGAGAAGGGCAGCTCGTTTTGTTTTATCACGTTACGGGGGAGGAAGCGTCACGGAAATGTTGCACGAATTGGGGTGGAAATCATTAAAAGAAAGACGTTATTCATTGCGGCGTGATCTGTTTGCGAAGTTTCAATCACCGACTTTTACTTATGAATGTGAAAATATTTTGCTAGCACCCAATTACTTAGGGAGACATGACCATCCCAATAAAATAAGAGAAATCAGATCGAAAACGGAACGATTTAGGTGTTCTTTCTTCCCGCGCACAATTAGAGAATGGAACGGTAGAGAAAAGTTATGAAAGTGGTTAATGAACCTTCTGCCAGGCACTTAAATGTGATTTGCAGAGTATCTATGTAGATGTAGATGTAGACGTAGGTTTCGAACCACAACACGGCAGAGATAAGGATACGCCAGTCATCTCTAAAGAAACTGGATGTATAACTCTGGTATCTGAGCATATAATTGCAGCGTGCCTACACTTTCATATGTTTTACACACGATTTCGAATTGTCCGCCATGTTTAAATTTGGCAAATGAGTTTCCATTTGTTATTACGTGACAAAAAATTGTTTGCTTACCTGTTTATTTGGAGTTTAAGTCAAAATGCGATGTAATAGGCTGATACGGGAGCGGAATCGACACGTAATTTCTTTTAGTTTTCTTATAATAAATCATAGCAGCCATATTTGAATTTGGCAAGAAACTAAATCTGAACATCTATGACTGGCACGCTCAGACAACTGAAGTTCAATATCCAGGTAGTATAGAGATCAATGGGAAACGCGCAGTCTATTTTATCTTTGGCTATGCTACGGCCTTGATTTCACAAAGGCAGTCATATAGGCCATAGACCAAAGATAAAACAGACTGCGCACATCCCAAGGAGGTTAGAATCTAGGGAGGTGGCGTTATCTGTGCTGAGAACAGACATTGGTTGAAGCCACGGGGGCCATGCTTTTGTGCCCAAAACAACGATTTCTCGCTTAAAATACTGTGTGAATATTGCTTTCTTTACTAAAGCCATTAAATTGGTAGTCATATCTGAGTATTTACTTAGTTATGACATACATTTAAACGACTAGAACTACTTTACCACACAGTACGACCAATGTTTTGGCCACAAACAAATGCCGGAAAGCGCATTTCGCTGGCTTCACTTTTTCAGTGTTAGGGCATCTCCAGAGATTCTAACCTCCTTGGCACATCCCTATCTCTGTCGTGTTGTGGTTTGAAACCAAGGAGGTTAGTTTGACTCACGAAACTGGTTTTTCGTCATTAAGAGCAAGAGTTTCTCTCATTTACAGGTGAAATCAAGCGTTGATTTCAACAATAAAACGACTTCCCGTACACCTATTACACATGTAGTAGTAAAGGTAACGTATTGTCCCCGTGTTACTCATATTAATGAAGTGATTATCGTTTTTGATGTGCCCAGGTGAAAAGTAGTGTCAATCCTTTTTACAAGCAATAGAGTCACTGATGATTGTTATTATCAATGATAAAATTACTTGGGCTGGTATTGAATGAGGTTAAATGTGTGTAAGAGTCATTTCTTGTGCAGATTGCTTTTAGTAACATTATACAAAGCTAAAGATAAATACAGAGGCTGGCCATAGTGGCCGAGCGGTCTGCAATGTGCCAGTCACGGTCTGCACGGCCGCTGCGGTCTGGGGTTCGAAACCCCCCTCGGGCATGGATGTTTGTGCCGTCTTTAATATAAGCTAGTTCATAAGTAGTTTGTAAGTTTAGGGACTGATGACCCCGTAGTTAAGTCCCGTAAGTTCTACAAACATTTCAACATTTGAATACATAGTATTACATTATTCTTTAACGTAAATAGCCAATATGTTGTTTATTTTACATTTTGGCATTACTGTACGTGGCAAAAGTAAAATAGAAATGCTTGTAGAGTGTTAAAATCGCACTTCAAGTCTTAAAAAACCATTTTAAAAAATTCACACGAATTTTCGGGGAATCGTAAGAAGAATGATGCTAGTTGTAAAATTAATATTTCTTCTTCTACTTCAGTATACGCTACAAACTAAAAGATTTACAGTTGCTACAACAAAACCAATCATTTGCTTAAAAACTGCAGTTCTGTTTCTTGTAAAAAAAACACTGTCAATACGTTTCATCTAGACACATGTAAAAATTGTTATCGTCGCATTAATATTGGGACTTGGGAGGAAATAACTATTAAAATGTGTAATAAGAATACGATAGTACGTTTTATTGTTAAAATCTAAGTTCAATTTCCGATACAAAGGGGAAGAACTGCAACTATCAGCTCCCCTTCACGTTGTTTAAACTGTAGAAACGGTTTCCTGTGACTTAGATGTTGGTTTCACCACAGTCGTTTCACTATAATGACGTCATGCGCAGTCTACTTTATCTTTGGTCTGTGATATAGGCCCCTGGGCATTACGTCTAACATACATGGTCGCGCCTCCTTAGTCGCGACCATAGACCAAAGATAACATAGACTTCACATGACCCTATCTCTGATGTGTTGTGGTTTGAAACCATCATCTAATACTACAGTCTAACATATACACCCCGTTTACATGGGCTCCCAAAACAGGATTTCGTAAATCAGTTTCCCAAATCCGCTTTTGGTTGGCCATGTAAATACTTCTGTAAAGCGGTTTTCCAGTTCCTTAATCGATTTTAGTGCCCATGTAAACGCAACCGTTTTTGAAGCGTTCTTGGCTTGTCTGGTTGTGTTCTCTTGTTCAGAATATTCGGCTCATACGGACAAAGTGAAATTTTATGCAGTGAATCAAAAGTATAAATATTAGTGCAAGGAATATATGTATTTAAGTAAAGAAATATAGCGATTGTGCCGACTTAAATCAGGAACTGAAGCAGCTGTTTTTCAGCCGCCATATTGAGTGGGCTAGGAAATCCGCTTCAGCCTGTAGCATGTAAACACGAAAGCGAAAAACTGTTTACGAAATTCGGTTTTCGTCTTCTGAAAGATGTGTTGCATGCAAACGTAGTGTTGATTACGAGCATTGTGAACTGGAGCTGAGAACTGTAGTTCTTCTGCTTTGTACTGGAAGTTAAGAAAAAAGTTTTAATAATAAAACGTCTTATCGTAATCCTATTACAACAATAGTACTACAGTTAATGCTATTTATTCGTAATTCCCAGTATTAATGCCATGATTACACTTTTTACGTGTGCCTAGATGAAACTAATTTACAGTTTTTTTAGATTGGAAAATTAAACAGGCACCAGATTTATTTAGAACCGGTTTCGAGCAATTATTGTCCTTCAGGTATATAAATTGTGCCTTATAGGTTTAAACCATTATGTAACCACAAAATGCTCTGTTGAAACCTATAAGGCACAATTTATATACCTGAAGAAGGGCAGTAATTGCTCGCAACAGGCTGTAAATAAATCTACGACCTTGCAACTGGTGGTTCTTTACTTTTCCACCCTAACTTAACACAGTTGCCGCAATGGATAAAACATTTAATTTTTCAATTTTTTTGTACAAGCCAGTGGGGGATTTTCACATTTCCAACCAGTAGGCTAGTCTAATTTTGCCGCCCCTACAGACCTCTACAATTCGATAACCTATTTCACAATCGTATTAATAATTATAATTTTTTGTATCAATGAAATTGTATCTTTATGTTTTGAGCACTATCGTCCTAATTATGCCACCCTTTTTCCATAATTAGTATGACTGTGAACTAGGGATTATTTTTACAACCCAACTATGTGGTTAAGATTGCACCAGAAATAATATTTGTGTATATTTCTGAGCTAATAAAAGGACAGTGATGTACTCCTTATGATGGAAAGAACACGTAGATAATATCGTGGGAAAGGCGAACCAGAGACTGCGTTTTATTGGCAGAATCCTTAAAAGATGCAACAGAACTACTAAAGAAACTGCATACACTGCGCTTGTCCGTACATTTTTGGAGTATTGCAGC
Organism: Locusta migratoria; assembly: GCA_026315105.1. Taxonomy (NCBI): domain Eukaryota; kingdom Metazoa; phylum Arthropoda; class Insecta; order Orthoptera; family Acrididae; genus Locusta; species Locusta migratoria. The sequence continues at coordinate 218,598,166 of CM048744.1, read as the reverse complement.
CCAGTGTGGGATCCTTATCAGGTGGGTTTGACGGAGGACATCGAAAGTGTCCAAAGAAGGGCAGCTCGTTTCGTATTGTCACGATACAGGGGAGACAGCGTTACGGAAATGATACAGTATCTGGGATGGGAATCATTACAACAACGGCGCTTAACGCTGAGGCGTGGGTTACTTGCGAAACTCCAATCGCCAACATTCCCCTCCGAATGCGAAAATATATTGTTGACTCCCACTTACATAGGTAGAAATGATCATCAGAATAAAATAAGAGAAATCAGAGCTCGAACAGAGAGATTCAGGTGTTCTTTCTTCCCGCGCGCTATTCGAGAATGGAATGGGAGATAAATAGTATAATTGTGGTTCGATGAACCCTCTGCCAGGCACTTAAATGTGATTTGCAGAGTATCCCATGTAGATGTAGATGTAGATGTGGGGGTAAGGTATAACTTAATACTTCTTATACAATAATGTATAGTACATTCTAAAAAGTAATTAAATTTCTTTTATTACACTTACTTACAGTTTAAAAATTTAGTTCGAAATTTGCCGCCCATAAAATCAATCGCCCTAGGCTCCAGCCTAATCAGCCTACTGGTAAATCCGCCACTGGTACAAGCAATAGAACTGCAGTTCTTAAGCCAGTGATAACTTGTATTGTGAGTCTTTCAGTTTGTATGTCACAAAGGAGTAGGAGAAGAAATATTTTCAGTTTATTTTTTCTTGCGATTCCTCTGAAATACATGTCAAATACACTGCTATCCTTTTACAAGTATTTAAGCCGGTTTGAATGCATTACGATCGATTTTAATACAATATAAGAGTTTATATTTTATGACGTTTGCCACATACAAAGTTGCTAATACGGAAATCAAGCGAAATGTAGGCTATTTAGATTAAAATATTGTGGTGGGGCAAACACTATGAATGCTCTCGACAAAAACTAGTTTTATATGTATAATGAATAGGATGTATTCTACATCTACACCTTTAGCACAGTCTAACAAATACAGTCACGACACTTCCGCGGATTTTTGTTATACACTGCGACAGCAGCGCTCCAAGCGGAGGGCAAGCTACTTTTATGAATACGATAGTGGATGAGTGCGAATAGTATCGTTTATATCGATTTTAACACTTTTTTTTACATTAGAGAACGTATGTAGTATCATAAAATAGATAATAACTTAAAAATAGCTCCACCTTTGTCTTCCTTACGTCTCCTAAGATCACTGATAAGGTTGGAAACGGTACATTACGACACAGTTTATTTACTGTTATCTTGTAACCCACAGGGTTATACTAAATAATTTAAATTACTATTAAAATAGAAAGATGACTAGGAAACACCGAATACCCGCCCCTTGGCAGAAAGACGTGTTTTTTCTTCTGAAGAACGTTAACGTTTGTCCACTCTAATTCCAGTGAAATCGGTGAGCGTGGAACGTAGGAAACGAATGTAGAATGCAATAAGGACGGTATTTAACATACCAAATCAGTCACCACAACTGTCGCTGAGGGAAAACATCAGAAACGTGACAAGAAAACTGAAAAAGCAACCAAACTGTATTCAACAAAGAAGAACCCAATTCCACAATTGTTGCTACAGCTGAACCACAAACGGCAAGAATCTTCAAGACAATGTCTTCTTAAGCTAAAGTAATCACACTCAAAAGAATATGCGCTTATAATAAAGACGAGTGAAGCCTAAACATGTGCGAATCATTAGACCCCATACCACAACGATACGTGTCAAAAAACTCTTTGTCATAGTAAGAACACACCAAAATAGAAATTTATGTTTCTATTATGTTTATATTCTACTTACTTTCAGCGGAATAAGCTGCAAATATACACATATTCGTAAGTATTGGTTCATGACGAAGTTCTTCGTTATACCACTGAATCAGTAAGTTCGACTGTTTTTACATTACTTTCCGTGTTATGTATGCCTCTTGATATATTACTGATGCTTGTAACACAAAAATTATATTAACTATTTCATTAATTACGCACACAAATAATTACAAACAAAAATCACTCTTTCGGTGGCTTACCCACCGCTAGGAGCGCTAGTGTCGTTGCAACTGTCAGTTGGTAACAACTTTTACAGCAGTGAGTGTCGCGACTGTATATGTTAGACTGTGCCTTTAGCTCAGATATTAAATGCACATGTCTGCCAAAAATGACTTACTTGGTTACACAGAAACTGAATTAAGGCCCACTCAAACAATCTTCCTGTCGACAATCACTTTAAATCAGTTGGGAAAAAAGTTTGCCTTAAAAATAATGGTGCAACATAAACACTGATGATCTGTAATTTTTGGTCCTTAACCTCGTCACGCCCAATGAAGGGTATTTCAAAATTCCCTTTAAAATCTTCGATATTTTAATGAAGCCATGTTCGGAAATGTCACTCAGTGATACTGTGAAACAAATCTCTGCTAGTGCGAGATCTGTGCTTCGAATATTTTGGGAGACAGTAGAGTGGACCCAAACAACAACAAACTGTCTGCTATACAGCTTAGGAGCCAAGAGCATGACTTTATCTTCAATACCGTGAATACATCTCTTCTACTGATGAAATGTTCTTAGCTCTTAAAGTATCAATTTTTAAAATCTATGTTCACTAGCTTTTTTGGTTCATACAACCTCCTTCCAAATAAAGGAAAGCAAAGAGCTGGCGGTAGAAGAAATTTGTTTCACAGTGCCAACGATAAAGAAGTTGCTCATAGCCATTTCCATGACATTTCCGCACATGGGTTCCTTATCAAAATTTTAGGTAGTAGCTCCGCTCTATAAGTCCTAGTAGTTTGTTATGGGAATATCTGAACCCTTTGTATATGTGCCCCTTTGTTACTTTGGTAACTGCCGGTGTTGTTTTCATCTCTGATCCTAGTTTCCATACTTGCAGAAAGTCACTAAACGGTCAGATACTGTAATAAAGCAATTTTTCGCTAAAATATGTGGCGATTCGTCAATATAAAAAAGAAGGATCGACATCTTGACAAAATTTCCGCTTGCCAAAATTCCTGCCAAGCAAACCGAATACTTTACAAATGCAAAAACCAGCACTGTTAATGGTGAAATATTTGGCAGTCATAGTAAGGTTTAACAAATTTTTTGATAGTGTATGGCCTCTTTAAAGGACTACAGAATTTGTCAAACTTTACTAGGTTTGTTAAATATTTGATAGTACTTGGTTGCTTTTTACATGTTTAGCAAATGTAGACCGTGTTTGATGACTGTCAGGAGATTGGCTTTGATGTCAAACATTCAAACATTGTTTGTGTTGATGTTTATCCAAGCAGTTTAGCAAAAAATGTTTCTTTCAGAATTTATCTAGAGTTTCCACAACTATGGATAGTATGATTAAGGATAACAATAGCACTGGTATTTATTAAAATAAATTGACCGATTAAATTTGGCACGAGTCTAAAAATTAAACTATGCTACAGGTAAGTCGTTAGTCAATTAAGTCAATTTTTCGAGTAACGGATTAACTTTTTTTACTTCACTTGCTTCCGTCACTTTCTAACCGTTAATTAGATACCTATGATTTATATGGAAGATGATGCATAACCACCCACAAAAATCAGGTTCTGACAAGTTTGCGTGATGTTGGTCAGTAGGTGTGTGCTGTGTGTCTATCTATGCCAAGGTGCGCGTGATTGGTGTAAACAGTCGAGTGGGAGCGAGAGAACTGTTTATTAGGTTTCGACTGTTTATTGTTGTTCGTTTATTGAGATCTACCTATTTAATGGATTGCCCGTGGGAACCAAATCATGGAATTAAATTCTAGCTCCACCGCTATCGAAAATCCGTAACCACATTTAAGTGATTTCGTTACTTTTATTTCTTTATAGATAGCCTAGCTGAAAACACGACGTATCACAGGTACTTACTTATTCCAATCTTAAGTTAGTCCATCTCTGCTTCCCTTTTCTCTGTATGTGTCCATCTTCTCTTTTCTTTTCTCTCTGCCCATCTCCCCCACTCCCTCCCTCCTTCTCTCTCTTGTTCATATCTACCTTCCCCTTTCTCTGCCAGTCACCTCATTGGGCCTTATGAATAAGAAAGAGCACATGTTCCAGAGAAGATTCTCAGAGCAAAAGAACGTTCTCTGAGTAAGTTCTCAACTTCGTATGAATAAAAACTGCGAAGCATATGCTCTGAGCAGGAAGATCATTCTCGCTAACTCCCCACCTGAGTAAGTTCTCCGTGTGTCATGTCCGGCACAGATCAGCTGTTCAGTCATGTATTTCTTTAAACTAACCCAATCAGGCAAATTATTCAATGTACATATATGGAGTAGGCATCTACGTGTTTAGGAAGAACTGCACTATGTTTACATATTAGTTTGTTGTGCAGCAGCATATTATTAACACTAAATATGAACTTTTTACGAAAATTTATTCCTGTGAAGATGTTACAAAATTTTCGTCATGCAAGAAATTTTGTTACTAAAGTTAGGTTAGCACAATTTGCGAACGAAATTTTACGAATGCATTATATTTTCACCCGTTTCAACGAGGAACGCTGTCAGATGTTTCTAACACGAGACCCTTTTTTTAATATGACCCACAATGGTCTGCTCATAAACGATAGGCCATGCGATTTTGTTACAAGAAAGACTGCTAGGCATGTAATTAATCAGTTTTTAATTTTACTGTCTTACTTCTATCACAACAGAAGTTATGTTACGAAGCCAAAAAACGCATTTTAAATAGGTCAACCGATTTGGATAGAATGAACAAGAGCAGTACAAAAATACTTCAGTACCTTGTATTGCAGAAATATTTATTTTGTGATACAAACTGTGAATTCCTGGGATGCACTTTGTTTGGAATTAAACGTCATAAGGCCTTATTGATGGATCCTATTTAAAAATATACAATATTATTTTTCTATTTAGATGTTTACGACTGTAAAAGTACACTCCTAACACACGGGTAAAACAAGCAGCTGAATCCACTTGTGTTTCATTTTTATGTTGATAATGAAAAAACTCCTCTGACATCACTCTCGTCACTAAGTAAATTGCTTGAATGTTACATTTAATGATTATTGTGAAGGAAGCGACTCGACAGCAAAATGATTTTATTTGATATACTTTTTAGTTCTTCTCGTGTTTCTTCAGACTAGTCTAAGTATAAAGGAACTTTTTCTGCCTTCTAAGCTACACAAATTTTGTCTTTTTTATTACAAACCACAATAAAACGTAACCTTAATAGAAGTTACTCAGCACGAAATATGCTTAAGAAAACGGAAAACGTTTTCCAGTCGTGAGAAACTTCCCTAGTTTTATTCATACTAAATCGAAGAATGTTCTCTGTTGTGAATAACTTCCCCCACCCTTTTACTCACACTGAGTACATACTCGGTTGAAGTATATTCTCCGACTCGCTTTATTCATGCGAACCTGAGTATGTTCTCTGGAATTCAGAGTATACAGTAGGTACTCCGTTTTATTCATATGGTCCCTTGTCTCTCTGTAGAATTCCTCAGTCCATTGCCTCCAACTGGGAAAAACTACACAACTTCCATGGTGATCAGTGAAGTCGTGTCTAAGTTAATTGCAAGGTACCCTTCGCCATGCACTGTATGAAATCCTAGACAGACAGTGATTTTCCTCTTGTTTTGATGGTTAAATGTGGAAATATTTCATCAAGATCGGAATAAAACGATAGATTGTGTCGAAGTTCGAAGATGAAGTAGGTATACCCTCTGCCAGGCACCATACCAAATTTTAGGTACACAGTGATCTTCCTCATGTTTTGTTTGTCCAAAGTTTCATCGCAGTTCAATGAACGGTACGGCAGCGTATATAATATGAACACACAGAATGCGGCAGTTTCCTTAGCGTCTCAGTGTTCATGACGTCGTATTTCCTAAACTATAAGTCGTACAAAGAAATAATTTTGTACGTTCATTCATTTGCATTCGGATTAAAAAAATAAAAATAAAATAAAATAAACGTGTTACACTACAAACTTCATGCTTGGTGGGGTGGATAATTGCATATCACATATTTTATAGTCGCACAAATTAAACATTAATCACTGTTGCTACTCACTGATAGCGTAGACCAGGCACCGACAGTGACATGCCGCCTGGGGGGGGGGGGGGGGGGGGGAGGGCAATCATTTCGCAGTTCGTCGATTCAAACCAAGCATAATAACCCTCTCAACTATCCGTCACTCTTTTAATACACTGCAGATTATTGTTATTTAAAAAAAAATAACAATATGACATTTTATTGTTTGTGTGGTTTTCAGTCCACTTACCGGTTTGATGCACCTCTCCACGCTATCCTGCCCTGTGAAAGCCTCTTCATCTGAGAGTACGAACGGCAAGCTAAGTCCTTTTGGATCTACTTACTGTATTCGTCCCATGGTCTCCCTTTACGATTTTTAACCCACACTTCAAAATGTTCAAATGTTTGTAGAACTTATGGGACTTAACTACGGGTTCATCAGTCCCTAAACTTACAAACTATTTATGAACTAGTTAATACTAAGGACGGCATACCCGAGGGGGGATTCGAACCCCCGACGATAGTGGCTACCCCACACACTACCTTCCAATGCTAAGTTAATGATTCCTCGATGTCTCAGAATGTTTCCCACCAACTTATCCCTTCTCTTAATCAGGATATCCCAGAAACTCCTTTTCTCCCCAATTCTGTTGAGCACATCATTAGTTACGTGATGTACCCATTTAATTTTCATCATTCGTCTGTAGCAACACATTTCGAAAGCTTCTATCATCTTTTTGTCTCAACTCCTTATCGTCCACGGTTCATTCTCATACAATGCTACACTCCACACAGATGCTTTCAGAAAGGACTTACTAACATTTGCCGGCCGCGGTGGCCGAGGGGACTGAGGTGCTTCAGTCACGGTCTGCACGGCCACTACGGTCGGGGTTACGAATCCCCCCCTCGGGCATGGATGTTTGTCTCGTCTTTAGTTTAAGGTAGTTCATAAGTAGTTTGTAAGTTTAGGGACTGATGACCCCGTAGTCAAGTCCCATAAGCTCTACAAACATTTGAACATTTTTTAGGAATGGCGGCATATCACCAAGGAAACACTGATGAAGAACAGTTATTAAAGACAGAGGAGTCTACTTTGAGGAGAGTAAAATTTGACTGCATATATTGAGTTAAAGCTTACCCCAAATCTGACTTAAGAGTATCTCTAACATTTCTGATTCCAGATAGAATTTTCTTCTCAAAACCACTAATACTCATAAACTTTTGGGCGTTATTGTAACTGTAAATGTTTAACAGTATACACACATTGCCTGAGAAAAAAGTGAAGCACCTAGAAACATGCCCAGATGTCCGTTAACTTCGTGTACCTGCACGTGGCGCGTAATGAAATGATTAGAATTGTAATTCTGTGTGAAAGATAGAAAGGCCACCAGAGAGCATTACCATTGTTCGTGTTTAGTGGTGCTACTAGGCTTGCTAGAGTATATAGTATATGTGGGTAGCGTCAGATAGTGAGTGATCTCTGGGAAGTCACAGAAATGCCGAGAACTCATACGAACAGCGTTATCAGCCCCTTTCGGAGTTTGAAAGCGGCTTCACTGTTGGACTCCCACTGAAAGGCGAGTAGAATCGTCTAATATCCACATGTGTGGGTCAAACAGACGTGACAGCGACAAAATATTGAACTATGAGAACGGGCATACTCGTCGTGAACATTCAGTGTATGACAACGAAGGATGACCATTTCACAGACGCACCTGCCAGCAGAAAACAAGTAACGGACTGCCTGTAACTTTTAACTTTCCGTATCATCCCACATCATTAGTCGGAGACCATCAGCAGGTGGGCTACGGAATTGCCGTCACATGCATGGGCTGCCAATAACACAGCAACACGATAGGCTGTGTCTTGAGTGACCTGGAAGCGCTGACGGCTGATGAATGCCATCATACTTTATTCCACATGATTCGTTGTTCTGCACTATCATCACATTCTTCCAACATTTGGAACAGGCACAGCTATGTTATTACTGATACCATGGTGTGGAAAGCCAATGGATATGACTTCAGATCACAAGAATTGGTATTTGAGGGACTAAAAGAGAAAACTGTGTTTCACAGACATCCTGCGATCTTTCATATGATAGTTCACTGACGTGACAAAAGTCATGACATACGTCCTAATATTGAGTAGGACCTTCGTTTTCCTGGCGAAATTTAGCAAATCGACGTAGCATCGATTCGACAAGTTGACAAGCGTTGAGCCATTCTGAGAATTAGTTGGAGAATTAGTTGTACGAACAGACCGCTCCATTATGCCACAAAAATTACGTAAGATTAACCTGGAGAGTGTTCCTTTCACATGGTGAAGGTTTCACGATTCTGTCGTGTCCGTTGCCTTTGTAGTGACCGGTTAAAACTGCACCATGACTTCATCGACTCACTATTTTTTAATTATGTGTATATGGCGATAGATAGGAAACTATAGCCTGCTAAGAAATATGAAAATGGTCAGCGTGGAACTGAATTTAGATATGAATGTATAAAGTGAAATGTGAATTTAAAATGTCTCGAACCAAATCATTACGGTTAATGGTACAAGTGATTCATGGAACATAAAGCTTACTACCTAACCAACTGACTTTGTAAATTTCAGTCGATATTAAAAACATCACACACTCTATAAACGCAACGAGTTTCATTCCGTTTTCTTCTCCCTTTCTGAGTTCTTCGCTGTCGGGCGCGTATATTCAATGTTAAGTTGAAAGAAATACGTCATGTATAGTACAGCAGTTCCCAACCAAGGCCTGCGGGCAACGTGGCACTGGGCCACGAAAGTTGCTCGAAAGTCGAAGACCAGGTAAAAGTTATCGGAAGCTTCATCTACATCTACATAAATACTCTGCAAGTCACATTGAAGTGCATGGCAGAGGGTTCATCGCACCGCTTTTATGATGTTTTCTGCGGTTCCATTCTCTAAAAACTCGCGGATAAAAGGAACACCTAAATCTTTCCGTTTTCGATCCGATTTCTCTTATTTTATTTTGATGATCATGTCTTTCTATATAGGTGGGTGCTAACAAAATCTGTTCTTTCGGAAGAGAAAGTTGGAGGAAGAAATTTCTCAAATAGATCTCGCCGCAACGAGCAACGCCTTTCTTTTAATGATTTCCATCCTAACTAATGTTATACATCTTGTGTTATCGAATTAACTGTCTGTCTATCGTAACTTCTGAGATGAAGTTTAACAATGTTTGTATAGCTTATGGGACTTAACTACGGGGTCATCAGTCCCTAAACATTCAAACTACTTATGAACTAGCTAACACTAAGGACGCCACAAATATCCATGCCCGAGGGAGGATTCGAACCCCCGACCGTAGTGGCCGTGCAGACTGTGACTGAAGCGCCTCAGTCCCCTCGGCCACCGCGGCAGGCACACCGTCTGGAAATTACACTCAGGCTGTTCGGTGTTCCAGACCAGCGGTTGTTTAATCTGCCACGCTGATTCGAACTTTTCTGGCCCATCTCCCAGTCTCGCGTGCTGACACGCTGCATTATGTAAGCTATCTCCAATTATATCTGTCCTTTCCTATAAAATAAAAAAAGAAAAGTGCAAAACAAAGTTAGTTATTGAATAATATCTAGTCTGTATTATAGATGGTAGTGGAGAACAACCACAAGACGACAACGGGTGAAGTAATCTGCTGTTATGTGTTTGAACAAGAGTGTACACAAGATCGGGGCTACGGGTCGGAGCGGTTCATATTAGTTTCACAGGCGGTGGAAGAGCAGACGAAATGGGGAACAATTTCGTACCACGTGAAACTCAAACTATTAAAAATTGCGTTTTATCGCAGAATATATCAGTACTACCACTTTGTAATCAGTACCTACTGCCTCGTTTACACAGCTAGTTCGTGCGGATTAGCAAAAATTATGATAATCCGTAAATTCTGAAAAAAGCCACTAAATAATTTTTACAGCATATGGTGTACGTATTAAGTTTACTTTTATTCGGATATTTTTCTGTGATATTTTGATTTTCCGTGTCTTGAAACGTATACTACAAAAATATGAGTGAGTAGATTATTTGAAGGTCTGTTCGATGTCTACATTCTTTACCGGAAATGATAGCAATAAATAAACGAAAATCTGTTATTTCATAAACTGATTATGTTGACTTAACGTAACCATTAGGTTAAACGGGGGATGAATGAATCGTTAAAACCGAAATTTGATTAATCCAGAGATAAATGCCATCCCTAGACTAACTGCTATTGCTGGGTGTTGGGTCTGCTATTGTAATGGAAGAAACCAATGATGATGGCAAAGCAAGGATAACGCGCTCCTCTAGAATTCTAGCATTAGTCATCACATCGCCTTGTACTGGTTTGCTCCAATCCACAAATGTTCAAATGTTTGTAAAGTCTATGGGACTTAACTACGGGGTCATCAGTCCTTAAACTTACAAACTACTTATGAACTACTTACGAACTAGGACGGCACAAATATCCATGCCCGAGGGGGGATTCGAACCACCGACCGTAGTGGCCGTGTAGATCATGACTGGAGCGCCTTAGTCTCCTCAGCCACTGCGGCCGGCGTCCAATCCACAACATCGGGTTTGTGTTCATTTAATTTACATAACTCACTATATACGTATTTTTGAAACGTTATTGTCCCAAAATTCCTGGCGGATTAAAACTGTATTCCGGAACCGGGATTCGAAGCTGGGACCTTTACCTTTCGCGGGCAAGTGTTCTAAAGAATGACATTTTCACTCTGCAGCGGAGTGTACACTGGAAACATCCCCCAGGGTGTGGATAAGCCCTATCTCCGCCATATGCGCCCAAACTTCTGTGAAGTTTGGAAAGCAGGAGGTGAGATACTGACGGAAGTAAAGTTGTGAGGACGCACCGTGAAGCGTGCCGGGATACCTGAGTCGGTAGAGCACTTGATCGCAATAGGAAAAGAAAGGTTCCAGGTTCGAATCCCGGTTCCGGCACACAGTTTTAATCTGTCAGGAAGTTTCATACCAGCGCACTCTTCGCGGCAGAGTGAAAATATCATTGTGGATTATTTTCTCAAGTTATTCGAGGCCAAGCTGTCGAACTTATTATTCAACTTTAATGCACAAAATTGTTCTTACTCGTGCTACCACCATTTCTCGAAGCTACTTTTCTGTCAATGGCTCGCGCGGGAATGTTCGCGTGGTTCTAGCCGCCTCGAAATGTGTTGAAATGTCGTACATATTGCACCAAACTGTTATGTGCATCAGTCTCTAGACTTACAAATTACTGTAACTTACGCTAAGGACATGTACCCATGAGTCGAACTTCCGACGGCGGACAACCGCGTGCTTCGCAGCAAGGCGCCTTAAAAAGCTCGGGCGCTTCACCGCGGCTAGGCGTCACATCAGGAACTGCGCGCTCCCTATCGCCGGAGGTTCGAGTCCTTGCTTCGGCATAGATGTGTGTCTGCATGACGTATGTAAGGGAGGGCTTCAGGGGTCCAGACACCCCCTCAGGTTACATAAAATGTATCAAAAACCAATACCCGCATTTTGAAATCCTGTCCCACAAATCGTTAGCATAGCAACAGTCTATGGACGTATGATTCGACAAACAATAACTGTGCCTTGTAGCTGGGTATGTTCCTGTTTAACTATTAAATTTGTCACATTTTCAACAACTATGGACAAGTTACTACATATTTTGAGTTTGTGTGGTCAATCGCCACTCTTCGCACCATACATGTATCTTGTCTAGCCGCGGTGGAGTAGCCGTCCGGTCTAAAGCGTCTCGCTGCGGAGAGCGCGGTTGCTCGCCGTGGAGGTTCGAGTCCTCCCTGGGGCATGGATGTGTGTGTTGTCCTTAGGTTAGTTTACCTAGGTTTAAGTAGTTTGTAAGCTACGGACTGATGACGACGGAGTTTGGTCCGATAGATTTACAAACATTTGAACCTTGTCTAGATCTTTTTTCATAAATGGGCCTGCAGCAGTGAGTATATCATAGTATGACATTTTAATAAATATAATCACCTTTACTGCTGCTTATTCGCTTTATTTATTTGTCCACTACAGCTGTTTCGCCGTATTTGGCATTGTCAAATGGTTGTCTATTTGTTGCCAATATACACACAGCATCTGTACCTCTATATGATTTTAATAGGTACTTTCTTAGAAAGTCGTTTTTTAGTAATTTTTAAAATAATGACTTTCTTGTTTGACAGCTATGTAGATGCTATGTGTTTACAAAGATGTTCTTTGTAAACACATAGCATCTACATAGCTGTAAAACAAGAAAGTCATTATTTTAAAAATTACTAAAAAACGACTTTCTAAGAAAGTACCTATTAAAATCATATAGAGGTACAGATGCTGTGTGTATATTGGCAACAAATAGACAACCACTTGACAATGCCAAATACGGCGAAACAGCTGTAGTGGACAAATAAATAAAGCGAATAAGCAGCAGTAAAGGTGATTATATTTATTAAAATGTCATACTTGTCTAGATCATTTTGTAATTGCTATCGTTTTTGTGATGATTTTATTAGATGGTAAATGTCGTCGTCGTCATCATCATCATCGACTCAAACTTTCATATGTCTTAATTCGACCATTGATCTCCATGGCTCGCAAAGCGCTCTGGCCTCGTGTGGCTCCTCACTGAAATATGTATCATGACATGCGGCATCTGTTGTTTCGACATGTCATTGAATGATGCTACGGGCGTTAATACAGATTTCAACTGCAGAATTTTAGTCTCAACGGCTCATATATGTTGTAATCATACAACATGGAGATATGGTAGTTTGTGCCGGGGCCGGGATTCGAGCCCGGCTCCTCTTGCTTACTAGGCAGTCAGAATCAAATGTTCAAATGTCTGTAAATCTATCGGACCAAACTGCGTGGTCATCAGTCCGTAGCTTACAAACTACTTAAACCTAGGTAAACTAACCTAAGGACAAACACACACACCCATGCCCCAGGGAGGACTCGAACCTCCACTGTGAGCAACCGCGCGCTCCGCAGCGAGGTGCCTTAGACCGCTCGGCTACTCCACCGCGGCGCAGTCAGAATCTATATTAAGAACAGCTGCAGCAGCACATATTGACGTCTGAACTTTTCACAATAAATAGTTCAAGACTATGCATAATAAAATGGGAGATGAGACTTTTTGGCCTTACTCTGATGAGTGTTAATCGAGATTGATTATACAACTATATTCAGAAGAAATTTTGAATATGTTAGCAGTAATATGTAAAAGGCTAAACGTAATAATTTATATATAGAAAACGCTGTTCACAACATAAAAACCTCATCCTTTAACAAATGTACCACCACAGCTGAAGCTATCTTTAGCAATAAGTCGTCTATAAAAATTATGACTTTTAAATTACATGAAATTATGGCAGCTGGAAACAGGTAAATTCCAAAGTATTAAAAAAACTTCAATAGAAGTGTGGAGTAATTAACAACAGATGGTAACATACAATTAAGTTTCGCCATAGATAAATATCGTAATACGTAAGTCCGATATGTTCCATCTAAATGTGTTTGTTAATCTTTGTCTGTAGCTTTACTTGTGTGTGACAAGGATGCCAACGAATTTATAGGATTTTAAATTTACATTTGACTGATTTTATTGGGGTTAACAGCAATACCTTGTTACAGAGTGAACGATGTTACAGATAAACTATACTTTACTTTCTAAAAGGTAGTGTTGGACCCCCTCCCTCCCTCCCTCTTCTCAAAGCTATAGATACGTCTGTGTCTGTATCTGTCTGTGTGTTTGAGAGAGAGTGTGTGTGGTTTTTCCTTATGTTGGTGTAACTCAGTTTAGGTAGGTGTATGCCTTGCTACTGATGACCACAGTACTTTTATTCCATTGAATTACAAACATTTGATCATTTGTTCTTATGGTGACACTTCCTCCGGTTAACTCCCAGTCAAGAGACGTGGACTTCAAATCCTCGTCCAGCTGTTTATATCTACACACACTGATCAGCCAGATCATTATAACCACCTACCTAATATCGATATAAACCTATCCAGGTGATAGAAACGTCGCCTGACGAGTAATGTCTACTAGTCAGACATACTAACGGTTCACGTAGTATCAGTGAGCATCACGCTGACATTGTGTAGAATCGGGAAGGCGCGAATTCTATCTGCGTTTGACCGAAAGCAGGTTACGGAAACTACATGACTTGTCGGCTGCTCGAGGAGTGCTGTGGTGTCTTCATCAAATGGCAAAATGAAAGTGAAACCACGTCCAATCGTCGAGGGGTTGGGCAGCCATTTCTCATAAGTTGTCAGACGTCGTAAGCTGTGTAGAGTGGTAAAACAAAACAGGCTCCAAACTGTTGCGTAACTAACGTCAGACTTTAATGCTGGGCAGAGTGCAAGTGTCTCTGAACTCTCAGCGCAGCGAACACTCCTAACGATGGTCCTCGGCAGCCGACGACATCGGCAACTACGACTGAAATGGGGACGTCACCATAGTCACTGGACGTTGGCCCAATAGCATTGCGTTGCGTGGTCTGATGGATCCCGATACAGTCTTCATCATACCAATGGAAGGGTGTGGTGTAAATCCGTTATCTTCCAGGGGAACAGCTCTTGCACATCTGTACTGCGGGACGGAGACAGGCTGGAGGTGGCTCAGTTATGCTCTGGGGAACATTCACGTGGGCATCCATGCGTCCAGTAGAGATCGTGCAAGGCCTTAAGATGGCGAAGAAGCATCGCACACTTGTTGCAGACCACGCACACCCCTTCGTGAGGATCATGTATCATAATAGGTGTGGCACTTTACAATGACACTAGAGTCGTCCACAAAGTAAGTTCAGTTCCTCTTTCCATCCGCGGCAGCGTTACGATCGTAGTTCCGAGCAGGCGCAGGAGAAGACGTGTACGCCATTTTCAGATCGCTACTGCCGACGAGTGCTTTGTAGTGCTTATTTATAATGTCAGCTTTATTGAAAATGCCGCCGCGTGTGAAATCAAATCTGTGATTCGTCTTCTAAATGAAAAGAAAGTTAAACCGAAGAAAATTCATCGACAAATCTGCGAGGTTTATGGACAAAATGCTATGAGTGATTCAATACTTAGAAGATGGGACAGACTGTTCAATGAAGGACGTAATCAAGTGCACGATGAAGAATAAAGTGGACGCCCATCTGTGGTTACTGATGAACTGATCCACACAACTGAACAGAAGATTAAGCACAGCCGCAAGTTTACACTTAGTTGGAAGTTCCGCAAATCTCACGATCACTAATTCATGAAATTGTTAGTGAAAAATGAAACTTCGAAAACTTTGGTCACTTTGGGTACCCTAAAAACAACGGATGGGCAGTGCACTTTAGTTTTTGACACGCTATAAGGAAGAAACCGATGGTTTTCTTTCTTGGATAGTCACGGGGAATGAAATTCGGGTATCGTAGGACACCCCTGCACCAAAACGGCAATCAGTGGAATGGAGGCACACTTCATAACCAAAGAAGGTTAAGCCTAAGCAAACCTTGACACCTCGAAAAGTAACGTACACCTTTTTTTGGGGGGGGGGGGGGGGGGACAGAAAAGGCAATTTGCTGATTGATTTCTTCCGGGAGGCCTGTTTGGCAATGCACATGGTTATGCGAGACCATTAAGAAATTGCGCTGGGCAATACAGAACAAGCGCCGAGGATTACTGTGAAAAGGAAGTGCTTTTTTTTCCACAATAATGCACGCGGCGAATGAGACCAGACAACTCAACGGCATTTCGCTGGGACGTGTTTGTCATGCTCCGTACAGCCCAGACCTCGCTCCTAGCGACATTCATCTCTTCTTTCACCTATAATCTGTCCTTGGTGGTCAACACTTCAACGATGACGACGAGCTGAAAGAACAGTCATGTTACCACTTGGCTGAATACACAGGCAGCAACTTTCTATGAAGAAGGCGTACAAAAACCTGTGCCACGCTATGACGAGTGCCTACAAAATTTCGGAAGCTATGTAGACACGTAGTATAACAGTTGTAGACTTTTGTACAATAAATATTTTTCTGTTTCAGTACACATTTGTTTTATGTAACAAAACGCAACTTACTTTGTGGACATACCTCGTATAATGCGTCATGCCACAATGCCAGGAATGTGATATAGTGGTCTAGGAACACAGTGGCGAGTTTCTGTCCCCCAACTCACCAGATCTGAACTCGATCGAACACATCTGGGATGTGATTTAACGTGACCTCAGAGGTGATTGCCCCCCTCCCCAGAATTTACGGGAATTAGATGTGCCAGAGCCTCCAGGGACCTACCAATGACTCATTGTTTCCACGACAAAACGCGTTCTTGCTGTTACTCATGCCAAATGTGGTCATTCTGGCTATTACGTAGGTGCTCATAATGTTCTGGCACATCAATGAAACAGTCGAAGAATATGAAAGGGGTGCAGTGGTTTGGAAGGGAGTACGAAAGAGTAGTAACCTTTATCCAGTGTTATTAAATTCAAGTTATTAGATTACGTAATGAGGCAATAAAAGTAGTGAATGAGGTTTTTTTTATTTGGTCAGTAAAATAACTTCTGATGGCCGAAGTAAGGAAATGCACAATGCCTATGGGAAGAAAGGCATTTGTTCACATCCAAAATTAATTTAAACGTTAGGAACTATTTTCTGCAAATATATGCCTGGAGTGTAGCATTCTACGGGAGTGAAACGTGAACGATGAGGAGTTCAGACAAAAAGATGACAGAGGCTTTTGAAACATGGTAGATCGCGTAAGTAATAAGGAGCTACTGACAGAATTAGGGAGAGAAGTACACTAGTCGAAACAATTAGGGGATCAGTTGAGATAACTAGGTTCTGAAGTACTATCATCTGCAGAATGAACTAAATGGCTCGACGTCTCTCTGTCGGTTCTAAGGAGTGGAGACAACAAACTACGGCAACGGAGATCGTTGGTAATAACAGGAAGTTGCTTCAGATCAAATGTTCAAATGTTTGTGAATCTATCGGACCAAACTGCGCGGTCATCAGTCCGTAGCTTACAAACTACTTAAACCTAGGTAAACTAACCTAAGGACAACACACCCACCCATACCCCAGGGAGGACTCGAACCTCCACGGCGAGCAACAGCGCGCTCCGCAGCGAGACGCTTTAGACCGCTCGGCTACTCCACCGCGGCAGTTACTTCAGAGGGGGTTGGTGTTGACTTGTGTTTACTCTACACAACAGCTGGGTTCAGATAGAGACATGAGCAGGTAGTGCAATGCAACAACAATGTGACTTACCCAGAGCTATGGCATGGAGAGCCACAGTTAGGTTGGAAGCGGGAAAAACACATAAGAAGGGGGCTGCAGCTATTGCGGTGTCCCATAGGGTAATTTCCAGGACCTGGACTGATTCCAGACAACAGAAACCGTTAAAAATGTAAGGCCCAGGTAGTCCACAGGTGAATTCAGCAAGAGATTACCGTTATTTCCGGTTAACAGTCCGTCGAGACAGGAGGTTCAATACAATTCAGCTGCAAAGCACCCTGTAGGCAGAAACCGTACGTGCTATAGCAGCACAAACAGTCCGAATCGCCTTCGGGTATGCGGCCTTTACGCAAGGAGACATATGGTTTGTGTTCTATTAAAGCACGACACTGTTTAGCCAGCAAAAACTGGGCGGAGGGACATCAGGATTACAGTCGGGCCGAAATACGATGATCCCTGTCTCTGCCTACTGGGCTGGGAGACCGCCCCGGCCGCGGAAACTGAATGCAACCATGTTGCCAATAATTAGTTCGCTGCTGGACAGTATAGCTACCGGTTGCTGTTGTATGACAGAACTGACAAATGTGCACAGCACAGCCGAACGCGCGCATGCGCAGAACAAAGCTCGCGTTTGCCTTATTCCGATGGTCTGCTGTCGCAGCTGGCGCTCAAAGCCGATTGGCACAAGCACCAGGGATCATCCTATTGCGGCTCGACTATAGAATCATAACGAATGGCGCCAAATTCTGACCACAGATGAGTCAAGATTTTGTGTTCAGCCGGACAATCGTCGTTCCCTCATCTGAAGAGAACGTGAAACTCGGAAAAATCCTACTTATGTGCAAGAAACATCATCATATCATGGTGTTTGACTAACCGTGTGGACAAGAGTCAGGATTGGAGAACGTAAGGACCTGTGTGTCGTTCAGAATAGCGCTTTGACTGCTCAGAGGTATAGAGGCGAGGTACTTCGACCTTTTGTTGTGCCCTACACTGGTGCCACAGGAGATGGGTTGCTTCTGGTGGTCGATAACACTTGTTCCCACAGAGCTGAACTGGTCCAAATCTTTGTAATTCTATGGGACCAAACTATGTTGGTCATCAGTCCCTAGACTTAGAAACTACGTAAACTAAGTTAAACTAACATAAGGACAACACACACATCCATGCCCGAGGGAGGATTCGAACTCCCCGACGCGGGAGGCCGCTCGATCCGTAAGGGGCGCTCAAGACCGCTCGGCTACTGCCGCGCGGCGCTGAACTGGTGCAGAACATGGAATGGATGGTGTGGCCAGCTAGTTCACCAGACTCAAACTCGATTGAGTATGGAAGGGAGGAAGGAAGCTTGGAGTTTAACGTCCCGTCAACAGCGTGATCATTAGAGACGGAGCTTACGCTTGGAATGTTTGGGTAAGGATGTGGGAGGAAATCGGCTGTGCCCTTTCAAAGGAACCATCCCGGCATTTGCCTGTAGTGATATAGGGAAATCACGGACAACCTAAATCTGGATGGCCAGAGGTGGATCTGAACCACCATCCTTCCAAATCCTGATTGAGTATGTCTGTGATGCACTTGGCAGACGCATTGCAGCCAGGCCAGCAGAGCTGGATATTGCATTCATGGAAGAATGGCCAAATTTCCCTCAAGAGATGATTGATAACTGCATACTGTCCATGCCACGCAGGCGCGCAACTGCAGTGGTCGTACGAGGTGATCACATACCATGTTAGAGGGCAACGAGAATGACCTTTTCACTAATACGGTAGATTCATGGTGCCTCGCTCTAAATACATCCTGTGTAAACCTCAAGTAGAGTAATCAAAATATCCACGGGTGTACTGCTGGTCTATAGTGTCCAACGGGCACAATATTTCGGCGACCATACATGTCGCCATCATCAGGTGAACTGACGGACTGACTCCACGGCCACTACGGTCGGGGGTTCGAATCCCCCCTCGGGCAAGGATATTTGTGCCGTCCTTAGTCTTAGCTAGTTCTTAAGTAGTTTGTAAGATCCGCACGCTAAGGCGGCTCGAGGTGAACTGGGTTCTAGCCCGGTAGCGGGCGATTTAAATACCCTCGGCCCGCGGAGCGACCCCTCCGTGGTCCGCGCCACGGTCGCGCCGTGGAACCGATTGCGACGGCGTCTGAGATGACGTCGATGTGAGGGCTATGTCCGCCGTGGTCGTCACTACGTTAAGTTTGCTAGATTTACTCTTAATTAACCCAATCGCTGGTTCCCAAGCTTTGCTAAGATTATAGCCACAGTCACGGTTTATGAGGTCGTCACTTGTGCGAATTTCAATGGCGTCTCTAATGTCGCAGTCCCAGTATCTCGACGTCTGTACCAGAATCCTAGTGCTTTCATACTCCATCGCGTGATTCTCCGACAAACAATGTTCAGCGACCGCCGACTTGCTCGGATACATCAATCGTGTGTGCCTCTGGTGTTCAACGCATCGATTCTCGACGGTACGCATCGTCTGTCCAATATATGACTTGCCACACTGACACGGAATCTGATACACGCCGGCCTTCCTCAAACCGATATCATCTTTGGCGCTCCTCACCAGTGCACGAATTTTATTTGTTTATTTATTATGAAATACGCCGGGAGAAACTCAAGAATCAGCTCCAGTAGTGTTGAGACGGCAAAATATCGCACTGTGTCACACACAAATCACAATTGTAGCCAATATATGAATGAAATACCTTACCATAGCTATATTGTTTATAATATCTCACCTGAACCCATAATTGTTTTGAGCAATGTAGTTTGTGGCATATCTTAGGGATCGATTGGTAGTCACGTTCTGAAATAACAAGGAATCAACAATTTAGTATAGGATGGAAGTTTGGGGAGTAAAAATCGCCGAGGGACACCAAGAGAGTGCGGTAAGTAGGTTCAAATGAACGTGGGTTGCACAGGATAGAGTAGGTTGGAGAGGTGCATCAAACCAGTCTGTGGTGTAAAGGCCACATTAACGATAGATGACATTTTTAGATTCCGTAATATTTTATTGGATATCCTCAGTACACAGTCCCACCAACAGCTGCAGTACATCCCGTGTTCTTCGGAATTCTTCGGAGCCTCAAATTGTCGTGCTGCAGCCGTATGTCGCTGTTTATACTCGTATAATGGAAAACCGGGCCGCGGCGGATTAGCCGTGCGTGTTGGGGCGCCGTGCTGCGGTGCGCGCGGCCGTTCGCCGTCGCGGGTTCGAGTCCCCCCTTCGGGCATGGGTGTTTGTGTTGTTCTTAGGTTATTTTACCTTAGTTTACGTAGTTTTGAAGTTACGGACTAATAACCAAGAAGTTAAGTCCGATAGAATTTCAAAGATTTGATTTTTGGAAAGCCGGCAGACGGCACAACTGCTTCCTGTTGGGCGCTGCATTGTCCGTTGTGCGTTCGTTGTCGCCGGTCCTTCACGCCGGTTATCTGCGCGAACCGGCGTGTCCGACGTCTGTCGCCCTGTGCAAACAGTGCGCTATTTCCGGAAACCGCGGCGGACGCTACAGCATCGCTAACGGTGTTTCTGCGGCTAGCAGTCTGCGAACTTTCTGCACTTCTCGCGGTTCTCAGTAGCGTTCTTAAAAGGGGGACGAGTTCTCCTTTTTCTTAACCCATTAATTAGGGTTCCCAAATGTTCATCACCAAAAAAGAGGACAGTTCATATAAAAAAGAGGACACTTTATCTTTAACATAATGTAATTAACAACTTTATTAATGAACCACGTAAAACTACTACAAACTAAAACAGTAGCCCTGTGTGGTTGTTGGGAAACGAAATATTATGAACCTTGACAGTTTATTCCTCATCACTACTCTCAATTGTCTCATTCTTGTGTCATTCACGTTTGAACCAACTGTATTTGGTGGACGACGAAATCTCTCTCAAGAGCTTTTTGTTTTTTTAACAAGGCATTTCAAATGTTTGAAATTATACTGTACACATACAGTATAATAACAGTGTATTTTTAATCTATTCCTGTCTTTTGTACACTGTGTGTTCACAAGAGAAAACACAGATTCTGAGTCGGCATTATGACTAGTTATAGAGAAAAAAGAAGTCTATAATTTTCAGCAGTTCAGAATAACTAGTAACACTAAATGACTCATTTAAATATGCACACCACACTTCAGCTGCTGGTATGTTCTGTTTCGTTTGATAATCTTTAAAAAAAAATATAAAATTACAAACCTGATCCGAGCACGATGTATCATTAATTCTTACATTCGTTTGATCATTCTCTTGAATGATTTGTATTTCTCCAGAAGCACATATTTAACACCGACTTTCTCTTCGGTATTATGTTATATTTAAGTTCGTAATTTATTTTGAAGCAAAAGGCTAACTACGATCTCGAACACACAATACAGCTTTAACCTAAACCACAAAGTATATCAAAAGCAACGTCATAGAACGTAATGCAGAAGACAGAATGCACTGGTTGAATACAGGATAGACAACCGGGTTCCTTCGCAGAGAAGATCCGAATCGTTTGCAACTGTCAGACCCATGCTGCGTGCGGAACTGTGAACGGCAATTTCACTCTGTGTATGCGCGTAATAGTTGCGAACAGTTTGGAACTGCAGTGCGAATGAACATGTTGTCACCAATAAGTTTTCTTTCTCGGAACCAAAAAAAGAGGACATTTTGTAGAATTTTGTAAATTCCGGCTGGACACATTTTCTTGCCTCAAAAAGAGAACATTTATTTCATTTTAACTCTTAGCTTTGTTTGTGGTACCTGATGGATGAATTGACTTGTATGATACCCGCAAATACGAAATAAATAATTTTTCTTTTGTTAGTTACGTTTAAGAAAGGACCTAATTTGCCTGTTTTCTTTACTTTCTCTTAGCTACACTGTTTGTCTGCTGGTGGGTGTTGTACAACGATGAATTGTTATTTAGTGGTTTGGGTATGTTTATGAGTATACAGACATCCATTTAAAATTAAATATCTCTTAGATGTCCTGAAGTAAATGCAAAATCAATTAATTTTACGTATTCCAATAACGGGACAATAGCATGTTACATTATCAGTATTTTTGTTGACGTACCTTATTAGAGTATTAACGTCTTATACACAAAAATAGCTGTATGTATTCTCGAGATCGGATTTGTTCATTTTGAATAAATTTTACGATTCCAAGAGGATGAAAACAAATCGCATGGACTCACATTTTAACCCAGATAGCGCTGACCGTCCTTCCAGAAGGACGAGAACGGCAGCTTCCTTTTTTGTTCTTGTCTCTAATAATTCCTGTACAGTGTCATATTTTATTTCTTTGACTAACCTGCTCCCATTGCAATTTTAACGTGTATTATCGATTGCAAAGTGGTTGGATACAGCTGCAAAGGTGAGGTACATACGCCGGCCGCGGTGGCCGAGGGGAGCCGGGTGCCGTGGCTCAGCGCGCCCGAACTCCCGATTAAAATAATTAATGATAATAAAATTAAAGCTAATCTTACCTTATAAGAAATAGTTTGAGCAACAGAACGTAAAGAACCCAATAATGAATAATTTGAATTAGAAGGAGGGCTGAACGCACTCTGTAATGAAGAAGATGAGCCAAGAACAGACCGAACAAGAACGAACAAAAACGATCAGCGTCCGCAACAAAGAGAACTACCCAAAAAAAAAAAAAAAAAAAAAAAAAAAAAAAAAAAAAAAAAAAAAAAAAGGGGTCAATTATATATATATATATATATATATATATATATATATATATATATATATATATATCATCTGAAATGTTGTTTAATAATAATGATTCATCAGATTAAAATGGTAAAACATTCATTTTGACGTCATTACAGAAAGAAGGGCAGTATTGCAAAAATAATGGCGTGATTGTGAAAAAAATCATTTATAACGATCTTGTGCAATCATATGGAAGTAATTAACAGCTTCTAATAAAAAATGAAACCAAAAATAATTCCGCGCTATCTGGATTAAGAAATTCTATCGGAACTGCATAAGAAGGAAGTGAGTGAATATGAAGTTAATGACTTACAAGTAGTGTTTATTGCTTTTCATCCAGATAAAGTATCAGGTGAAGGAGTTATTGACGAAATTTTTGAGTTATGTAATTTTTGTTCTAGTATACTGAAATTTATTCAGGTTGTTGATCACATTAAGCACCGATAGCGAGAGAACTTTACACATTTTTCTCCGATTTTCATGATTAAGATTTCTCAGTCTCAAAAAGTGTGATGTCAAGGAATAATGTACCAACTTGTAATAAACCTTCTAACTAGTTTGATGCGGCTTGCTACTATTTCTATACATACATGTGGCGTCTGTTCCGAAAGAACAGACGTCACTTCTGATCCTGCAGTTGTTATTATTTAATATTCATAGAATATATGACATCAACTGCCATTGGGCAAAGCTGAAAATGTGTACCCAGCCGGGATTCGAACCCGGGTCTCCTGCTTTCTAGGCAGTTGCGCTGACCCCTACATCACTGGGGACACAGTGATCACCACACCTGCAAGGACTACCTTAGCACGCCTCCCGTCGAATACAAATTCCCAGCTTCGCCCTGCCCACAGTACTCAAAACTCTTAGTTATGAAACTAATTCCCGTAAGAGTAAGGGCTTCAAACTTGCCCACCCCTCCCCACTAACGATAGGATCATTGCCCGTCACCGGCATATTATATATATACATGTGGCGCTATTCCGAAAGAACAGACGTCACTTCTGATCCTGCAGTTGTTATTATTTAATATTCATACAATATATGACATCAACTGCTACTATTTCTATACAGTGGAAATCAGAAATCACTACAGATAATAAGCAAACTATTTTTGAGTCATTCGTTTTATCAAATGTTTGTAACTCTTATGGGACCAAACTACTTTGGTCATAAGTCCCTAGCTTACAAAATACGTAAACTAAGATAAACTAACCTTAGGACAAGTCACACATCCATGCCCGAGGGAGGATTCGAACCACCGACGCGGAAGGCCGCGCGATCCGTAACGTGGCGCTCCAGACCGCTCGGCTACTCCCACGCGGCCATTAGTTTTATGACTGGTTGGACGCGGCCGCCACGAAATGCTCACCGTTGCCAACCTTTCCATTTCGAAGTACCACTAGCATCCTATGTCCTTATTTATGTCTGGCGCTACAGCTTTTCCCTCAACAACTCCCTCTAGTATTATGTATGTTATATCCTGATGACTTACGATACGTCCTACCTACCACCGTCTCCCTGCTTCTTGCCAGTTTTTCCCATTGTTTTCTCCGATTCTATGGAGAATCTCCTTACTTGTTATCCTCGCAGTTCACCTAATTTTCAGCATTCGTCTGTAGCACCATATCTCAAATGCTTCTGTTCTGTTTTTTTTTTTTTTTTTTTTTTTTTTTTGTATCCCATCCTCGTCGCCACTTTTGTGTCTCGTTTCCGCCAGTTGTCCTGGGTGTCGGTGGCCGAGCAGAAAGAGACCGACACAGGATGCACGCGTGTGCGGGTACGGAGGTGACCAGCCAGTGAGACAGGAGAAAGTAGAAACTCTAAGCTAGATTAGTACAAGATATGTATTTCGTAGAAATTGTACAATACTTAAATTTGTTAATTGAAGACTAGTAGAATGCAGATACATAGCTTAACTAGGTAGAGGCCTGCCTACTGATGAGTCCTGGTGCCTGTCCTATTGCGAAGTGACCGATCCAGTTCAGTGGTGGCAATGAGCGTGGTTGCAGCAGAGGGCGCTCGTGGCTGACGTCGTAAGAATGCCGCGCCGTGCTTGCATGGCGGCGCACGGCGAAAGTACGTGGCGCACACTTCAGACTTGTGCGACACCACAGTTTTCCCTGTTCCGCATTTCACATTTGTACAAAAACGTACTCCAAACGTACGAGGGGTGTTCAAATGAAAAGGTTCGAAACGTCTTAACAACCAAACCGGCTGAAATTTGAATATGCCACTTTGGGATAACACAGCTCGACATCTAGGGACGCGACACATGCGTCATCACCTCCCCCTAAAAAATTCAAGGTTGCGCCCTCAGCAAAAACGGTGATGCTCACCGTTTTTTCACTTCCAATGTCCAATACTTGTCGAATCCCTCGAGCATGGACAAACCATTAACAG
Source organism: Locusta migratoria (assembly GCA_026315105.1). NCBI lineage: Eukaryota > Metazoa > Arthropoda > Insecta > Orthoptera > Acrididae > Locusta > Locusta migratoria. Next base: position 218,572,803 of record CM048744.1, on the reverse strand, counting down.
TGACGTGTAGGCTACTGTGAGACACTCCGTAGCCTACGCAAGTCCATCAAGAACAAATGGCCTGGGCTGCTCTCAGAGGGAGTAATTCTGCTCCATGATAACGCTCCATCCATACATCTCCTGGGTCACACAAAGTGTGGTGGCCAAGTTCAATTGGGAGCAGCTTCAGCAACCGCCCTACAAACCGGACATATCACCCTGTGACTTCCGGCTGTTTGGTTCGCTAAAAAACATCTCAAAGGAAATCGCTTCAAGCCGTACGATGAACTGAAGGATACAGTAGAGGACTGTCTCTTGTCACAGCCACAGAAATTCTGGTAACAGGGAATCCTTCGGCTCGTTAAACAGTAAACAGTTGTGCTCAGGCCTCTGTGATTACGTCTGAATAAAGACTTCAATAATGCCCACAGTGTCGTTTCGTACATTTTCATTTAAACGCCCCTCGTACATTCTCAGAAATTTCTTCCTCACATTAAGGCTAATGTTTGATACCAGTAGACTCCTCTTGGCCATGAATAGGGGAAGGTGGTTTCTTTTGATATTTTTAATTGTAAATGACCCATAAAAATTTTAAACATTATTTTTATTACGTTACTTGACCGTACAAACCTTATCTCATGTTATAACGCCATTTAATTTTATTTGTCTTAAACAGTTTCATCGAAATATTATTTTTAGTAGAATTCTGCAATTGGTCAAAGGCACAATGCAGTGGTTCTACCTTTGACCATCTGAAGAAAATAGAACATTAGTATGACAAGTGATCTTACATTATACTTTTTTCTTTAAAAAGACAGAAAAATATTTAAAAAATGTAACTTGTTCATATTGTTGCGTATCATTTTAATGATAAATTATAAAAATTTTATTTGACCACGACGTTGTGGTTGCACTCGTGTGAACTTCCGACAATTTCTTCTTTTAACACGGCACTGATGTCATCGACATGTGGCATTGTGAAAATGTTGATAGGCCTACGCTTTCTGTACTATGTCATAAATTTCACTTCAAATTTATTTTTCCCAATTGTTTTTAACACTTCAGCTGCAAAATGTTTAACACCTTTTCCTGCATCAAGCTTGACATGTTGAATGAAGTGCTTCAAAAACTCCACAAAAAAGCTCTTCATTGGACAATCCTGAAAGAGATGCTCCTCCAATGGGCCCGGGTGGTGCGTCATGCAACAGATTCGTTAAAGTAGACTCTCGGAATAATTAGCATTGGCAGTATTGAGGTTCCTGCAGCATTCGCTGCAGCAGTCATTGTCACATTTGCGCCTCTTTCCCCTGATGTGAGAGCTACAATTTGCTTAAACCCCTTTGGGGCTAGGATTTTGTTGGTAACATGGCCTGTTAACATTCCAGTCTCGTCCAAGTTCCAAATGTCAGATGGCTGGAAAGGATGTCGTGATAATATTTCTTTATAGTTCTGGAAAACAAGTTTCACAGTCTCACGTTTGAGGGCGGTGTCTCGAGCAAGGCTAGTTCCTTTTGGTTTTATTAAAGAAAGTTCACCTGAGTACCTCTTACGAAAATCTTTTAACCACTGAGTCCAGCTTTCTCTTCAGTTTTCCCAGATAGAAGAAAATTTTTATTGTTGGCCACAGCGTATTGGTATGCCAGTTGTCTTACAATCATCAGGCTCAAACCATGGTGCATCTTCACAGCTTCTTTTATGTGTTTGACAAGCAACAGATCATCCTCCTTATTGAAAACTTTCTTCACAGCCACGTTTGGTGAATATACAAACTTCTCTTTTATAGACGCACTGAACTGTTTTAAATGAAAAATCAGTGTAGATGTTTTTATGTATATATTCATACTATTATGAGTGTATGTATAAAATAAAGATTTTTGACTTACCTAAAGTACAGGCTCGTCGACGGAAATATAAAACACACACAAACATTCGAGCTTTCGCCACCACTGGCAGCTTCTTCGGGAAAAAGAGGAAGGAAGGAGAGGAGAAAGGGAAGGATACGGGTTTTAGGGAAGTGGAAAAGGAGCCATTCCAATCCCAGGAGTGGAAGGACTTACCTTAGGGGACGAAACGGAAGGAACTCCTGGGATTGGAATGGCTCCTTTTCAGGGCCGGCGCAAGGCACGTGCGAAACGTGCGGCCGCACGGGGCGGCACTTTCCGAGGGGCGGCAAATCTGCCGACCCCTTTCTTTTATTTTTTAAGGACAAACTCAACATTCATGCCTAAGAGGGGATTCGAAGAACAAATCTTGGAGGGGGCGGCTTCGGGAACTGTGGCATGGCACCTGACTACCTACCTGCCGCCCCTGTTGAACAAGGGGAGGGAGGAGGACTGATTTCTTGCTCGCCACTGTGGCAGCACCGTCGTGTTTATGCCGGAAGAACAGAGGGGGGGGGGGGAGCAGTCTGGCGTACACGCCAGTCAAATTGTCTAGCCTTCAATAGCAGTTTCCGAGTGTTTCATTTTTCCCGCGTTATGGGAAAAAGGATGGTTGAACATTACTACAGTCAAACAGATCCGACACCTAATATAGCTAGAAGTATGCCACGGCGGATTAGCCACGCGTACTGGAGCGCCGTGTTGCGGTGCGCGCGGCCGTCCGCCGTCGGGGGTTCGAATCCCCTCTCGTCTTTAGTATAAGGTAGTTCATAAGTAGTTTGTAAGTTTAGAGACTGATGACTCCGTAGCTAACTAAGTCTCTTAAGCTTTACAAACATTTGATTTGCTAGAAGTATTCAGAATGAGTAAATATGATGTGAGTAGTTAAAAGGGATAAAGACATTGGTAGTAAGCCTGGCATAAGTTGGGTTTCGACGTATTTTCGGAAATTTTTGCTATCCGTTTCTGAGTGATAGTCGGACGTTTTGGTTTTTGAGGCATTAAACACCTTTCTCCGCCTACGTGAACAACAATGAAACTCTGACCGGCACTTTTGTTTGATAATACTACTCGCACACTATCACTTTGCCAACATTTATTTACTGTGTAATGCGTGCGAATCCATATTTCATCTAAGTATGCTACTGGTCGCTTTGATACCGATGAAAATCCGAGAAAGTATGGACTTTTATCAACAATGCCCTCCCGCCCGCACAAAACAAAACGTTAGTTTTGACACCTTCTAAAACAAATATCCACAGGTAGAACATTGTTTCTAAGGGTTTCCTTGCTAGCTTTGAAGCTCATTTCTGTTCGAAAAAAGTTGTGCAGTTTTCGCAAAGTTCGTATTCCTTCCTGTTGTTCTTAATGCCATAGAAATTGCGCCTGATAGTACATTTATCCATATCATCGGTCACATACTTACTGTGAGCTTCTTGTTTGTTCTTCTTCTTGGGCGCTAGTTTAACCGTAGCCTCACTGTATCTCATCAGGTGACCTACAGTAGTTCCTGGCACTGCCGCGTCACCACTTCGCAATAGGTAAGTGCTTTTCATATAACGTACAATTAGTATTGCGCATAAGTTAGATTTTTTTCTCCTTCAAGATTGCAGAATACGAAAATTTATTTTTCTTATGATCTGTTACTTCAAAAATTGGGCAAGTCGGCAAATAAGCATGCGTCCTCCCAATAACTAGAATGAAAATAAAGCGAGGAAAATTGAAGTGATGCGGCATGACTAATTTGTTGCCCCTTATTCCATAATCAGACACGAAAGAGCTGACACATGCAAATTACGACAGATGGCGAGTATCAATTCTTTGAAATGAACAAACGCACTGCAGTGAGTTAATATATTTCGACTAGCATCAGAACCCTTCGATGTCCGGGTGTGTATTTATTATGTTACTCAATCTTCTTATTCTTCCTCTCTCCATTGTCTTCCGCCCAACTCTTTCACCGTTTCACCTGCATGTGAAGTGAAATTCGGCCTGAAATTCAATTTCACGCGGCTAAATTCTTAGACTTCATCTCCTGAACAGCGTGTTCTACAATAATATTTCACACACATTTGAACATTTTTGTAAATTCACAAGAATTATTACAATTAGCTAGATTTCCTCAATCATATTGACTCCATTTTTGAGTTGGTGCCCAGCGACTAATTTGTACAAATATGCAGAGAATGTCACCAATCAGTCGCAATTTTTGTTTTTATTTTCCGAACCTACATAGAGTTCGGGCACAGTGTGGCTATTCTCAATGCTTTGTGTTTACATCTATACCGTAATGCTGAACGTAACTGTCAACATGACCGTTTAGATGTAAGCACATATTAAAAGCTTTGAAACTGGCCACCCAGTGGCCGAAACCTAGAGGTAGATCTGAAAAGTAAAAACATAAATTACGATTGATTGCTGATATTTCCTAAAGGTTTGTTTAAATAAAATTCCACAAAGTCCTGTAAAAAAAATCCGGGTTGGGGGCGGCAATTTAGCAGCTCGCACGGGGCGGCACTTGGGCTTGCGCCGGCCCTGCTCCTTTTCCACTTCCTTAAAACCTGTATCCTTCCCTTTCTCCTCTCCTTCCTTCCTCTTTTTCCCGAAGAAGCTGCCAGTGGTGGCAAAAGCTCGAATGTTTGTGTGTTTTATGTTTCTGTCGACGAGCCTGTACTTTAGGTAAGTCAAAAACCTTTATTTTATACATATTTTTCCCACCAGGAAAGTCTCCTTATATATGGATCTCCTCAGTATATATTGATATATGGAGCAAACAGCTGATCTAATCAACAAGCATTCTTCTAAAAGTTAATCTGACATTGCTTTCCCCTCATAGTGCCCTACAAAGTAGTCTTACCACCTATTTGATCTCTCCTTTGCATTCAGAAGTGGTTTTCCCAATGCACTCCCAATTTTTTTTAGAATTTCCGACGGAATAATATCCATTCCTTCTGCCATGCTTGATTTCAAGTCTTCCAGAGGTCTTTTAAATTCTGAGTAATAATGTATTTCCTAAGTCTTCAACAACATCACCATTTTCTTGTTCTATCATATCATTAGATAACTCTTCCATCTAACAGAAGCCTTCACTGTATTCTTCCCACCTACTCACTCTCTCCTCTGCATTCTACAGTGGAATTGTAACTGTACCATACTCTTAATGTTACCATCCTTGCTTTTAGTTTCATAGAAGACTGTTTTCACTTTTGATTTGCTGAGTCAGTTCTATCAGATATCATTTCCTTTTGAATTTCTCTACTATTGTAGCCACTTTTGCCATTGCTTCTATGCATTTCATTCCTAAGTTACTTGTATTTCTGTATGCCAGAATGTCTCTGAACATTTTGGTACTTTATTCTTTTGTTGATCAGCTTAAGTATTTCCTCAGTTACCCATGGTTCCTGTGCATTTACCTTTCTTGAACTTATGTTTGTCTTTCTTCATATATGTTCATGCCTTTTCAATTGAACTCACTACTCTCATATGCTTCAAACTAGTAGCTACATCTCGACTGCACTTCATATACATGTCATTATTTCTGAGTACTTTGTATCCCATTTCCTTCCAACTGGTTCTTTTGGATGATTGTACATAACTTCAGAGTACTCTTCATCAATACTAAATTGAAATCTGGATCTGTTCCTGGATATACTTAAGAAACCAATATTTATTTTTGGGATCTGTCTGACCATGATGTGATCCAAGTGTAACCTACCCATATTTCCGTGAATTTCCGAATAATATTTTCCCTTTGAGATGGTTGAATAGAGTTTACACTATTACCATCTGAAATATATTACAGAACTCAATGGGTCTCCCACCCATACTGACTTTCCACTCATTGACAGAAAAAAATGCTCTGCTGAGAACTCCCTTACCCAATATGCTACCAGCCTCACAAAGGCCTTTACAGATGGACACACCTGACCTTTGATGGACTGCTACAGCCAACAATTCATATTCTGCGAGGAAGAGTCTTGCACAGAATAGAGCAGCAAGGAGTGCTGTATCAAACCAGTCTCCTATAATAGGAATAATGCCAATGCCTATTAATATAAAAGTATTTAAAATCACAGAAATATTCGATGTCTCAAATTTAGATATATATATAAACTAATACAAATTACTCATCTTTATAGCGTGATCTCCGGGTGGGGTATAATCTGCTCACAGCATACTTTCAACTGGGGTGCTGCTCAGGGAACAATCTCCAACTAAATAATCTAGTAGTAAGTTTGCTGATCTTTAATTCTTCCCAGATAGCATTTTCACATATTCCATAACTCATAACTTTTCAGACACATTCCAAAGAAGTTCAATAACAGCAGAACTGAACTGAACTGACAGATTAAACCCCTGGTGCTCCATGGCACCTATATAAAATAGAAAACGGATGACTTACCCAAAAGGACCAGCTCGTCGATAGACACAAATAAAAATAAAAATCGCACTCAAAACACACTTACTAGCTTTCGCCACCACTGGCAGCTTCTTCAGGAAAAAGAGGAAAAAAGGGGAGGAGAAAGGGAAGGATATGGGTTTTAAGGAAGTGGAAAAGGAGTCATTCCAATCCCATGAGCGGAAGGACTTACCTTAGGGGACAAAAGAGAAGGTACACAAATACACACACACTCACACATATCCAAACACAAACACACCTAGACAGACATTTGTAAAAAGCAAAGAAGTTGGACAGAGATACCACTTGAGGCAGAGGCTCTGTCCACAGAACTGAGGCAAAGATGGTTGGCGGGAATATGAATTTAGCGAAGATTGAGACCAGGTGGGCAACGGGAGGAGAGAATAAGCTGAAGGGCAAGTTCCCATCTCCGGAGTTCTTAAAGGTTGGTGTCAGTGGGAAGTATCCAGATAACCCGGACGGTGTAACACTGCGCCAAGATGTGCTGGCCGTGCCCCAAGGCGTGTTTAGCTACAGGGTGATCCTCATTACCAACAAACACTGTCTGCCTGTGACCATTCATGCGAATGGACAGTTTGTTGCTGGTCATTCCCACATAGAACGCTTCACAGTGCAGGCATGTCAGCTGGTAAATCACGTGGGTGCTATCGCAAGTGGCTCTGCCCTTGATTGTGTACACCCTCCGGGTTACGGGACTGGAGTAAGTGGTGGTGGAAGGGTGCATAGGGCAGGTTTTACAACGGGGGCGGTTACAAGGGTAGGAGCCAGAAGGTAGGCAAGGTGGTTTGGGGATTTCATAGGGATGGACTAGGAGGTTACGGAGGTTAGGTGGGCGGCGGAAAGACACTCTCGGAGGAGTCGGGAGGATGTCATGAAGGATGGATCTCATCTCGGGGCAGGATTTTAGGAAGTCGTATCCTTGCTGGAGAGCCACATTCAGAGTCCGCTCCAGTCCCGGAAAGTATCCGGTGACAAGAGGGGCACTTCTGGGGTTCTGTTGAAGGTTCTGAATTTGGGGGGATGCGGAAGTGGCTCTGGCAATTTGCTTCTGTACCAGATCAGGAGGATAGCTGCGGGATGTGAAGGCTGTTATCAGGTTATTGGTGTATCGGTTCAGGGATTCAGGACTGGAGCAGACTCGTTTGCCTAAGCTGTAGGGAAGGGAACGTTTGATGTGGAAATGATGGCAGCTGTCATAATGCAGGTACTGTTGTTTATTGGTAGGTTTGATGTGGACGGATGTGTGTAGTTGGCTGTTGGATAGATGGAGGTCGACATCGAGGAAAGTGGCATGGGATTTGGAATAGGACCAGGTGAATTTAATGGGACCAAAGGAGTTGAGGTTGGAGAGGAAATTCTGGAGTTCTTCTTCACTGTGAGTCCAGATCATGAAGATGTCGTCAATGAATCTATACCAAACTTTGGGTTGACAGGCTTCCTCCGTAACCTCCTAGTCCATCCCTATGAAATCCCCAAACCACCTTCCCTACCTTCTGGCTCCTACCCTTGTAACCGCCCCCGTTGTAAAACCTGCCCTATGCACCCTTCCACCACCACTTACTCCAGTCCCGTAACCCGGAGGGTGTACACAATCAAGGGCAGACCCACTTGCGACAGCACCCACGTGATTTATCAACTGACATGCCTGCACTGTGAAGCGTTCTATGTGGGAATGACCAGCAACAAACTGTCCATTTGCATGAACGGTCACAGGCAGACAGTGTTTGTTGGTAATGAGGATCACCCTGTGGCTAAACATGCCTTGGGTCACGACCAGCACATCTTGGCACAGTGTTACACCGTCCGGGTTATCTGGATACTTCCCACCGACACCAATCCTTCAGAACTCCGGAGATGGGAACTAGCCCTTCAGCATATTCTCTCTTCCCGTTGCCCACCTGGTCTCAACCTCCGCTAAATTTGAATTCCCACCCACCATCTTAACATCTTTGCCTTGGTTCTCTGGACAGAGCCTCTGCCTCAAGTGGCATCTCTGTCTAACTTCTAACTTCTTTGCTTTCTACAGTTCTACAGTATGTCTGCCTAAGTGTACTTGCGTCTGTGTAAATGTGTGGGTGTGTGTGTATTTGTTTACCCTCCTTTTCCCCCCCAAGGTAAGTCTTTCCTGTCCCGGGATTGGAATGACTCCTTATCCACTCCCTTTAAACCCTCATCGTTTCCTTTTCCCTTTCCTTTTCCCTCTCCTTCCCTTCTGCCTGACGAAGCAGCTAGGCTGCAAAAGCTTGCGTTTGTGTGTGTGTGTGTGTGTGTGTGTGTGTGTCTGTCTGTGTGTTTATTTGTTGCTATCACTGCCTGTGCCCCTTCGCCTGGGAAGTGTACTTCATCTATTTTTTACGTATATTTTTCCTGTTAGGAATTTTTCCTCTGTATATATATATATATATATATATATATATATATATATATATATATATATATATATATAATTACAGAATTTAAAATACAATTAAAAGTTACAAACTCAAATAATCATACATACATTAAATATTACTATACACAATGCTGAGATATTATATTCAACAGCATCAATAGTATCTTTTTTTTTAATTATTTGCAATTGCGATTTTCTTACTTCCCGCTTTTCGTGTATGGTCACCTCAACAACTAGACTACCCGAACACAACTCCAGGACCGACCCAAACTTCCATATGCCACATTGACTACATATATGAGAATCAATTACATTTGAATCTAGCCTGGCATAAATTTTCACATGTCACCATTTCATAAAACATCTAAGCTTAATACAGTGGAGCTGTAAGAAAATCACAACTGCAAATAAGTTTGTAAAAATTATTAGAGCACTGTAATTTTTCACCATGAAACAAATAGTAGTATCTTTACATCATATTGACAAACATGTAAAATGACTCAAACTGACAATAAGAATAACATTCCTTTAATTCATTAATTACAGAAACTATTTCTAATGTTGCTAATATTTCTGTGAAGTCTATTTACAAGGATCAACGAGAACAGAATGTCCTTATGAAATAAACTACAGGAATTTACAAAATTACATAAAGTCTGATGCTGTTTGTATTTCAATATGATGAGGGATTGGTATTGCCACACTCCTAACTGAAGACAACAACAACAACAACATAATTTTCATACAAAAGAGGAGAAAGAAATGAACTGAATGAAACAAAGGAGGCAATGACAGGAAGGGGGGAAGGACTTGTGTAAATAGGGGGAGGAGATGATTAGATGGGAGGAGGACATGGCTGTAAGACAGTGAGGACAGATGTACAGAGATAGGGGAGAGGATAAGAGGAACTAACAGAACACTAGAATCAATTAATACCCCACCAATGACAGGTTTTCAGCTAGTAAATAAATAAGAGTCACTAACATACCTTACAGGCAGGTCAAGTTTCATTCCCACAGTGTACATCAGCACAGAAATATTTTGCAGTTCAGGTAGTAATATAAGTAATGATGTAAACTAAAATTGCTAGCGAAGTCAGATTAAGAATGGAGTATTCTACATCTTGATAAATACTTGGCAAGTCACACTGCGGTGCATGACAGGGGTTTCATCGAACCACTTTTATGATATTTCTCAACATTTCCATTCTCTAATAGCTCACGGGAAAACACAACACCTAAATCTTAGCATTTTCGATCTGATTTATCTTATTTTCTTATGATGATTGTGTCTCCCAATGCAGGAGGGTGCTAACAGAGAAAGTTGGTTAAAGAAATTTCATAAATAGATGTCACCACAATAAATAACTCCTTTCTTTCAACGATTGCCACCCCAACTAGTGCATCATATCCATGACACTCTCTCCCCTATAACACAATAATACAAAATGAGCTGCCCTTCTCTGAACTTTCTTGAAATTGTCCATCATTCCTACCTGGTGTGGCCTCACAGTGTGCAGAACTGTTGGATCTTCTAAGTGTTCGGCAAATGAAACATAGCCTTTGGTCTGCCTTCCCTACAATATTTTTATGCATTTTTTCCATATTAAGTTGTTCATAATTGTTATTTGTAGGTATTTAGTGCAATTTACGGCCTGTAGATTTGACTGATTTATCGTGTAGATAAAGTTTAATGTATTTCTTTTAGTGGCCATGTGGATGACCTCACACTTATCATTATTAAGGATCAATTGCCAATATTTGCACCTTGCAGATATCTTATCTAAATCATTTTGCAGTTGCTTCTGATCTTTTGGTGACTTTACTAACCAATAAATGATAGAATCATCCACAAACAGTCTCTGAGAGCTACTCAGATTGTCTCCCAAACCATTTGTAAAAATGTTCATCAGAAAGAACCACCTTTAAATACATAAAAGTACTGGAAGTATAGAGTAACAACAGGTAAACAGTTTAAAGAAATTTTATTTATACACTATGTAAACAGTAAATACTAGTTGCTGTTATGCTACATTAGGAGAATCCTACTTTCAAAGACACTGCTGTAAATTGAATCTGAACAAACAGATAAATTGCAGGAATACATAATGAGTTTTTACTTATTGCCTTTAGAATTAGCAAAGATTTATAATTTCTTTCTTATGTTTGATAAATGTTTACTTAATAACTTTGCAGCTAAATACATAAGTTTATTCTGGACCTTTAACATAGAGGCAGAATGATTTTTTGTATCTTATATTATGAAACTAATTTTTATTATTTAACTGCAAAGAACATTTTCTAGAAAATGTACTAGCAAGTGTCTCAAAAATTCTTAAGTGGCTTATGCAAGATGCTCAGTAATCTACTGAACTCACCTAATTCTTATTGTTTATTTCTATTGAATAAATAATTTATTTATGTTCACTGCACTGATTCAGAAGCTAATTCCATAAAATTAGAAGAGAAAATATACAAAATAAGCCAACAGACTTATTTTTAAGTTACACAAGGAGAGAGACTTCTAGGAGCAAAGCTTGTTAAACTGAGCAACTTATTTTTAGATGTCAAGAATTCAAAGTTGTAATTCAACTGGTCCAGAGAAATTTTACAGGCAGTGTTTTATTTAGTATAAGATAAATAATTGCCACTTCAGATGGAAGCTGGTAATTTATTTTGAATTTTGTGAATCTCAGTAAGTTAAGATACACCATTTGCTGTGAATCAGTTGTAGCCATGTTCAAGAATCACCTGAATTATTAATAGTAAGTTTTAGTGTTGACCCATGATTAATATCAGCAAACATTACAATATTAGAACAATTTTTTGATGTCAGTGTGATCCTCTGATTTATTTGTGAAGCTGACACTCCATAGAAACAAAAGGGGTGAAATTAATTCCATGCCATTTTAGTTTTTGAATTAACAGAGTTTGGTGCTCCAAATAATCAAAGATTTTAGCAAGGTACAGAAAATATTAACACAATAATTTTTGTTATTTTGTTGTACCAATATTATATTTGTGAACAATTATATGGCTGTAGTTCCATGTTATATTGGAATTGGGACTGTGGCTGTTCTAGTTTGAATTCCAAATAATTGAATCACTGATTGGAAAAGGAAGTAAGTCCACTCACCACTGTTTTGAGAAAACTAAGAAAATCTTGTTAACACTTAAAATATTATTCTGGCAGTTTTATGATCCATTAGAAACTTGTAGAACTAAATTATCTGCACTAAATAATGAGTCGTTCCAGTGCCTTCAATAAATACTTTTAAAGCAGGCCTCTTTCGAAGATGGTGGACATTCATCTTTTTTCCAATAAACAATTCTCTTGAGGCTAGCTTGGAAAGAAATTCGCAGTAACAGTTTTAAACTGCTATTTATTGTCTATTTGTTTATTTTTGTTACTAAATGAAAATACTGATTTCAATTTAGTCAATCTTAAGAACAATAATTTATTTTGACTTAATATTGAAACTTTTAATTAATAATTTAATACTTTTTAATTTAGGGCAAATGAGGAATTTTTATAGTGTTGTGGCTACCATTCTTTAATGTCAATGATATCTTGATGTTCAATAACCTTGACTTGAAATGAATTCAATGTTTTTCTTGAATTAACTGTCATATCAATATACTGTTTCAGAGTATATGCTCTCTTGTTGTATCACTCTCTTTATTACAGCAAAATCTCTATTGCATGGGAGGAAGGAGTGACCTCATACAGGAAAATAATGATGAATTATTTAAAATTAGCCAGTCATTGCTAGATACATCAGGTATTGCACAACAGTGTTGTTTTGGTTTTTCTCACCACGAGAATCGCTAAACACACGTAGTTCTTTCACTCAGTGTGATGATTGTTCATGTGTGTAGTCAAGGAGGAAAGTAGACACTTCATTGGGACCTCAATTACCTTGTCCTTCATGATAGCAGTAAAACTGTGCAGTATTGTTTTTCAGATTATGGATTCCAAATACAAAAGCCACAGTTTTCATAAGCAGAACATTTCCCGCACAGGGAGACAATGAAGGGGAACAATTTGCATGTAATCAAACACTAGGCCAACTAAATCATCTCTTTCAGCACACGGTTTTATCACTTCTTGTTGTTTTTTATAAAACTTGGACGCTCATCTTTTTCGAACTATCAATTCTGCGATAGCCAATCATTTTGCATTATCATTCAGAAATGGAGATTTAATTTTGGCTTGAAGTTCCTCCCAGGCAGAACATACATCAACTTGCGAGTGACCAAATCTATAATGAAAATTTTCATTGAAATATATCAGGTAATATTCATTCTTCACTGTCAATTCTGGATTTTTTCTCACAAAACAAATCATCCATTTTTTATTTATTTATTTATTTGTTTCTTTTCTATTCCATTCATCGATAAGTGGAAATCTGCGGAAGAAAATGTATATCTCAACATATTTTCGATAAAATTGGACTTTCTTCCTTTTTACAATCAGCGATTGAATTAATGTATTCACTGACAGTTGTAAAATTTATGTTGTTTTACTGGACAATAAAATAACATAAACTTTATGGCTGTTAGTGAATACATTAATTATTTGGAATAAAAATTATATGGCTTTCTCTAAGGAGAAGCTATTTACAAAAGTCAAAAAGGGGGGTAGTTGACATGTTCTGATCAAATGAAATGAATGGATATTCTGTTATATGCTGTTCTCCCAAATTTTCTGAAAAGTTTGGAAGGAATTAATTTGGTTGTATAACTACATGTTAGTGTAGAATCAAACAATTGAAATACCTTGAAGGATTGAACACTATTTTGGAAAGGACAGGTTGCTACTTACCACAGAGATGCCCGATGAGCCACAGAAAGGCACACATAACAGAATAACAAAAAAAGTATGAAGCTTTCAGCTATTAAGCCTTCATCTGCCATACAGAATGCACACCACACACACACACACACACACACACACACACACACACACAAAACTGCCGTCTCCGGCTGTTGCAGCCAGACATGTTAGTGTAGCTTATTTACATCTGCCAACAAATATGACACATGTCATTAACTGCAAAGATGACACATTGAGTTGTAGGCATGCATGACAAGAATTCTACTATATATGAGCTTCTGGCCAAATAAACCTCCATCTAAAAAGGAAAACACACACATATTCATACAACTGTGGATAGAGCAGTCGGAGGGAGTGTGCATGTTTCTCATAGGAAGAAGGCTGTTTCAGCCAAAAAACTCATATATGGCAATCTTTGCTTTGTGGCTGTCTGTGACTCAGCAAGCCATCTGTGCTGTGATTAGCAATAAATCCTTTTCATACTTTTATTAATAATGCTGTAGTACATTATGGTTTTACCATGATAAGTTTTCCAATTTTGCTAATGCTGCAAGTAGAAAATTATTACCAGTAGGAGGATATAATTTGTCTTTGAACACTGTCAATGTTTCATTACGTCTCATCTCTGCTGTCACATAAGCTTTCATAATATGGGTACTTGTAGATGGACTGTGGAAGGATTGGCACAGCTTACTCCTCACTGATCCCCTCTCATCAGCAGTTGTAATGTATGAGAAAGGCATGTCTCCTGCTTTCCCTGACAGCCAACACATACAGGGTTAACTTGTCATGGCAAAATGTTGCAGACCAGTTGTTGCATTATTACACTGCAATTAAGTATTTAATTATTTCTTGCAGATGGAAGTGCTCCACAATTTCAACCACTGCATCAATCCCAGGAAACTAGCAGTAATTTCACCAGCAATTTTACATCTTTCGTACCAAGTCCAACAATGAACCAGACAGCTACTGAACAACTACCTACATAATGTGGTAAGGAGTAGTCCAAAATTATTCTCACACTGTTCATTGTTCCGTAAAGCTTATATTGAGAGTGTTTTATTAATAAGTAGTCTCTAAATGAATAATCATGTTCTACAATTATTGATATGATGTCCATTCTTTTTGACATGTCCAAAAGAACAGACACCATTTGTTTACATTAATGGCCATAATTTTACAAATTCCAATCATTGAAACATATCGACTATTTCTAAGGTATTGAAATCAATGCAAGAGAAAAGTTGAAAGTCTGTGCTGGACTGGGATTCGAACCCAAATTTCCCACTTCGGGCCAGCAGTCACCTTAACCAATTAGGCTATAGAGGCACACTTCCTTCCTGCCTGAATTGTCAACTTCTAGTGGGCAGGGCGCACCACCATTGTAGTGTGCTTGAAAATTTCAGTAGGAAGGGAGAGGTGCCTGTATAGCCTCAACTTCTAACACACTACGATGGTAGTGCCCCCTGTCCATTAGAAGTTGAGAATGTGGGCAGGAAGGGAAGCATACCTGGATAGCCTAGTTGGTTAAGGTGTCCACTGGTGCAAAGTAGAAAATCTAGATTCGAATCTCAGATAAGCACAAATTCGACTTTACCATTGAATTTATTTTAATGCCTATGTATTTTTAGATATCATGTATTTTTAGATATCATAAAAACACTAGAGGATCCATGCAAATACTTCAAACAATTAGTGGAATGACAAAAAAAGTTGGGAAAAATGGAAGTAAAGTTGACTGTTCAGGCATAACTTTCTCCAAAATCAATGAATGCAAATATTAAAAAGCGCAAATGAAAGAGCGTGATCCACTGAGTTTTGTTAGGTCAAAAAGAACTGCGTACCTTAATTAGAACTGAAGATATCATAAAACAAAACAATTAAAATATTCCATGCAAGGACAGAAGGATACCGTGTTTGAATAAAAATGAAGGATGGAGAGACTTAATTAAATTAATTATTCTTATGATTAATTCTGATACTTGATGACAAATCTGTGAATGAATACCTTTCGTTTAAAGCATATATATATATATATATATATATATATATATATATATATATATATATTCCCAGCAGGAAAAATTAAATATAAAAAATAGACGAAAATTACTCACCAGGCGAAGGAGCACAGGTGTGACAGCATCACAAATAAATAAATGAACACACACACACACACACACACACACACACACACACACACACACACACACACACACACATAAACGCAAACCTTCGCAACCCAGTTGCTTCTTCAGGCAGAAGGGAAGGAGAGGGAAAAGGAAATGATGAGGGTTTTAAGGAAGGGGGTAAGGAGCCATTCCAATCCCGGGAAAGGAAAGACTTACCTTGGGGGAAAAAATGGAGGGTAAACAAATGCACACACACCCACGCATTCACACAGACACAAGTACACCTAGGCAGACATACTGTAGAAAGCAAAGAAGTTAAGAAGTTAGACAGAGATATCACTTGAGGCAGAGGCTCTGTCCAGAGAACCAATGCAAAGATGTTAAGATGGTGGGTGGGAATTCGAATTTAGCGGAGGTTGAGACCATGTGGGCAACGGGAAGAGAGAATATGCTGAAGGGCTAGTTCCCATCTCCGGAGTTCTGAAGGATTGGTGTCAGTGGGAAGTATCCAGATAACCCGAACGGTGTAGCACTGTGCCAAGATGTGCTGGCCGTGCACCAAGGCGTGTTTAGCCACAGGGTGATCCTCGTTACCAACAAACACTGTCTGCCTGTGTCCATTCATGCGAATGGACAGTTTGTTGCTGGTCATTTCCACATAGAACGCTTCACAGTGCAGGCATGTCAGTTGGTAGATCACGTGGGTACTATCGCAAGTGGCTCTGCCTTTGATCGTGTACACCTTCCGGGTTACGGGACTAGAGTAAGTGGTGGTGGAAGGGTGCATAGGGCAGGTTTTACAACGGGGGTGGTTACAAGGGTAGGAGCCAGAAGGTGGTTTGGGGATTTCATAGGAGTGGACTAAGAGGTTACGGAGGTTAGGTGGGCGGCGGAAAGACACTCTTGGTGGAGTAGGAAGGATGTCACGAAGAACGGATCTCATTTCGGGGAAGGATTTAAGGAAGTCGTATCCTTGCTGGAGAGCCACATTCAGAGTCCGCTCCAGTCCCGGAAAGTATCCGGTGACAAGAGGGGAACTTCTGGGATTCTTCTGTTGAAAGTTCTGAATTTGGGGGGATGAGGAAGTGGCTCTGGCAATTTGTTTCTCTACCAGATTAGGAGGATAGCTGAGGGATGTGAAAGCTGTTATTAGGTTATCTGGAGTTTTTATTCACTGTGTGTCCAGATCATGAAGATGTCATCAATGAATCTGTACCAAACTTTGGGTTGACAGGCTTGGGTATCCAGGAAGGCTTCCTCTAAGCGTCCCATGAATAAGTTTGCGTACGAGGGGGCCATCCTGGTTCCCATGGCTGTTCACTTTAGTTGTTGGTATGTGTGGCCCTCAAAAGTGAAGAAGTTGTTAGGATGAAGCTGGCTAGGGTATTAAGGAAAGAGGTTTTTAGGTAGGGAAGTGGGTGGTCGGCGTGAAAGGAAATACTCCATCGCAGTGAGGCCCTGGGCATGTGGGATATTTGTGTATAAGGAAGTGGCAGCAATAGTTACAAGGATAGTTTCTGGAGGTAAAAGGCTGGTAAGGATTTCAGGCGATCGAGGAAGTGGTTGGTGTCTTTGACGAAGGATTAAGGTTTCTCAGGAACGACTGAGAGGCAAGGTGGGAAGTAAGGAATTCCTGGAAGGTTTGAAGAGGGTGATTTTGAGGAAGAGCAGGTGGGTCTCGCTGTGATGGAGAATGGAACTGCTCTTGGCAGGGTTCAATTGGAATGATGTCTTGGGGAGCTGGGTCATTAGGAGTAAGATTATTTTTATTCGTGGTAAAGTGGTATCTCCAGCAAAGACTACGGGTATAGGAAACTAAATCTTTGACGAGAGCTGTGTGGTTGGATTTGGGAGTAGGACTAAAGGTGAGGCCTTTGGATAGGACAGAGGTTTCAGATTGGGAGAGGGGTTTGGAGGAGAAGTTGACTACTGAATTAGGATGTTGTGGTTCCGTATTGTGTGGATTGGAGTTTTGAGGTTTAGGGGGGAGAGGAGTTGGGAGTGGGAGATTGAGTAGATGGGAGAGACTGGGTTTGTGTGCAAAAAGAGGAGGTTGAGGTTTATTGGAGAGGTTGTTGAGGGAGAGAGTATTGCCTTTCCGGAGGTGGGTGACCAGGAGATTGGATAGTTTTTTGAGGTGGTGGGTGGCAGGTTGTTCTAATTTGCGGTTGGCCTGAAGGAGGATGCTCTGAACAGCAGGTGTGGATGTGGGAGAGGAAAGGTTGAGGATTTTTATTAGGGATAGGAGTTGACAGGTGTGTTCATTAGCGGAGTTGATGTGTAGGTTAAGGATTAGGCAGGTGAGGGCTATGGATTGTTCAGTTTGGAATTGGTATAGGGCGGGATGAAAGGATGGGTTACAGCCAGAGATGGGAACTTTTAGTGTGAGCCCCTTGGGAGTGATTCCAAATGTCAGACAAGCCTGCATAAAAAGAATGTGGGAGCGTAATTTGGCTAGGGAGAAAGCATGTTTTCGGAGGGAATGTACATAAAAATGGATGGGGTTGTTATAGGGATGTTGTGAGGGAGGCATAATATATGGATGAAGGAGGAGTGGGAAATATGGGCTATGTAATAGGCTGCAATGAAGAAATTAAAAATAAAAATATTTACATGTCAGGAGGGAGATGAATGTGGACAGTAATTCAGGTATGAGAAAAGAAATGAAATAGGAAAAGTTTTTAAAATTTGTTGTTGATACTGTGGTCATCTTTAGTTATCAACAACGTAGTATAAAAGGGTTGGGTAGTGGTATGGCGTGAAAAAAGGGTTTAAGGAAGGTGAAAATCGGAAAAAGTACGAGAAAACTGCGTGAGAATGCAAGGAAAACGTCTAAATAGGATTGGTTATATAGTAGCAGATTACGATTTTGAGGCTGAAATAGTCTGACGAAGGAAAAATGGAACAAAACCAACCGAAAGTTGCTGAAATATGATCGGAAAAGTATTAAACACGAACAGAAATGTGGAAAAACGGGAATGGAAGCAATCGTGGGTAACTAAGAAATGCCGAAATGGTTATAAACAATATAGAAACTATTGTTAGGAAAGAGTGTTTACAATTTTAAACGAGAAAACTGAATGAGCGGCGTGTTTCAGACGGAAGCAGGAGTAATGAAAATGGTAAATATCAAAATAAACGTACTAATAGGAAAAGGTTTGGAAGAAAACGTATTGTTGTAAGAATTAGCGAACTATGAACAGTAAACAAAGAAGTGAATGTGGAAAGGAACTGATATGTAAAATGTAAATAAATAAAAAATGAATAATAAAAATAAAAACAAAAACCAAAGGGAAAGTAAGATGACAGAAAAGATTTCGAAAAGTAACAGAGCAAGGACGGAAGTAATTGTTGAATTCAAATATATGATACGAATATTAAGACGAAATTCCTAGCAGGAAAAATTGAATATAAAAGATAGACGAAGATTACTCACCAGGCGAAGGAGCATAGGTGTGACAGCATCACAAATAAATAAATGAATACACACACACACACACACACACACACACACACACACACACACATAAACGCAAACCTTCGCAACCCAGTTGCTTCTTCAGGCAGAAGGGAAGGAGAGGGGAAAGGAAATGATGAGGGTTTTAAGGAAGGGGGTAAGGAGCCATTCCAAGCCCGGGACAGGAAAGACTTACCTTGGGGGAAAGAATGGAGGGTAAACAAATGCACACACACCCACACATTGACACAGACACAAGTACACCTAGGCAGACATACTGTAGAAAGCAAAGAAGTTAAGAAGTTAGACAGAGATACCACTTGAGGCAGAGGCTCTGTCCAGAGAACCGATGCAAAGATGTTAAGATGGTGGGTGGGAATTCGAATTTAGCGGAGGTTGAGGCCAGGTGGGCAACGGGAAGAGAGAATATGCTGAAGGGCTAGTTCCCATCTCCGGAGTTCTGAAGGATTGGTGTCAGTGGGAAGTATCCAGATAACCCGAACGGTGTAGCACTGTGCCAAGATGTGCTGGCTGTGCACCAAGGCGTGTTTAGCCACAGGGTGATCCTCGTTACCAACAAACACTGTCTGCCTGTGTCCATTCATGCAAATGGACAGTTGTTGCTGGTCATTCCTACATAGAACGCTTCACAGTGCAGGCATGTCAGTTGGTAGATCACGTGGGTACTATCGCAAGTGGCTCTGCTTTTGATCGTGTACACCTTCCGGGTTACGGGACCCACCACCTCAAAAAACTATCCAATCTCCTGCTCACCCACGTCCGGAAAGGCAATACTTTCTCTCTCAATAACCTCTCCAATAAACCTCAACCTCCTCTTATTGCACACAAACCCAGTATCTCCCATCTACTCAATCACCCACTCCCAACTCCTCTCCCCCCTAAACCTCAAAACTCCAATCCACACAATACGGAACCACAACATCCTAATTCAGTAGTCAACCTCTCCTACAAACCTCTCTCCCAATCTGAAACCTCTGTCCTATCCAAAGGCCTCACCTTTAGTCCTACTTAGGCAGACATACTGTAGAAAGCTTTCTACAGACAGTATGTCTGCCTAAGTGTACTTGCGTCTGTGTAAATGTGTGGGTGTCTGTGTATTTGTTGCCCCTCCTTTTTCCCCCCAAGGTAAGTCTTTCCTGTCCTGGGATTGGAATGACTCCCTACCCACTCCCTTAAAAACCTCATCACTTCCTTTTCCTTCTCCTTCCCTTCTGCCTGACAAAGCAGCTAGGCTGTGAAAGCTCACATTTGTGTGTGTGTGTGTGTGTGTGTGTGTGTGTCTGGGTGTTTATTTGTTGCTATCACTGCCTGTGCTCCTTCGCCTGGTAAGTGGACTTCATCTATTTGTTACGTATATTTTTCCTGTTAGGAATTTTTCCTCTATAATGTATACACACACACACACACACACACACCAAAAAAAAAAAAAAAAAAAAAAAAAAAAAAAAAAAAAAAAAAAAAAAAAAAAAAAAAAAAAAGAAATCAGTCAGATAGAATGGTCTGACCAACTGACTTTAATTTACAGCAAGGACATCCCCATAAGAAAAATACAGAAGGAAATCATACTTGAGTAGGCGAGAGTTATGTAAATTCTGATACTTGATGTTAAATCTGTGGATGAATACCTTTCGTTTAAAACAAAAATGAAGGAAGTCAGCCAGGTAGTTTGTTCTGGCCAATTGACTTTAGATTTCATAGATTCTTTTAATATATAAGTTAATAAAGAGTATTTACTACAAGGAAAAATTTAACTTATTTCACTAATTTTTAAATTTATCATTTGTAAAGCAGCTGAGCTGGACAAACGCAAAAGAAAGGAATAAGGGGGAGGGGGGCAATGTAAGGCAAAACAACAGAAATTATTAAAAAGGACCTGATTCCGAAACTTGATAGTATGCACAACAAGGGCTGAATAAAAAGTAGTGAGAACTATTTATTTCTTTATCTACAGGGACTTTATTGACATGAGGTACTTATGGTTACATACTTTCTGTATAAACTCCCTCATTATTTATGATGTTTTGGCAAATGGTCAGAAGGCATTGTATACCATCTGTGCATATATTTCTGTTTATGTCTGTAATTTACTACCCTAATATCTGGATAATGTCATCTCTGGTATTGTAGTGGATCCTTAACACTCTTTAATTTACTTTGACAATGATATCATAATATCAGAGACTCATGTTGTGTGAATACAGTGGATATCCCAGAAACTTCCACTGCCAATTGCACAAGAGTCCTGGGCAACAACAGCAGTATGGCATCATGCATTGTCATGGAGAATGATGAGGCGCCAGTGATGATATTTCATGGAATAACACCCCATTTTCTGCAGGATGATGCATGATGCCACACAAATGCTGTCCAGGACCTGTACAACACCACAGATGACATTATCCATTCAATAGGGTGGACAGTATGGGACGTCAACAGAAACAGATGCTAGTTAGTATCAACACCTTCTGGGCATTTGGCAAAAGGTCATTAATAATGAGGGTGATTATATGAAAGGTGTGTAACTATAAGTAACTCTGTCAATGAAATCATTTCAAGGAAATAATTCTCATTACTTTTTATCCAGTCCCTGTATTTCACATTTTATCAGCCATGTTTATTTCACAATATTTACCTATTAGGTATAAGGTTATTTGAATTCACAAATTTAAATCAAGTCATTAATTAATTTATCTTAACCCTCTATTGCATGACTATTTTTCCTTAGAAGTCAATTTCGGTGTAAAAATACAGTTTTAATACTTTTTCTGACAATAAAATGGCACTAAATTCAGTCCAGCTCCATGTACCCAGACCGTGTGTACTGCAACGTGGTCACATTGTCATAAACAATTGCTTTTCTTATTATTTGTAAATTTATTGTTTGTTGCCTTATGGCAACACCATGCAATAGAGGGCTTACAACTATTATAGTTGGTCCTACATACAGATGATAGCATAGGCCTACTCTGAAATAAGTAGTTATCACTTAGTGGTTCATTTAATAAGAACAAGTCTTCTGGTCCGGACTGTATACCCGTTATATTTCTATCTGATTATGCTCCTTACTTAACAGCCATACACAACTGCTCCCTCAAAGAAGGATCTGTACCAAAAGAATGGAAAGTTGCAAGGGTTACACTTAAATTCAAGAAAGGCAGTAGGAGTAACCCACTAAACTACAGGCCTATTTCATTGACGTCAATTTGCAGCAGGGTTTTGGAACATATCCTGTATTCAAATATTATGAATTATCTCAAACAGAATGATCTATTGACCCAAAGTCAACAAGGATTTAGAAAATATCGTTCATGCGAAACACAAGTAGCTCTTTACTCAAACGAAGTGATGGGTGCTATAGACAAGCTTTTAATCAAATTGCGTGGTTATGGTATATTGCCCCAAATTTGCCACCTGTCAGAGAGGACACAGTTCGTAGTAATCGATGGTGAGGCAAAGACTAAAACAGAGGTGTTATCGGGCTTTCCACAGGGTAGTGTTATTGGTCCCCTGCTGTTTCCTATTTACATAAATGATTTAGGGGAAAATCTAAGTAGCTCTCTTGGGTTGTTTGCAGATGACGCCGTCATTTACCATCTAGTAACATCATCTGAAGATCAAAACCAACTACAGAATGATCTGAATGAGATATCACTACGGAAATGATACAGGATCTGGGATGGGAGTCATTACAACAACGGCACTTATCGCTGCGGCGTGGGCTACTTACAAAACTCCAATCGCCAACATTCTCTTCCAAATGTGAAAATATATTGTTGACTCCCACTTTCATAGACAGAAATGATCATCAGAATAAAATATGAGAAATCACAGCTCAAACAGAGAGATTCAGGTGTTCCTTTTTTCCCACGCATTATTTGAGAATGGAATGGGAGATCAATAGTATAAAAGTGGTTTGATGAACCCTCTGCCAGGCACTTAAATATGATTTGCAGAGTATCCGATGCAGAAATAGATGTAGATGGTTTGAAATATCTCGGAATGGAATAGAAAAAAAGTACTTACATCACTGAAACTTAATTTACTTTTCAATGCAGTCTCCTCATAGATTAATGCACTTCATCCAACAATGTTCCAGTGCCTTGATCACATCTCAAAAATGAGATTCCTTCAGACCTCAAAAATAGTTGTCAACTCCAGCTATCATTTCTTTGTTTAAAGCAGATCTTCATCTACCAAGAAACATTTTCAGTTTTGGGCAGAGATGGATGTCTGACGGGCCGTTATGAGTTGAATAAGTCAGGTGCAGCAATAATTCATACCTTAGTGTAATTTTGCCATGGCGATGGCACATGTGTGCGGACACGCATTTTCTTGATGGAAGGTGACTTTCTTCCGTGGTAAACCTGGTGTTTCTTTGCATATCTTTTGCTGAAATTTATCCAGGAGGTTAGCATAGTATTCAACAGTAATTGTTTGCCCAGTGAGGAGATAATCCACAAACAAAATACCCTTTTACATCCCAGAACACTGATGCCACAAACTTTCCAGCCAAAAGAAATGTCTTTGCTTTCTTTGATGGTGGAGAATTAGCATGCTTCCACAGCTTTGACTGTTGTTTTGTCTCTGGGTTATAGTAGTGCACCCAACTATCATCTGTAGTTACAAATGTATCAAAAAAATGTTGTTCATGTCTCCTAAAATGGGCCAAATATTGTTCTGATATGTCAGTCGTCATGCATTTTTGATCCAACGTCAAGAGTCGTGACACCGATCTTGCAGATAATTTTTTCATTTCTAATTCTTCAGTTGAAACGTGATACACCCTTTAAGATGATATCTGGCAAGCAAGAAAAATTTCACGCATTTTCAATCGGCGATCCTCCATGACCATTTTGTGGACTTTGGCAATGATTTCTGGAGTAGTGACACGTCTTGGCCAATCACTGCACAGATCGTCATCTAAGGTCTGCAGATCAAATTTTAATTCATTTTTCCACTTGGTAATAGTTTAATATGAAGGAGCAGAGTCCCCCAGCATGAATGCCCTTTGCTTTCATACCTTCCTTTAAGAAGTACTTAATCCCTTCTCGAATCTCTTATTTGTTTCTCTCTCTCTTTTTATCTACCCAAATATGTATGTTGGAACAACAACAGACCACATCCCCACCAAGCTCTCTTCCAAGAGCACTGACTTGGCATGTGTTTACTGAAAACAGTCCAATAGATATCATGTGAACAACTCGTGGTGCTAGTGCTGACCCTTCATGGTGGTTCCAAGAACTTTTCAAACCACCCTTGTATGACAATTAAGAACTGCAGCATCTCTTCTAAACCCTGTGTGACTGGATTGTGCAAGGATTTATACACCTGTCTAGTAAGCAGGGCACTTTGGATTAAGTCCCAGCCCCACCACAAATTTTCATATGTTCTTGTTGCTTGATTACAGCACCCCTACACTTACTATGAAGTAGAAAATAAAAGTAGTAACTGAGTATTAAAAGGGGAAGAGCACTTGCTTTTAATTAAGAAAAACAGATTTTCTACTAAAATCAAAAATAGAAAAGAGATGACTTACAAAAAGGACTGGCTCGTCGATAGATACGAATAAAATCACACACAAACACACATACAAGCTTTCAAACTGTTGGTCGCTTCTTCAGGATAAGAGGAAAAAAGGGAAGGAGAAAGGGAAGGATATGGGTCTTAAGGGAGTGGAAAAGGAGTCATTCCAATCCCAGGAGTAGAAGGACTTACCTTAGGGGAAAAAAAAGGAAGGTAAACAAATACACACACACTCACACATAACCGAACGCAAACACACCTAGACGCCGATCCTTTACATATTAATCAAATGTGGGTTTATTAGCATTAGTAATAGCTGGTTGTTAGTATACTTTATGTTTCTGATACAGAAGTTTGACATTTGGGTCGAAAGATGCCTACACCTTTACTCTGCAATGGTTTGATGTGTCTGTGATGCAGGTCTGAACCACGATGCCCAGCGTTGAAATCAAGCTGTTTTCTTATTTGTGTTCAAGGAAAACAATTCAGACATAGTGCCACCGATAATTAACATGAAAACGGGAAAGAGGCTGAAATAAAGGGTGTCAATAAAACCACCCTTTCCCTCATGCAATTGATTCCCACGCATTTTACAATCAAAAGTGACAGTACACAGTGCAGTGAGCTGAAGGATGATATTCTTATTAACCTTTCACCCTGATTATACCCACCGAATGCATCACTTCTTATCGAACGAGATCTTGAGGCTCCACCCAATTGAACTCTTAGCAATCGATCCCATTCCTCAGAAAAGGCAGTGCATGGCTCTTGGCGAATTCCTGGTGGAGGCTGCCTTGATGCAGTTCACCTCCCTAATGTATCCCAGACATGTTCTATAGCATTCATATTCACAGATCTCGCTGGCCACTCCATGCAATAAATATCTTCCTCTTCAATAAATTGATTCACCAGAGCAGTGCAATGTGGACAGGTGTTATCCTCCACAAAGAGGAAATCTGCACCAACCAGACCTATGAGTAGTTGAATATGTAGTTGCAGTACATCAAACTGTATCCCTGAGAAATAACACTATTTCTCAGACCACCAAGGAAGATAGGCAAGCCTGTACAATCATAGGCGGATCCAGGGGGGGAGGGGTGAAGGGTTGTTCAACCCCCCCCCCCTCCCAGCAGCTCCTTTTTCTTTTTTAGCATGCAAAGCCAGCCTGCTATCACTGCACTGAGTCTTCAAAACTGTAGGACTTTTTTGTTTGATTGGGCATGCGGTAAAAAGGGGTGGCCTGTACTAGAGTCTTTCTACTCCACCAGAGTTTAGCTGACTAAAACTTCTTTCGACGCCCCCCCCCCCCTCCCCTCCAGTCGGCCATCTTCGATCCACCCCTGATCACGATGTCACCACCATACTGGTCCCTATCCATGATGTTACTGAAGTTGTAACACCTACCAGGTTCTCTCTACATTAATGTATGACTTGAATCACTGTAAATTGAAGTGGAATTCATCTGTGAAGAGTACATTCCTGCATTCATTCATTCATGGTCCAGTTTCAATGTTGCCGATTTCACAGTAAATGGGTCCGCTCTGTGTTTAAGTGAGCGGGACACACACTACTAGATATCTGGCAAACAGGCCTGCCATTCTGAGCCTCTGGTACACAGTTTAGTGGGAAACTGCAACCCCTGAGTGAGCTGCAAGATCTGCAGACAATTGTCATGCAGATTTATTTCAGTTTTATTGGACATTAAAGGCCAGATATTGGTCCTGCTGTGGGGTAATTACTCTTGATCAATCTCGTATTGGCTTACGATGAACATTCCTATGGCTCAGAATTGAATCCAAAGCCTGGAAATGACGCTTTGTGGCATATTCAAGGCTACTGAGACTTTGGCATATGTCTGGCCTGCTGAGTATTCTACCCTACGGAACAGGGTCCAAAAAGCCTTGTAGTGTTTTATGTTGTCCCTTTCACCAGGAGGCTACACTCCGCTCACTGTAACAGGACAAACATTAGTGAGAAATTAGTGGCCTGGGGCACTGGCCTTGTTCACCTAGCAGTTATGCTGCTAGTCAAAACATGGAATAGTCCTTTATATACAGAGAGATCACATATGGTTTGTAGGTAAGTAATGACTACGATTATTGGCAATCTTTCACATTCCCTCCTTTAAATTTCCAATTTTCCTGATTATGCTTAACTTTTGGACACTACTCTATAAATACTGTTAAATAAAATCTTTACTTCATTACTTTAGTGTTGAGATACATGAGTTTAGTGTGAAGAAACACAATTAAAAGCAACAAAAATTAAATAACACTTTAATTTGTTTATAATGTACATTCTTAAGATTTCACTTATCTCATCAATTGTTAAAAATACCTTTCATAGATGAAAACACAT
The DNA here is from genome assembly GCA_026315105.1 of Locusta migratoria. Lineage (NCBI taxonomy): Eukaryota > Metazoa > Arthropoda > Insecta > Orthoptera > Acrididae > Locusta > Locusta migratoria. The sequence continues at coordinate 218,545,805 of CM048744.1, read as the reverse complement.
TTGCAGTTGCTTATAGACAGACTGAAGCCATTTCTTTGATATCACTGTACATTCTGCAATAATGTGATGTTTTAGAGCATCTTGGGTCATTATAACTTGTAAATAAACTTCATCTTTGTGTTTACTAAAGCAAAAAAAAAAAAAACCCACGCAGGCAAGTATCAGGCCAAACAATAATACTTTTGTATCCCATCTAGGAGCCAGGAAATAGCTGTGTGGGCACTCTCCTAGCCGGGCAAGTACCCATTATGCTGGTACCGCATTAATCTATGCATTTCAAGGTACTTTCTCTAGGCATCATTCCTGATCTAAGAATGGTTAAGATATTAAAGGTGTAATACAAAATAGCCCAAACAGTAATGAAAACATTTTAAGAGAAAAATTATTAAATACAAATCTTTTACTTTCAGTAAGTACACAAATAAAATTTACATTGTAAAGAAAAGAAAGCAATGTAGTCTCATAGTTTCTCTATATATGGACTCACACAAGAAGTATAGAAAAGAAATCTGTTCTTCAGTGATAAAAGAAGAATCCTGTATTTACTTTTTAATGCAACAGCAGATAAAAATTCCTTTTTGCGGAGATAAAACTTGATAAAAGGGATTAATATTTTGAATAAGACGTGATAAAAAGGATTAATATTTTGAATTCTCATTTTCATTTTGACGAGCAAGCCATGACATATTTACATCTTCAGATGAAAACTGCAGTTGTAGTATTTTTTCATGGACAGCTTGATGTTCTGAACATGAATCTCAATTGCTAACTAAGCAGAGGCAACAATGGATTCAGTACTCATCTATTTCAGAAATCATTTTTATCTGCAGGATCATCCTCATGCAATCCATATTGTGATGAATAAGATACTGACTTTCTTTTGTGTTCAACATGGGCAGCCAATGCAGGTACTTGGTGCTCGAATAATGCATATTTATTGCATTGTTCTTTCCATGATTAGTAATGGTAGCTTCATCGTTGAAGAGAATTCCTTGAAGAAAGAACCTATAGTCTTGTTGTTGAATCAGAAACAAGTGACAGAATTTAAAAAAAATTATAAATCTATGGGATTTAACTTCTTTGGTTATTAGTCCCTAGGCTTACAAACTACTTAAACTAAGTTGTTGTTGGTTGGATGTTTGAGGTGGACAAAACTGCAATGGTCATCAGTGCCCCATTCCATCACTAAGCGTCACAAGTAAATCCCTGGACGTCAATGAAAAGCACCCAGAGTTTAAAATTGCAAAGTGGGAGGATAATCCCATGGGGTGCACAAAACATCAACAAAGTCAACTAGAAACAAAACGAAAAGGGACGATCACACAAAGACACCTGACAACAAAAGAAAATAAAACAAACAAGCTGATGTCGGTGGTTGGGCAACCATAATGGTAAAAAAGGAAAAGTCAACAACTCGGCAGCACAAGGGACCTACAATTAGAGAGAATGATACAATCCACCTGCTCGAATAAAACCTAAAACTGAATCTGCCATTGTAGCATTGCGACCCTAAAACATCTGATAAAACGCCAGGGAGAGTAAAACTCTGCCGCAAGGCAGCTAAAACAGGGCAGTCCAACAAGATGTGGGCTATTTTCAAACGGGAACCACACTGACAATGGAATGGGTCCTCACCATGAAGGAGATGTCCCTGAGTGAGCCACTTATGGCCAATGCGGAGTCGACTCAGTACCACAGAGTCACGGCGAGAGGCCCGCATGGAGGAATGCCACACTGCTGTGGTCTCCTTGACTACCTGGAGTTTGTTGGGCGTGGTCAGGCTACGCCACTCAACATTCCAAAGCCGAAGTACCCAAAGGCACAACAATGAATGGAGATCAGAAGCGACGAGGCTGATCTCCAAAATGGACACACCGACAGCCTGCTTGGCAAGCGTGTCAACATGTTCATTGCCTGGGATACCCACATGACCCGGAGATCAGATGAACACCACTGATCGCCCAAACAGTTCAAGGGCACAAAGTGTCTCCTGTATGGCCAACACCAGTGGAGACCGTGGATAACACTGGTCCAGAGCTCTAAGGCTGTTCAGGGAGTTGCTGCAAATAAGAAAAGACTCACATGAGTAGCACCGGATGTGCTCGAGAGCTCCGTGAATGGCCACCAGCTCCACAGTGTAAACACTGCAGCCATCCGGTAGAGAGTGTTATTCCACATGGTCACCATGAACATAAGCATATCCCACATGGCCATCGACCATAGAACCACCTGTGTAGATCAGGTCATAACTAGGTAACATCATAATGACAGCTGAGAACTGACGGCGGAGACCCTCCAGGGGAATTGAATCTTTGGGCCCGTGGTCCAAGTCCAGCCGAATAGATGGCCTTGGAAAACACCATGGAGGCATACATGCACAGTCCAAATATGGAGATGGAAGGAGAAAAGACTCAAGCTCCAATAGGAGGGCCCAAACGCGAAAGACAATCGTATGACCTGATCGGGGGTGTCGTTGGTGGGGGTGGACGACCACATCAGAAAACAGGAGACAATGGTTTGGGTGGCCTGGGGAGCAATGTACATTGGCTGCATAAGCCACGAGCAGGTGTTGGTGGCGGACCCCCAAAGGTGGGACCCCGGCCTTAAACTAAGTTAAACTGACCTATAGACAATACAAAAGCCCGTGCCCCAGGGAGGATTTGAACCGTCAACTGCGAGCAACCGTGCACTTCGCAGCAAGGTGCCTTAGACCATTTTGCCACTCCACCCTGGCTGACAGGTTTCCATGCATATTCTGCATGGATACTTAGCTTTTATGGGCTTTTTCAAGTAAAAGGGAAATAAAGATATACTGACTTATTCCAAAAAACACTTGCAATTTCTCTAGAGCTGCAATAGAGGATATGAGCCAAACCTACCAGAACATGCAGTTCAGTTCATTGCTAACTTGCACTCAGAATACATATACAACATAGACAAAATGAAAGCACATTTCTTATGTGCCCCTTTATGCAAGTATCGCAGCAGTGCATCACTCATTTCTTTTTTGCCCATGTATCATATTTCCTTCTTTTGGTATGAAATCGGGCACTTTTGCAAAAGATACAAATCAATTTCAAGAAAAATCTTAAGTTCTAAATACTGTAATTAGTTCAAAATTAGTATTTGTTTTTTAAAGAATAAAGTACTCTTGAATCCCCGTCATTTAAAACTACAATAATAGCAGAAGGAACTGCTAGTGTTATATTTAAAAAATGCAATGGTGATACTATATCTCTGCAATTAATGTACTGTAGCTATTGCACTGTGACATACTTCTCGTGTTGTGACAAAATACTTTCATGAGTGGAGTACGAAGCATTTATAAATAGTCGATATAAAATCTATCGATAGCCGACCTGGCTCTTACTCCTCTATTTGTCACTCAAAATACCACTCGCAGAGTCTTCCATATGACACAGTCGCCTTCGGATAACTGAGTGGTTGGTTTGAGGAACCCGCTAGTCGGTTTCCTCTATCCACTCAGATGCACAGGACTTCATTTCTTCTTGCAGGGACGAAATAAAATTGGGAAAAACACTTTGAACTGAGACTACAATTAATTCAAGACTTTTTTTCATCTTAAGATGTGCATTATAACATTAATTCTTTCTTACAATGTTGAATGCGTAAATACATAATGAGTAATTAAAGTTCGGAACTGGTTTCCATCCAACTTTCACGGTATGTCCCTTAATAATGATAAAACAAAAAATGTAAAAGAGATTACATCATTTCTCTTGCAATGTCTGTGCAGCATCTTAATTATTCTTAGGCGGCGCACAGTTATTCAGTGTGCGTCGCTTCCGTTTCCAAACACATCACTTGGATTCTTCTTTTACCATTTTCTTGCATACTGCAAACAATATTACGGGCGCACAGTTTTCTGTTTTGTTAATAAATGGTTGATAGCAACTATCTTCTGTCTGGAACCTATAACTTATGTGACGACCATTTCATCATTACATTACACTATATGAGAACTTCTCACAAGTCATGCAAGTGACAAAAGAATTACGATATCTGAAATAGCTCTGGCAGTATTTTAAGTAAACAGTTTCGCTGGTTCACTATATACATTCTGACACATTGGGCAGTGTGATAATAAAAACTAAAGACAATATAACTACTTATTAATAGATGATTAACAAAGAGTGGAAATATAGTACAATATACACATTATCATCTCTTACATTGAATACAGGAATTAAGTTTTACCACTTTATGTCAGAGACATTATATTATTTTTTTACTTCCCATGAAATGAATTTTACAGTAAGGAAGATAGACCCAGAGTGTCTTTGTATTATGTATGTACAACATTTAACTTTTACAGATGTATTACACATCACTGCAATCCTTCACAAACTGTGTGCACAACACACTCAAATTGGTCATAATTCTCATTTACAGGCAGCTCCAATAAACTGACACTGCTTGGGAAGATGCAGCAAAAATAAAGAAAATTCATACTGAGATAAAAGGAAAGCCACCATAAATAATAACTTTGGCACTGAAAATGTACAGAAGTTTTAAATTTGTGGGTGCTGGTGACACGATGAAGAAATACCATACCATCAAGACTGATAATTATTTAGTGTGACTGAAAAACCTTATAACTACTTCAAATTTAATGCTGTGTTATTTAATTTTTGTCTCCATCTCATAATTTTATCTTGTTTTACATAAGTTTGTTTGTGTAATTTAATCCTGCAGTGGTGGTATCAAATGTTATTTCACTGTTGTTCAAGTAGCATTCTTGCATTAACAATTTATATTTTCTGCAATCTATACAAATTTATAGTTGTAAAAGCATTAATTATCATGAAAGGAAATGTATATATTATGACCAAATGAAAATATTTTATTTTTCTTATGGTGTGGTATAAAAGTGCCCAAAGAAACTGTTGACTGTCACATTACACATTTTCTAATGTCATTCATACACCTGCAAGTAATGGCATAGGTCGTATAACTTCTTGCAGATACAGCAATGTATCTCTGGAAAAAAAAAGCTCTTTCTTACAAAACCAAATGGTGAATAATAGAATGTTGATGAGCTAAATACATTTTTATTTAGTCCATTATGTATCTGTTTTTAAGAAAAATAAGTAATTTAAGTGCACCTATGTTTGTTAGACACAGCATGACCATTCCAGGATTACCTTTCTTGATTCTTAACAATGTAAAGTGCACCTCAGTTGCACAGTGGTAGGGTGCCGAACTACAAATCCAAAGGTCGCGGGTTCGATCCCCACCAGGCCCTAGGATTTTTATCTCTGTCACTTTCCACTTCTTTCACCTCTGGCAGTATTGCTCATGTGAAAAATACCGAGTAGCACTGTGGTTCGGAACCCACGTTAAACTGTAGGTCCCCCTATAACTGGCTGGTTAAGTCAGTTTGAAGGTTGGAGGAAGGCAACGGCATACCACCTCCAGACAGGACCATGCCTAGTAAAGCACTGTTGTGTTCAAACCAATCTTCAGATTGTTGAATGCTTTACCTTTTTACCAATGTAAAATCACTTAACACCCCCTCCCGGCCCCATTAATTCAGTCACAGCATTGCATAATTGTTCTAAATCACTTGAATCACTTACAGCATCTTTTATTTCATCACTCTCAAAGAAAAATCTCTATCAGATAATTCCTAAAGAAGGAGCTTAATATCTTCTGTCAGCACTATCTCTCTGTGTGTGAACCTGGAAGAGGTTAACAATATTGAAAATTAAAATAATCTTCATTATTAAATATCAGCTCAATCCTTTTGTAAAATATAGCATCTAATCTATAAAACATAAAACAGTGACTGCACTACATTCTAATGTGCAGTGCTGTGAGCCGTCTTAGTATAGTTGTCTAATTCACTGATCAATCACAGCTGTTATGATGGGAAAAATAATGACAACTGAGAAACTGACACATGATTAAATCCTCAATGCATACGTAACACAACTGTTGTGTGGTTGGTGCAGTACCTTAATTACTGAAAGAAAACTGAGAGGTATTGTACATCACCATGAGCCCACTGCAGGGTTACAACTACAATTTTAAATGAGACATTGTGACAGCCATGAGATAAATTTTTTATATGTTATATAGAATATGATGATAATATTACTGCTGTACTACTATGTAAATTATATATTACATTTTTATGGAATTAGAAAATAAGAAATGTTTATTATTTCCAATTACATTAAAGAAAGAGAGAGAATGTTGATAGTTGTGTGAATACTTTAATGTATTATATTGTGTGCATGACTTTTTAATGACTCAATACTTCTTGTGTGCGTGAAAAATTTTCCTAGTTCTAAGATGAAACATTTTTATAAAAATGATATTAGTACTTGATTGTTACAATATTTTTAATAAAACATGGAAAATTTTGTTCTTTACATACATGTCATTGTTTCCTAAATCCATTTCTTCCATCGCCAAAAAAGCACTATTTACGCTTGTCAGCTAATACGGCAAAACAATATTTTAAATCTGCCACACCAAAGAACCTGACATTTTGTGTAACAACAGATGACAAATATAATTTTTGTATCAACTGTTCAAACATATTATAACCAATATCCACGGAATGTATATAAAAATGACGTACTTTGTGATTTTGACTATGCTATCTTTTATTTGCATTAAATGAAGAAATTCTTTGAAACAGATGTATTTCACATTTTGTAGACGGCATGGTCCAAATCAACTTCTAAGAACTCTTTGATTGCACAAGAAAATCTGCAAGCTGTACTCAAAATGTGGGCCATAGTTGGATTTTTCATTAAAAGGATGTGGGGATGAGTTTCAGCAAGTGAAAAGACATTGTCTTGAAATGAGGTTCATATCTACAGAGTGAACTGAGATATACAAAGAACATGAAAACAGAACAAAAACATTGGAAAAATACCCCTGAAGAAAATAGCAGAATTAAATATAGATAAAAGTCAATAATATAATAGGATTTAGCAATTCACCATGAAGACAATTGCTGAGCTGCAGACATGCTCATAGAAAACACAATAAATTTTGGCCACAGCCTTCAACAGAAAAGGAGCACACACAATCACTCAGCCAAACCTGGGGGTAGAACATCCTGTGAGGCCAGGAGGGGCATAAAGGTAATAATAGGTTAGAATGTGAGATGCAGTTTGAAATACAGCAAGTGAAGGTATGAAATTGGGGGAGGGGGGGGGGCGGTCGAGAAAACAGAGGTGTAGAAAAGAGAAACAGCACACAGTTGGGAGAGGGGCTTGAATTGGGAGGAGGTGTTGGATTGGGGGAGGTGGAGAGGAGAAAGAGTTAATAGTTGTGATGTGTAGAGATAATAGGATACCTTAGGTTGAGGCCAGGATGATTGTGGGACCACAGACTGAGTTTAGAAGAGCTGCTGGTGGAGAGAAGGATCCTGACAGAACACATTATTAAGCAGCCACTGAAGCTGAACATATTGTCACCTACATGCTGCATTACAAGGTTGGACACAGTTTGACAGTGACCATTTATTCTGATCGACCGCTGGTTGGTAGGCAAACCAATATAAAAAGCAGAGCAGTGACTGAAGCAGAGTTGGTAAACCATAATCGTTTTGTTATAATTGTTTTAATATTTACTTTTTCAATAGGCCTTTTAATTATTAGTCCAAATTTACCACATGGTGGCCTGGTCTCTGATGGGGTAGGATAATCCTATGATACGGCTCCTTTCCAGCCCTGCACCCCCTATTGTCACTCCTTCCCCCATATTGCATTCCAAGCTGCATCTCACATTTCCACACATCAGTGCTGTTATATTCTGTCTGGCAGTAAACAATGTTCTATCCCCACATTTATTCTGCATCCTTCCTCCTAACATCCTCATTTACTGCTAAAGACAATCAGGGTTCAAGTTTGTACAAGTTGTGCTGGAGTGATTGTGCATGTGTCGGTCTGCTCCTTTCCTGATGATGTTCTGTGACTGAAAATATTAAGCTGTGTGAATGTGATTGTCTTTTCTATGTGCCTGTCCACAGTGCAGATCATCTTTATGGTGAGCTATTACCTATCCTCATGTTATTGACATTCCAATGTGAACTTTCCATTGCTAGATGATAAACATGAGACAGACAAAATGTAAATGAAGAGAGCCTATTTGGGAGATGGGAGGAGGACAAGGAAGATGACAGAAACAGTCAGAAGTTTAACTTTGTTATTGTATCTGATGGTTTTTGGGGTGTAAATGAAATAAAACTCTAACTGAAGTATTATGACATCTGACATGTCGGTGATGAGCAATGACCTATTCTTCACAAAAATATTTTATATTATAAATTATTTTTCAAAAGAGATAGATTGTCTGCCTAGTACTTACCTTGGTGTTGTACTGCTTATAGTCACACAAAGAAGAAAAAGGATGAAAAAATAGCACTAGCTTTTGGAACTGGGTTCCTTCATCAGGTAGGTTAATTAATCCAATTACACACTATTTCAAGATTTACTAATGTATAAGTAATGTCCAGTGGCAGATCCAATGGTCTGGGGCTTAACCCAGTTGAGGAAGTTTATCACAGTAAACAATAGAAACAAGGTATTTTTATGAATGAGGAGAGGAATGATCTTGAGCTCGTTAGCTACCTCCACTGGATTAGCTGCTGGTAACATCTAGAACGTGAAAACATCTTTTAGCACAATAATTTAAATGCCTAAATCATTCAATACTATGTATTACCAAGAGGCCAATTGTTGATTGTTGTAGACTTCTACTCAAGACATATTTTTTAAAGAAATATTTATGTGTTAATACAGTTATGAATCTAAAAATATTAAATACAACACCCACTTCAAAAGTCGCATTTACGAATAAAACTTAATTTTTTTAGTTCAGTTTATTGGAATAATTTAAAACAATAATGGAATCTCATAGAGACTTCAAAGACATTACATTTTCAGAATTTTAAAATGTAGGGTAGTATTTTCAAAAGATTGTCATAAAGTACCATCCCCCACCCCCAACCTCCCAGGCATTGCAAGAGTTAAGGTTCATATTAAAGGAAAGTAGTATTAAACGAATTTAAACAAATGCACCAACTTCTAATAAAAATTTAACTGCAAAATTAAATGAGGTTTCAGATGGAAATGTCAAAATAGAAATTGTTTTTACTCACAAATAACATTTAATAAGATAATGATTTCCCATCTTGTTTATTTCCACATTTCCTTTGACATCACAACCAATTACATATAAATGTTCATATAGCATAAAATATTCTAAAACAAAATGTCACACTACATGGAAATATGTGAAATTTGAACTCACCCAAAAATACACATAGTTGAACAGAAGAAGAAAACAGAACATTTTAACCATTATTTGTGACCTTCATGAACACACTATGTGCAGTGGAATTATTATACAACTGATGAAAAGCAGACTTGTTACAAAATAGTCTATAAAACCTTATTCATGAATGTGTGAAAATCTACGAAAGTGAAATGAAATGGTCCCTCTTGGTGAAATACGCATCACAGTTTTCAGCACTAAATACAATATCATATATACAGACATTTGGACAATGGAATAATGAGACTAGAGTCATTTAAATGCAGGTACTACTGTAATAAATTACCTTACACTCTTAAATACAATTCATTTTCTTGACAAACCAAATTAAGCGCAACAGTTCTCTTTGGAAGTACAACAAAATAGTAAATATAATACACCATTTCCATTAATATAGACACACCTCTGATCTCACACAAAAAACTTAAAATGTAGCAAAAATGTCCATTAAATATAAAATGTGTTTTTCTTTAGGAAAATGAAAACCACACAATAAGTCTTCTGATTGCTGATATAGGCTTAACCCCAAAGTCATTACATATTAGAAAAAGTTCACTGCCTGACAAAAGACATACACTTTGCAGTAAATGTTTATTGAGCATTTCTTTCACACCACTTTGCTTCACTAACATAGAATATGGCTACCGTGGCATTACAGGCATTACATATGCAGTTAATTCCATTGGACAAAGTGGACGAGGTGTCTCCTTTGGCATAGTCTTTCGTAAATGAAGGAATGATAATGACGACTCTGTTATCGTATCTCCAAATTGAGACGGAAAAATGCTGCTGAGTTTCATCTGGAAAAAGTAAGGTATAAAATGTAAATAAATAAAATGACTACATTTACAGAATTTGCTTGAATAATCTGTTGAGATATACAGTTTACTTGATAATGAAATCCATGTTAGAAGCAAAATTGAAGAGAAATGAACAGAATACCTAAACACTATTAATGAAAGAAACTGGTTAATGCAAGTATGTGAGAGTGAAAAAGTGACACAAAATGAGAAAAGGAGTTATAGAGACATTAAGAGATAAAAGGAAGGAGGGGGTGGAGATTCATTATTGTTCAACACCACAGCCACTAATACTTTATTTTGTCTTCATAATATGCTTATGACACTGTTGAAAATTTAGAAGTATATAGTACTTACATTTTCCATAACAATTAATATTAAAAATAAATAATCTGCAGGAAAGTAATAGCTTTATCAGAGACAGTGGAAATGATTTATGTATTGCTCAATGACTGACAATTATTATCAATCTAAACTGATTGGTGAGCAAGGACTGTTGTAGGGAGCTCAATGGCTGTCTGCACATAGTTAGTCATCTTGACATTATGTTTAATCTACACATTCTTAATTAAGCATATATAATCATTTGAATGCACCAAAAATGATTCTACTATCCACTATTTCTCCAAGTTACATGGCGTAAATGAAAATTCATTAAGAAATTTATGTTGTTCAATAAAATTTGTATTCTTTCGTGCATACTACCATTTGCTGTGTGTGATTAAGAAAAGCGACAGAGAAACCTGAATTTGAAAGGCACGACAACAAACTCAACCTCTTGATCATGTCCTCTATAATTCATCCATAAAGACACATATTATACATATTATAAATGTAAATTATTACATATCTTTATTAGTGCATACATGCCACTGAATGACTAATATCAATTCAGAAAAGTATTGTAAATTTGACAAAGTTGTGTAGGAGGCAAGTGACCATTATTACAGCAATCAGTAATACTGTATAATAGTGAAGAGGCTGCTTTGGTGAAAGTCACAGAATGACTTTATTATGATGTGTTTCGGTTTTCATCCATCCTCAGGTAAGTATATGTCTGTGAGCAATAACTGTACATAGATAGATGTTCGGTATACAGACATTTGCAGTCTACCATGAATTTCTGCACACCAAACATCTGTAATGGCTATCTACAGGAAGGTGTCACTCATCACACGATGGATAAAATCTGAACTGTGTCATAATAAAGTCATTCTGTGCCTGACGTTTGACTTTCACCATTGTGACCCATACAGCCTAAATGCAGACACTGATTATAATAATTAATAAAACAGTTCAAAACACACACACACACACACACACACACACACACACACACACACATATACAATATGAAATAAACAAATTTTCGAAGAACACCTGCTGAAAGACAAAAAGGAAGAGTAATTAACTATGTTGTTGTTATGGTCTTCAGTCCGGAGACTGGTTTGATGCAGCTCTCCACCCTACTCTATCCTGAGCAAGCCTTGTCATCTCCTCATAAGAACGGCAACCCACATCCATTTGAATCTGCTTACTATATGCGTCTCTTGGTCTCTCTCTGCGATTTTTACCCCACACACTTCTCTCAAATGCTAAATTTACGATTCCTCGATGTCTAAGAATGTGTCCTACCAAGCGATCCCATCTTTTAGTCAATGTATGCCAAAAATTCCTTTTCTCACCAAATCTGTTCAGTACCTCTTCATTAGTTATGCGATCCACCCATCTACTCTTCAGCATTCTTCTGTAGCACCACATTTCAAAAGCCTCTATTCTCTTCCTGTCCGCACTGTTTATCATCCATGTTTCACTCTCATATAAGGCAACACCCCATACAAATGCCTTCAGAAAATACTTCATTATGCTTAAATTAATATTCAATCTTAGAAAATTTCTCTTTTTCAAAAATGCTTTCCTTCCCATTGCCATTCTGCATTTTATATCCTCTGTACTGTGACCATCATATGTTATTTTACTATCCAAGTAACAAAACTCATCTACCACTTTCATTGTTTCGTTACCTAATCTAATTCCTTCAGCGTCGCCTGATTTTCTAAGACTGCACTCCATTATCTTTGTTTTGCTCTTGTTAATGTTCATATTATATGCTCTCTTCAACACAATGTCCATTCCATTCAACTGCTCTTCCAGGTCCTTAGCTATATAAATACATTATTGTGGGTCTCATGTTGTGAGGTACCCATGTGATAAATATCTCTCACAATTTTAGTGGTTAAGAGGACTGTTTTGATAACTAAGAGAGACAGAAAGATCTTGCTTTACTGTGAAATTCCATTCATATCCCATTTTAATATGATCATAGATTCTTGGTACATGTACACAATATAATGACAGTTTACAACTCACTGCAAAGATGAAACTACAAGCTGCAAAAATGACACAAACATACAACACTTAAGCCATCAGCTTCAGAATAAAGAAGATAGACGGAATCACACAGGCACACTTCAAAGTCACACAACTGTCATCTCCAGCTGCCGCACTTAGAATCATGCTCTGCGGTTAGGAAACGGGAGGGGAGGGGAGTGGAGGGGAGTAGTGGGAAGGTTACTTCACACACACACACACACACACACACACACACACACACACACACACATACATACACACACACACAGCACACGAATAGCAAAGGAGTAGGATAGAGGGGATAGGAACTTCCTGGCAGATTAAAATTGTGTGCCAGAATCGGGGCTTGAACCTGAGAACTTTGCCTTTCGCAGACAAGTGCTTGCCCGCGAAAGGCAAAGGTCCCAGATTTGTGTCCCGGTTCTGGCACATAATTTTAATCTGCCAGGATGTTTCATATCAGCACTCACTCCGCTGCAGAGTGAAAGTTTCATTCTGGGGATAGGAACTGTTAGGTGTGGAAAAAATGGAAGTTATCATAGGTCAAGGCCTGGATAATTTTGGGATCGGAAATGTACTGTAGTGATAACTCCCATCTGTGTAGTTCAGAAAAGCTAGTAGTGGGTGGGAGGATCTAGATGGCCTAAGTTGTGAAGCAGTCGTTGAAATTAAGCACATGCTCCACTGTATGTTGTTCCACAGGGATCTACCTTGTTTTTTACCACAATTTGGTGGTGGCCATTCATCCTCATGGACAGCTGGTGGTCATGCCAATAAAGAAAAGTGTGCAGTGATTGCAGCATTGTTGGGAAATTACAGGGCTGCTTTCACAAGTGACCTGGCCTCTGATTGGGTAGGATAAGTCCGTGATGGAACTGGAATAGGAAGTGCTGGGTGGGTGGATTGGACAGGTCTTGCAGAAGGTTCCCCCACAGGGATTTGAAACCTGTGGCAGTTGACTGGGTTTCGGGGTGACATAAGGATGGACTAGGATGTTGGGCGAGGAATGGAACACCACTATACAAGGCGTAGGAAGGATCTAGGGCAGGATGTCTGTTATTTTGGGCACAAGGTAATGGATGCAGTTTAGTTCTTTGAATCTAGGGTACTGGGTGACAAAGGGAGCACACTTTTGTGGACAGTTGCTGGTGTTAGAGAAAGAATTCGGGGTGTGTGGTTTGGAATGGGAGATCTGTTTGCAGTCTAGGACTGTGGGGAAGTTTCTGTCTGTGAAGGCCTTAGTGAGACCTTCAGTATATTGAGACAGGGAGTTCTTGTCACTACAGATATGCTGCCCACAGGTGGTCAGGCTGTAAAGGAGGGATTTTTTTTTTTTTTTTTTTTTATGTGGAAGGGATGGCAACTGTCAAAGTGTAGTTACTGCTGGTGGTTGGTAGGTTTAATATGGACGGAAGTGCGGATGGAGCCATCAGTGAGGTGGAGTTTGACATCCAGGAATGTGGCACTGTGGGTTGAGCAAGATCAGGTGAAGTGAATGGGGGAGAAGGAGTTATGGTTATGAAGGGAGGAGGATAAGGTGTCCTAGCCCTGATTCCAGATAATAAAAATATCACCAATAAACATGAATCAGGCCAGAGGTTTGTGGTTTTTGAATTCTAAGAGAAGGGATAGGTTGGTGGGACACATTATAAGACATCAAGGTTGTAAGTTCCCATTCTTTTTCACAAATGAAGAGGCTTGCATAGTTCAGGGTAGCATGGAGAGCTGCATCAAACCAGTCTACAGACTGAAGATCACAGGGAGGATTCCTCCAGATGGCCCATATACAGGTTGCCAGAAGAGGGTGCCATGCGAGTGCTCATGGATGTGCCAAAGATTTGGTGGTAAACTGTCCCCAAAAAGGAAAAGTAGTTGTATGTTATGATAAAGTTGATGAGGGTTATTTTTTGAGAGCGGCATGGCCATGGACATGTGGGATTTTGGTGTATATGGAGGTGGCATCCACTGTCACAAGTAAGGATCCAGAAGGTAAAGGGGTGGGTATGATGATGAGTTGGTAAAGGAAGTAGTTGGTATCCTTGATATGGGAGACTAGGTTTTGGAAAATTGGTTGTAGGTGTCGGTCATCGAGGGCTGAAATTCTGTCAGTAGCACACAGTAACCAACCACAACTGTGTATCCAGGATTATTTGGTTTGTGGATTTATGGAGAAGGTGGGAGTGTGGGGTTCTGTTGAGTTAAGGAGTGAGATAGAAGAGAGCTTCTGGGAGGGACCGTATGATTTTAACAGGGATTGGAGATCTTGGTGGACTTTTGGGATGGGGTCATTCTGGCACAACTTGTAGGTGGATGAGTCAAGAGAACACTTCTGCCAGGTAGTCAATGTGATTCATAGCTACAGTGGTGGGACCTAACTGCTGGGATGGTAGATGTCTTACTGACTAGATAAAACAAATCAGCTTCTCAGTTTAATACAACTATAACATTATTTTGGAGGAACACAAACATTAAAAAGAATAATATGCAGTTTTTATGTCAATAATGATATTTATTTTATTGTTCATTATGAACTGGCCTTCAGTATTGTATCATGTAAAAGATGTGCAGAAAAGGTGGATCTATTTCCTATGTTTGTTTTATTTCTGTATGTTCCTTATTTTTTGTTTTGTAATTCCATCATATTTGCCTGATACATCAGAATGTAGCCTGTAAACAGGCTTATTGCAGAGGATATTTTAAGTGTGAAATGCCCATTTTCATTCATGTCGTCATTGGGCACCAATTTTTTAAATCCACTTGGTAGTTTATACCACTTGATGTTGCTCCCTATACTTTTTCTTTTTGTTTTGAAAAAATTTTGTATACCAGTCATGTTATGTATTAATATGCAGTGTCTGCACCCCTTGGGAATGACGGAATATAAAGGCAAAAACTAGTCATGTGAACACAGTTAAGTTCAAATAAAGCAACTGGAGTGGTGTCATTAATCACAAAAAATACATGCAGTAAACAGTTCTAAAAGCTGCATGAGACAAAGCTAGAACCATTAACACTAAATCTTGATGCAGAATGAGGAGGAGGGCTATGGCTTACTTTATGAGAAGTCTAATAAATGCCAAATGCTTTCTACAAATCAAACTTATACAGAATTTTAAACAGTTTTTAATACCTTTTATAAATGTGAATAAAAACAAAAAGGACAAAAGAACAGGTTTTAATGTCCCATCAACACAAAGGTCATTAAAGATAGAGCAGATACTTGGTCTATTCCAAGGATGAGGAACTAAATCTGCCATGGCCTTTCAAAGGAATCATCTAAGCACTTTCCTGCTAAAGTTTAGGAGATTCATGGAAAGGTTATAACCAGATGGGCTTGAACAATCATCCTCCTGAATGAGAGTCCAGTTTGCAAACCACTGTGCCACCTCCTCAGTGCAAATAAATTATGGGAAAATTTTAAAAAATAATTGTTACTTGATACTTACTATCCCTTTACTTAACTGCATGCCTTGCAGCTGTGGACTATTAAAGCAAGTATCGATATGCTGTCTGGAAAGTATAACACCAACTTTGGCTGCTGATGGTGGTAAAAAAGGATGAAGCTTAACTAAGTGAATATCATATCCAGTATCCTGAGCAGAGCCAAAATTGCTCTCCAAATTATCTGGATGACTGTCGACTAAGAGTAGCCTCATCAAAGGATGTGTCAAAGAGTGCAATGCAATGTGGGCAGCACCTGAGACAAATCCTCCAAAATAACCATCATAGGACTGCTGAAAAACAATGAAAATAACATTTGAGAAGAAGGTTTACAACAGCAGATTTGATTGTATTATTTCAAGTACTCACTTCTACATATATCCGAGTAATGATGACTCACCTGGCACGGTATCTGCCTCTCCTCGAGTATTATCCTGTATGTTGAAGGTGTAGGTTTGTTGTCCAGTACCCCCTGTCCTAAACCTCTATTGTCATCCTGATTAAGCCGCCGATCTTGCATAACCTAAAACCAAAGAATATGATCAGTCAGAATTAACAGACAGCACACGATAAAAAAAATTCAAATTGCACTTGCAGCACTACTACGTCAGTAATTCAGGCAATCTCATTTAAAACATGATATGTGTTCATTTTTATCACCAGAAAGATAAACAGCAACAAAATGATGAATGGAATACAAAATGTATGAGGTGCCAGTCAAAGCACTCCTGGCAAAACC
Organism: Locusta migratoria; assembly: GCA_026315105.1. Lineage (NCBI taxonomy): Eukaryota > Metazoa > Arthropoda > Insecta > Orthoptera > Acrididae > Locusta > Locusta migratoria. The sequence continues at coordinate 218,529,134 of CM048744.1, read as the reverse complement.
ACAAGAAACTAGGAAGTACTACTACTAGCTTTTCGAACTGTATGCAATTAAGGTCAGGGTCAGCCAAACCAAAAGGGGCCTGCACACATTCTATATTTATTGACAACACTAGTTTGTCAATCCTTCAATATATTGGAGCATTCTCACACCATCAACAAAAATTTTCAGTTGGAAACGTGGCTGCACAATGTTAACATGTCTACCACCCAGAAGAAAGCGTAAGCTGCACACATATTAACTATTGTTTGCAAACCACAGAAACAAAAGGAAATAGATCCAATAATCGTGGTTGAATGAAAGTAGTCATTGGTCTCATGTGAATTTATTCACAGAAAGATTTCACTAATTACTTTTGGATGAGTCCCATATCTTACTACAATGATATGGGTTGAAAGAGAGAAACACTGTAATGAGAGAAGAAATCAGAGTCGATGAGAGACTGGGTGTTACATTAAGATTCTTTGCAACAGGCAAATCGTTCGAATATGTGGATTATAGTGTCGTAACGTCTGCAAATACTATCAGCAAATTGTGATGGAAGCCTGTGAAGCCATTGTGTGTGCCCTACAGAAATATATTCAGATATTAAATTCTATACACTACATTTTATTTGTATGTAATTTGGTGAGACATATCGCAAACTGGCAAGAACAGTAACACAACTCAGAAATGCTATACTTGAAGAAATTCGCCCGCAATGATTTTTTTTAATGTCTTCCAATTTGGCTTCTGTGTAACACAAACTATATATTGCAAGAATTTTTCATATGCTGCATTTTTTTAATGCCTACAAACAGCACACAAGCAGAACAAAAAACTACACACATGTGGACAAAATGAAAACACAAACATTGGCAAGACAATGGACACAAAAGCAAAGCACACTACCACCTCAAATGCTCAGCATGTATTGACAATACTGAAAATATTTTGTTGGCTCATCAATATTTTAAGTATTGACAATATGTCAATAGGTGCCCTCAGATGGTCAATGTGTTGACGGTTTGACAATATTATTGAATGTGTTAGGGCCCCTAAAGGTTGAGAGGACTTCTAGCTTTGTAAGGGTGAGAGAGTCAAAGATGAAGGAGGCACCTTCATATCTAAGGGCCAGAACGGCCCCAATGATGTAGTTGGATGCGTCAGTAGCCAGAGCCAAATGATCAAGCATGGTGTGGACTATAACTCGGCCTTCAGTTGCGGGAATGCACTTTCCCAGTCTGAGATCCACTGATATGACTGATTTTTGCATAACAACTTATAAAGAGGATGAGTTACGTAGCTCTGCAGCCCCAGGAATGGATTTAAAATGGTAGTATGCTATTTTGCCCAAAACTACCTGGAGCTCCTTGACATTGGTAGGGCAAGGGAGAGTTGTAATAGCCTCAATGAGTTGGTAGAGAGGTTTAAGTCCATCCTGAGACACTTCAAACCACAGGTAGACAACTGATGGCTGAAAAAACAAACTCAGTAAAGTTGCAAAATTGTGAACAAATCACATAAGTTGTGAAGATGTTCCTCAGCAGAGGTACCTGTGACTACAATATTACCCTGGCAATTTGTACAACTAGAAACAGCTAGCTGCTCCAGGAAGCTTTGAAAGAGGGCAGTAGTACTGGTACTGATAGAGACTGAAAAGTGTGTTGACTACCAACAGTTTTTAGATTCATCATATAAGGGGACTCGTCAATAAGCTTCCAATAAGTCAATCTTAGAGAAATACTGACATCCAGCTTGTTTTGCAAGCAGCTCATCCTGGCAAGACATGGGATAGGTATCAATAATGGATTGGGCATTCACTGTAGCCTTAAAATCAGCACCCAAGCTCAATTTGCCATTTGGTTTATGTACAGTTACCAACGGGGAAGACCATTCACTAGAGAAAATGGGCTGAATAATTCCACACGTCATTAGTCTATAGAGTTCCTCTTTAAACTGATCATGCATAGCTATTGGTATTTTAAAAAAAGTCTGTAGATCTATCGGACCAAACTGCATGGTCATCAATCCGTAGATTAGAAACTACTTAAACCTAGGTAAACTAACCTACAGACAAACACACACATCCATGCCCCATGGAGGACTCGAACCTCCACGACGAGCAACCGCGCGCTCCACAGCGAGGTGACTTAGACCGCTCGGCTACCCCACCGCGGCGCTATTCGTATTGGACGTGTCCAAACAGAACATAGCTGTGTCATGGGCTTCAACGTGATATGTGCTTCAAAATTCCTAGCACATTGCAAACCTTCAGGACTACATGGAAAACTCTGAGCTCAATCCTTCTAGCTGCTGATTCAGAATGTGATCAGAAACAAGATGAACAGTGTCGGAGGCATCCATGTTGAATAGTTTATTTGTGCCTGTGTTATCACAACCAGCTATGTCACTGATTGGACAACAGACTTATATGTAGCAGGAGCTGTAAGTTGCCCTAAAATGGGAATGTGCTATTTGTTGTAATTTACTGGAAACAATGCAGGAGACCCCAAAACCACGTAGGTTTTAAAATTTACTAATGCTTTGCTGCGCCTGTGTCCCCTTCCATATGTAGATCCCTATTAAACACTTTCACAGCTATAAATATTTTGTTTGAGTTTGACAACACCGGTGTTGCACGATTGATATCCATATTCATGTCCATATCAGTATCTATAGTAGTCGTCTGAGACTGACCGACAGATGAAATGTGTCCTTTTCGTAGCATGCATTGCACACTGCCCAATGCTTCGGACACATTACTCTCTCATGACTTACCAAACACTTCAGACAAGAGGGAAGGGATTAATGCAATCGCCGTTGATGTTGTTCTGCATGCTGCTGAGCTATTTGTCACTGAGGTTAAGTTTGAATGGCTGCCACTTGCTCCTCCTGATGGAAACTAGCAAATGCCCTGTATCTGGTGTCAGGGGCAACTGCTGCTACATCTCACCTAGCCTCAATCTGATCGCCCGCTGTAAGTGAAACTTCAAAGACCTGGGCAATACTCAAAACTTCCAACACAGACGGATTTTCATACTGAAGGGTACGTTGACATACTTCCTTGTCAGGGGACACCTGATAATAGTGTCACGAATCATGGAATCCTATGAAGTACTGATGACGAGTGTCTATAATAAAATTACATTTATGGCTGAGGCCTTGCAGTTCGGCCACCCTGGTTCTGTATGACTGATGTGGTTGTTCGTGACAGCAGTAGAGTTTCATGTGTGTTGTAATGACATATGTTTGTTTATGATAATCAGCAGAGAAGAATGCGCACTATTCCGCTAAAGAAAGCAATGCAGGTTCCTGCAAAGGGGTTAACTGACACAACAATACATATAAACATGGGAAAAATCCAAGATGAATATAGAAATTTTCATAAATATCCATCGACAATACCAAGGGCAAGGAAATGTTGAAGAAGACGTTTTTAATAGGTGACCAGGTCTTCAGCTGCTTCATCATAAGACGGCAAGTGCGAGGGGCCAGAGAGGACTGAGAACCACTATTAGACAATGTTATGGACAAATGTTGATGACAGTCATGAAGGTATTTTTCAGCTCAAGAAGAGACTGAGTGACGACTTTTTATTGCTGACGAAGAGCCTGAACTATTTCCTCCATGTCCAAAGACACAAAAATGCACTGGTAGAATTAACAAAAATGTAGAGAAAAGTCACAAACCCAATGCCAAAAAGTGTTGTAACTTTCACTTATCACAATGAAGCTTGAGTATGTTGTTTCTTGGTAGTTTACTTGTCACTGACTGGTGTGACGAGGCATGCCACTTCTAATTGCCACAGTACTGAGGTAGCACTAATATCACTGACACTACTACCCATGGTGCCCCTAAGAACTCTGGCGGAAACTACACTTAGCAGCTTTTTTGAATTAATGATGTGACCAGCTATAACGGTTAACATTTTCGTAGTTCGGGAAAACTAATAATGGGTGAATGGATCATAAATACACATATGGTGCATTAAGTAAATGGATGTCTTTGAGTTATACAGCTCAGCTTTCTAACAATGTAGGTATTGGGTGTCTCCAAGACATATCATTGTTCTGTGCCCTGTAATATACGTTCGACTTTATATAAAAAAGGCTTGCTGAATACACTCCTTTCAACTTGTTCAGTGTTAGTTATTTTTATATAAAAAAATGTGAAGTGAAGACATGGTTGGTAAGAAACATGCATGGTTTCATATGATGATCCAACTTTGATGTACCTGTGGTAGGAGGTAGGAACCTGGGGATAGGACGAATGGTCTGGGAATGTCATAAGCTTCGACAAGGATGTTAAAATGGGTTGGAGGTGGTTGAAGGTGGAAATGAGTAATGTGGCAAATTATCAAGAAAAACTTCGGCGCTTCAGTTCAGGGATTAAATAAAATTATGAAATTAATTTACAAACAGTCTAGAATGCATTTATTATTTCCTGGGGAATGGTTTCAAGCAGTTGACCATTTCATTTATAGTGTTGCCTGCTCAAGGTTAGAGGACAATATCACAAAAGATCGAAACCAGTCACCAGGGAAAAATAATTTTATAAACACACACACACAAAGTGTGTGTGTGTGAATTTATTAATTTATTTGTGCTACTATCACTTCCTGTGCTCCTTCGCCTGGTAAATAATCTTCATCTATTTTGTTATAAATATTTTTCCTGCTAGGAATTTCTCCTCTCTCTCTCTCTCTCTCTCTCTCTCTCTCTCTCTCTCTCTATGTTTATAAATTAATTTCTATTGTTTGTCAAAGATTGCTGACATTCTCTACAAATGTTTTCCAAAATGAGGAATTAAATGCTTGGACAAGAGTTATATATTGAGGTACTTGAAGTCTGAACTACAAATGGGCTACTGTAAAGGTACAGGGTGAATTTTAACCCTTACATTCGAATTCCAATAAACAAGAGAATTTGATTGATATGTTACATGTCATAGTTTATGATCAACTGATGGATGTAATGCACTGTACTCATTAAAAATCTTTTAAGAAAAGAAATATTTATTTGTGCAAAGTGAAAAGCTTTTAAAGGACTCAGCCCTCCACTGAACACATACATTTAGAAAAGGGGCGAATCATAAATATCCTAGTAACAACATCGGCAGTTGGTCATAAAACGCTCTTCTTGTGATTGATGGAGATAAAGCCTCTGATAAACAGACTCTTTCCTTAGTCAACAGAACACACCTAATGGATCGTACATTTTAAAAGGTTAAAATCTACACAATACGAAAAATCCCAAACAAGCCAATTAGGGAATTTCGAGATATATTTGGAGGAGGAGGCAAGAAAACAGAAAGTGACAGTAAGAATTGACACGTTCCCTTGATGCCTACTGGCTAAGGTACTTCTAGGGGCGAAGGAGAGTGGTGATTTGTTAGTTAGATTTCAATGCCAAGGTGGCATTTGTCCCCGAACTAAAGACTACTAAAGGAATTGCAGAGGCCTGTTAAGGAGAGAATTCTCACAAGTGTAGTGCAGTAGAGTGCCGTGAGAAGCGAGCTTTGATCATTAGGGCAGTCTGTGACTGAAGAATGACAGTCAAAGGCATTTTGTAAATTTGTTAGGTTTCAGATTTTTTTTTTAATCACAGCAGGTGTAAAGTGTTATAGACAAAACAAGAACTGCCAGTATTGTTTAAGGTAAAGTTCATCTTATTTTTAAAGTCTAACTTCTGCTCCAAGTGTGTGGGGAAACCTCTGCTGATATGTGAAAGTGTATGGAAAGAATAGATGTACCGTAGGTTCATAATATTTCAGTTTCCATATTGGTTTTTGCAGTGTAGCCTAAAGAAGGACAGTGCATTATGATTTTTGGTATGGAGGGATACAATCCATGACCAATTATAGCAGTTATGTTTATGATTATGTTCTATGAAAAGCTAAATTTAACCGACAGGAAGAAGATGCTGTGATATACAAATGATGAGCTTTTCAGAGCATTTACACAAGGTTGGCGCTGGTGGCGATATCTACAACGTGCTGACATGAGGAAAGTTTCCAACCATTTTCTCAAACACAAACAGCAGTTGACTGGCGTTATTTGGTGGAATGTTGTTGTGATGCCTCATGTAAGAAGGAGAAATTTGTACCATCACGTTTCTGACTTTGATAAAGGTCGGATTGTAGCCTATCGCGATTGCGGTTCATCATATCACAACATTGCAGCTCGCATTGGTCACGATCCAAAAACTGTTACGGAATTGGTAGGTTCAGGCGGGCAATACGGATCACCTTGCTGGATCCCAATGGCCACATATCACTAGCAGTCGAGATGACAGGCATCTTATCAGAATAGCTGTATTGGATCATGCAGCCACGTCTCGATCCCTGAGTCAACAGATGGCAAGACAACAACCATCTGCACGAACAGTTAGACAATGTTTGCAGCAGCATGGACTATCAGCCCAGAGAGCATGGCTGCGGTTACCGTTCACACTGCATCACAGATAGGAGCGCCTGCGATGGTGTACGCAATCACGAACCTGGGTGCACGAATGGCAAAACTACATTATTTCCAATGAATCTAGGTTCTCTTTCCAGCATCATGATGGTCACTTCCATGTTTGGCGACATTGTGGTGAATGCACATTGAAAGCGTGTATTCGTCATCACCATAGCAGCGTATCACCACCACCACCTACAGAGAAGGTCATGGCGCTCTCGTGGGACGTCAAGCAGAGTAGGTTACGTGCTTTAGCTGACTGGCTCACTGCTTCGCCATAGTGGGCCATATCCCAGCTGTTACCCAGTCAGCTATGTTCGTGCAACCTACTCTGCTTGATGTCAAATGAGTGCCGCAGCCTTCTCTCTAGGTGGTATTGGTATCACCCAGTTGATGGTATGGGGTGCCATTGGTTACACGTCTCGGTCACCTGTTGTTCGCATCGACGGCACTTTGAACATTACATTTCAGATGTGTTACAACCCATGGCTCTACCCTTCATTCGATCTCTGTGAAACCCTACATTTCAGTAGGATAATGCATGACCGCATTTTGCAGGTCCTTTACGAGCCTTTCTGGATATGGAAATTGTTCAACTGCTGCCCTGGCCAGCACATTCTCCAGACCTCTCACCAGTTGAAAATGTCTGGTCAATGGTAGCCGATCAACTGGCTCATCACAATACGCCAGTCACTACCCTGATGAACTGTGGTATCATGTTGAAACTGTACCTGTACATGCCATCCAAGCTCTGTCTGACTCAATGCCCAGGTATATCAAGGCCATTATTACGGCCAGAGGTGGTTGTTCTGGGTACTGATTTCTCAGGATCTATGCACCCAAATTGCATGGAAATGTAATCACACGTTAGTTCTAGTCTCTATCTATATAAAAGCGAAAGGACACTCATTCATACACTCACTCACTCACTCACTCACTCACTCACACTCACTGACGAAGCACGAAATCTCTAAAACTACTTTACCTATGAAGCTAAAAATTTGGCACGGATGTATTGTATAGGTAATAGACATCAGCTAAGAAATGATTTTGGGATAGGACTGATAGTTCAGGAGGTATGATGTCATGAACAATGAAAACATCCCGACACGATACTGTGACTCTATCAGTCCACTATTTGAGAAGGAGAGTACTTAGCGACTTGCAACAAACTTTAAACATAATTTCAAACCTTTAGGAAACTTTTTCTTGCTGACAACCATAGCAAAACGATGAAAGGAAAAAAAGTTTCTCGCTTCGTACTTTTCCGCTGTTTACGGAGTAAAACTACGGCATTCGGTATAACATTGAAATGTGTAATTTCTTTACTACATATTGTACCTGCAGGAAATTCCAAAACAGTATACACACATATAGTTTAATGTACCTTCCAAATTGTATCACAGTACGACACATAGTTCATGAGATACGAGCACATAAACAGTAACATTCTGGAAAATCACCCCATCACGCACCAAGTTGTAATCTATTACTTCTTTACTACTAATTACATTGACAACAGATTTTTCAGACATACAGCACTTATACAAATGAAAATATCCTGAAAAATTATACAATTGTACGACATATAACTCAGTAAATATGAGATCGTCTCCATAGCACAGTGGTAGAGTGCCAGACTATAAATCCAGAGGTCGCGGGTTCGATCCCCGCCAGGTCCTACGATTTTTATCTTTCACTTTCCACTTCTTTCCCCTCTGGCAGTGTTGCTGATGTGAAAAATGCAGAGTAGCACCGTGGTTCGGAACCCACGTTAAACTGTAGGTCCCCCTATAACTGGCTGGGTAAGTCAGTTCGAAGGTCGGAGGAAGGCAACGGCATACCACCTCCAAACAGGACCATGCCTAGTAAAGCACTGTGGTGTTCAAACCAATCTTCGGATTGTTGACTGCTTTACCTTTTACCTTTATATACTGAGATGGGTAAAAACTTTTCACATCAGGCATAACGTTTTATCACATGTCTTATTTACTGATAAGACACTCCTGTATTCCAGTGAGCTTAAGGAAATTCCTGAAAGATGACAGTACTGTTGAAAACTTTGAAGCAACTTTGAATTGTGAAGTGCATACCACTGTAAGAAGAAGCAATAGATATCTATAGAGGTACAAGGAAAGGAAGAGAATGAAACAGAGTGCATCCGACGATTACCCATTATTTCCGGTCAATCTAGATTTTAACTTTAAGAGACTGCAGTTTGCAGTAGGACTTTCATTTTCTATTATGATCAATACATCACAGGGCAATGTACTCAATACTGTGGAGTATATTTGAAATCTCCATGTTTCTCAAACGGACAGCTTTATATTGCTTGCTCAGGCATGGGCTTTCCACAGAAAATATTCATATTATATCCTGGACAAGTCACAAGAAATATTGTTTACAGTCAGAAAGGAAGGAAGGAATATTAGCGTTTAACACCCCTTCAACAACGTGGTTATTAGAGGTGCAGCTTAAGCTCGGATTGTTTGGGTAAGGATGGGAAAGAAAATCATAATTTGAAGTTTTTGTGTATAGTATGTTTATAAGTATGGTGTAGTACAGAAAATCTCCAAGAATACTATACAAACTTTCATGGGGTTCCATAGGTCAACTGAGAGTATCTAGGGGCAACTTATAAGCTTCATATCATCATAATCGGATCAGGGGAAGAAAAGATACCGTCATTTGTATTTTCTGATGTATGCTATGCTTGAATTGCAGTGTAGTATAGCAAATATCCAATAGAGGCACTGTTACTTACATAGTACACCAAGTAACTAAGAAATGGTGATGCTGTGTTTTTTATTCACATAACCAAGATGTAATACACTGGAATAAGGGCTACGATTTTCCTTATGGCAGCGGTGTAGAGTATTGATGCTGAATCCTGTTTGAAAAATCAGTCACATACAGTGAGGGGAATAATTCTTTGTATTAATAATGAAATAAATAATTAATTTTGTTCCGATCAGTAACTTGATGATCCCATAAAGCGGATATTTCATTGCCAACATTAACATACTAAACCGCTGTCACTGCAGGTAAAATTTAACTCAGATACGACACCAAAAAAAAAAAAAAAAAAAAAAAAAAAAAAAAAAAAAAAAAAAAAAAAAAAATTCTTTTTAGCTGTATTTCGCATGCCTTGCAAAGCCATGGTTAAAAAAAAAACCTTTTTCCACGGGTATCATTTGAATTAAAAACATAAGGACGTTCTTTCAATGTTTTCATTTACTAAGAATTCTTTTCAAGGAAAAACAAATTTATGTAGTTCCCTTTCTGATTTCGGTGTATCCTCATTACATTTTGAGAGCATTCTGTTTAGGAATGCCTCCCAAACGTCATAGTAGAGGAAAGGAAAAAGTGGGGTGACGTTAGTTACATAGTACACCAAATAACTAATTATGGCGTTGCTGAGGTTTTTTTTCTTCATTCTCATTACTATGGCATAATAGACTACAAGAAGGGGTACAATTTTACTTACGGCGGTGGCGTTGTGCGCTGATGTTGGCAATGGCCGTTGAATGCTTTTTCAAAAATCAGTCGCGAAGATTGAGGGGAATAATTCTTTATGTTCACAATGAAATAAATAATTAATGCTGTTCTGGTCAGTAAATTAATCATCCTCCTAAAACGAATAGTTTGTTGCCAACAATAGCAAACTAAATTGCTGCCACTGCAAGTAAAATTTAATCCAGATAGGACACAATTTTTTTTTTTTTCTTTCTAGCTGTATCCCATATGCTTTGCAATGTCATGCAAAGAAAAGATCAAATGTTTGTAAAGCTTATGGGACTTTACTACAGGGTCATCAGTCCCTAGGCTTATAAACTACTTATGAACTAGCTTATACTAAAGACAGCACAAACATCCATGCCGAGGGGGGATTCGAACCCCTGACGGGGAACGGCCTCATGCATTGTAGCATAGCGCTTCAATGCGTTCCGCCGCGGCTGGAAAGAAAAGAAGTGCATCTTTTGATGGGTATAACCACTAAATTGTACATAGAGTAGAAATATCTATGGAGTGAGCATTTTGTTCTGTGCATCTTCTCAATATTAAGCTGGAATAACCATGTGATACTGAGACAAATCCACTCTTTTCACACATTTATTTGCTATTATGATTGGTTTGTACCATCACAGAAAGTTGTGGAAGCCTAGCTAAAAGGGACATTTACAGATAGCGTCTTAACCAAACAAAAAGGGGCTAAGATAAAGTCAGCAATTAGTAGATTTTTCCCAATATCATGTGACATTTCCACCTTAATGTTGAGGACACAAAATCTGTTCTGTGCATCTGAATGCTCACTTCAGAGATATTTCAGCTCACTGCCTGGCACTAGAGATAATAAACACACGTGAGCGACAAACTCATCGGAAACGTCTCTGCTTTCATAATTGTTTGATACAATATTGTGATTAAAATTTGCAATTACTTACTCTTGGTGCAGACTACATTAAGATAGACAGGGACATCGTCTTTTGCAGAGACAATTGCACATAGTTATAATCCAACTTCTGAATACATACTTCTACTACACAAGGTCAATTTTAACTTTGTGCTTTACGAAGTAATCACTGCAGGACATGGGGACATGTATTAACTAAAACAGTGACCAATGCTTTTAACACTGTCAAGACAATTCACTGGAAATACTAGATTTAATGGAAAATTCTATACAGACGATCAGCTCATGCCATTCCTTCAACGATTACCCAGATCTACTTTATCACACATTAACACCACCATGACACCTTACTTAAACAGACATGAACTGCTCTATTGACTGAATTACCAGACTTTCAGCATTCGTTGAGTTTTCGATAATAGGGAGCACTGCATACAGAATAACTACATTGTCCCCAGTGCTACAGTGTAACATACTAATACTTCAGCAAGCACTTACTGTGAGAGATAAACAGTTTAGTACTACACCATAGAACCAATACATGGCGCTGTTATTATTATTATTATTATTATTAATATTTCTCATCTCAATGATAGAGGTGTTTTCAGAAGTTTATGCCAAACAGACAATTACACACCACAGTCATAACTTTATGAACACAACCTAACATTGAATTTACATCGTTCTGGAGAATGGACTTCAATTAATTTCACATTTTGTATTAAAATCTTTATGAACATTCATAATTTTTTACAATAATTTCTACTTATATTTGTCTTCTTGGCTATGAGAACTGTGTTTATTGACAGAGGGACCCAATAAGGATTCTGTTTTTGCTGACCTAGGTCCGGAACCCTAAAAAAACAAGATATACACAGGTTCCTCTTTAACAACAGCTGCGAAGCACAAGCATATAAGCTGGTATAATATATTTGTCCAATGAATACCCATCTATCATCTGCATTTCTTCTTGGTGTAGCAACTTTAATGACCAGTAGTGTACAATATATGGCAATTTGTTATAACATGTCTCCAACATGAGAAGCCATGAGAATATGTCACAGATGACAATAAGGAAAATTCAAAAGTGTGCGATGACAAGATTTAGAGAAAGAAAAGAAAATCTATATCTGCATCCTTGTGAGATACTGGATCCTGATTTCCCTATATGCTAGGAAGTGATGACATGTCATGTTACAATTGGCACACTTAACATGCTGCAAAGTATTTGAAAAAATAACGCAAACAGTTGAAGATGAACTCTCATGCAATTCTGTAGCATTCACACAAAACAGCTGTTTATGTGAGAAATTTTTGTTTGTATAATCTTACAACAGCCGCAAATACTCTCACTGTGCCAGTTATGATGTTAAGTCATTTTTATAAGAGGACAACATAGAAAAGAGGAACAGAATTACTGACCAATTTCCTCCACACACTACCAATTGTGTTGTCTCAAAGCTACCATTTCCCACTAATTTCCCTCCCTACCACTCAAACTTCGAAAAAGTTTCACCATACTGCTGGAAGGACAAAAATCACAAGATATGGAAGTCTTTAGTTATGTAAAAGATTTACATTTCTGACTTTCTTGGGTGGTCTACCACTAATTCTCAATATTTAAATGTAGAAATATTTCTTGGCATGGTTTATGGTACTTTAGTTTCACAAGTAAGAGATGCTAAACAGTACATTGTCATATAAAATGTAAGTTATATATCTTCTTTTCTTTTTACACAAAAATTAAATAAACATAAAATGTAAACTAACCTCAATTTGCCCCTCTTTAAGGGAAGCAAACCCAGCTGGCTGAGCAGATAATAACGTTAAACGTACATCCTTATCCTGAATATATGCCAAGCTTGGCATTGGATAGTAATTCCCTTGAAGTGGCAATGTTTTAAGTCGCTTTCTACGAATAACCTGAAAAATGACAGAAATTATGACTAAATGTAATTTCTTACAGATACAACAGCTTTATATGTATTAAATGAGTACAGTATTTTTTACATAATCAATTATTTTTTCTAAATGAAAATAAGCACACAACAGGCATTCACTGCAATTTTTACAATGAGGTTGCAAAAACCATGTTATAGCTCCTATATACCAAGTCGGCAAAGTGCAACAAATCAAAGTTGTCATTGATTAAACAAGACGCTGGAAGTCCCCTGCAGGAACATTGAGCCAGGCAGCATCTACGAGTGTGTGAAAGTGGTGCTGGAGCAGGATTTTGTGCCCAAATAACTTCTCTATTATGTCCCAAAAGTGTTTTATGGGTTTCATGTTGGACAATCTGGGTGAGCAATTTCCGGGATTGTCCAGAATGTTTTTCAAAGTTATCATTAACAACTGTAGCCTAGTGATATGGCATATTATTGTCCATAAAAATTCCATCATTGTTAGGAATATAATATTCTTACCCAATATGCTGAAGGGCTCACATTGTCCTCTTGACCTAGTCCATAGATTGTCAGTATCACACCACCAATCCTCCCTCCACTCTCAATAACCAGCCACAAAAGTGTGTCCCTCTTGTCAACCAATACCAACCCTGAATGGAACAACTAAACCACATCCTTTGTCAGGGCTTTGGTTATTTGTCATCATGTCCTGAAATGATCCCCCCCCCCCCCCTCACAAACACACACACAAAAGATGGTGTTCCGTCACCCACCCAACCTCCACAATATCCTAGTCCATCACTATGCCACTCCCAATTCCAGCCCTCCAGCCCCCTACCTCAAGCATCATATCCCAGTGGAAGACCTCGATGAAAGACCTGCACAACATACCCATCCAGCATTTCACATTACAGTCCCATCACAAGATTATGCTCCCCCAAATAGAGAACGGGCTACCTGTGAAAGGATCCATGTGATTTACGAACTGTACTGGAATCATTGCACAGCATTTTACATTGTATAGCCAACAACCAGGTGTCCATCAGGATAAATGGCCATCATCAAACTGTAGCAAAAATAAAGATGGACTACCCTGTAGCACAGAATGCAGCTGAACACAACACACTTAAATGGCTGTTTTACAACATTCTACAGTCAGGCAAACAATCTAGCCTCAACCTAAGATAACTTATCATCCCTACACTCCATGCCTATCAGTCAGTTCCCCTCCCATTCACTATCATGTATCTCCTACCAAATCATGTCTTTCTTCCAACTTTTTTAAATTTCATCTTATTTACTTTTCTTTAATACTCCATTATCCCTTTAATTAATTACTTTTATTTTCATCATTTTACAGTTCCCCCCTCTCTCCACTCCCTCCAGAGGCACGCACACACACACATGCACGCACGCATGCGCGCGCGTGCACACACACACACACACACACACACACACACACACGCATGCACACACACACATACATATCTTCTCTCAAACCTCCACAAATGTTTTCACTATTTTATTGAATATGCTGTCTATGTGGGTGTACATGCCATCAGCCTCCTTTTCCTCAGTACGATGATTCTGCCAAAGGTTGGGAAGGTTATAAGATGCAGCTTCAGCAACATTTTGAGGTCACGGATGCCAATCTGAGTAAGACCTTGTTTATGTCACCACTTTCTCCTCATGTTTACCATTTGTTATGCCAGCTGGCACCATTTCAAGACCTGGTGTCACTCTCCTTTCATGAAATGCGTCAGTTGTTGTCAGGGCATTACTGCAAACACATGTACATTGTGGCGGAGTGCTTTCAGTTCTATTGTTGTTGCAAAAAAACCCACCTGTCCTATCGAGCTTGAGTGGCTGAGCTCCAGGGCCTCAGTCGCGAATACTTGTTACCAATGCTCATCTGGATTCCTGTGCTAATACTATGGTTCGTGATACCATCATGTGGCTAGCTCCAGACAAGAAGGTGCATCAATATCCTTTACAACATGAAAAGTCTCTGTTGGCCAAGGTTTTGAACATTGCTTGATCTTTGAGGTGTCTCGCCCAGCTGGCCATCAGATAGAGGCAAGGTGGGGCATTGCTGCAGTAGATCCTGTTAATTCACTGGCTGGGGATGATGTGGCAATAGTTCAAACATGGCCCCAGCATTGCATACGACAGCGGCGCGAAACACAACAGCACCAGCCTCGCTTGTCACAGCAAGGACTATGTTCAATTTTCCTATCACGCTCTGGTTGTTTTGTGCAACATGATAGAGTCGCATGTCCTAAGTGCCATGTGACATGGGATAACTGTCAGAAAAAAGGCTACATAGCAGCTGTGTGGCACTCGCAGCTTTATGTTGTAGACATACAAAATGTCTTTTTACTTTCCTACCTTTTTGCAATTTCTTCAGTTTTAATCTAATATACATAACCAATAAGATATGGTCCGAGTCTCTCCCACATAATAGAGCCTTCTTTCATGATTCCTAAGCCAGGTGTTAGTGATGACTGAAGTATGAACTGTGAATAATTCTACCAAGCAGTTTTCTCTTTCATTCCTTTTCCCTAGTCAATTTTTTCCTAGTATTTTTCCTTCTCTTACTCTTCTTACAATTGAATTCCAGTCTTCCATCACAATCAAGTTTCCCTCTTCTTTAACTACCTGAATAATTGATTTTATCTTATCAACTAGTTGACACACAAACTTTTACTTCAGCAGTGGCTATGTGCCTATCTCAACTACAATAATACATTCACAACAGGTTACCCACATTCGTATTTTCTTATTCATTATTCGACCTATTCCTGCACTAACTGGAACTGATTTTGTATTTATAGCCTTGTACACATCTGACCAGAAGTCCTGTCCCTTCTGCCAACATACTCCATATCTAAATTCACCCTATCAATTTTCCTTTTCAAATTTCCTAATATACCTATCCAATTAAGGGATCTAACATTCACCCTCCAAAATGAAGAATGCCAGTTTTTTTTTTTTTTTTACCCAATGGAGATTTGAATGGGAAAGGGGGGGGGGGGGGGAAGGAGGGTAATTATACCTCCATCATTCATACCGTAAAGCTGCATGTCATTGAGAAAAGTAATGACAGCTGTTTGCAGTAACTGCATGACAGTGCTATGTTGGCTCATAACTGTAAATTCTACATTGGCTCATATTACAAGGCCAGATCAATCAATCATCAAGACTGTCGCACTTGCAACTGCTAAAGAAGCTGCTGGCCCTCTTGAGGAACCATGAGCTTATCTCACATCTCAGAGATACCCCTCCATGGTAGTTGTATCTGCCATACAACCATCTGTATCATTGAGGCACACAAGCCACCCCACCTCAGCATATTAATATGATTCATGGAGGGTACATAAAGTGATTAATGCTGTAAATTTGTCTTTCTTTTCAATAGGGGGAAATGAAGTGCAAAAGATCATCCTAGGAATGAGGTATCTCATTTCTCTGCTCTTCAGTGGCCAATAAAAGATATTGGTGGATTTTACACACTTAGTGTGGAGAATATATGGTGTGTGTTATTCCAGTAGTTGAGTGTTCTTGTTTGTGAAATGAATGTTTTCACGAGCTAGCAAAGGTTAAACTCTCTTTAGTGTGGGATCATCAATGACTCAACACTTTTGCTATTCAGAAATTAGTCTTCTTTACTGTTATATTATTTACATTCTACCAGAATTTTCCTATTAGATTAACACAGGATATGACTTTCAAAATTGAAATGATTGTTTAAATAAGCTAAAAGTGCTGTATTAAGTAAATACAATCAAACTGAAAAATGCCACATTCATTTACACAAAGACAAAAAGTGCACTGCTTTAATGAAACAGCCATTTTGTAACACAATGAATAATACACCGGCTTTTGAGGAAGAGTAGACATAAGGGGTAAGTAAGGTAAAGTAAACATGTAACATACCAGTTTGCAGCGAAAGTTAATTATGAGGGGAAAAAAAATGCTTATAGCATCCTTAAGCCTTTCAGTGAATGGAGCAAAAGGATGTTGATATACAAATGTTCTTGAGACTAACATGACTTCATTCTTGATAGATGCCATTTGTTCCATGAAGTTAGAAATTTGGAAACAACTGGCAATCTTAAAAATGTTTTCATGGTTGGGATAACATACATTCATAAAATTACAAATAAATTGTCGAAAGATGCTTTAAATTCACAAACAATTTGCAGAAGTCTTGTGCTACAACTCTACCATACTGCACCACTGCAAGGTAGAGAAAAGCATTACAGGGATGCTATGATATAGTCACTAGACGACACTGATGTGTACAATAGATCTACAGTAGATAAATGCACATGCTACAGAAATTCGCAGTTGTAGCAAGCATCACCTATGCCTTGGTGTTGGGAGAAATAGAGCTTTTCTCTGGAAATTATATAAATCATTGTTTGTGTCATCAATAACAATTTTCAATTGTCTGGCTTCTTTAAAACAACCTGTTGGTACCAATTTTAGTGACTACCAAGTCAATATAAAGCAGCTCATCGCATCTTTGGAAACAATATTCCAAGACCTCACAATTTTGAAAATGATCAGCACTCCTTTCTCAGTTTCACCTGATGATCTGCCATACCCACTACATTTGAAAATTATTGATTTTCAAAATATAATATTTCTGAAAGACAGATACTACAGCTGCTGAATTTGTCGTGATGGTATCTCATTACAATAAAGAAACATTTGGCAAGTGGCATAAAATGCCACATAAATCATTTGCTTATTTGGATCAACATATATTCCTGTGCATTATTTGCATGCAATTAAATGGATAAAAACCAAGGAACAGTGTTTTCCATGAAACAATGAAGACCATCCTCTACATTAGAGCTATGAATCTTGTAATGCCTGATATTTTCAATATTGTTCTGTAAATAAAACAAATTTTCAGAAGCACAATAAACATATGCAATTTATTTTCCTATTTCCCTGAGAGAACCTGTTGCTACATTTTAGCAGTTAAGAGAAGGAGTTTGGCAATCATATAAGGCCCGGCAGACAGATGGAGGAAAAAAAAAAAAAAAAAAAAAAAAAAAAACACGCATTGCCAGATGTGGTGCTTCTGTCATTTGCTGGCAGATTTGATTGTTCATACTGAGCGACCGTGCACAGGTGAGCATGGAGCATTTCACAACTCGCCACAGAGCTTAAAAGCTATAATAGCAGAGCCTAAATTGTCTGTTGACTGTGAAGATGGGTCTTTTATTTTAAATATCAGGTAATGTGTGCCTCACTAATGAATGATATTGTGGGGTGAAATGGAAAAACTCTCCTAAGAGGTTTTCAGAGTTCTTAATTAATATATGTGAAGATGTATGGTTCACCAACAGGTCCTTAACAAATTAAACATGGAAAAATTTTACTTTGTAAGGACTTCAATTTTTTCAGATACTGTATATTTCCACAGATAAGATGATGGCTGAATCATAAAAAAAGGCCCCATAATCCGAGGTTGTTTTATAACGTGGTACAAAAAAAATTAGATTGAAATTTAGTCTGGAATTGGTAATTTCGCAGATGTGTTGCATAACGGCTTCAACCTCCAAATGATATATATTGAAGCGGTTAGGTACTGAAACGATACGTATCGAACAGCCAAATGTTATAATTTTTATGAATTTGTTGCGATTTTAAAGGATGTGGTTAGGCAGGAAACTAAGAGTACAGCTTACTGGGTAATTTCCAAGAAAGCTTACACTCGAAGTACCTCAACTTGGTATGATATATATCGAACATACAACTGTAAATTGATTTAGTGTTTCTGAACCACAGATTCAGATACTACGCACCCTCACGCACTTAAAAAAGAGGATGAACAAAAACCAGGAGTACTAGCAACCTCAGTTACAGTTCTGAAATCATGCCATCATAGATGGAGAGAGTGAAAGGCAGAACAAAAAAAAAAAAACAGTCATATGAGTGACTGATAAGGGAGAGATTAATCCAGAAACAGTGTGCATACTGGTTTACAGTTGCTGTGTATGTACCTACACCTGACACCTCTCCCGCAGTCAAGGATCGAGTCCTGTCAACATCTACATCTGTGATCCTCACCTTAAACACCTACCTTCTTTTGCTGTTACCTGCCTCACCATATTCTACAACCAATGTGCCTCCCGAATGTATTTCCCAACCATTTGGAAAATTGTTAATATTATAACCTTACCAAAACTTTGTAAGAACCGAACCTTGTCCTTCTACGTAGTCAGACCTATATCAATCTTATGCTCTGTGAGGAAAATACGGGAGTCTTATTCACAGAGCCCACATCCAATTTCTCAAAGACAACAAATAGCTCAGCATACATCAAGAACATAGCACCATCCATGTCTTGTGGAAAACGTGTGAAAAGGCAAGAGATAGAAAACACTGTAGTGTCTTCCTTTACATCAATAAAGTTTAGCATAATGGCTAAATATATAAACTGTTGCAGTTTGACATTCAAAGACCCATGATCAATACGGTTAATTAATTACTGGAAGGCATTAATACCAAGAAGAAATTTCCAGTAGAATTCGGCAATTATGCCTGTTCACTTTACCTCCAGTGTCAAAAGTGGTTTCATCGCTAAAAATTAAGCGATCAACAACGCCATCCCCATCCTCATTCAATTGTTACAATTGTGAACAAAACTCAAAACCCTTGCCTTTGTTGTCATCATTGAGCTTCTGCATTAACTCCAATTTGAATGGTTTCATAAACAGCTTCTGTCACAGGACTTTCTGCACTGCCATTGGAGCCATTTCGAGTTCATGGGATGCATGACATAATGATTTCTTTGGACTCCTTATGATCGTCTCTCTCGTACGCTCTACGTTCACTTCACTCACACTAGGATGTTCACTTGTCCTTGACGGGCACAAGCAATGCTTTGTAACAAATTTGTTGTGCCATTGTAAATGGCCTTCCTTGCTGGTGGCTTCTTACCGTACTTGGTTCCAAACATCCATTGAACAGCTTGTTTTTTGTCAAACTCCAACACACAGAAAGCTCGCTCTACACCTGAACTTGCCATGTTTGTGACTAGCGCTGACTATCGGCAAATTATCAAACTACACTGTGGCGGTACACTTGAAACAAAAAAAACTTTCAGGGTTTCTCTTCAAAATGACATATGTATGATATCTGTACAATGTTTGGTTCTTGTGCAATAAATAATTGAAAGTGTTCCCATGCTTTATGCACACCATGTATTTATATAAATGATCTCATGGACAAACTAAGCAGAAATCTGCAAAGGTCTGCTAATGATGCTGTAGTGTACATGAATGTGTCATCATTGAGTGACTGTGGAGAATGCCAGATAATTTAAGCAAAAAACTTGGGCTGCTGAAACATGACACTTCAAGGTCACTTAAACTCCTAAAGATGGAACCAACTGTTTAGGAAGATACAGCCTCTCACATTTTTCCTTTGGGTGTCTATCATAATGTATACTGAGAAGGTGACAATTAACTGTTTAAAATAATAATAATGATAATAACGGAAATGAACATGAAAAATAATCCAGTAATGTTCAAATATATTTAATGTTAAAATTATGGAGTTCCTTCAATAGATCACAAATTATTTTATAATACAGTGTGTTAATTATGAATAAGTACAAAGGCTGAAAACTGTTTTCAGAAACTAATTGAGAGGTAAAAGAATGTGATACAATAAGTAAATAGGGAAAGTTCAAAAATCTAGTTCTTTACTAATTGTCTATTCAGTAGGACCTTTCTTAATGAGAATAATATGCTTCTGAGTCTTGCTTGAAATGTGAAACAGTAGTTAAGACAAATGTATTTTTTTATTGGACTCATGTAAAAATAAAATAATGTGTATCATTCCAAAAAATTCATTAAAAAAAGCTTTGTCCAACAATTTAAAAGAAAGTTAAATCGAAGGAAAGAAGGTTAAATTTGTTTCTTTTGAAATAATATAGTTTTTTTTACGATTCGTGATGGGGGTGGGGGGCGATCACCAGAATATTTTTATTTGGGATGGGGTTCCATGTTTGAAAAGGTTGAAAAACACTGGTCTACAGGAAAGGCAGATGGTCTACATCAGTTCACTGGAATAATTCTGGGAAGGTATGATTGATCTATAAAGGAGACCTCACAGGAGAACACTTTCACAATCTGCCATTGATTACTGCTCAACTGTTTGAGACTGCCACTAAGTCAGATTGAAGGAAAACATAGAAGCAGTTGAGAGGAAGCTTGCTAGATTAATTACCAGAAGGTTCAATTCAACCAGCAAGTATTATGGAGATGCTTCAGGAATTCAAATGAAATCCCCAGAGGGTCTGTACTGTTCATTTTGAGGCACACTATTAAGAAAATTTAAAGGGTCAGCACATGAAGTTGAGTGCAGAATTATTCTACTGCCTCCAAATTATATTTTGATAAGGATCACAAAGAGGACATAAGAGAATTGAGGTCATATAGAGGCATAAAGGCAGTCATTTTTCTCTCACTCTATAAGGGTGTGGAATAGGAAAGGGAATGATAAATAGTAGCACATTGTACCACTGCCATGCACCATATGGTGACTTGCGGATAGGGATGCAGATGTAGCTTACCAGAAGAGAAGCTGTTCTTGTAGGTGGTTTGCTGTCTCCAAAAGAATGAAAATGTTATCCGAAAACAACAAAGATTTTATTTCTTATCCCTGAACATTAATTCCATTCCTAATACTGAAGTAAATGGACATGCATCCCACCAACAAATATGTCCACATTATCCACAATGACTCAGATACTATTAGAAATTTTGCATGCCTGCACAGAAAATTACTGGCAAGTTCAATCAATGCACACACTTGATTAATAGGCAACATTGAATAGTACCTGTGTGGAGTTGCTAGTCTCCCATCAGGCACCTCCCCAGGTGGCGGATATGGGAATGCTCACCAGATATGGTGGGTACCGGGGAAATAAAATACCCGGGGTGGACCAAAACTAGCACCTACTGCCTTGTAGTTAGGTATTGGATTACCAAAGGCTAAAGTAAGAAAACCTTGATCAAAAATTACCTGGCCCTCCAGGTTGGGGGTTAATGCAATGGCCCAACTCCCCATTCATTGGAAAAAAACCTTACCAGTTAAAAAGCCTATAAGATTACAGCAGGACAGATATAATAGAAGACGAAGAAGGCTACGAAAACGGGCTGTCTTAATTGGTGTATGGAATGTACAAGGGTTACAAAATAAAGTAGGAGAATTGATTAAAGAAATGGAAGCTAGAAATCAGGATATTGTTATACTCTCAGAAACAAAGAAAAAAGGACATGGCATCGAAAGAATAGGACTATATACACATTTCTATAGTGGGGTACCAAAAAATCAAAGAGCAAAACGTGGGATATCGATATTGATGAAAAACAAATTCAACAGAATGGTCACAAACTGGGAACCTATAGATGAAAATCTGATTAAAATTAACATTAATATCCAGGAACACAAAATTACTCTTATAGGAGTATATGGAATAAGCGAAGATGAACCAATTCGTAAAAAAGATGAATTTTATAATAGATTAAATGGAGTCATTGAGGATATTGAAAAACAAGGGAGATTATCATTGCAGGGGAGTTCAACAGTAGAACAGGAAGTAAAATTGGAAATAAAATTATAGGACCATTTGAAGAAAATGCGGTGAATGATAATGGTAATAGACTTATTGATATTTGTGAACAAAATTCATTAAAAATACTAAATGGCTTTTATCAACATAAAGACATTCATAAATATACATGGCATAAAGATACACTGAATCAAAAATCAATAATAGATTATATTATAATTAAACAGCAAACAAGGATAAAAATACATGATATAAGAGCATATAGAGGGGTCACTCTTAGTGATCATTATTTAGTAAATCCCAAATTTTTATTCCCCTTCAGAGGAAAAAATAATGAAGAAAATCAGAATCGTACTACAGAAGATTTACAAACAGAAATAAAAATTACTACATATAATTTAAATACTTTTGAGAATGAAAGCACAGTATTTTTATATCAGAAGAGACTAGACGAAAAACTGATAGAAACAGAGTTTGTTAATATGGAAGAACAGTATCAGTACATCATAAGTAAACTACATGAATCTGCCAAAGAAGCATTAGGAGAAAGAGATGAAAAACATACCATCCATTCATTGTACTACTGGGGTGAAGAAATCAAGAAAGAAGTGAAATTAAAGAAAGAAAAGTATTTAAAATGGTTAAACACCAGAAATGTTCAAGATAAAATGGAACTTAATGCACAACAAGCCAAAAGCCGGAAAATGGTAGCAGAAGCAAAAAACAAAGCATGGGAACAATCATGTCAAAAAATAGAATCCTATATTGGTGGCAAAAGAAACACAGAAGCATGGAAAACAATAAAAAGTTTAAGAAGGAATTCTAAAGAATCAACACATATTAAATATATTACTCATGACTCTTGGGAAAAATATTTTCAAAATCTGTTATCAGAAAACAGAGAAGAATTCTTGGCAAACCCTGAATATAATGAAATTACAAATGAACTACCAGATAATTACATTCATTTGGAAATAGAGACAGTTAAAAAAAAAAGTGCAATAAAATCTTTAAAAAATGGAAGGACTACAGGAATTGGAGGTATTCCCGCAGAATTATTAAAATTTGGAACAGAAAAATTAATTGAATTGTTAAGAAATCTTTTCAAAAGATGTTTAAATGGGGAAGATGTACCAAATGTAGGAGATATTTCAGTGATACATAAAAAAGGAAGGAAAGATGACTGTAAAAATTATAGGGGAATAACAGTGACCAACACCTTCAGTAGATTATATGGCAGAATTATTAAGTGCTTCTTAGAACAAGAATACAAAGAAAAGGAGACTGAAGAACAAGCAGGTTTTAGAGCTGGAAGATCAACAATTGATCATATTTTTTGCCTACAACAAATAATTGAAAAAAAAATTAGGTTGGGCACAACCTATACATTTGGTATTCGTATATATAGAAAAAGCCTATGATAGTGTGCCTTTGCCCAATCTATGGAAAGCTTTACTGTCAGTAGGAATTAACCCAACAATAATAAAAGCAATTCAAAATTTATATAAAAATTCTATTTCAAAAATAAAAATTGGGAAATTTCTGTCATCTGGATTCCAAGTCACAAAAGGATTACGTCATGGATGTAGCATGTCACCCACATTGTATAAAATATATACAGAGGTAACCTTACAGAATTGGAAGAAAAAATGTCAAAGTATGGGAATACCAATAAATGACAGAAGAATGTATTCCTTGCAATTTGCAGATGACCAACTGATTATAGCCCACGATTATGAGGACATAGAATATATGACCAGGAAGCTGATTCAGGAATATAAAAAAGCAGGTCTAAATGTCAACATGAATAAAACGAAATACATGGTAATTGGTGGAATAAATGGAGACTTAAAATTAGAAGAAGGGATGGGAACAATAACAACTACAGAGGAATATAAATATTTAGGAGTGAAAATTACAAATGATGGGAAATAGGAAAAAGAAATTAGATCAAGAATAAATGCAGGAAAGATGACAATTTCTTTGTTGAATGGAATTCTCTGGGACAAACACATAACTACAGATAACAAAATTAGGATATATAAAACAATAGTTCGGAGCATTATTACATATGGTTCAGAAGTGTGGACAACAAAATGGAAACTAAAATCAAAATTATTAGCTACAGAATGGATTTCTGGAGACGTTCATCAAGAATATCAAGAAAAGAAAGAATAAGAAATGAAGTAATCAGAGGAAAAATGAAATGTAAAAATACAATTATTGAATTCATCGAACACAAACATCTAAAATGGTATGGACACGTCAGAAGAATGGGGCAAGAAAGGCTTCCAAAATGCATACTCGACTGGACACCGAACGGAAGAAGAAAAAAGGGACAACCACCTACCACATGGATGCAGGAAGTCCAGTCAGCAATGAGGAAGAACAACATTCCTGAGGACTTATGGGAGGACAGAGAAGAGTGGAGAACAATAATTCGTAACTTAATGTAATCTAATATAGGTACTGGAAAAATGTACTTACATTGTAAAACCAGAATAATAATAATAAAATATTGAATAGTAGTTGTGACAATTGCTTCATGTTTGAAGAAGGCATAATCAGTTTTAACAAATCATTCGTGCAAGAAATTTGGCACTCAATGATTCCCTAGCTTATTAAAAAAAGTTTAATTCATATTTGTACATGCTTGTAACAGAAATAAATATCTGTTCTACACCCACAAATAGATGTACATGTAGTACAATATAATGTGACAAATAAAAAATCTTCTCGACACATGGCAGCAGAAGAAAACACACAAAAATAGATAGGAAAATGTACAAGCCTACAGAGTCATTGGCTTCTTCTGATATAAGGGATGAAGTGAAGGGAAGAGGGATGAAGGAAATAGAGGCTTAGATTCATACCCATTCACTTTTCATCAACCATGCTGTCAGAAGAAGGAGCCACCAGCTCCGAACCCCCCCCCCCCCCCCCCCCATCCTTTAGTATCTTAAATCATGTAAATGGATTAGTTTGATTGATATGAATGTAGTACACTACTTGTACTGAAATATGTATATAATTACTTTATCAATTAACTTATATGTAAGATATAATGTTCCATACCTGTAAACCATTTAGGTCACTGAAGAATTCATCTCCATTTTTTATACTACTTGAGAACCGCATAACAAGTTCATAATTAGCTTGGTCTGTTATATCAACCAAGTTGTGTATCTCAAGTCCAAATGAATCAGCTCCTAAACATTTGATAATTAAAGATTAGTAAACTAAATTACAAATAAGAGAGATGTATTACATAACAGTAATCAAAATAGTGCATACCATCAATTATAACTTTATCATGTTTATTTGTATTAGTCAATCCACTACAAGGAACTTTGCACATGAATTAAAATCACTGAATTTCAATAACTGTAATTTTCATAAGTCTGATTTTCTTCTCCATATAAGTATCTTTAGTTTTTCAGAACTCTCAAACAATTTTTTAGCCAAGAGAAGGGAAGATATAAAGATCAAGAAAAATATAAAAAGCTATGCAGCTACTATAAAGAAAGAATAGTCACTCCAGAGATATTAATCAGAGTAGATTAAAGAAAGGAATAAACTCAAAATAATCAAAAGAGTTCAAATGGAAAGGAGATATAAAGATAATACAAATGCGAGACAAACTAACAAGCAAAAAATTTAAATGTGTAAACGGATAAAGGTACCGAGTTGAAATTTACATAACATCATAATGTCTACAGTCCTACGCCAGTGACAAATATTTAAGAATGTAATCAAGGCCATACATACATGACATATTTTGATACTACATCTACATAGATACTCTGCAAATCACATTTAAGTGCCTGGCAGAGGGTTCATTAACCACTTTCACAACCTTTCTCTACCATTCCATTCTCTAATAGTGTGCGGGAAGAAAGAACACCTAAATCATTCCATTTTCGATCTTATTTCTTTTATTTTATTGGGGTGGTCATGTCTCCCTATGTCGGTGGGTGCTAGCAAAATATTTTCACATTCAGAAGTGAAAGTTGGTGATTGAAATTTCGCAAATAGATCTTGCAGCAACAAATAATGTCGTTCCTTTAATTATTTTCCTTCTCAAATCATGCAACATTTCTGTGACACTTTCTCCCCTGTAAGTGATAAAACTAAATGAGCTGCCCTTCTCTGAATCTTCTCAATGTCCTCCGTCAGTCCCACCTGGTGAGGGTCCCACACTGGGCAACAGTACTCCAAGAGAGGACGCACAAGTGTGATGTAGGCAATCTTTTTAGTGGAGCTGTTACATCTTTGAAGCATTCTGCCAATGAAACATAATCTTTGGTTCACCTTCCCCACAATATTTTCTGTGTGTTCTCTCCAGTCTAAGTTGTTCATAATTGTAACTCCTACATATTTGGTAGAATTTATGACCTTAAGGTTTGACTGATTTATGGTGTATGGATTTCTTTTAGTGTTCATGTGTATTACTTCAAACTTTTCATTATTTAATGTCAACTGCCAATTTTTGCACCATGTACAAATTTTTTCTAAATTGCTTTGCTGTTGCTTTTGATCCTCTGTTTCCTTCACTAACTGATAAATGACAGCATCATTTGCAAACAGTCTAAGAGAACTGTTCAGATTTTCTCCTAAATCATTTATAAACACAAGGAAGAGTAGGGGATCTATAATGCTTCCATGGAGAACGCCAGATATCACTTCTGTTTTACTCGATGACTTACCATCAATTACAACGAACTGTGTCCTTTCTGATAGGAAATCACAAATCCAATCGCACAATTGGGGTGATATTTGATAAGAAGCTGCTTGTGAGGTACAGTCTCAAAATCAAAAGCCTTCGGGAAATCCAGAAATATGGAATTGATTCGACATCCCTTGTCGATGGCACTTATCACTTCATGTGAATAAAGAGCAAACTGTGTTTCACTAGTGCAATACTTTCTGAATCCGTGTTGACTGTTGGTTAATAAGGTGTTCTCTTCGAGGCAGTTCATAATGTTGGAACAAAGTATCTGTTCCAAAATCCTACTGCAAATCGACGTCAATGAGATGGGCCTGTAATTTTGGGGATCAATCCTATTTCCTTTCTTGAGTATTGGAGTGAGCTAGGTAACTTTCCAGTCTTTGGGTACAAATTTTTCACAGAGTGATCATTGTATATGATAGCTAAGTGTGGAGCTATTGCATCATCATACTCTGAGAGGAATCTAGTTGTTGGTATACAAACAGGCCCGGAAGATTTGTTTTTGTTTAATGACTTAAGTTGTTTTACTACTCCACGAACATCTACTTCTAAATTTTGCATGTTGGTAGCTGTTCTTGGTTCAAAATCTAGAGTGTTCACTTGATTTTGCAATTCTGCTTTAGCAGTGCTGTCATCGGTAGTATTACCATTGCTATTGCTACTAACAAACTCACTCACCAAAACCTACAAACAAACAACCTGTATACATTACAGATCTGGTTGTATAGGGACAAAGCATAAGCCTGAAAATCAGGAGTTCATGGCTCGATTCTCAATCGATTCTCAATCAATTTAACTTTGCTTTCAATTCACAACAATGTGAAGAGGCACCAGAAACTTGACATGGTTCGGATTGCATATTAAAATAAATGTCCTCTTTCCCCAGATGGGTTACTGGGCTTGGTTAGGAACATGAAGTTGCTGAATTGGCACCCAGCAGGAAGACATTGCACCTGGCCATTAAGCTACATAAATTATTATGATCAGAGAGCAAATCCTACTAAGAAACCAGGATTTGGAGCAACTCTTCTTAGTCTTCAATAGGTTCAAATTTATCCTTAAATCCCATTTTTTGATCTTTAACTACTTCAATGAAGGTAATTGTTTAAAAGTTTCTAAGCTACAGATCAAACTGTCATCCTAAACCATGATGTGTTGTTTTGGCATCATCCCCAATTTGTCTCTAATGCTGTTAAAATCCATTAATCACTTTTGTCATCATCTTTCTTATTATATTACACAGATGAAACCTCCACACATTATTCTCTCCTTCATTACTGCCTTTCCATCACCTACAGTCCAGGCAACACCCACAGACTAATCGATCCTGTTATGTCATATCATCAGAAAAGTGTGTGTATATTCCCACTTGTTAAAGCAATTAGGAGAGCTACCGCCATCTACTCATAAATACACTGTAGATAATGTAATCACTACCATAGTTGGAATTACAATTACTGGAATTTATTAGACAGGAGGAAAAAGGTATTTTTAGTGGTGAGGTAAGGAGTGGAGAGGCGAGGTGGGGGATGGAAGGCTAAAGTTACAGAAATCATTGACACAAAGTTACTATTTACATAACTCTGTTATTTCTGGGACACAAAGTGCTGTAGCCCTCCCAACACAACCATTCAAAGATACTTCCAGAGGCCTACAAACAGAAACTAGCTCTTCTTATATCTGCAAATGGTATTCACATTGAGGCTGAATCATAGCCGGTGCAATGATATTCCAAACAGTAACAATATCAATAATAAATGATAGATAGCAACTCACTGTTTTTTTTTTTTTTTTTTTTTTTGACCACCATCTCTGGTCACGTATGCTCAAAACATACTCAAGAAAACTTCAAAAAGTTCAAATGTTTCTAAACCTATTGTGCCAAATTGCTATTGTCATCAGTCTCTAGACTTACAAACTATTTAAACTAAAGACAACACACACACACACACACACACAAACACACACAAGGGAAGGCTCGAACCTCCACTGGGAATGGCCGCCCAGTTAGTAGCATGACACCTTAGACAATACAACCCTTTGGCACAGCGAAAAATTCAAACTTCCAGAATATACACAAATACTGAAGTCCTTATGGGCAAAGTGATTAATCGGTTTTATGTCAATTGAGAGTTTGTAAAAGTATGAGTTACGGGCTACTTTCTTCACACTTCATAAATCGCTTACATTGTTCTTGACTCGCCATTCAACAATATTTCTGAAGCTTATATATTGTTTTTATCAGCCAACTGACCCCTCAATTGGTTGTCATCTAACAGTCTGAAGTGTGCAGAGAATGTTTCAGTGTTCTGGGAAAAAATGGCATAAATTACAAACAGCAGGGTAGCCTAATTTGAGCACTGTACATCTTCTGTTTAAAGGTGAAAACAACAACATTCTACGTGTAGTAGTTTCAGAAATATCCATAAATATAAACAAATGTGTGTCCAAAACTGGGTCTTTTTACAGATGAAAAAGTAACCTAATAAATTCAAAAATGAAATACTTTTAAATGTCTCAGTAAGATAATTTATCAACCATTTTGTGCATGGAAAAAAGAGTTAAATCATAAATCATGCCTCCTTAGATATTTGGTGTTCTTCTTTCTTTGCTTTCAGAGAAACTCTCTCATTGAAAAAGCATAAAATTAAATGCATTTTTTGACAGCCAATGAAACTGTGAGCTTTTTTAGGTTCAGTGAATGATGACCTTGTTTTAAGGTCATCAGATACTCTGTAGCAGTGGGACATCAACACCAGAAAAACTCGTCTCACTGTGGAGGATGGATCCACAGAACATCGACACTACATGTTTCTGAACCAGCCAGAAAAATCAGCAGTCACTGAGCATTGTCTAGGTAGGGGCACAGTATGGATTATCAGAACACCAAGATTCTCTCACCTACATCTTCATAGTGGGGCAGTATTATTAAAGAAGCGGTGGAAATTTGTAGCTCTATTCTTCTTAATAGAGACACAGGGTACCATCTAAGAACCACTTGGGATCCAGCATGGGCAATTTGAAAATAACAGTGACCACAGAAGTGTACAATTGGTCGAACAAGCGAGGATGCCACAATGACAACATAGTTTTTGGATGCTAATTGGAAAGGACGGGCAAACACCCACGTGGATACATATACCTGTGTGCAGCTCCCACCAATAGGCCTTGGTTTCAGCTGTCAAAAGTGCACCTGTGCAACCTATGTGTGTTCACCTGGCAGGTAGCATACCTGATTATCCTAAGTATAACATCTGTGTCTTAGACTGATTTAAATAGGACACTTCTATCATGGCCCAGCAATGTGTTTGCCACACTTGGAAGATGTTGGGCAGCTGTGCTGATGTAATATCAGTGAGTTTAGAAACAGAATCCAACACCTTACCCAAGAGCCTTATTTGTGGGTTATCTGTTGGGAAAGCCTGAAGCAATATATCTCATCATAGTTGCAAAGATGATTAATGAGCTGCAGGAAGACACATTAAATGGCAATCTCCCCCCCCCCCCTCCTCCCCCACTCTCTCTCTCTCTCTCTCTCTCTCTCTCTCTCTCACACACACACACATACACACACACACACACACACACACACACACACACACACACACATACCTTATAGCTCATGGCCACAGCCTTCATCAGTATAGAACACACAATCTCATTCAATCACAGACACAACTTAATAACACATGACCATCGTTTCGAGCTGATGTGTTACGAGTGAGTATAACTCAGAGTGGGGGCCAAAGAAAGGATGCAAGGTCAGGGTGGGGACACATATAGTGCCTTATGGAGCACACAGGTACTAGTGAAAGGAAAGTGATGCAGCTTAGGAATGCAAGAAAAGGTAGAGGGTTGAGAAAGGAAAAAAATATACAGCTCCAACAGTGGTTAATGAGAAAAGAATTGAGGGAGATTTAGGCCCTGATGGATGCGGGATGTGTGGGACCAATAACTTACCATAGGTCGATACCTGGATAATTTCAGCACTGGAGGATGTACTGTAAGGAAAACTTGCAGCTGTGTAGTTCATACATGCTGTTAGTGGGGGAGGGGGAAGGGTGAGAGAGGAAGAACCACATGGCCCATGTTCTGAATCAGCCATTGCAATCAAGCACATTGTCTGTACACCAGATTTCCAAACTCTGAAACATCCCTAGGTCCACTATTTCTGATGTAATAGTGAAGTGGAAATGTGAAGGAACACATAAAACAAGAAAGCGTACAGGCTAACCTCTTCTGTTGACTGACAGAGACTGCCGACATTTGAAGAGGGTCATACAGTGTAACAGGCTTGCTTCTACCCAGACATCATACAGGAATTCCAAACTGCATCAGGATCCACTCCAAGTACTGTGACAATTTGCAAGTGAGAAAACTTAGATTTCTTGGTTGAGCGGCTGCCCGTAAGCCACACATCACGGAGGCCTGTGCCAAATGATGCCTCGCTTGGGGTATGCAGGGTAAACATTGTACGATTGAACACTGAAAAAGCATGTGGTGTAACAAATCATGGCACACAATGTGGCAAAACAATATCAGGATGAGGGTATGGCAAATCCCCAGTGAACATAATATGCCAGCGTATGTAGTGCCAACAGTAACATTTGGAGGTGGTGGTACTATGGTGAGGTCGTGTTTTTGATGGAGGGGGCTTGTAGCCCTTGTTGTCTTGTGTGGCACTATCACAGCATAGGCCTAGATTGATGTTTTAACCACCTTTTGCTTCCCACTGTTGAAGAGCAATTCAAGGATGTCTATGAAACTTTCAGCAAGGATATGACTTCCTTAAATCCTGCCCCAAAATGAGATCCATCCTTCATTACATCCTTCCCACTCGACCGAGAGTGTCTTTCCGCAACCCACCTAACCTCCATAACCTCCTAGTCCATCCCTATGAAATCCCCGAACCACCTTCCCTACCTTCTGGCTGCTACCCTTGTAACCGCCCCCGTTTTAAAACCTGCCCTATGCATCCTTCCACCACCACCTACTCCAGTCTTGTAACCCGGAAGGTGTACACAATTAAGGGCAGAGCCACTTGTGATAGCACCCACGTGATTTACCAACTGACATGCCTGCACTGTGAAGCGTTCTATGTGGAAATGACCAGCAACAAAACTGTCCATTTGCATGAATGGTCACAGGCAGACAGTGTTTGTTGGTAATGAGGATCACCCTGTGGCTAAACACCCCTTGGTGCACGGCCAGCACATCTTGGCACAGTGTTACACCATCCGGGTTATCTGGATACTTCCCACCGACACCAGCCTTTCAGAACTCCGGAGATGGGAACTTGGCCTTCAGCATATTCTCTCTTCCCTTTGCCCACCGGGTCTCAACCTCTGCTAAATTCAAATTTCCGCCCACCATCTTTAACATCTTTGCCTTGGTTCTCTGGTCAGAGCTTCTGCCTGAAGTGGTACCTCTGCCCAACTTCTTTGCTTTCTACAGTATGTCTCCCTAAGTGTGTTTGCATTTGTGTTTATGTGTGGGTGTGTGTGTATTTGTTTACCCTTCTTTTTTCGCCCTAAGGTAAGTCTTCACTCTCCCGGGATTGGAATGGCTCCTTACCTACTTCCTTAAAACCCTCATCATTTCCTTTTCCCCTCTCCTTCCTTCTGCCTGAAGAAGCAGTCAGGCTGCAAAAGCTAGTGTTTGTGTATGTGTGTGTGTGTGTGTGTGTGTGTTTTATTCATGTTACTATCACTACCTGTGCTTCTTCACCTGGTAAGTAACCTTCATCTACTTTATATATATATATATCATCTACTTTATACATATATAAACTTTCTATATAGCTCAATATGAGGAGTAGCAGTCATGAACAGGTGGCAGCACTGCTGGTTTGTGACAGCAACTAAGTAGTTCGCCATTTCAGTAATCATGGATGAGTTGAATAGACAATAGCATGTGTTATCCATAAAAATGTTTTATAGAAACAATGATAGTTTGGTAGCAGCACAGAGGGAGTTTCAGCATTTTTATAATTTAGGGTGTCATGATGCCATTCTGTTGAAACACATGATAAATTATTGGATTAATGACTTTGAAGAGGCTGGATCTGTTCTCAAGAAGAAACAAACAGGACGACCAAGAAGTGTGTGTTCTCCAGTGAACATTGATGTTGTATGCAAGTCCGTCTTACGGAGCCTATTGTGTTCAATTCATAAGCAAACAGAGGTGTTGGAATGTCCTGCAAGATTGTTCATAGAATTGTTCCTCTTGATTGAAAATTTCACCTGTCAAACCACAGATGGTGCAACAACTGAAGAACAATGATTACCGGTTACAACTGGGATCCTGTCAACAAATGATGACAAAAATAAACAATGACAGTGAATTTTCTAAAGTTGTGAATGTCAGATAAGGCACATTTTCATCTATGTCTACATGGGACAGTCTGCAAATCACATTTAAGTGCCTGGCAGAGGGTTCATCAAACAACCTCTATACTATTTATCTCCCATTCCATTCTCACAGCAAGAAATGCAAATAAAAAGAACTGCCATTACCAGACAACACAAATCCTAATCACATTCATGAGTGGCCTTTACACACTAGTAAAGTGGTGGGGTGTTTCATCACATGGGATTATCGGACCATATTTTTTCGCAAATGAACAGGGAAACACAAGAACTGTCAATGCTGATCGTTATGTGGAGATGTTACAAACTTTCGTTACACCTGCACTGAACAACTTTCCAAACATTTACAGAAGACTGGTTTCAACAGGACGAAGTGACATCACACACTGAACAACAATCAATGGCATGTTTGAGAGAATGATTCAGTAACCATATGATCTCTTGATTTGGTAACATTCCTTGGCCCTGAAAATCGCCAGATTTATCTGTATATGACATTTTTTCCCTTGTGGGGCTACCTCAAGACAAAAGTCTACATGATGACCAAAAACCCTTAAAACAGGGAATATAGGATGAAATTCATAATATCCCAGCTGAGATGTTGCAGCAGTCAATGAGGAATCTCCACAGCAGATTTCACAGATCCATTATTGACAAAAATGAGGATCACAGACTCATACAGGAAATTTGTTTCCTTTGCACAAAAATAAAAAGTCAAATAAACAATTAAAATTAATTACTGAACATTTAGTGAAAACTCCTTTCGAGAGAAGCAATATCTTTATAAATTCTGATGCAGTGGGGGGGGGGGGGGGGGGAGTAAATAAATAGAGTTAAATAAAATAAAATCTTTTGTTGTGACAAAACCAAAACTTTTCAGTGCCCACACACACACACTTTTCACATTTCCCTGATACATTTGATATTCCCTGATGTCTACAGTTTATGGCAAACCTAATCTTAGCGCAAGCTCTGGAAAATTAAACATCGACATGAGGCATAGTGGGTGTCAAGAGTCAAACCTGTTTATAAGTAGATGTGTAAAGCAAAAATAGCGTAACTTGTGTCACCTGGTTGGGTTATTAATTGAAATATTATGCATAAAATGGAAACGACGACTTGGCTGAACACAAATAATTACACAATTAATTATTTATTGTTTCCATAGAAAATTCCTAAACTGTGCTTGCCAATTTTAATTGCTATCAATATCATGGGTAAATTCTTACACTGCCTTCTAACTGCTTCAATGGGACAATCAACACAAATGATTAACACACTGACCACACACTTTTATCTGGCTCCTGAGGGAGGGGGGGGGGGGGGAGGATTCTGAAACAAGCTTCATAACAGCTCATAACACATTGGCTCCTTCTCTCAAAGCAGCCAGCTTATATCTTTTAAAAGAAACTAACATTTAAAGGCTTGATGCATAGTAAAAATGACAAGAAAAGTTTATGGAGAGGGGCACATACCACCTCTTTGTTAATGTTTGTAAATAATGCTAACAGTCACTACACACTTCATAATGTAGATTTACTATTACAGAACATAATACTGTTACATCTCTATTCACATAATCTCCTTTCTCCCCCTTTCTTTTTTAAAGTTTCGTTTCAATTTATGCTACAAGATTTACAAACAATATAAAATACTGAACTTTCAATCAATGTCTCCTCCGCTTGCTGTGTACGTGTTAATTGTAAGCCTACCTCTTTCACTAAATGTCACATGGGAGTTGAAAGCAGACCTGCAACAATGGAAAATCATTGTGTGTTCGACAAAACCTCTTCCTTTTGCTTTAATGCTATGAGGTAGCGTACAATAATGCAACCAACAAAGGGTTATTCTGCTGTTGTGGTCTTCAGTCCAGACAGTGATTTGCTGCAACTCTCCACCCTACTCAGTCCTGAGCAAGCCTTTTCACATCCTCATAACAACATCTATTTGAACCTGCTTACTGTATTCATCTCTTGGTCTCCCTCTGCTATTTTTACCCCACACCTCCAATGCTAAATTTTATGATTCCTTGATGTCTAAGAATGTGTCCTACCATTCGACCCCTTCTTTTAGTCAAGGTATGCCAGAAATTTCTTTTCTCTCAAATTCTTTGCAGTAGCTCCTCATTACTTACCAGATCTATCCACCTAGTCTTCAGCATTATTCTGTAGCATCACATTTCAAAAGCCTCTATCCTATTCCCGTCTCTACTATTTGTCATCCATGTTTTACTCCCATATAAGGCAACACACACATTACTTAAAAAAAAAAAAAAAAAAAGGACTTCAATATGCTTAAATTGCTATTTGATGTTAACATTTTCTTCTTTTTTAGAAACACTTTTCTACCCATTGCAGTTCTGCATTTTATATCATCTGTACTGTGACCATTGTATATTATTTTACTACACAAGGAAAAAAAAACTCACTACCTTGTTTATTGTTTCATTACCTAATCTTAATTCCTTTAGCAGTGCCTGATTTTCTTAGACTAAATTCCATTACTCTTGTTTTGCTCTTCTTAATGTTCATCTTACATGATCCTTTCAAGACACTGTCCATTCCATTTTATTCCTCTTCAACATCCTTTGTTGTTGCAGACAGAATTACATCAGCAGCAAAATGCAAAGTTATTACTTCTTCACCCTGAACTACAATTTCTTTTCCAAATTTATCCTTGTTTTCCTTCAAAGATTGCTCAAAGTACAAATTGTGTAACAATGGCAGGCTGCAACCTGTCTTACTCCCTTCCCAAACAAACTTCACTTGTATGCCCTTCAACTCAAATAACTGCTGTCTGGTTTTTGTACAAATTGTAAATAACCTTCCATACCCTATATTTTACCCCTGCTGACTTCAGAATTTGAAAGAGTGTATTCCAGTCAACATTGTCAAAAGCTTTTTCCAACTCTACAAAAGCTAGAAACAGGATCATTGCCCCTTGGGTTCCTACATATCTCCTAAATCCGAACTGATCTTCTATGAGGTCGGCTTCTACTAATTTTCCATTCTTCCGTAAATAATTCATGTTAAAATTTTGCAACCATGACTTATTAAACTTATGGTTCTGTAATTTTTACACTTGTCTACACCTGTGTCTTATTCTATCCCACCAGAATCAGTAGCCTGTTGTTTGTGAATGTGAGTTTGTTACTGTGAGAGACATCATCAGTTTGGATGGAGGCAGAGGCTGATCACACAAAGATGTCAGTAGCAGCACCCACATAATGGTACAAAATGAGATTGGATTCTGCTTTAGGCTACTAGATTTGCTGAGGCTATAATTCCAGCATTAATGGGAACACTGTGATGACTGTCTTTGTATTGTACAGGATGACCAGCCAGTCTAAAATAGTTTAGGAAAATAATTCAAAATTTTTATTTCAAAACTTCACCTAAGTTTTACAAGTGTTCTTCCACTGCAACATACGCCTTGACAACATGACCAAGGGTGTCCACCTTGCAGGGCAGACCCGGACAGAACCAGTATTGACTGCTGATTCTAAAATCACGCCATCCTTCTGGTGTCCGTGCTGAAACTACTGATACTTCCATGCTACTGTGGAGCCAATAGCAGAAACCCACTACTGATCATGTGTGCTACTGCTGGAGGACTCTTGAGGTGTGAGAATCAGTTCCTTCGTTCTCTTCTGTTCTAACTCTTGTGCAGAACAGATGCACTCCAGAGACGCAGCATATGTGTGGGGCGAACGGCCATATGCCGTCTGCTACTGCCTAGCGGCTGTTCGTTATCAGCCACCAACTGTGTGAACCTTTTCCATTTTCTAATCCCCTACCTTAGACTGCCACTCATTCATTGCATCCGACCCCAGGGCGAGTCCCACTATGTATCCCATACTCTCAGAATATAGCCAATATTAACTTCAATCCTATCTTTTATTTATCAATCAGTCACCCCTTCCTAGGGCACGCACGAGCCTTTACTGCTTTGCCTTCCATCCTAACAATTATTCCAACCCATCTTATTCGTACAGCAGTGGAATTGGTTGTACAATTTTGTATCACCTGTGGCATAAAGATTTAGTGCTGTAGAGTTTGGCGTCAGAAGTGGTATTGATAACCTACCTTTTGGCTCTTAGTGTGGGCACAAAATTTTGGTTCACATTACATTCTGTGGCTGGATGACAGCTGCTATTCTGTCGAGCTATACTGCCGCCGCCGTGACATCCTAGCAGACACTGCAATCCACACTGGGTGCCAAGTCCAGTACGGCACACCCGCCCAGATGCAGCACACATGAGCGCTATGTGTGTGATGCGCGACCTGCCGCAGTTGACGCCCTGACTTGCACTCCCACATGCGCACGTTACCTGCGCGCACGAGGCATAGAAAATTACGTGCCACATTAGTGCTGCTGTTTCGGCCTACCGAAGGCATGTAAGTGCCATATTGCAGTTGGCGCGGCCCACCTGCCACAGCTGCCACCTATCAACGCCGCCCATGCGTAAGTGCTGTGCGGATGAGGCGCCATCTTACATCTACTTTGGTCCTACTAAGCAGTGAAAGATAGCTCGTTACCGGGGCCAAACCACTCTCTGCAACCCCTAGCAGTGAGGCTCACTTGCTGCCACGCCGCCCTCACTGAAGCACATTGTATGCCAGCGACAGCACATCGCCCCGCCTCCCATCTGCCGCCCCCCGCCACAGTGTCCGTGATGTATGTGATATTTCTTCTATTTCAGTTTGTGTGGCTGTCTCTCTCTGTCTTTGATCTTTCCTATCAATATTTTCTGTGCCATAAATGAAAGTAAATTTCTGCTCGCCACAGACATGATGGGTCAAACCAAGGCATTACCTCCTCCAAGCCATGTCTGGCAGAAATTAAACAATAATTGGTATTAGGGAGGAGTGTGAAATTCTCAATGTTGAAGGAAGTGTGTTTTTGTTTTAAGATCAAATACCAACGCAATACTAGCGTTGAGGGCTTAAAAGAAAAACCACAAACAAAAAGTTTTCAATCATGGTCGAGTCTACCAGATTTGTTGATGAGTTTAGATGGTTTGAGGGTCCATGGCCGCACAAACAGTCGTACACACGACTAGTGTCTGGAACCGTCAGAACCGTTAGAACTCTGTGTTGATCCACCACATTGTAAACCAAGTATTAAACTTTAGCCCCTTCCTCCTCTACTGTCTATATGTTTCTCTTTTTTCTCCTGCATATTTCTTTCTGTATGAGCTTTTCCTTCTGTGAAAGTAGTAGTTTTCACAAGCTGGTTACCAAAGCATGTGACGACAGTGTGCTTCAGGGCAAGAAATGTGAATCTTGTTGATTTGAAAATGTTTTACCAGAGAGAAGCATGGTTGAGATGTGATAAGATAGCCTTTGAGAGATACCCCAATCCTTTCTGCACCTTAAGTGGTGTGCAAGTAAAACCTTTTAAGCTGTTAGCATCCAGAGGGCAGGTAAAGTTGAGTAATGTTTCAGCCGATGTAATGGAGCCTATATGTAGTTGCCACTTTGTGAGTCAAGATTACTGCCTGTGAGTGTAAAATCCTTCAGTGGAGTTTAAAGAGAAAAAAATGTTGCACATAGCGTGAAGACCAAGAAAACCTCCACTTTGTCCTTATTTCTATTGCTGCCATTCTGAGATTCTGTACACCTCCTGATTTATGTCATACACGCCATTTCTTTGTCAGATTCTAAAGCTTGCATAACAAGGACCATTACGTTTCCTGTGTAAGTACCCTGGCAATAAATGCACGTGGAACACAATGCACATGAGAATTCAAAATGTTCAAATGTTTGTAGAGCTTAAGGGACTTAACTACGGGGTCATCAGTCCCTAAACTTACAAACTACTTATGAACTACTTACAATTAAGGACGGCACAAATATCCATGCCCGAGGGGGGATTCGAACCCCCGGCCGTAGTGGCCGTGCAGACCGTGACTGTAGCGCCTTAGTCTCCTCGGCCACCGCGGCCGGCACATGAGAATTATGAGAAGTTATTTCCAGTTGTTACTGCCAGAGAAAGCCTAAGTTGATGTGTAAATAATTATGAATCCTGACAGGAAAGTGAGGTGAAGCTTTATTCCGGTACCTCAGAGAGGTACTTACGACATGCTATGATGTGTTAACAGTAATGAATACATAACTCACTAAAGGATTGGGAGACATTATGGACCATTATCAATTAAAAAGTACATGGAAGTCCTATGGACAGAGCCAATGTAGTTGCTTCTTTGATGGTTCGTGGGCACCATCCTAAATATGGAAATTTAGAGTAAGCATCCACTAACAAGAACCAGTAAGTTTTGAGAAAGGGGCCCACAAAATCAACATGAACATCCTCCCATGGTTTTTGAGTAGCTTGTCATGGAAAAAGTGTTGCATGTGGTGCTGTGTGATCAGTGGAAGACTGTATACATGCTGCCACAAGATGGGTGATGTCAGAATCAATACCAGGCAAAATAAACTTTGTGTGGGAAATACCCCAGTGACCCTGATGTAAGAGTTGTAGAACCTCTCCTAAAAGAGTGACGGCAATCACAGCTCGTGTGTTTGTATTTTCAGTAGCTACTAGAACCACCCTTTTATGGATAATTGATAATCGGTAATGTATTGCAAAGTAGTTGTGTAAGGGGCAGTAAAGCTACCAGAGGGTCTGTCAGGCCACCACTAGTGAAGGCAGTGAATTACCTGACACAAAACAGGATCGGCAGCTGTAGCAGTAGCAATCTGTAAACCATCAAGTGTGTTGCGCCTGCTAACTCCAGAAAAAACAGAGTTGCTCGTCTTGATCAAAACAAAGATCAGGACCAATGGAAAGCTGGAAAAGAGCATCAACATTTACATGCTGCACTGTGGGCTGAAAATGTATTTCACAGCTGAAAAGCCAAGGAGACCGATGGGCTGAACAAGAAAACCAGTGGCTTGTTCCCAATATGAGATGAAATTTAGATGCACACAAAACTTTTTTTAAGTATAGACAAAGACGAGTGCCTCTGTTTTGATTTGTGAGTAACGCTGTTGAGCTGCAGTGTGTGTCTTCAATAAATAAGCTATTATGATCATAAATATATTAAAAATCAACAGCCATAACAGAAATGATTTTATTATCTGGCAACCTATTTCAGCACCTCATTAACACAATCTTCAGGCCATAAATAAATAGAACAAATAATTAACAGTCAACTTATCATACATTGTATCTTACAAAAAGTAAAGAATAAGAAAATTTAAAAATAAACATAGATGGCCCTGAAGTAATATAATGGCCTACTGAACAGTTTACAATAAATACAAGAATTTACATGAATGACATAACCAAAAGAATACAATCCCGATTAGTTAAAATACATAATGTCCAAACTCGTCGAGACTAAGCACATCATTATAAGAAAGAAAAGAGCAACAAGGAAGGACCACTTTAATCTAGAAGAGTTAATGATGAAGATGTGGATGGCAGGTGTTACATATTACCAAAAACACAAATGAAAATCAAAACTAATGATATGTGACAATTCGGAATATTTAAGTTGTCGCGGAAGTAATGCTACAAATGGGTTACAACAGTCATAAGAAAATCTATGCTCATAGTGCAGAAATATAACACGTTATTGGCCAACTGTACAAGGGTAAAGGGCATACGGAAATGAATAACATAATGCCCTCATATTAGTGAAATCCAGAATGCAGAAATGTTTACAATAATCCACAAAACAAGAAACAAATTTGACAACAATGGTGTTACACTATTGAGGTCTATATTAATATCCGTATCAGTATTAATTGTATTCGGCTGAGACTGACAAGCAGATTAAATGTCTAGGTTGGAATTAATAATATAGTAATAAGGACAGTTTACAACTCACCGCAAAGCCGTAGCGACGAGTTACGGCAGACACATACAAAAGAGACACATTTACAACACTTTCAGCTATCAGCCATGGTCTTCTTCAGAAAATAGAACATTCACGCAATCACACAGGCACACAACACCTGAGTGCCTGTGTGATTGCATGAATGTTCTATTTTCTGTAGAAGGCCATGGCCGATAGCTGAAAGTGTCGTATGTGTGTGTCTTTTGTATGTGCCTGTCACAGCTCGCCGCCACACTTTTACAGTGAGTTGTAAACTGTCCTTATTACTATAAGATTAAATGTCTCCTTTTTTTCTTGCATGCATTACAGACTGGCCAACACTTTGACAAGCTACTCTCTCATGATGTGAAAAATATTTTGTGGCCATTGTTGTTATTTTGCACGCTGCTGACATATTCGACACTAAGGTAGAGTTTGAATGGCTGCCACTTCCTCCTCCTCAAGGAAACTACTGGATGCCCAGTACCCAGTGTTAAGGGCAATTGCTGCTACATCACACTTAGCCTCAATCTGATCACCTACTGTACGCGAAACTTCAAAGGCAAGGGCGATGCTCAAAACTTCTTATAGCGACAGATATTCCTACCGAAGGGCCCGTTGACAAACTTCCTCATCAGGGGCCACCCTGATAATAGTGTCACAAACCATGGAATCCACATAGGACTCGTGATTAGTGTCTGTAAAAACAATTACATTTACATCTGAGACTGTGTAGTTTGGCTGCCCAGGCTCTGTACAACTGATGTGCTTGTTTGCAACAGCAATAAAATTTCTACACATATTGTAATGGGATGTGTGTGTTTACTTTAATAAGCACACAAGAATTCACACATTTTGTACCTGACACAGCAATTGGTACAAACATGGAGAAAGCCAAGATAAACATACAGACTTGCACAAAAGTTCATCAACAACACTAAAGGCAAGAAAGTGTTTATGAATATGTTATACATATGTGGTCTAATAATGGAAAGTCCACATTGGAATTAGCAATATAGTAATAAGGACAGTTTACAGCTCACCACATAGATGTGACGACAAGCTATAACAGGCACATAAAAAAAGACACACACATACAACACTTCAGCTATCGACCATGGCCTTTTTCAGAAAGTAGAACATTCATGCAATCACACAGGCACACAACACAGTCACACAACCGTCAGCTCTGTGTCCCAAGCTTTGAATCTCTGGTGATAATTTGTATCTGATGGGAGGCGTACTTGAGTAATGCAGGTGTGGTGAACACTATGTCCCCAGTAGTGAAGGGGTCAGCGCAACAGCCTAGAAAGCAGGAGACCCGGGTTTGGGTACACATTTTTAATTTTACCCATTCCAGTTAAGGTCATACATTTCACGAAACAGTTTACGAATACATTTCTCATAGGTGTCCCAGTCCTCAGCTGCTTCGGCATAAGGTGGAAAGGGAGGTGGAGAGGGCTGAGATCCCCTATTAGACAATGTTGCAGACAAACTGTTGATAGCAGCCATGAAGGCTTTTTGCTGCTCAGGAGAGTCTGAGTGATGACTTGGTATTGCTCACAAAGAGCCTGAACTACTTCCACCATGTCTGCATACTCAAAAAGGTACCAGTGGAGTTCAGACACATGTAGATAAAGTCTCAAACTCACTCCAAAAGTGTTGTAACTTTAACTTATCACAATAATGCTTACACTTTATTCTGCAGTGATTTACTTGTAACTGGCTGTTGTGACACAGCAAACCTGCAGTAATTGCCGCAGGACTGTGGTGCTCCCAAGATCACCAACACTGCTACACTTAGTGCCTCTATGAACACTGGCGTGAACTAAGCTTAGCGCCCTGCTTGAAGTTAAAATGCGGCCACTATAAAATGGATCATTGTGGATGAAACCATAGACTCAATGGAAACATATATTTTGTTCATTTAGATTTTTCCTTACAGGGGAAAAAGTCCATGTTGTTAAAATGTATGAGATGCAAAAAGCCAATGCCAATATAGTAATGCAATCAATTATGAACTTCTGCCAGAAGCTCTGGCCTAATGGTATTGAGTTTGAAAAACTTACTGTGATTACAGATAAAGCTCAATGCATGGTTTCACTTTTATTTCCTAAGTTGAAGCATGTAATATACTTCATCCATGCCTTTCACAGGGTTTGTGAGTCCATAAAGAATGAATATGAAATTGCAAATCAATTCATCTTTGCTGTGAAGAAGATTCTACCAAAATCTGCAATTCATGTTGTTGTCTTTAGGGAAACTACTGGCCTCCCCCTTCCAAATTTCCTGTTCATTACCCATTGGGGATCTTGCTCTGAGTGTGCTGCTGTAGTGAGTGAGAATTATGACAAAATTATAGAGTTTGTGCTTTCTTTGAACCCAGCTGACACAGCAGAGAAAATTCATAAATAATAATAATTTCGTGTGGCTCATTGGCCTGGACGCCACTTTGGCGACTTGTGTGTCCCTAGCCTACCCCAGTTATCCAACCGGGGAGAGGGGACCTACAGCTTAACGTGGAATCCGAACCACGTGTCGTTTCTGACGACTCCTCACATCGTTGAGAGATGAAGGATGGGTTAAAACACACGACTGAAAAAATCCAAGGTCCGACTGGGAATGCATAATTTATACAGAGAACAATATTCAGTAATTAAAACTTCCGGGCTGAGAGGCCGTGGTGGAACAGTAGAAATTTCTTCCCCTGACGTTTCGTTGCCAGCTGTGGGCAACATATTCTGAGGTGAGTCGACGAAAGCCGTGAAAGCCTACACGGGAGAACAATATTGTGTCCATAGTTACAAGTACATGACTGCAGCTATTAAATGATTAGAAGAACAAGATCTGGGGAAGAACAACAATGGGATATTTACTTCCAAAAGGAAGCAATTAGATAGCTTTGCCAGGGAAAAATTTAAGCCTCATCTTCAGAGGAATCAAGACATTAAACTATCTGCCATATATGTAGAGTTTACATTCAGAGTGAATACAAGGTATGCCCCACTGGTTTCTGGCTTGAGCATCCACAAAGACATTCTATCTCCTAATAGAAAACAGACTTACTTTTAAAAATGTAGCTATGCTTAATGTCTCAATGTACAAGAGCTTCATATTTTTCTTTCTTTTGATGAGTGATAATTTGATGTATTTGTTTGTAATTCAGTAAACTAGAATTCAGGAAAGATAAATTGTTGAATAAACCAGAACCTTTCATCATTTTTTGTATCTTATTTTAGTGCCTTTTTCATCTTTTTGACCTAAAAATCCTACCATGCTAATAAGGTTGCTAAAGAGCATAAACATTTTGAGTGGCATGAAGTCAGCCAACAGCCAACTACTTATCACAGAGAGACCAAGTAAAAGTGTGTGACCATTAGAATAGTGCTTATATTTTTCTTATTCAGCACAATAAGTTTCACTATCTATTACCTGGTGTATTATACACTTTAACAGTGTGCTGGACATATAGCAGTACAACATCAACTTGTGAGAAAAGTGG
Source organism: Locusta migratoria (assembly GCA_026315105.1). Lineage (NCBI taxonomy): Eukaryota > Metazoa > Arthropoda > Insecta > Orthoptera > Acrididae > Locusta > Locusta migratoria. The sequence goes on along the minus strand of CM048744.1, from coordinate 218,484,355 downwards.
TCCTTCTATTATCCTTATCATGGGAGAAACAACTCTCACTGTTTCAGCAACACCATCTGGTAAAAATAAGTATGCACCACTTCTTTCTTTTCCTTCCCTGGCAAGGTACCTACATCAAAAACAAGAAAATTCCATTAGGTACAAAGAAATCAGATTTAAAAGCTATGGGCCAAAAACAAGTTACAAAATAAAACTATAAATCAAGACCAACTCATCATACATCTATTACCGGATTTGGCAGAAGAGAACATTCCCACAGAATATTATAAAATTACTACAATCTCAGTTTTATAGAAAATAAAAGGTAAGATTTCCCTGATGACAAGCCAGAAAACTGCAATGATTACACAAAAGAAACAAAAGACCAATATAATTATGAATAACACCACTGGTACGATATAGCACAGGAGTATATGACAGAACCAACTTAACTTGGGGCCTGGAAGGCCAGACAATAAACACTAAACCATTCTGCAGTAACAGCTTCCTGGTACTGTTAGGTGGAGAACTTTTACATATCCTACCAGTGTTTATTAGGTTCCCACTTGTTATGCCAATGACATCATCCTAACATTGTATACTTCAGAACCCATGAGAAGGTGCAAATCCTAACTGAAACCTTACAAGTTTGCACTTAAGAACTATTGAACTCTTTGTTGTAACTCATCCAGAGTTCTTGGTTGAATCTAGGTGCCAGGGAACATTACCGAATATTGAGGTCTATGGTTACTGAACAACTATTGCACAGCTTCCATTGACTGCTGTTTAAAACAGGTTTCTTAAATGTGTGAGAAACTGTTCAATTCAGGTGTAATGAAAGATTGTCAACATCTCCACATAATGACCCGCAGTAACAGTTACTGTGCTCTCCTGTTCATTTAAAAAAATAAAATAAATATAAGAATAAGAATTAAAAAAATTGATCCCATCTGATGAACCAGAACAGCATACTGTTGCTTTATTAGCCTTTAAAGGGAATTCATGAGCTTCGTTACAATTTGTATCTGTCCAGAAACAGCAGCATTTGTTAGCATTTGTTACTTAATTTTTTTTCTCAACTGGTAATTGTTTTACTTCAGCTGTTGCACTATCTGCAGCTTTTATGGATGAAATTACAAATCTAAATGACAAATTCAGTGAACACTCTCCCGTGACATTTAAACCACTGTGTTTAGTTTCGAACTGAATGCCATGAGCTGCATTGACAGACTCGCATATAACATCTGTATTCTGTGGAGTACAAGCACTTCTTGGTCGTCCTATTGGGTTTCTTCTTTAGGGCAGATCCAGTCTCTTCAAAATCATTAACCCAACTTTTTATCACATGATTAGACAGAACAGCACCATGACTTCCTAAGTTTTATGTAAAACATCAAAACTCCCTCTGCACAGCTTCAAAGCTATCACTGTTTTTATAAAACATTTTAATGGTTAACACACACTATTGCCCATTCCACTGGTCCATAATTACCAAAATTTCAGTGTGATTACTTGCTCAAGATCACTGTCCTGCAGTGATGCCAATGCTTACGGATGCCATTATACATTTCAAAAATTCTTTTTATTCTGTGTCACCCTGTATATTATGTCACTGAGTAACATCTATATTATAAAGTTAGCAGTTACATGAGAAAAGAGGTGCTTGATTTCATCCATTTATACAGTCTGACCACCTTTCTGCTTTAAGATTTCCCACATAGTGAGACAACAAAACAAAAACTGTGTAGCCAACAGAATGGTTTGCAATTTTTGAAAGCAGAGCAAGGGGAAGGACAGGGTTTTTTTAATCACTAGAATACTCTGGGATTACTGTGCCTTTCTGCCTCTCAATACCTCCTCTATTTGGTGATTAGTAAACTATACTTTCTATACTGTTGGAAGTATAAGGCTATTTCCTACATGGGCAACAAAAGCAAGTGACATCCAAACACTGCAGTTATAAGTAAAAGCATTGGGTGAGGTGATATGGTTCTGTGTCCTGGACACTTTCAAAAAGTTTGTGCAACAAGAAGGCTACTAGTAACCAGCAGATGTTTTTAAAGTTTGACTCCCATAAACTGTACAATGTTGGTAGCTTGACTGTAAAGCAATTTAATCGACTTAAGGAAGGAAGGTGGAAAAAAATTGCTGTGGGTAAAATGTATAAATGGAGAAAACTTTATGGAAAATTTCATATATAACTTCAACTACTAACATAGATTATGAAGATCATCCAACAAATTCTAAAAAATATGACACTGAGCATAGCAGTGTTTGCTTATCTCATCCATGAATTAGACGATTGCTTCTTTTGTGTAATGAAAGTAGCCTGATGAAGAATGAGTCTTATCAGAAGAATGGTACCATCCTTTCCAACCACTCGAGTCTTGTGTTGCCAGCATGGTGTACAGGTAGCATCCTCCACTACCACTTTCTATCATTTGAGGTTGCTGATTCAAATACAGTTGCATCTTAATTCAACACGATTGGTCAAAGTCTCCTCCACAACGTGCTTTGGACCCTCTCCAAAACTATTACTTCTTACAATATCAGCTTGCCGTGCATGATGGGGTGCTTTTGCTGCAGCTGGAAAATTCCCCACCATGAGTAGTGATTCCTAGTGCCCTCCATCGCGAAGTTCTTTGCCTCTTGCATGTATATCACTGGGGCATCATTCATACTAATGCATTGGGTCGGTGTCATGTTTTCTTAGGCTGGTTTGGACACTGATACTGTACAATTTGTAAATGTATGTGAAATATGGGTCACGCAACAGACAGCCCCCAGTGCTTTGCTTACACCATGGCCTCAACCGGCATCAGTCTGGGAAGTTTACATGTGGACTACACAGGACTCTCTTTGATTTGATACTGGCTTCTTGTTGTTGAGGTGTACTCCAAGTTTCCTGTTGTTGCGCGTTGCATGCATTTGTCTTCCTCTGTGACAATTATGGCACTCTCTAAGATCTTTGCCATGGAAGTGCTTCATTGCCATGGAAGGGCTACCCATCACCATTGTTACTGATAATGGATGGTAATTTGCTTCTCATGAATTCAAAGAGTTTTGTGCTCAGCGGTGAATATGCCATGTCCTTATCCCGCCCTTTCAGCCGCAGTCTAATGGAGAGGCTGAATGAAGGGTGCGGACTTTCAAAAATCAGATGCGCAAGTATATCCAGTCTTCTTCCACTGATGTTGCATAGGACATGTTTTTGGCTTTATATCACTTTACCCCAATAGGCGATAAAAGACTCCAGCAGAGTTGCTACAAGGACAGCTACCTCAGTCCATGGTCCACCTGTTATCTCTTACACCACAGGTGCAGCGAGAGCTTCCGCATCATAAATTCTGTCAGAGGTTCTCAGTTTGGACCAGAACATACTCTAGGCACCCTAAATGGACTCCACCCAGTCACCTGCTGTGAAGACCACCATCTCTGCATCCTTCGTACACCGGATGGTGAAATTACCCATCATCTGGGTCAACTCCAACTGTGAATTCCTATTCAGTCACCGAACTATGGGCAGCAGTAAGGCACGCGAGGCTCTACTGCATCTTCTCGACTCATCAGATGCCATTGCGGGGCCTTTGTGAGGTGTCCGATTGGAGTTTGGAGCTGACACCACCCCCGCCAGAATGTCCGTCGGCCACTGGTTTTCTGAGCACTCAATTACCTGCTTGGGACACTACACATCATTCTGGAACACCCCTTCCATTCCCAGTTCCTGGAATAGCAGCTGGATCGTTTACACAGCAACCGTCAGCCCCCCTTCCGGGAGAGGCAGGATGGGCCTCCCAGCCGCAACAAACAAACACATCGTCACCCATCATCTCAAGCTTTAAACTGAAGTGGCAAACAACACGCCACAACCACCTACCGCAGCAGTATGCAGTGGTTCAACCTTGCCATATATGCAACAGTGATAGTGGTAGTATAGTGACAGCGAGCAAATGGAAATTCAGTGTTGTGAACACCAGCCCCAAGAAGAGGAGAGGTGTGATACAACCGCATGCCATGTAATTGAAAACAGTACTGCCTTTAGTGCAACAGGCCGCCGCCTGGCATGCCAAGGGTGCAGCACATAGCGCACACATGGGGCAAGACTCCATCAGTCTGATGTATGATTTCCACCAAGTGTGTCATCTTTTTGTGTAGAACCTTTCTGTGTGTAGAACCTTTCTTTGTGTAGAACCTGCCACATGGGGCAAGACTCCATCAGTCTGATGTATGATTTCTACCAAGTGTGTCATCTTTTTGTGTAGAACCTTTCTATACACCAGACCTATTATTCAACTACAAACAAGATCAAAAATTAACATTCAGAACTTTATTAAAAAAGAATATAAGAAAGATAACGTGAAAACAGTAACTACACAGTAAACTTCATTTCTATATAAAAATTGAGAAAATTTTAAGGTGAGATTAAAACTGTAAAATAATATCTTACCTGGCAAAATCTAGTTTGACTGGGACAGTGATACCAGAACTTCTCATTGTTACAGCTTTAAGAAGTCCTTCAACACCAAAATCAGCAGATATGAACCTATTTTTTATTGAAAACTCATGTGCATCACTGAAAACCTGAACATTCTCAAACCCTTCAACTTTCAAGAAGTTATTAGGAGTGTTCAAAAGCTTTATTTGGGAAAGTGAATCTGATCTGCAATAATAAAGAGAAGAGTTCAATACTTGGGGACAGGATTATATCTTCATGTAAGTTGACACTACATGACTGGTTTTTATTTTCTTTCATACACACATTAACAAAATATTAAGGAATTCTTAAAAATAAAAACACATTACATCATTTTGGGTGAATTTGTTCTTTGATTCAAAGGCACATTAACTATTTACAATATGAACTGTATTCTTTAAAAATATTTTTGATGCAAAAGTAAAATACAGCGTTAAAAATGAATTAATTAGCTTACACATAAATGACCACATTACTTGGATGGGTCTCTGTAACATTGAAGCTATATTCCTGAATCTGAAACTCCTATCTTGCTTATGAACAAATAAAATTAACTTTTTTGTAATTGTCAGTGTAAATTACTTTCAAAACTTTACAATTAAGTAGTTCTCTTCAATATAACTGTATTACTTACGGGAGCTGGCTGCCTGAAGGTAAAGCATTAATGAAATATGAAACCAAAGATAAGGGTGGCACTTCAGCTATGAATGAAACATCATAATGTGAATCGACCATATTTCCGTTTTGAAGAAAAGTTGGAGTAATCTGGCACATTATTTGTGATCCATTGTTATGAGTTACCTATTAGAACATAATATTACATTTAAAAATTATGAAACACAGCACTGTCTTTTACTGAAAAAGAAAAAAAAAAAAAAAAAAAAAAGAAAAATGAATACCTATACATTACCTTAATGTATGGTGTAGAAACGCGTATTGTAATAAGTTCTCGTCTATTCCATGTCAGAGAATTAAAAATAACAATTTTTCTGTATTCATGGCCATCTCCAAATGTTAGAGTTGTTTTCTCTGGCAGACTGTAGTGGTGTTTCCGAACATCATCCAAATCAAAATAACTAAATTGTGGATCAATCTGATAGACCTCCTATACCAGAAACAAGATCCATTAGTTAATTGTTTCCTGTGTAAATTGTGTTATAGTATTTTTAAGTTTAAACACAAAAAAATTGTTAATCAATCCACATTTTAAAAAGGCTACAGTATCATATGAGATATGTCATCACTTGTCTTTTTATCTATATTGAAATTTAGTATTCTAATAAGAAGTTCTTCTTACAATCAAAGATTATTCCTTTGAACAAATTTTAATTTCAAATATTATGCACTACAGTCTGCAAGGTGAAGAGATATCTACAGGAGAGACTAGCACAGAGAGCTGCATCAAAACATTCTTTGGATCAAAGTTTACAACAGAAGTGTCCTAAACATAAGTGTCTTCAAGAATTTAATAATACACTAAGTTCCTTAGGAAATTTAGAAAAATATCATTACAAATTTTAATGAGATTAAATTTTGTCAACATTTTGCAGTAAACTTGTGATCTGGATTGTAGCATACTTTACACCATCAAACATTATAAATGTCTAAGGAAACTCACTTTGCATTTTATAGCTTTTTTAAAGTTCCTTTCAAGGTGGAATCTGTCTTCTGGATTAACAACATGGATTGGTGTAGTATTCAGCCTGGGTGTGGTTTCTAGGTGATTTTTTCACATCCATATGTGATTTTGTACATGTCTCTATTGGAGTGCCACAATATAGTTTTGTCTGACTCCCTTTGGACTTTGTTGTTGAAAGTTTGTAACAGCATTGCAAGTTGTCATGAATCAACTTACAATCTCACAGAAAAATGGGCAGTCTCCAGGTGCAGGGTCCCAACTGCGACCATGTCTGAAATGAACGGTAGTCTTCTAGGGTGTGTGGTGGGTATAAGGAGGAGAGATATGATGGAGAATGGAAGACATGGGAAACAGTAGCGTAGGGGTGGAAAAGATGGCGCACTAGTTTTAGAAGTATACAGGGAAGTGGTGCGGACAGAATAGGGTAATAGGTGCTGTGTGGTTGCACAAGGAAGGTTTAACCTCACATCAACAACATGGTCATTGGAAAGCAGAAACTTGAATTGTTTTGTGAAGGATAAGGGAAGGAAATCTTCTGTGTCATTTCAAAGGAAACATTCTGGCATTTGCCTGGACTAATTTAGGGAAAATAATGGAAAACCTAAATCTGGATGGCTGGAGGCTAGTTTGAGCCACAGTCCTCCCAAATGTGAGTCCAAGGAAAATATGGTGGGCCTAATGTGTGAACTGGCAGAATAAAAGAGTTACAAAGTGTTGGAGTGGATATACGAAAGATTGAGGGTTCCCGTCTGCATAGTTGACAAAGACTTTCTCTCAGTCCCTACAGTTTTTTCATCACGAACTCCACCAATCAGATTCTACTTTCTGTGGCAACAAAGTTTTTAAACAGTGGTTGTACATAACACTTCACTGTGGACATATGGCAGGAAATCATTACTTAACAGTAGCAAATTGCACAACTGGCAGGATTAGTATTACTATATAGTCAGCAAAGTGACAAGGACCTTCCCAAAAATAACTGTTGTGTTTTTCTGGTGCAAATGATAACAGAAGCACATCCTGCATTCCTATCTCTCAGATTAAAACCCTTGCCTTCCAAGAATTAGAAGCACATTTACAGTGCCAATTATCCAACCTATTCAGCCCCCACTCTAGGCTTGGGCTACTGCTATCCACCCCCCTCAACAAGAGCCTCAAAACCCCTACAACATCCAAAAACCCTTCCTCAAAGACCTTTTATTTTAGCCAGACTAAAACACACCAACCACCAACAACACCTCCACTTTGATAGCTGTCACCCACTCCACAGAAAGACAGCCCTTCCATACAGTGAAATCTGAAGTGACAAGTAGTCTCTTTGCAAATATGCCAAAGGTCTCAATGAGGCCATCATACAATCAAATTACCCTCAAAACTTTGTACAGAAACAAATCTTACAAGTCTCACAGTTGACACAGCGCTTCTGTCACATACTCCCCTCGATCAAGCACCACAGTCGTGGAGAGAATTACAATAGAGTGGTCTACTTTCAGCTCTCGGATGGCATTGGAGTCAGCTGGGCTGATGTTAGGAGTGGTTGATATGTTATTCAGGAAGGACTGGGAAGCAATGCTGGATGTGAGGAATTCCTGGAATGCCTGCAAGTGATGGTTTTCGGGAACAGCAGGAGTATCTCTTACGGAGGGAGGTCGGAATTGTTCAAGACAAGGTTCAACAGTGGCTCTGTTGCATGGGGGTTGTGACTGGGTGGTAATAAAGACCGTGTCGCACCACAGCATGCATAATATTGGCAAAAAAAGACTCAAACTTAACTTGTACACGAAGACAACAGGCTAAGTTGACAGAGTAAGGCTCCAGAATTCATAGTGGAACAACACCCACAACTGAAAATGGTACAGCAGGCACAGCAAGAACAACAAAAGTAATACTTTATATAACCAGAGTACCATTTGTGACATACAACAGACTCAGATAACTCTCTTTCTGGGTTGTAGCATAACCAACTTTATTGAACACAGTGTTTTTTTCTGATATCTACTAATCCCAATTGTATATCTCTACTACTTCACAAACCCAACTGATATTTGTCTAAAATCCACAGTTAGCTCTCTTCACAGTATTCGCCACATTTTGGTTCCTCCATTCCACAGTCAGTCAAATGGTGAACCAGAAAGGTTAGTTTGTATGATTAAAACACAGATGAAAAAATCTGCTGCACAGTCACCCCCTAACATTTACCTTGGATCAATTTCTATCTTTGTATTTATTCATGATTTTCTGTTTGAAAAGCCTAGTAAAACACCAAAATGCACCCAGGCAACTGCAAAATCATGCTGGGCTGTAATTGCCCCATTTCTGTTCAGGCTGTCTGAGAGTATGTGTTTGGTTGTAGGTACATGCCGTGGATGCTATTTCTGTTAATTCTGCACGGATGACGCCTGCGCTCCAAACATCAAGATTAATCTCACCATCATGTGGTGGGCTGAGTGTTGCCTTACATGCCTCCTCAGGCAACATGCCGGTCCCGCCACAGACTTCTTTCCAATGGTCAGCATGCGGCACCCTCTGATGTCCAGTTGATGGTAGCCATCCTCACAGGAGGCATTGGCAGAGTTGCCACTTCTCCAAATGTTGTCACCAGTTCCTCCGCCACAGTCTCCAATGGAGTCACCACTGCCTGTGATGCCACCAGCCCCCGGGATCCTTCACCATCACTACTCTCTGACATCAAAAGCAAAGCATGCCAGTCTCTCTAGTGCTACCATATGTCCTACCAAGAAAGGGTGGGCACCGACTTTGCCCATATCCTAAACATTTCTGACCCTACTCACCAGGAACAGTGCATTTCCTTAACCAACATCCATTGGACTCTGATGAAGACATGTATGTATCCAGAAGTCATCCTCCCCCCTCCCCAACTGTGTGTGTGTGTGTGTGTGTGTGTGTGTGTGTGTGTGTGTGTGTCATCGATTATGCAGTTGATCGATTATGACTGAGAAAGCTCACTGTACGGGCTCTACGTAAGGATGTGTAAAGCCACACTCACTCTCAGTTTTTGTGTGTTGTCTTCCAAGTGTACTGACTCTAATGTTATTACTTGTACTGTAAGTCATGTTCTAAGCTAAGTTCTTGTCATCTATTCTGATCATGTTGCTTCTGGGAAATTAATATCATTGACGTATTATAAATGCTTGACATTAGTATGAGAAAGTATTGAACAGTGGTCTTGGCATATATATTTCACAACAAATTGTCATATTTATTTTGGGATAATATCTACTAAATTGTTTTTAAAACATCATTTACAAAAATAAAAAATAAAACACAACAATCCCACAAGAATATTATAAAAATGGCACATCAAAAATTGTGTAACTTACTGTTTCTTACCTGAGGTGGAGATAGTAGAAAATATGCTGATTGTTGAATTACGTGTTGCAATCCAGTAATAGCATCATGCATCCTGTATGGAAAAGTTTGTTACAGATTTGTATAATAGATTTGTAGTTTTTTAAAGTCATACATATATTAATTTTAGTATGAATAGAAATATTTAATCTATCTAAATTAAACTATGCTTATTCAAACTAAAATTCTAACTTAAATTAACAACATGGGTGGTTATTTATTTATTTCATGTTACAGCAATGAGTGTTGAGAATATATTGCAGAATATGTTACGTGTCATGTTTTACAAGTTTGTTTATTTACAATCTGTGCTAGTATGTAAACAGTACTAATTAATTTCATAATAATGTGTTTACAACTTAAGTTCTGTTGCAGAAAAAATTAATTTAACAGATAAATAAATATTACAGAAAAACAATTACAGAGAATAAATATTAGAAAAACAATTATTATAAGAATATAAAACGTTGATGATAAAAGCAGAAAGGACACAAGAAATTGTTGTGGAAATATATCTTGAGGTTAGACATACATGAAGACTATTCATTGTTGTTTAAGATTAAAATGACAATTGCAGTACGAACAGCCGTAAGTGGTTTTTTTTTTTTTTACGTTATAGAGTAAAGTGACAATTGCAGTAGGAACTACTGTGTTTTTTTGCTTTAAACCAGCCCCCTCCCACAGGCGTTCATCACCTACTGTACACTTAATTGCTGAAGGGAGGACATTGAAAATTGAATGTAACCCCTTCTGTACCAAAGTTTGCCTGCTTATAGTGAAAATCATCTTTCCTTCTAGTATCATTACTACTATGAATCACACTATTACATTGAAAAAGGGGCTTTTGTTTCCTTATGAAGTACATCACTGATAATACATAGTGTGCAGTGGATGTCAGAAATTTGCCTGCTTATAGTGAAAATCATCTTTCCTTCTAGTATCATTACTACTATGAATCACACTATTACATTGAAAAAGGGGCTTTTGTTTCCTTATGAAGTACATCACTGATAATACATAGTGTGCAGTGGATGTCAGAAATTCTAGTTCCTTAAAAAGATTTCTGCATGAGGCTCTAGGATGAACTCCACTCACGACAATTATGTATTTGGTTTAAAGTGCTATATCAGGCTTATTTCACGTCAGTGAAAGGGAACAATTTGTACATTATGCTGGCTAAGGACTGTTTCAACACTAATGGAAAAATTTGTTTCATAGTAAATGATGAAAATAAACATGTCCTTTAGTGTTTAAATGCAATGGAACTGCAATTATAAGTTCTCTGATTTTAGGTTTTTCATGATTTTACAACATAAATTTTTTCCTAGTAAGGTTTACCTTGATTCTACATTTTTACTCAACACTATATTTGATATCATCCTTTTTCCCTACTGACATTGGTTTTTTTTTATGTCGTTTTAGGTCGCACAACTGCTAAAGTCATTAGAGCCAAATCAAAATTGAGATATACGGAAGGATAATAAGCCTATATGAAAACAGCTAAAAACATAGGAAGAACTAAATGTCTTTTGATAAATTGGTCAAGAATCAGCAGCCTCGTTACCAGGCACACCTGCATGGCAAGGTACCTACAGAAGGTGAATGCGGGGGCAGTCGGTAGCTAACAATTGAAGGCAGCGGTGATTCGGTGTACAACAGGATGGACTGAATAGGGGTCTCTCAGACTACGGATGGTGCTGAGGGAGTCAGAACGGATGACATAGGAAGGAAAATGGTGTCGGCAGATAGTACAGCCTGATAGAGGGCAAAAAGCTCAGCTGTGAATTTCGAGCAGGGGTCATGAAGCCTGTACTGAAAACTGTCACCCAGACAACAGATGCACATCCGACACCTTCATTGGTCTTGGAGCCATCTGTATAGATAAAAAGAGAGTTATCGAGCCGCACACAAAGTTCAAGAAACCTCAAGTGGTATACCACATCCGAAGTACTCTACTTTGGGAGTGAGGTGAGTTCAAGGTGAACGCAAACTTGAGCCTGAAGCCAAGATGGCACTGGGCTCTCACCTATTTGAAATGTAGAAGGGAGGGTAAAATCGAGCTGCTGAAGTAAGTGATGAAAACAGACTCCAGGAGGGAACAGGGCAGTTGCGGACAGCCCATATTGCCTATTGAGGGAGTCATTAAAGAATGATGGATAGAAAGGGTAGTGGGGCATCGACAGCAGATAGCATGCATACCAACACAGCAATATGTCGCATTGATAGGTTAAAGGCAATTCGGCAGCTTTGGAATAGAGACTTTCAACAGGGCTAGTGTAAAATGCTCTTATCGCCAGGTGTAACCCCCAATGGCGGATCGAGCTAAGATGGCGTAAAATGGACGGCTGTGCAGAAGAGTACACGAAGCTCCCATAATCCAACTTTGATCTGACAGTGGACCGATAAAGGTGAAGTAGAACGGTACAATCCGCACCCCATGATGTAACACTAAGAACACGGAGAACATTAAGGGAATGAGTACAGGGGGCAGCCAGAGAAGATACATGTGGAGACTAGCAAAATTTCCTATCCAATGTTAGCCCTAAAAATGTTGTCATCTCCACAAATGGGAGAGTGATGGGGCTGAAGTATCTCCAGAAGTTGATAACTAAGGTCTACAAGGTAACGAGGTGATCAATAGCAGAGCAATGCCTTCGAAACCCCCATTGGACGTTGGTGAGGAGGCATCGAGATTCGAGTAGCCAAGCCAGCCGAGCATTAAGCATGCGCTCCATTACCTTACAGACACAGCTAATCAGCAAAATGAGGCGATAACTGGAAGGAAGATGTTTGTCCTTCCCTGGTTTGGATATGGGGACAACAATTGCTTCACGCCAACAAGTGGGAACTTCACCTTCAGTCCAGATGCAATTGTAAGTGCGAAGAAGAAAGCATTTACCTGCAGGGGAGCGGTTCTTTAGCATCTGAATATGAATGGCATCGGGCCCCGGGGCAGAGGACCAGGGCAGGGCAAGGTCACGTTCTAGCTCCTGGATAGTGAAGGTGGCATCATAACTTTCACGATTGGGAGATGTAAATGAAGGCGGTCGTGCCTCCTCTGCCTGTTTTTTTTGGGAAAGGCAGGGTCATAATTAGCTAAGCTTGAGACCTCAGCAAAAGATCGGCCTAAAGCAATGGATATATCAACAGATTCAATGAGGACACTGTTTGCTATGATCAGGCCGGGAATTGGGGAATGGACCTTAGTGCCAGATAATCGCCGCAGGTTACCCCAGGTGACCAACAAAGGAGTAAATCTATTGAAGGAACTTGTATAAGCAGTCCAGCAGGCTTTTTGCTTTCTTTAATGACATGACAGCATTTCGCTCATAGTCTTTTCTAATTGATACAATTCTCCAAAGTTGGCCGGCATTGAAACATACGTAGAGCACGGCACCAGGCTCGAATAGCGTCGCTAAGTGCTGCATTCCAACAGGGAACTGGTACCTTACGTGGAGAGGTGGAAGTTCGGGGTATGGAATATTCGGTGGTTATGAGGATGACATCCGTGAGGTAGTTGACCTGACTGTCACAGCTGGAGAAATTCTGATCATGGAAAACTGCCATGGAAGAATAGAGCACCCAGTCGGCTTTGGAGATGTTCTTGCTGGTGGAACATGGAGAAGTGGTATGATGTAGTAAATGAATTGTACAGGGGAAATGGTCGCTCAAGCACCTATCAGACCGAACATACCATTCAAATCAATGCGCAAGTGGAGTAGTGCATATTGCAAGATCCAAGTGGGAATAGGTATGCATCGTGTTGGATAGAAAAGTTGGTTCGCCGGTATTTAGACAGAAAAGGTTAATGTGGTTGATAAGATCTGCCAAAAGAGAGCCCCTCTGTCAAGAAGCTGGAGAGCCCCATAGAGGGTGGTGTGCGTTGAAGTCGTCAATCAACATAAATAGCATAGGAAGCTGAGCAACTGCAATCGACAGATGGACAGTTGCGTCCATGAGTTCAGATTTCTGTTCTGCCTTCTTCCTGAATTGATCGGGAGGGGCAGCTTCCTCCACCAGTGAAATGCCAGCAGATCAACAAGCAGCAGAGCGTCATAATGCCTGGTAAAAACTGTCTTCAATTTACACCCTACTGAATGTCAGCATTGCATGTCAGAAAAGTTTTTAGTTTATATAATAGACAATTTTTTTAGATGATACTGAAAAAATACATATTTTGGATGCTCCACAGAAAAGCTTTTAGTTTATATAATAAACAATTTTTTTGCATGACACTGAAAAAATACAAATTTTTTACTCTCTGGAGAGCTCATTCTATCAGTTAAGTAATTTGTCCACAAGGAACACACTCTTAAAATTCAATCTCCTTAATAGCTTTTACTCACTTCTTTGCATAATCTTCAACAACATGGTCCTTTGCAGTTCCAGTGATCCCATCATGATGCTGGAACAAGCTCAAGCTGTGTCGAGCATCGGTAATTAGTTTAGTATGTCCAGTAGCTGGCCAGTCAGATGACTCTTTCTTGCTGCCCCAAGCTAATCCAAATATTATCTCGGCTGCTCTGAAAGAATCACAATGTTGTTATATGTGGTTTACAACCATCTTTAAACCAGAAATAAGAGAAATCTATAACATACTTTCTTAATTCTACACTGCAGCTGAATATGGCAAAAAGCCTGTTGTTCAATTACTATCAACCTTACCGTAAGTAGTGTACTAGGACACGGTCCATCCGTTTATAAAATGGTCTTGATGTATAGTAACCACTCCAGTAGTGATCATCCCTGTCTGCATATGTAAAAAAATCTCCTGACAAAGTTGGGAAGCTCTGGAAGGAACTTTCCTCGCGTACTGCTTTAAAATAATCTTGAAGAGTGCCAAATTGTGCCTGTGAAAGTAAAACATCATCTAATTTCACAAATTTTAACACTGGTTATCATCATATAACATTAATGTTACCAAACTGAACAAACAATATTTGCAAACATTTTAAGAAATCAGTATTATGGTGCAATAAATAAATCAATTTCTCAGCTAAAATTGTTGACACAGTTATATTAGTCTCAACAACCATCACTTCTGATAGAGACTTTTCTTAATTGTCTTGGCTGCATTATCACAAATTAGAGGATACTTTTCAATATGCATTAAGATACTTACACATCCCTTGTCACTGCTGTACACCACAACACATTGTTGCACAGCCAAATGTGTGCATTTAGACTACAAAAAGTGATGAGCTCAGAGGCACATGCAGATTATGAGTTGTTGTGCTTGTCTTTGCATACATAACATAATTTGCAGGGGATCTGCACTTTTCCTCCATTGTTGTTTGCCAAAAAGTGACAGCTGGAAATGACAGTTGTGTGCATGTAAAGTGTGCCTGTGAGATTGCGTGAATACTCTCTTTTCTGATTAAGGTCAAAGGCCAAAAGCTTAAGTGTTGTATGTGTGAGTATACCATACCTTTCCGCAGATAAGATGATGGCTGAATCATGACTTATACGATGGTACCACAAAAATTAGATTAAAATTTAGTCAAAAATTGCAATTTCGCAGATGTGCTGCATAGCACAGCTTTGATCTCCAAACTATATATATCGAAGCGGTTAAGTATCAAAACAATACGTACCAAACTGGTGAATGTTATGACTTTTATGAATATGTTGTGATTTTAAAGGTTGTTGTTAGGCAGGAACCTAAAAATGCATCTTTCTGCGTAATTTACAAGAAAGCTTACTGTTGAAGTAGCTCGGCCTGAAATGATATACAGTAGAACCTCGTTTTTACGCTTTTCAGGGGACTTCAGTGAAATGGTGTAAAATGCAGGAAATGTTTTAAATGGTAAAATACGCTTACTGGGTCAGCCTTGCACTTTCATAGTTTATGTGTGATATATGTACATAGACATCTAAATACTCGCCAGGGAGTTGATTATACAATAAAGGTTATTCAATTTTTTACTATTTTAAGCGCCAGGAAAAACTGGTAATTTTATGGGAAGTAGAAATTTCTGACGTAATTTCATTCATTATAATCGAGGACACCACTGCTGGGCTATAACACATCTTCAAAATTACCTGAAGCGCTATGTAACACATCTTCAAAATTACTTCCTTTTACCGGAATTAATTATTTACACAGTAAAACTCCTACAGTTCCGTTCGTTTTGTATTTTTCAATGTTTCACACGACAATATTCGAGAATTTATTCGTGTTCTCGAGTACAAACATGCATAAGTATTTTTGTGACGTTTGCATAGGATCGGCATCTCTCACTATTATCGGTTTTTTGAGGTTGTGAGTATTATGATACCCAACTGTGACAGATAAAGTTCTTTATTAACCAGAAATATATATATATATCACAAAAACAACGCAACTATTTATTCTCACTTCAACAAAGCAACTGGTTCTGATTGTTTGAGTACTCGCCAGCCGCTCTGGCAAAGAAGCTAGCGGAAAGACGAACTACACTGCCACAAATTAGCGTTATATTCTCATTAACAAACTGTTCTGTTTGTCTGAGTACATGCCAGGCGCTCTGCCAAAGAAGCTGGTGAAAAGAAGAACTACATTGCCACAAATTGGCGCGTCTTTAAGTCAACAACGAAAAACGAAATATACGTTTGAATAAACGCAAAGTGTCAAGAAACTCGAATGCGAATAATTTTTAAGTGCTATACTTTAAAGGGTAAGTCATGCTAGTGTCAATTTATGTACATTATGTCATTTTTCTTCACGAACATGCTTTCAAAAAGTGTAAAACGCGGGAAAAGCGTAAATATGTTAATGCAAAAACGAGGGCGAATTAACATTGTAAACATAGGAAATTTGACAGGACTGACAAAAAATGGTGTAAATGGCAGGAAAATGTAAAAACCGAGAATGTAAAAACGAGGTTTTACTGTATATTGAACGTACAACTGTAAGTCAACTTAGTGTTTCTGAATTGTAGATACTAAATAAAAATTAAAAACACTTATTGCTTAACCTATACCTAACCTTCTTAAGGCTACGATACAGATAACTTTTTTAAAGTGAAAGTTAGGAAAGGTATAGGACTAAGAAGAAATTTTTTATTTAGCATGTGAGGGTGTGTATCACGCGAATGTCCAGTTCAGAAACATTCGCTTATTCCATACATATCCTTTCGAAACGTATCAATGCGATATATATTGTTTGGAAGTCGAAGCCTCGCTATAACAGTGCTACGCAGCACATCTGTGATATTACTCTGATGAAATTTACATCATGGAGGAAAGATTTACAAAATCAAAGTTTTGCGCAATTTTTTAAAAAAATTTTTGCTTTTCGAGTTTTATTAATTTATTGAGTGGACAATGGTACATACGACAACCTATATACCACAAATCAGGAATAGAATGAATTATTTACAATACAGATTGATTTTAGAAATGTCATTTGTCAAAAAGAATTTCTCAATATAGATATCCAGAGTCGAACGATTAGAGTATATTTACATACGGATCAGTGAATGGGTTAAAATATTTTGCAGCTATAAGCAACAATTGCGGCTTCCTTGGAAATCATTTATCTTCTGTTCTCAGGCAATTTCGTGTGTTTTCACTCACATAATATGTGCATCATGCGCTATTAAATGTCGTATCGGTGAAAGAAATAACTCTTTTTTTTTTTTTTTTTAAACTTCACGGTGTAAAAAAGAAACATGCTTCTTCACAATTGGATACAACGTAGCAGTACACGCACGAAAGTTCAAAAGCTGACCGCAAACACTGCAACAAAGAGTGAAATCCACGTGTACCAATCAAGAAAACTTAGAATAGTTATAGGACTAACAAGAAATATTTTTATTTAGCATGTGAGGGTGAGTATCAGGCGAATGTCCAGCTCAGAAACATTCGCTTATTCCATATACATATCCTTTCGAAACGTATCAATGTGATATATATCGTTTGGGAGTCGAAGCCTCGCTATAACCACGCTATGAAGCACATCTGTGATATTACTCTGATGAAATTTACATCATGGAGGAGAGATTTACAAAATCAAAGTTTTGTGCAATTTTGTAAAAAAATATTCGCTTTTCGGTATTTTTTATGTGCCTGTCACAGCTTGTCGTACATCTTTGCGAGGAGTTGTAAACTATCCTCATTATATGGTTGAATTTAACCTTGGACTTTCAATTATTAAATGCTGAGAAAAGGTTCTCATCTTACAGCTATATTTAGAAACATTATTACTATAGTAATCTCTATTTATATAAAAGCAAAAGGACAGTCATTCATACACTCACTCACTCACTCACTGACTAAACGCAAAATCTCGAAAACTACTTCACCTATGAAGCTGAAATTTGGCAGAAATGTAGTTTGTAAGTAGTAGACGTCAGATAAGAAATAATTTTGCGATAGGACCGATAGTTCAGGAGATATGACGTCATAAACAATGAAAACTTCCCCCATCTTACAGCAAGTGATACTGTGACTTTATCAGTCCACTATTTGAGAAGGAGAGCACTTAGTGACTAGCAACAAACTTTAAACATAATTTCAACCTTTGGCAAACTTTTTCTCGCTGACAACCACAGCAAAATGATAAAAGGAAAAAAGTTTCTCGCTTACTACTTTTCTGCTGTTCACGGAGTAAAACTACGGCATTTGGAACAATGTTGAAATTTATAATTTCTACACTACATATTGTACCTACAAGAAATTTTACAAGCAGTATACACACATATAGTTCAATGTACGTTGTAAATTGTATCACAGAACGACACGTAGTTCATGAGATATGAGCACATAAACAGTAACATTCCTGGAAAACCGTCCCATCACGCACCAAGTTTTAATCTGTAACTTTTTTACTACTAATTATATTCCCAACAATTTTTCAGACATACAGCACTTCTACAAATGAATATACACCTGAAAAATTATACAATTGTACAACATATAACTCAGTAAATATGAAATCATCTTGTCGCATTGAAACTGAAGAAGGCTTGACTTCGAAGGCAGGGTTGTTGAGTGAACACAGCACTTATACTGAAAGCAGGTTTATTGCGAACTGAAACGTACACGTAGCACTGACTGCCTTTCTGGCACAGTGTTCTGCTATTTATAAACAGACAGAATGTACCAGAAATTAGAAGAGTAGTTAACATAAGAAACAAGTAGAAATTACAAGTGAACCTAAGAAACATGTAGAACATTCAGGAGCTGTTAATTACAAAGAAATAAATTTTTGCTGGTGGACGGGATTGAACTGGCGACCTTCAGCACCGCAGTTGGTGACGCTATCCCCTGCACCATGCCAGCAGTCAGTTTAGGTGGGGTCTCGCAGCAATATATACTGTGATGGGTAAAAACTTTTCACATCATGTTTTATTATATTTCTTATTAACTGCTAAGACAGTCCTGCAAGCTTAAGAAAATTCCTGAAAGATGACAGTTGTTGAAAACCTCTAAGCAACTTTGAACTGTGAAGTGCACACCGCTGTAGGAAGAAGCAATACATATCTATAGAGCTAAAAGGAAAGGAAAAGAATGAAACAGAGTACATCTGACAAATACCCAATATTTACCATTAAGAGACTGCAGTTTGCAGTGGGACTTGCATTTTCAATTATGATTAATAAATCACAGGGCAATCTACTCAATACTGTGGAGTGTATTTGAAATCTCCATGTTTCTCATGCGGATAGCTTTATATCGCTTGCTCAGGCATGGGCTCTCCACAGAAAATATTCATATTGTATCCTCGACAAGTCACAAAAAATATTGGTTATAGTCAAGAAAGGAATGAATATTAGCGTTTAACACCCCGTTGACAACATGGTCATTAGAGGCGGAGCTTACGCTTGGATTGTTTGGTTAAGGATGCGAAAGGAAATCGGAATTTGAAGTTTTGTGTATGATATGCTTATAGGTTAACTGAGAGTACCCTGGAAAACATATAAACTTCATTTCATCAAAATCGGATCAGGGCAAGAAAAGATATCATAATTTGTAGTTTTTGGTATATGCAAAGCTTGAATTGTAGCGTAGTATAACAAAGATCTGATAGAGGCATTGTTACTTACACAATATACCAAATAACTAATAGATGACGATGCTCATAACAAAGGTGTAATACACTGAAACAAGGACTAAGATTTACGATTTTTCTTACAGGAACGGTGTAGTGTATTGACGTTGGCCATGGCTGTTGAATCCTCCTTGGAAAATCAGTCCCATAGAATGAGGGGGAATAATTCTTTGTTTTGATAATGAAATGAATAATTAATTATGTTCCGATCAGTAAATAATGATAGGTTAACATACTAAAACGCTGCCACTACAAGTAAAATTTAACCTAGGTATGATACTAAAAAAAGTAATAACAATAATAATTTTTTTACTAGCTGTATCTTGCATGCCTTGCAATGCCATGGAAAGAAAACAAGTGCATCTTTCCACAGGTATCATTTGAATTTAAAACATAAAGACGTTCTTTCGTGTCTATCGATGTTTTCATTTACTAAGAATTATTTGCAAGGAAAATCGAATTTATGTAGTTCCCTTTCAGATTTCGGTATATCCTCATTACATTTTGAGTGTGTTCTGTTTAGGAATGCCTCGAAAATGCCATAGTACAGGAAAGGACAAAGTGGGGCGACATTAGTTACATAGTACACCAAATAACTAATTATGGCATTGCTGCGTAGTTTTTCTTTCTTTCTTTTTCTCATTCTCATAACTATGGTATAATACACTATAAGAAGGGGTACAATTTTACTTACGGTGGCAACATTGTGCACTGATATTGGCAACGGCTGTTGAATGCTTTTTCAAAAATCAGTCATGTAGAGTGAGTGGAATAATTCGATGTGTTCACGATAAAATAAATAATTTATGCTGTTCTGGTCAGTAAATTAATCATCCTCCTAAAGTGAATAGTTTGTCGTCAATGATAGCAAACTGCTGCTACTGCAAGTCAAATTTAATCCAGGTAGGACACAAAAAAAAATTTTTTTTTCTTCCATGTAAAGAAAAGAAGTGCATCTTCGATTGGTATAACCACTAAATTGTATATACAGTAGAAATATACCAGATGATCAAAAAGTCAGTATAAATTTGAAAACTTAATAAATCACGGAATAATGTAGATAGAGAGGTAAAAATTGACACACTTGCCTGGAATGACATGGGGTTTTATTAGAACAAAAATAAAATTAAAAAGTTCAAAAAATGTCTGACAGATGGTGCTTCATCTGATCAGAAAAGCAATCATTAGCATAACAAATTAAGACAAAGCAAAGATGATGTTCTTTACAGGAAATGCTCAATATGATCACGATCATTCCTCAACAATAGCTGTAGTAGAGGAATAATGTTGTGAACAGCACTGTAAATGATGTCCGGAGTTATGGTGAAGCATTGGCGTAGATGTTGTCTTTCAGCATCCCTAGAGATGTTGGTCGATCATGATACACTTGCAACTTCAGGTAACCCCAAAGCCAATAATCGCACGCACTGAGGTCTGGGGACTTGGGAGGCCAAGCATAATGAAAGTGTCGGCTGAGCACACTATCATCACCAAACGACGCGCGATAGAGATCTATCATGCATCTAGCAATACTTCGTAAGTTTTTTTCTGTTTGTTCTAATAAAACCCCTGTGTGTCAATTTTTACCTCTCTATCTACATTATTCTGTGATTTATTAAGTTTTCAAATTTATACTGACTTTTTGATCACCCGGTATATGGAGTGAGCATTGCATCTGTGCATCTTCTCAACATTAAGCTGCAATTTCCACGTGATTTTGAAACAAATCCACTCTCTCCACACATATATCTGCTATTACAATTGGTTTGTGCCGCATTGCCTGAAAGAAGTCCCACTTCCTTTTCACAGAGCAACCACATAACATGAAATAATATCTAAATAAATGTGTCACAGAAGCAACAAGAAAGTTTAGGAAGTGTCACTAAAAGGACCATTTACACATAGCGTCTTAACTGAACAAAAAGGGACCAAGATAAAGTCAGCGATTAGTAGATTTTTCCCAATATCACGGGGCATTTCCACCTTAATGATGAGAACACAAAATCTGTTCTGCATATTGAAGGAGGTTGTGCGCATTTGAATTTGCGATAAAACATCGTCAACTTATTTCTTTCTCATAACTCAGACAGCCAAGAAATTTGTTTGTTTTTTATGAAGACTGAAAAACAAATATTGTCTACCCTAAAGCACTTTAATCATGAAATCAACAAAATGAAGTGGATATCATTAATATTTCTCCTTTATGTACCATAAATGTATTTATTATTGACTATAAAATGAATATTTATTTCTATCATCGTAATTTAAGAAGCTAACACTAAAATTTCAAACGTTATTTGCACAATAATTTCTCCAGCTATTTCAAACCATGAACATTTATGTTAAAAAAATAATAAAAATTACCTGAACATGAAAATGTTTATTTTTGTTCAAATAATCAAAGAGCTTTTGATAATTATTGAACTGAACATCCCATTCAGAAGCATGATCATATCTAAAATCATCACCAAGTGGTGCAATCACAACATTTGTTCGAAAAAGCTGAGCTTTCTTCATGTACTGGTCCAATAACAGTTGAGCTCTGGAATAAAAGGTTCTATTATTATTTTCACATTTTATAATAAGAAACAGCACATTTATACAGGTAACTTTCAAGATACAAACAATCCACTAAGAACTAATAGGTAAACTAATCTATTAAGATGTCATCAGATTCAGATTCATATCCCTACCACTTAGCTGGTTATGAAAACTACTACACTCTTGATACAACCACTTTTAATAAACTCAAAGCTCAATGGCATTGTTTGCTTTGCCAGAGAAATGACAAAACAATACAATACAAGAATGAATTGTCACAATGTTCCTATCCCTAATACAAATGAATTTTTATACTGTCTCATGGACCTAGATAGCAATCACATTAATTGTAAAGGAAAGGTACATTGTGTTAGGTTGAAACATGCAATTAGCCCCTACCACCCACACCTCATAAATGAGTAATTTTAGCTGGTGATATATATGAAGTTACATAAAAATTACATAAACTATCATCTTTGGGTGTAACACAAAGAAAGAAGATAGAGATATTTCCACATGTGTCAGGTATTTACTCTTATTATAAAACATAATAAAAAATGGAAATTCAAGAAAGGAGTCAACAATATTTTCATGAAAGATACGTTGCTTACTCACCACAGAGACATCCAATGAGTCGCTGCCTCCACCACCCTTTCCTGCCCACACTTTAACTGTACATATGTCTCCCATCCCACCAAACATTTCAGTCCCTTCCCATCCTTCTGACCTGTCCATCAAACAACACTGTCATATTCCCCCACCCGTTCTGTGTGGCTCCCCCCTCCCCTCCTGCTTCCCTCTTCACGCCACTTCCTCACTCCCACAATTAGTTGCTCTCACCTTGGCTGTGCCGAATCTCACACGCTGGCCACAGAGGCTGGAGACAGCGGTCATGTCTGTGTGTATGTTTTTTTCTCTGACTGACAAAAGCCTCAATGGCTGAAAGCTATCAAGTTTATTTATGCCCATTATTTGTGCCTTTCTGTGACTCATCAGACGTCTCTGTGGTGAGTAAGCAATTTGTCCTTCATGAAAATATTATTGTAAAACATGTTGCACATGAATGGCAAAATGTGACAGTCTGTTTTTCAGTAGCATTCTCTGGAAAACAATATGATTTTAAATTTGAGTTGTATATGGAAATGAATATTATCTTTAGGCAGCTTGGTTTCTAAATGCAGCATATTTCAACCACATACCAAGCTTACAAGAAATATTTTGTATATTCAATATGACAGCACACCAGGAAGTTCTCTTGTTGGTTACTGATATTTCATAAGGCAAATAAAGTCATAACATAAGAAAAAGTATAAAAACTATCCTACATGTATCTAAACTTCAAGAAATCTTCTGGAAGCTAAGGTAACTTAATGCAGTTTCTCATCACATGTTGCTGTGATTCACACACTGGTCCACAATTGGTTGAATGGTAGACTTTCTCTTATTTTAAGTACTGCTCCATTCAGGAATTTCCATAATTGAGAAGAAGATAATGTAATTAGTTGCTTTATTTTTTAAAATGATATGTTTAAATTACGTATGTGACAAAGTTTACTTCATCAGCCCAGATATTGCAGATATTAAGCAATCTAGTTTTTACTCATATTAAAAGTAAATAAATAAATAAATGCTGATGCTTGGTGGTAATGTAAAGAAATGCTTGCAGCCTGAAACAAAAATGGCTGGCAATTTTTTTAATTTTTCAGACCACCAAACATTAGGGAATTCACACAACAAATATTACTTTTTCCTGAGAAGTGAAGTAACCAGTCCTCAAGCACTCAGTATGGTTGGAGTCATATTAGAGTAATGCTACTGACAAGGAAGGGCAAAGGTTTGACATTCAAGGGTAAGGTAACAAACAGGAGTAGTAAATGTAAGTATAAGGTTGTGCAAAAGAGTAGACCTGTTGAGAGGAAAAAGTCACCAAAGTAAGAAAAACCAATGCTCAAGATATCAATGATTGAAATGTACAGAACATTAGACATAGATAAAGAGAGATATAGTTTGTGAATAATAGTATTTTGAGAGAGTGAGCAGAAAGGCACTTTCCCTTTAACTCGAAGGGAATTTGACTATGGAAAGTACAGGTTGGAAGTTAAATAATAGCAAGTCACTATACAGAAGATCACTAAGCTGCAGATAGGCATGTACAATAATCACTCACATTCACACAACATATCTACATCCACATCCATATTCCACAAGCCACCTCATGGTGTTTGGTGGAGGGTACTTTTCGTATCATTGTCACTTCCTCCTACTCCATTTACATATGGTTTGCTCAAAAAATGATTGCCTGCATGTCCCCATGTAGGCCCTAATATTTCTAATCTTATCCTTGTGCTTACTTCATGAGATATACTTAGGAGGAAGCAATATATTGCAAATTGTAAATTTATTGTAAATTATAAATGTTCAGCTGTCCAGGAGGCATGTTGACAACTCAAATTGGCCCTTCTCCTTCTGTGAAGATGTGTCAGGGGTACACATACAGCAGGTCTTTGACAATAAATGCCACTCTGCTAAAGCCATCTGTTCACTGTTTGCCTTGATACAGTTTTCCGATGGATGTTGTGATGTCAGATGCAAGTTGTCATACAGTACTATGGTGGTATAGATACGCCCTTACAGCCAAATAACGGCCCTCTCTTTTTGTGAAGGTCAGCCACACCCTGGTCTTCAAGATATTGTTTTGGACGGTATCCAAGAAAAAGAAGAATGATCACATTAAACCATTGGGCCATATCAGTTTGAGACTGTCCTGCTTCCATTCTACCTATGGCTCTCCACTGCAGGGAGTTTTCACTGTGTCATACTGCAACATCTGTAAATGGTAAATGACAACAGTGGATGTGGAACTATCTAACAGACACTACCAGTTCGACGGGTGCACTGTCACCACTGGACAGATTGTATGCTGATTGCAGAGATATCTGTTGATAGTTTATATGACTAGTGAATCGTGAATTCAACACAAGGAAACAGTAATTACGTTGGTTTAATTTTAAGGACACTGTATTTTGCATCAGACTTGGGCTTAGTGCAATGGAAACCATTGCAAATTTCAGGCAAACCCATGGTTTCAGGAATTTGCAGATGGTAAAGAATCAATTAAAGATGAGCCTTGTAGTGGAAGGACTTTAGTTTCAAGAACTTGCTCCAAATATCAATGCAGTCTGCAATGTTTTGCCAGCAGATCATAGTCTGACAGTCATAATGATTGAGGAAAATTGAATTTCAGTCTCACAACCTGTAACCACATATTGACCAATGAATTGGATAGGAGAAAAATTCACTAAATATTTGTTCTTAGAAATCTGACACAGGACTATTAGGAAATGAGGATCATGTTGTAACTTTCACTTATCACCATGAAACGTGAGTATATTATTCCACAGTAATTTACTCTTCACTGTCTGCCGTGACATGGCACATCTCTTGTAAATGTTGTGGTACTGTGTGGCATTGAGATCACTGACAATGCTACACATGGCACTTCTACGAATACTGGCGTGAACTATGCTTACCAGCTTGCTTGAATTTATGACACAGCCCACTATAACAAATATACTTGTGTACTGAGTACTTTCAGTTATATACATTTCTGGAATGTGCATTTCCAGGTGACTTGACTTTGGTTTCTAAGTACAATCTAGAGAGCAACTGCCAAAGCATGAAATTAGACACTGTATGCATCCATATGTGCTTTTCTGATAGCCATTGAAACATGCACAAAACATTTGCTATAAGGCCAACAGCCAACACTACACAGTCTCATCACTTTTATTTACAGCACCTAGTTGCAGAGTTGTAGATTTCTTTACAACTGGTTTCCAGAACTTATTGCCCTTCTCAGGTATACGTACATGATAACAGCTACATAATAATACAAGAATAAAAATTACAGTTCAGATCAAAGTAAAAGCACAGAATTAAAGGGGCAAGAGATATTCTGTACATAAATCACTGTTTAAACGTGTTACAATTTGAAATGGCAATATGCTGTACTGCTGTACTTTGATAAAAGTAATGAAATATAAAAATAAATGAGTTCATATAAAAGAAAACTTTAGAGTTATTTAAACTTAATGTGTTTACATGTAGTAATGTTAGTACGAAGCTCGCATGGCAACAGTAAGCATAAATAAAGTGTCTATTACATCAAACCAAATAGTAGAGTGGTTACCCAGGTGCAGCTATAAGAAGAGCTAAAGGAGGTAGCTGGCAGCAATTTATACCTATAAAAACTGATTGTGTATGTATGTTCCCTATAGACTCCAAGATGGCTGGAGCAATCTTGATGAAATTTCCAGATTAGCCCAGCAGGTATTCAGATCAAGATATTTATTGATTTTACAAGTATAATGCAAAATATGGACAATAATTACTCATTGGAAAAGCTATTTACTCTCTGACTTTTCATCTTTACCATATTTCAAAAAATGCTTTTATTTGTTGTTGTGTTCTAAGTAATATGATACAACACAATGAATACTATGCTTACACAGCCCTCAGTGTGTTTAATCCAGATGTACACACTAATATCACTGTCTAACATAAACATAAAAGTTTACGTCTGGCAACTGGATTGACAGTAGCGTCCCACCCAGAGAAAGAGCAATAGTAGCAGCACTATCAACATTCACAGAAGCAACGCTAGCACTCCAAGTCGCAACAGGGCAGTAACAGAAGAATGGCATGATACAAATGGAGAAGTTATTATTTTTAATTCTGTTATCTCCATATTTCCCAGTCACTAAATGGAGTGGTGAATTTTCTAATATGTATAGGAAAATGGAATTAGAGGAATATTCCATCTCCTATTAATATCAGCCAATAGTAGTAAAATAAACTTAGGATCTCATTGGAACCACCCAGACTGCCAGAGCACATATTAACATTGAAGGTTGGATCACCAATGATGCTGATTCGCAACTCAACAAAAGTTGTGCAATGGAACCAAATTGAATCAAAAAATTGATAACAAATTTAATTGAGGCAACAATCATTGGCAGAATATTCAAATTGTGGTTGATGATGATTTTTAAGGGAACTAAATAGCAAGGCCATCAATCCTAGCTAAGATAACACAGCAAGACTGAATCAAGTAAAAGTCTAATGCTTAGCACCCAGAGGGGAAATGCAGATATACAGAGCTTCAAAGAATGCTACAGTGACAGAGACAACACATAAGAAGAAACACACAGGAAGGAGTAGAGCAAGTGGTTAAATGAACTAAAACAGTACATCAAGATACTGTGGCTGGCTGATCACAGGGATAATAAAAGATGAGCCAGCCACTCTGCACACACTAGAAGCAGGGCAGACAACACAAAAGTGGGGAACATATTAAAATTGGTGGAAGGGTTAAGAACCTCAGAGATCAGGCTAAGGTACCTATAAATAAATGGAGTGATTAAAATACCACATTCGTGGACAAAATGTAAAACACAGTCAACCATACAAGCATCGTCACAGAGAATTAATGGAAGTGTAGCAGGTAGATTGAAGAACTGCCACAAATGAGCTAGAAGAGGACAGACCAACAAGTTGTGGAGCACTGTCAACAGAACACAACAGCTACAACTGGGCAGGTCTTCTCGTCAAAGAAGGTGGCTGTGTGTAAACCATGTAAGACCAATACAGAGGCATCAGAATACAACTGAGTCCTTACAAGAGGCCCTCAGTGAGGACTTCCATGTAGTCATAGAGAGCTTGGCCACACACAGTGTCATACGTAGCTAGTTTGGCACATGTAAGTTAGACTATTCTGAACTTCAGACTCCAAGGATCTTGCAGTTCAACGCCAAATGGATTTCAGTTTCTGGGAAACCAATCTCCATGTGGGCTGTGAAGTGGTGGCCTGCTTGGCTGGCCGATCAGCGCGTTTGTTCACCAGAATGCCAACATTGCTCAGGGTCCAAACAAAAACCGGGGGTGAAGACAGAGTCATGAATCGATCACACCAAAGGATGGCAATGGAAACACTGGTCGAGGACGTGCAAGCCACTCAGGGAGTCACTACAGATAACAAATGACCTCCCGGGTAGGCTCTGAGATATTGAAGAGCACTAGAAATAGCTACCTGCTCTGCTGTAAAAACACTACACTCACGAGGCAATGTACGCTGTTCAATGTGGTCCTCATAGACACAGGCATATCCACTGCAGCCATCTACCAGAGAACCATCAGTATACACAATTCCTGCACCACACAATGAGTCAAGAAGTTCCAGAACCTGGTAACGGAGATGTGTTTGTGAAACTGAGGATTTTGAGTCCCAACTCAAATCCATACAAAACTGCAAGCAAAGAATGGACTAAGGTGGGGTATGGGAAGAATTGTGGAAAGTGGGAAGGATGGGAAGGGACTTGAGCAATGAAAGGACGGAAGGAACCCAGACCACGGTCAGGAGCCTGACCTGGGCCACTGTGAAAGGGAGGTGAATGCAGTAGCCTGTGATATGGATGGTGGGGAAAGGCATGAACATAGGCAATGAAAGATGTAAGCAAGCTGTTGCCAGCAGAACTATGGAGAAGTGGGTCGAGGACCAGCAGTGCTGAAGATGCTGCTGAGTCTAACGCCAAGCTCCTGTATCAAAATTGGATGAGGACCTTATAGAGATTCAAGAGAGTTGGGCAGGCAGCTTTCCAGTGTGGCTGAGGCAGTGAAAGATGTTAGATAGCACCAGCATTTTGTTTGAACTGAAGAAGGTGGGGAACCCAAGTGAGCCGGGCATCAAAGAGCTTGCCTAAAAAGTGATCTGTGTCCTCAGTGTGAAGTAGTTCATCAGCCATGTAAAGGTACAGGTGTGGATGAACTGCCTAATGACAACAGAAGTGCAACAAGGGTTTTGATGCAGATAATCTGAAACAATGGGCAAAGGTTGAGACTGCAACTTTTGAATGGCTCCCTGCAGCTGCCATTCAATGACAGTGATGCCAGTGGACCTAAAATACTTGCAGAAGCCATCGGCAAACAAGAAGGAAGAAACCGATGACCCCAATGCTTGCAACCACAAAGAGGGGAACACTAAGGACAGAGCACTGAGGAACATTTTTTTTCTGCAAATGTGATGAGCTGAGGAAGGTACTGTCCCTAACCTGAAAGGAGCGAAGCAAGAGGAAGTTCTGGATAAAGTTTGGAAGTGGACCCCTTAAGACCCATTTGTACAGTGTGGCTATATGAAGGCACCAAGTGGTTTCATTTGCCTTCCTGAAACAAGGTTCCCAAACCTAGTGAAAGCAGTACAGACAGCCAACTCCAGTGACACAGGGTTTTCAACAGTGAAGTGGCCCTGACAGAAGCTTGTTGTGGGGCTAAGAGTCCCCGATTTTCAAGGAGCCACATGAGCCACTGATTCACCATACATTCAACGAATTTACACAGGATGTTGGTGAGGCTGCTAGGGTGACAACAACCACCAGCAGATCTGCACCAGGTTTCACTATCGAGATGATGATTTTATCTCAACATTGGCATGGGAAAGACCATCTGCCCACAGACAATTGAACAGGGTGAGCGGCTCACTTTGAAAGTATGCTGAGATTCGAACTTCCACTCGCTAAATGGGGCAATGTATGTTTTCTGGCAGTGTGTGGGAAACTACAAATGATTCCACTCTATCCACTTTTTAAAGGCACAGAAATCCACACTGCAGACACAGAACTACACATGTAATGCTCTGGCATGTGCTCAGCAATAGTGGTGGTGCCCTGAATGTAGATAGGGGATTCCTGCCGGTGGGCAGTATCTAAAAAGGCGTCAAACTTGTGACCATATCCAAGAAGGGGGGTGCAAGAATCAACGGTGGCAATGTACCTCTCCCAACAATGTTGCTAGACTGCAATTTTTTGAATGGTTCCCTGCAGCTGCCATTCAATGACAGTGATGTTAGTGGACCTAAAATACATGCAGAAGCCATTGACAAACAAGAAGGAAGAAACTGATGACCCCACTGCTTTCAACCAAAAAGCGGGTTATTGTTATGGAAGTGGCACTTAAGCCACTCTGCTGGATCAGTGGGCGAGGTTAGGTTTGAAGCTGTTTGAAAGCAATCAGATGCTCTGCATAAGTGTGGCACTGAAGTGCCCACTAACGTTCCCGAATAACCTTCAGCAATCTCCGATGTCCTCCAAGTCACTGCCTTATACCGCAGCGAGCAGGAAAATTCGGGACAATTGCCTCAGCCGCAGCGGCCTGATGAACCAGTATGTCAACTTCAGTAAGAAGCAAAGAAACAACCTCAGTGGCCGAGGTGTTAAGACAGCCAATCTATCCTGTGGGAAGACAATCGCCGCAAGCGGTCTGCAGGTTGAAACTGCAGGAGCAACAGGATAGGAAAATGGTCACTACAACAAAGGTTATGGACCTTGCAACTAAGACGTGGGAGAAGGCTCGGGCTACTACAAAGAAACAGGTCAATGGCTTAGTATGTGCCATGCATCATGCTAAAATGTGTGGGAGAACCAGTGTTGAGAAGGCAAACATCCTGCTGTGCCAAGAGTGTCTCAACATCCCTATGGTCTGTGTTCCACCCCACAAAAGTTAGTGGGCATTTAAGTCCTGCAAAAGTAAAAATTTCAGGGGAAAATGGGCGACCAAGGCAGTGAGATTAGTGGGAGAGACAACTTCTTATGGAGAAAGGTAAACAGAACAGAGTGTAAATTCCTGCATTGCCTGGATCCTAACGGCTACTCCCATTAGAGCCGTGTGCATACGCATGGGAATACTGAGAACAGTGGTGATGACATAGAGGCTGACGCCACCGGATACCTTGTCATATATTGAATGGTTTTTATAGTAGCCCCTATAGCAGGGACCTGCTGTTCAGGAAATCAGATTTCCTGTAGGGCTAAACAGAGCACATGAAAGTGGCACAATAACTGCCACAACTTAGCTCAATGGTGAAAAAAACTTCTGCAATTCCACTCGAGCATGATGCTATGGGTGTTCCGAAACGCCAAGAATTAATTGAATGGACAGTTTATCTCTCTGGGCCACATTTTGCCACCAGTTGAGTGCCAGTAGCAAAATGTTGTAGTGTAACAAGTGACACTACATTCCTACTTACCAACTCAAGACAATCATATTTATTAATTTAAGAGATTTAGAATAGCAGGGGACAAAATTCTGCCTAGGGTTTTCTGTCTTCCTAGATGAGAGTACCTGGTGACATCTCCTATGGTAAGAAGAGTGATTACGCAGGTTTACTAACCTGTGATGAATAAGTGGCACAGAGAAAAAGAGCATGGATTCCTTGGTTAATAAGTGTTCCATGCTAAAAAGTCAGAGAAAGACAGAAGACTGTGCTACTTCAGTTATTGATATTGTTGTATTGTGAGGGAGACACTATTAGAGACTGGAACTGTACTTATTTTGTAATGTGTGTCTCTATATAATTTTAAGTCGTTGATTAGGGGATTGTATTCTGCAGTACAATAAATTAGTACTGTCATTTGTTAATTACTCACGACTTTTATTTATTGGAAGAAGATTAGTACAATATTGAAAAAAAATTTTGTGCTACTCTCTCGTCCTGAACAACTTTTGATATGAGTGTCTGATGCCTTTAATATCAAGAAAAAGCTGCTAGGTTGAGGAACAGACTAGCTGGGCCTCATTTTCCTAGGAGCAAACTCAATAACATATACCAAGCAAGATAGAAGGATGTAAATCTATATCTGTATATAAAAGGCTTGTGTGTGTA
Source organism: Locusta migratoria (assembly GCA_026315105.1). Taxonomy (NCBI): domain Eukaryota; kingdom Metazoa; phylum Arthropoda; class Insecta; order Orthoptera; family Acrididae; genus Locusta; species Locusta migratoria. The sequence continues at coordinate 218,452,608 of CM048744.1, read as the reverse complement.
CATGCTGACAGACTTTCCCCCATGACCACATACTGCCACCCACTCGTGGTTGTGGTGGTAGATAGCCCTTGGTCTAATGATCTTAGTAAGGGAGTTTGGTCGCGATGCGTGGCAGTGGGTGAGTGTGACGAGCAAAAATACGCAAAATATGCAATAAATACTCTTAGGAAAAGCTATATACTCTGTGACTTACGAACTTTACGGTACAAGACAAAATCTGATTATTCTTTCAATCGTCAGACAATGCGGTCCTTTCAGACTTTAATAACGACAAGGAATATCAAATACGATTTTTTTTTTTTTTTTTTTTTTTTTTTTTTTTTTTTTTTTTTTTTTTTTTTTTTTAGATCACCTGTTTCCATCAACCACACATTACCGACTATGAACAGAGACACAAAACAAAATTAAAAATCCAGATAGATACTCTTGGAACATTGATCACTGTCGTGGAAGCTTGGTGGAAACACAGACATACATTAATGATATAGCCGCAACACTCTCTGCTGTGAAACTATGCGACGTAGTCCTACTCTCATATCCCGGTGGCCTGCTGTGATAATGTTGGCAACAGATGTTGAATAACGAGGATCATGTGACATCGTCATAATCCAATCGCGTGACACGCAAATATTTTGTCGCGAAATCAAGCATACAGCAGGAACAGCAGTATTTATCTACACTCTATGTGGTTCGGTCTTCTTTGCAACGATTTTATATCGTGTTATTGATGTTGCAAACATAAAAACACGAGGCCGCCAGGATAGAAAGTAAAATTTTACCGAATCAGATACATCCGTTGTTGTCACATCTCATTATGACCAGCACTTTCACGCGAAACTCTTTTGTATAGAGTCTCATGATTCACACAGTCTTACAATTCATTCCAAATTCCTATTCAAGAAGATATTTGTGAAAACTGTTACAAATCAATATTCGCACTTACCCAATATCGTTTTCAGGAATGTAATTTGCCAGCCGCTTTCAGCACTGCTGTTGCAATGTTTAAATTTATGAACACAACCTAACATTGAATTTACATTGTTTTGAAGCACGGACTTAAATTAATTTCACTCTTAGTATGAAAAACTTTATGAACATTCATCGTTTTCGACAATGACTTCTACTTAAATTTGACATCTTGGCTAGGAGAACTGAGTTTATTGACAGAGAGATCCAACAGGGATTGTTTTTTTACTGACCTACATTTGGAACCCAAAGAACCATGATATACACAGGACCTTCTTTAACAACCGTTGCGAAGCACGGGCATATAAGCTAGTAATATATATATTTTTAGTGTCCTCAGAAGAAGAGATACACGGTCGTAACACTACAATGTCCATCATTTCTGAGGGTTCGGTGAGTTGCAGGTGTTCAAGGGATGCTTTTATCTCCACCACATCCTCAGAAAATGAAGTTACACAAGATTTTTTCTTATGTATCTTCTTCTTTTGATCCTCTCACCTTTCCTGCAGTTTCATAGGCTAGGAAGGTTTCTCTGCATTGACTTCAGGGGACAATAAAGATTGGCCAACAGCTTGTGGTTCTTTCAGAAACTGACTGGGATCCACATTTACATTTGAAGAAATCGTGTGAGGTAGCATCCCTAGGGACCCCTTCCTCATTAGAAGACCCAGGGAAGTTATTGCTTCTCTGGCTTAGGGATGGGGACCAGCATCTCTGAAGGCTGAGGGTAGGTTGTTCCAGAAATAGATGTTGGGCAAGCGGCAGATAAAGGACAGCACCCATCCAACAAAGAGGCACACATTCTGACATCACTGTGGGCCCACAGTAGCAGACAAAGGTTTTGTTACTGTCGTCCCTGAAGAAATTGGTGATGATCCAACAGCAGCAAACAATGATTTAAACGTAACAGGGTGAAACCACTCATACTTATTTTTTGTCACTATGTAAGAAAGTTTGTCCAAGATTTTTCTCTCTTTATGGAGTATCATGGAGTCCAGCAATGGGGGTAGTGCTGTCAAGTTGACAAAGATGGGAGGAGGAATAAAAGGAGTGTTTAGATGTGATGGATGCCCAACAGCTCTGCATGTGTGGCTGGAATTGCACCAGGAGGACATGTGCCCAAACTTCCAGCACTTGAAGTACCCACATTGGTCAAGGAATTTAAGATTTCATATTGCACAGGTATATCATTGCCTTAAGCTTTTCAGACAAAGAATCATCCTCAAAAGCCAAGGTGAAGGCACGAGTGGCAACCTGTTTGTCCTTAGCCCACTGTAGATGAACCAGACAAAGTGAACACCCCATCGTTCATGGTGCATAGCTCGTCATCGGACTGCAGGATGGAAAATAATTCCCTGGACCTATTCAAACTTTTATGTGGGGTGATGGAGACAGAAACATCTTGCAGCTTGCTGCAGGCGATTAATGACCATGACTGGGCAGAGCATGCTGCTTCTATCAGAAGTGAACCACTTCACATTATGGACATACCTCCCACTCCCCCATACTTAGCCTTAAGATGTTTAACAAAGAAAAGAGGCTTCGTTGCCATTAATGATTCTTCATCAGTTCTGCTGCAAAAAAGGAATTTGAGTGAGTATGACTCGTCCCTATCTTTAGCCCATTGTTACTCCCATAGTGTAGCCAGGGAAGGTAATTTCATGGGGCTATATACCTCAGCATTAAATTCTGTTCTGCACATTTTGAGATGCTAGTGGCCTTTGACCACCAACATTATTGTTCACTCATTTCATTTTGCTCCCATAGGCAGCTAGGAGAAACTGCCCATCCAGAAAGAGCCCTGACATGCCTGGATAATCCTAACACAACTGAAGTGCAGCTGATCCACTTAAGCCAAGACCCCTGCACTTTGTAGCATGCAACATTCCACCTTTGCACCATATGGTGGTCACTGAGGCATGCACACAGCTTAAGTGTAAAGGATTGTTGGCACGGTGGAGTGCCCAGCTCAGGGACTCGGGTTCGCCAAGCCCATACCCAGAAAACTAATGCTGCACCCCATACATACTCATTCCACACATACCGATGATTTACAACAATTTACAAATTGAATTTAAGCGGCTCCAGTTCCCTTTGCATCTTGCCTTTTCTGTTACCATCAACAAAGCACAAAGCTGATCATTGACTATTGCTGGTTTAAATTTGGAACATTCACACTTTTCATACGGCCAACTGTATGTTATGTATATTATCTATACTAGGTGCAGCAAAAAAATTTATATGTTTGTCTAGCTGCTGACCTCAAGATGAATTAAGAAAATAAATATAATTTCCCATTAGTCTTAAACACAGGTGGTTTTCTCCTCTCTCCCTCTCTTTCTTTTTTTCCTTCATTGGACATAGAAAGACACTGTACCTATACATATATCTGCTAAAACTTCGTTACATGATTGACCAGAAGTTACCTAGCGACAGTCATTAGTGCCACCCGTGAAAAGCTGTGGTGGGTAATTAGGGTAACAAGTTAATAATAAAAATCTGTGTGTGGGAATGACAAATCAGTGGTCATATAAGCAAAGCAGCTTTCTGGAAATTGCTGGTGTAGAAGGCCAATTACTATCAATTAAATAGCAACACAATACACATACAGTAGAACCTCCTTTTTACGCTTTTCAAGGGACTTCAGTAAAATAGTGTAAAATGCAGGAAAGCGTAAAATGCAGGAAGTAGTGTTTTAAATGGTAAAATGTGCTTACTGGATCAGCCTCGCATTTTCATAGTTTATTTGTGATATATGTACATAATAGGCATCTAAATACTCGCCAGGAAGTTTAAGCACAGGGCAGAACTAGTAATTTTATGGGAAGTAGAAATTTGAGATGTAATTTCATTCATTATAATTGAGGACGCCACTGCTGGGCTATGTAAAACATCTTCAAAATTACTTGAACCAGTTCGATAGATATGCATAAGTATTTTTGTGATGTTTGCATAGGATTGGCATCTCACACTATTACCGCTGTTTTGAGGTTGTGGGTATTATGATACGAAACTTTGACAGATAATGTTCTTTATGAATCAGAAATATGTATCACAAAAACAATTCAACTCTTTATTCTCACATCAACGAAGCAACTGGTTCCAATTGTTTGAGTACACGCCAGCCACTGTGGCAAAGAAGCTGGTGGAAAGAGGAACTACATTGTCACAAATCGGAGCCTCATAAGTCAACTAGATACGTACTGCCAACAGTGATATGCGAAATGTATGTTTGCATTTAATCAAAGTGTCAAGAAAATTGACTGCCAATAATTTTAAGTACTATACTTTAAGGGGAAAGCCATGCTAGCATCAATTTATGTAGAATACATCATTTTTTCTTCAAGAACATGCTTTCAAAAAGTGTAAAATGCAGGAAAAGTGTAAATATGATAATGCAAAAATGAGGGCAAATTAACATTGTGAACATAGGAAATTTGACGGGACCGACAAAAAATGGTGTAAATGGCAGGAAAATGTAAAAACCGGGAACGTAAAAACGAGGTTTTACTGTAATCAAGTCACCATAACATTGACAGTGAGCTATAGTATGGCGCAGTTCAATTAGAAACAGTATGTAAAATACTGATGATGGGGGAAGGGGCAGACAACCGTCAGATTACAAGACTCGATGTATAACACATTGTTTCTAATTGAATTACGGTACACTATAGGTAACTGTCAATGTTATGGTGACTTTATATGTATCGTGTTGCAATTTACTTAATAGCAATTGGCCTTCCACACCAACAACTTCAAAAAGCTGCTTTACTTATATTACCACAGATTACTTATTCACACATACAGATAACCCTTTATAGCATCTATTATTTATATGGTGTCTGTTCTTTTCCGATATGTCCAAAAAGAACAGACACCATATAAATAATTGTATATATCTGCCGCAAAAGGCAATTGACAATTTCAATGTGGACACATTAATATGCTTGATCCCTTGCCAGAATCCAGTATCAAATGGGCAGGGGGCACTGTTGTAGGAACCCTGTACTGAGAGCTTGTCCTATTTTTTCCATCCTTTTTCCTTTTTGTGTGTGTGACTATCGGCAGTACAGCACTAAGGTAAGTACTGGCCAGCCAATCTATCTTATTTGAAGAATAATTTATCATCTATGTGGTGAATTTCCACCAGTAATCGAATTTTTATGCACTGCAATGAATATCCCAACCTCTGATTTTATTCGAAACAATAGTTCTCATTGGCGACTTAGTATACTCATGTCTTCTTACTTAATAATGTCCGATCTCCATAATGGGGGAGAAAAATAATCAGAAATCTGAAATCCCTATTTAAGACATTGAATTTAAAAGGAATTATACACACTGCCCCTGACATTAGTGCTGATTTCAAAAGAGCCACAAAGTAACTTACCTTAGACCTACATTCAAGTCATTGATTGCTTGAGGTGGCTTCTTCCATGGACAGGATATTCCAAAGCCAGGTAATCGTCGAAAATCAAACTGACAACACACCTTTGGGTCTGGTCCACAAGTATGTGGAATATCATAGCTATAGAATGGCATCATATGAGTCAGCAAATCTGTTGTTCCAGTATCATCTGTGAAAAAATTAAGCAATATGCTATATAAGGGATGGAACTATTCCTTCTTTTAACTAAATACAACAATGTGATGTTACAAGTGTGTATGAAAAATCATACACAGATACAGGCATAAAAAATAAATAAAAATAAAAGAGAGAGAGATAAATATATATTTCATCATCCACATCCAAAACTATAGAATTACGGGAGATAGTTTGTGACCCCTGTGACTGTTAAGATACAAAATATCAGGAGTCACTTTGTGACTTCATGAAATGGCTCAGGTCTAAAACACATTTGCAGAAACAGCAGTGGGTTGCTAATAAAATGGTGACAAGAGAAATGAGAGGGCAGGCATATATATAAATATTAAGATGAAAAATTCCTAGCAGGAAAAATTAAATATAAAATATAGACGAAGATTACTCACCAGGCGAAGGAGCACAGGTATGACAGCATCACAAATAAATAAATGAATACACACACACACACAAATGCAAGCTTTCGCAACCCAGTTGCTTCTTCAGGCAGAAGGGAAGGAGAGGGAAAAGGAAATGATGAGGGTTTTAAGGAAGGGGGTAAGGAGCCATTCCAATCCCGGGACAGGAAAGACTTACCTTGGGGGGAAAAATGGAGGGTAAACAAATGCACACACACCCACACATTCACACAGACACAAGTACACCTAGGCAGACATACTGTAGAAAGCAAAGAAGTTAAGAAGTTAGACAGAGATACCACTTGAGGCAGAGGCTCTGTCCAGAGAACCGATGCAAAGATATTAAGATGGTGGGTGGAAATTCGAATTTAGCGGAGGTTGAGACCAGGTGGGCAACGGGAAGAGAGAATATGCTGAAGGGCTAGTTCCCATCTCCGGAGTTCTGATGGATTGGTGTCAGTGGGAAGTATCCAGATAACCCGGACAGTGTAGCACTGTGCCAAGATGTGCTGGCCGTGCACCAAGGCGTGTTTAGCCACAGGGTGATCCTCGTTACCAACAAACTCTGTCTGCCTGTGTCCATTCATGCGAATGGACAGTTTGTTGCTGGTCATTCCCACATAGAACACTTCACAGTGCAGGCATGTCAGTTGGTAGATCACGTGGGTACTATCGCTAGTGGCTCTGCCTTTGATCATGTACACCTTCCGGGTAACGGGACTGGAGTAAGTGGTGGAGGAAGGGTGCATAGGGAAAAAGAGGAAGGAAGGAGAGGAGAAAGGGAAGGATACGGGTTTTAAGGAAGTGGAAAAGGAGCCATTCCAATCCCAGGAGTGGAAGGACTTACCTTAGGGGACAAAAAGGAAGGTAAACAAATACACACACACTCACACCTATCCACATGCAAACACACCTAGGCAGACATATATAATTATTAATGCTGGCCCAACATGTAGTAAACATTCATACCCTCTTTCACCGAAGATGCTATTTATCTCATTCTGGAGTGAAACAAATGCTGTATTCAGAGAAAAATTGTTGTCACTTTTGTTAACACTTGTCAATATACTGCTGGTTGCTTCAGTTTTGGGATCTTTGGCCAATGTTTGTATGACAATTACCTCACATTTCACCAAGTGGCTGGCATGGTCAAAAATACAACCTTCAATCTTGATGGTGGATCAGAGTCTGGGACCAGAGATTATGTATACATTTTACACCAATGTCCAAGAGCTATTCCTGAACATGTCAACTGTGCTTGTCCTCAACAACCTGGCAAAGCAGTCATTGGCTACAGTTTGGGTTGGGATCACAGAATCAGTACACCTTGAAGCTTTCTTCCTTTTTATAGACACAATTGTCATGTCTGTGCATTTTTATAACTCCAGTGCATAAGCAAGAAGGAAGGAAGGAAGGAAGAGTAGGGTTTAACATCCCATCAACAGCACGGTCATTAGAGGCTAAGATTACACTTGGATTATTTGGGTAAGGAAGAGGAAGGAAAACGGCTGAGCCCTTTGAAAGGAACCATCTTGGTATTTGCCTGGAGTGATTTAGGGAAACCCTGAAAAACCTAAATCTGTATGGCCGGAGGTGAATTTGAACCATCTTCCTCCCAAATGCGAGTCCAGTGTGTTACCATTGTACCACCTTGCTCGGTCATGCATAAGCAGACATGGTAGATCATCTCCACAGTGAAAATCCTCAGCATGACAGTTTTATTATTGGAATCTGACAATACAAAGAGTAATAATAATCAACAACACTGTTGTTAATAGCATTATTAGTATGTGAATTGGTCGCCTGTAATCAATGCCCGAAGAGTGTGTGTGTGTGTGTGTGTGTGTGTGTGTGTGTGTGTGTGTGTGTGTGTGTGTGTGTGGGCGGATGGGCAGTGTGTGTGTGTGTGTGTGTGTGTGTGTGTGTGTGCACAAGAACACTTTACCTCATCAGACGATTTTATCTCAAATCTCCTATGTTTGAATTCACTTTTGTGTTTAATAAACAACACTTCCGCTATTTGGTAAAAGGTATTCCTAACTGCTACATTACTACTACATTATTATTTATCGAAGATAACTTTGTAAGTTCACAAGTAAATTTTGTTTTGCAACCATTCTGGAATAGCACTTTTTGAATCAACTGCAGTCTTGTTTAAAGTAGCTTAACCACTTATAACATGATCCAGTATAAGTTCACGTAGGAATTGACAATATAGTAATAGGACAGTTTACAAATCACCACTAAGATGTGATGATGAGCCACTACAGAAACACAAAAAGACACAAGCTTACAACACTTTCAGCTATTGGACATGGCCTTCTTCAGAATCAGGAACATTCACGCAATCATACAGTCACAAGACACACTCACACAACCGTCAACTCTGGCTGCCACACTTCAAATCACACCCTGCAGTGTGGAGATAGGAGAGGAGAGTGGGGGATAGGAAGCTTGTGTCATGTTGATGGGGATGGATACAGTGCGGCCTTCCAGAGTATGTACGTATTAGATGGGAAGAATGAGATGCACATTAGGGATGGAGTGGGCAAGTGGATGAGTGGAGGAAAATAAAATAAAATGAATGCACATGCACCCCGCGCACACACGCAGGCAAGCACACGCGCACACACACACACACACACACACAGAGAGAGAGAGAGAGAGAGAGAGAGAGAGAGAGCTCAAAATAGAAGTTTAAGATAGAGAGGTGAGAACTGTACGGTGCGGAAAAGAGGTAAGTTATGGTAGGTTGAAGCCTGGATAATTTTGGGATTGGAGAATATACTGTAGGGATAACTCCCATTTGTGCAGTTCAGAAAAACTGGTGGTGGGTGGGAGGATCCAGATGGCCCAGGTTGTGAAGAAGCCATTGAAATCAAGCATATGCTCCACTGCATGTTGTGCCACAGGGTAGTCCACCTTGTTTTTGACCACAGTTTGGCGGTGGCCATTCGTTCTAATGAACAGCTGGTTAGTCGTCATACCAATATAGAAAGATGCGCAGTGACTACAGCACAGCTGATAAATTACATGGCTGCTCTTACAGGTGGCCCAACCTCCGACAGGGTAGGATAAGCAGGTGACAGGACTGACATAGGAAGTGCTGGGTGGGTGGATTGGACAGGGGTCTTCCACAGGGATGTGATCCCTATGTCAGTGGGCTGGGTTTTGGGGTGGCTTAAGGATGAACTAGGATGTTATAGAGGTTGGGAGGGTGACAGAACACCACTTTAGGAGGGGTGGGAAGGATCTTGGGCAGGGTGTGTCTCATTTCTAGGCATGTGGACAGAAAATCAAAATCTTGGCGAAGGACAGAGTTTAGTTGTTCAAGACAAGGGTAGTACCGGGTGACAAGAGTGCTCTTTTGTGGATGGTAACTGATAGTGTAGGGAGAATTTGGGATGTGTGGGGATATGGCACAGGAGATCTGTTCGTGGACTAGGTCAGCAAAGAGATCTCCCATGCCATATCCTCACACATCCCGAATCCTCCGCCTAACACCAGTAACCACCACAAAAGAGCACTCCCCCTGTCACCCAGTACTACCTTGGACTCAAACAACTAAATTGCATCCTTCACCAAGGTTTTGATTTTCTATACTCATGCCCAGAAATGAGAGACATCCTGCCCAAGATCCTTCACACCCCTCCTAAAGTGGTGTTCCGTCGCCCTCCCTACCTCCACAACATCCTAGTTCATCCTTATGCCACCCCGAAACCCAGCTCACTGCCACAGGGATCATATCCTTGTGGAAGACCCTGCTGCAAGACCTTTCCATTCCACCCACGCAGCACTTCCTATTCCAGTCCTGTCACAGGCTTATCCTGCCCTATCAGAGGCCGGGCCACCTGTGAAAGCAGCAATGTAGTTTACCAACTGTGTTGCAATCACTGTGCAGCTTACTATATTGTCATGACCACTAACCAGCTGTCCATTAGGATGAATGGCCACTGCCAAACTGTGGACAAAAACAAGGTGGACCACACTGTGGCACAGCATGCAGTGGAGCACATGCTTGATTTCAATGGCTGCTTCACAACCCGGGCCACCTGGATCCTCCCATCCACCACCAGCTTTTCTGAACTGCACAGATGGGAGTTATCCCTACAATACATTTTCCGATCCCGAAATCATCCAGGCCTCAACCTACGATAACTTCCCTTTTTATCCCATACCTTATGGTTCCTGCCTCTCTAGCCCAAAACTCACATATTTTGAGTGGTGTGTGAATGTGTGATTGTGTGTGTGTGTGTGTGTGTGTGTGTGTGTGTGTGTGTGTGTGTGTGTGTGCGCGCGCGCGCGTGTACGCGGTCTTGTGTACATGCAATGTGTATGCATTTCTTTATTTATTTTATTTTATTTTGTTTATATTATTTTATTTTATTTTTCTCCCCTCACCCGCCTTCCTACTCCATTCCTAAGCTGCATCTCGTTATTCCCATCTAACCTATCCCCACCACCATCACGTAACCTTCCTATCCCTTCTCTTCGAAGTGCGGCAAACGGAGGTGATGGTTGTATGACTGTGTTGTATGCCTGTGTGATTGCATGTGTGTTCTATTTTCTAAAGAAGGCCATGGCTGGTAGCTGAAATTGTTGTATGTGTGTGTCTTTTGCCTGTCGCAGCTCGTCGCCACGTCTTTGTAGTGAATTGTAAACTGTCCTTACTATATTATAAAATGTTGCAAAAATATTTCTGTGGAATCCAAATATTCCATGGCACATCATATGCTGGGAATGATGGTGGATATGCTGTAGGTGTGGTTGATCACTGAATCAACACCAATACTAATGCTTGCCACAGCTCTGTGATAACTGATGTAAGCGACTGCAGAATTGCTTCCATCACATGCTAAACAATTATGTGAAATATGCAGAGATGAATGCCACACTTGGCACCAAAATTTTTGTTACTTAACCTACACATTTAATAAACTTGTACAACCAGTTAAGACACAATTAAGGATGATGGTGTACCCACTTCTGCTTATAAACGTTTGTTTTGTCCAGGACACAACGTTAGCGGTGCCGACTGACAGTCCTAATGGTGACCTCTTACTGGCCCACTGTGAAACACTTTGTTGCAGATGCTGTTTAAGTATGGACATGCTCTAGTGGTCACAGTACATAAAATAAACTAGTTCTGCTGCAGGCTATAATGAGACTTAACTAAAAATCATACAATGTTTCTCTAAATAAAAGCCATTTTATCATCTCACAGGTTACATAAAATTGGCAGTCTCCAGGCAATGAAACATGAGAAAAGTGAGAGCCAATTAAATTAATCAAGTACTAAATAACTATTAATATTGTAACATACCCCAAAGTTGTCTCCAGCGAAATTCCAATTGCTTATTGCGTGCCAAATGTTTCTTGACTGAGTAATGGACACGCTGAATGAGGAGATTAGAAAATCCCATTTCCTTTAAGAGGTAGGCCATGACTGGAGAATGTCCAAATGGATCAATGGACCAGCTGTTACTATAAATTAAAAAAATACACAGTCAAAAACAAGTTTCTGTTTCAAGATTTAAAGATCAGTGAAAGAATCAGTTAACCTACAACAACATCCAGTAAAACCTTGTTTATACTTTTTGAAGCGAGATGATACAATAATGTACAAGTGCGATTAATGTTACAGTGAAATTTTAAATATATTTCTATTAAACTCAAGTGTGTGCAAACAGAAGGTACGCATTTTGTACAGTAATAGCTACAGTAGTTCAAATAGCCTTATGCCAAAGTTACAGGCAATTAAAATCATTTAGGCCTAAAGAATTTCTAAACCAAATTATCAAATGCAGTCACTGTGCGCATATTGTCAGGATTTTAGTTTCTTTATCTTATGTGATGTTGTGTTACTACCAATATAGTAAATGCTTCTGACAGACTGGAAGGGTCCACAGATTCACCATCTGATTCTTCGGATATCTCAGATGTATTTATTTCAGCTGAAATCAGGACTATTCTTTATTTCATCCTCATTTTGTACACAACACACAGTAGTATCACCATCACAATCAACAAAATCATCAAAATTAATTCAATTTGAAGTATGAACCCAGTCATTGTCTTCTGGTATACTGAAATCCACGTCAGAAAATTCAACATTTTCAGGGACACGTAGAGAGCCATCATTTGTCATGTCTGCTTTTGGAAAGCACTAGTGTATTGTCCTAGGCTTCAATTGATGCAAGCATTCCTTACGCACTGCATTGAAATGATAAGAAAAATAAATAAATATGTTATGGCCTAGCGGGCCATTAAGATCGCACATGCCCGTATTGTGCTCTGTGGCTAGCACTGGCTCAGCCGAGATAGTTCCCGGCCTAGCCACGGTTGTCCAGACAGCTGACAGGAGCTGCACGCCATCTGCTGGCGGCGCTCTGTCAAACGGCCGGAGCGACGGCCGGGTGATTCAACGAGTGAATGCGGAACGAGCGGCATCATGTTTACGACAAACAGTGTTTTCTTCAGTGGCAACGAGGTTTCTGGTAGCGTGGTCTTCCTGCCGCAGTCATGGCAGAGCAACTTAGCGTGTTGCTGACAAATCTTCAGTCATTACCGGAAGTTTTGGCTCAACAGAATGCTTCCTTACGGCGTCTATTGACACCTTGACTAGGGCTGTGACACAACAGGTTGGCTTGCGGTCTTCTGTGCCCGTTCCTCCGTTTCCTACCTTTGACGACAGTGCCGAGGACTAGTCCGAGCACGAACAGCGTTTACGCCAACATTTTGTAGCCTTCCAGGTGTGTGATAAAGGTAAGCAAACAGCTTATTTCCTTTCGTGGCTCTCGCCTCGTCTTTTTCGATTGCTGGGCAATTTGGCGCCGCTTCAGACGCAGGCATCCCTGTCCTTTTCGGATATCTGTTCTCTCTTTGTGGCATATTTTTGCCGCCACTCTCACGTGGTGTCGGCCTGCATGTCTTTCTACCATTCGCGGAAACAGCCGGGTCAGTCGTACCGCGCTTGGGCCACGGAACTGCAGGGGCTGGCCCGTCGTCGTCTGTTTCGGTCCGAGCCGCACGGTGATTTCTTATGCGGACTCTATGGTCCACGATGTTTTGATTTGTTTTGCCCCCGACCTGGACGTTTGCAAGCAGGCTCTTCAATCGGATGATCCCTTATTAGCGGAGGTTTTGCGTATTGCGTGCGCCTTTGAAGTTATTGAGGCTACGGGGAGTCAACTTTCCGCTTGGGGGGAGGTATCCTCCATTGTCGATTTGGCCCAGTTATCCACAGCGCCGGTTTCTTCAGTGGTTGTTGTTGCATCGCCCTCCCCTCCCTCCCTTCCGACACCACGGCGCTCACCTGTGTCGTTTGAGCGGGGGGAAAGGCGACGCATCTCGCCCGCTTCAGAGAGCGAGCCGATTTCATGTCTTTCGTGCAGGGCGTCCCATTCTCGGGAATCATGACCACACAGGCAGGCCATGTGTCAGCAGCTCAGAGAGCATCTTTACAGTGAGTTGTTACCTATCCAAGGAAAAGATAGTGAGATAATGTCAGGATTGAGGTGTATTGAAGGAAACAGGCTTTAGCCTAGGAAGAGAAGAAGGAAAAAAAAAACAGGAACAAGGAGTCTTAGGAATGGAAATTAACAATGAAAATACAGAAAGAACTGAATTTTTGTATGTATGGCAACTTAGGAGAATGGCTGGGTGGGCAGAAAAGTAAATAAAAGGATTATTAAAAATGGCTTTGAATGTTTTCAGGGAAACAAATATGCCTGAAAAGGACAAGAGTACTACAAGTGTACATTACCAGATTTGACTTATGGCAATGGCTCAAAGACTTAGCTCAGTACGCTAAGAAGATTTTTGTTGCTGGTAGTATTTTATAGGGGACTGAACTACTAGGTCATCAGTCCCCTATTCCTAGCAAAGGTGTTACAATGTGACTTAAACTAAAGAAGAAATATATGCTGATAGTAACTAGGAATAGAAGGAAAAGAAATTAATGAATTTGGAAACATGCTTGTCTGCAGATCATAATAATGACTGCAATGAAAATTAAGTGCTAACAGATGAAATGTAAAGATATAACATGAAAGCATACATTTGAAGATCTAAAAACTGCAATGTAAAGAAAATATCTAGAAACCTTTTTCCAGTAAAAGATAGTGAGTAGCTGATGATAGTGATACAGCTTACAGTTACACCAAACAAGTTTTTAGATACTAATCATATAACCAATTACACTTACTTGGGCTTGATATTAAGATTATTTTGCAGCCAACTATGTCCATCAATCATCTGCCCCAACATCGAATAATAATGGGTATTTGCTTCATCATTCATAACCCAGCCACCAGTCACAATTTCCAGTTGACCATTTTCAATAAGTCTGAAAAAATGATCTTTAAAATGTAATATGTAGCAGTAAATTTTCATAGCACACTACTCAAGCTTTAAAAACATACCGTTTCACTTCCTCTCGTACATCTTGCTTTATTTCATTCCACCATAATTGGAAAAATGAAATTTCAGCCCATATAAATTTACGGCGTTTATCTTCTCCCAGTTTTTTCACCATATTGTTTAAAATGCTACGAGTCTGTCCTTGATAATAATCTTCAAATGTTTTAATCCATCCTGAAATACAAAATTAAATAATATAGGAATAAAGAATGTCTTAAGAACTATGACTGATGAAACAACACAAGTCAGCATAAAAAAATCTTGAATGGAAAGCCAAACACAAGAAATAGTTGGCTAGGGAAATCTGCCTGCTTATCCATCTGCTCATAAAGAAAAACAAGGTCTGCATGTTAAACACTGTAAATGTGCACTCCGCTGCAGAATGAAAGTTTCATTCTGCACTCATGATGTGTCTAGACAAAGTTCAGTGAATGGTGTCATGTTTGAACGACAACTTGGCACACGTGTGTGTGCATGTGCATGTGCATGGATCTTCTGAGACCTGAGAAAAATCAATAGACAGCATGCACTGCATGTGACTGGTACTGTAAACATACTATGACCACTTGAATATAGTCAGCGTGATGAGGAAGTATCACAATGTAGTGGAGCTATATGTAAACATTAACTTCTGCTACAAATTGGGGGAGACTGCAACCGAGACACACGGTTTACAAATGGTTTAAGCACTTCCACAAAGGGAAGAGAACTGGATTAGCAAAGACCTGCTAAATAAGATAGCAAAAAGAGGGGAGTTCAAAAATTCAAACACACCAGAAGGACAGCAACAATACAAGAAATTAAGAAATGAAGTAAATAGACTATCAAAGGAGGAAAAAGTACAGTATTTTGAAAAAAATAAACAAGGAAATAAAGGATAAAGGATCTTTTCAGCAGTGGTAAAGTGGAAAAACCATGCAAAACTGTCAAAACATTTTTTAGGACACAAAAGATTAAATGCGATGGAATTATGATGAATGAAGGAGTTACCAAATGAAGACCATGAATTGGTGCAAGTGTGGAAGAAATATCTCGATAGATTTTTTGAAACAGGTCACTCACTAACAGATCATAGTACCATGGATTGACGACTTGTCTTCAAGTTTGGTGCAGAGAGGAACAGGATTTCTGGTCAGGCAAGTACAGGATTACAAATACAAAAGCAGTTGGGGGTATTACAGGAATAGGTCTAATAATGAGTAAGAAAATAGGAATGTGGGTAAACTACTGTGAGCAGTGCAGTGATCGCATTATCGTAGTCAAGGTAGATAAGAAGCCAACACTGAACACAGTAGTACAGTTTTATATGCCCAGTAGCTCTGCCGATGATTAGGAGATCGAAGAAATGTATCTAAGGTAAAGGATATTATTCAGACAGTTACGGGAGAGGAAAAACTTAATTGTGATGGGGGAATTGAATTCCGTATTAGGAAAAGGAAGGGAAGGAAAAATATTAGGTGAATATGAACTGGAAAAAAGGAATGAAAGAGGGAGGTGTCTAGTAGAATTTTGTATGGAACATAATTTAATCCTAACAAACACTTGGTACAAGAATAATGAAAGAAGATTGTATATGTGCAAGAGACCAGGAGACACTGGAAGGTACCAGATAGACTTTATAATGGTAAGCCATAGATTTCGGAACCAGGTTTTAAACTGTAAGACACACCCAGGGGCAGATGAAAACTATGACCATATCTTATTGATTATGAACTATAGAATGGAATTGAAGAAACAGCAGAAAGGTAAGAATATAAGGAGATGGGACCTAGATAAATTGAAAGAACCTAAAGTTCTAGAGAATTTCAGAGGGAGATTTGGGGAACAATTGACAGAAATGGGGGAAAATAAAACAGTAGAAGAGGAATGGGTAGCATTAAGAGATGAAAAAGTCAAGGTAGCAGAGGGCCAAATAGAAAGAAAGGCAAGACCTACAAAAAACGTTGTATAACACAGGAAATACTAAATTTAATCAATGAAAAGAGAAGATATAAAAATGCAGTAAATGAAGCAGATGAAATGGATTACAGACAACTAAGATATGAAATTGACAGGAAGTGCAAAAGAACTAAGCAGAAGTGGCTAGAAGCCACATGCAAATACGTAGAAGAATGTATAACTAGGGAAAAAATAGAAATCACCTAAAGGAAAATAAAACAGACATTTGAATTCAAGAAAAATAGATGTAAGAGTATGAAGAACTCTAATGGAAAACCAGTTATCTGTAAAGAAGGGAAAGCTGAAAGGCTGAAAGAGTATAGAGAGGAGTTCTACATAGAAAATAAACTCCGAGACAATATTGTAGGAAGGGAAGACCAAGTATATGAAGATGAAATAGCAGATACTATACCAAGAGATGAATTTGACAGAGCACTGAAAGACTTAAGTTGAAATAAGGCCCCTGGAGTAGATGAGATTCCTTCACAGCGACTTAAGTCTCACACTCATTTGAGAACCAGCCATGACAAAACCATTTCACCTGGTGAATAAGATGTATGAGACAGGCAAAATACCCTCATACTTTAAGGAAAATGTAATAATCCCCACTGGAAAGAAAGCAGGCACAGACAGGTATGAAATTTACAGAACCAAGGATGGAAAGGCTGATTGATGCTGACCTCAGGGAAGACCGGTTCAGATTCAAAAGAAATGCAGGAAAATGGGAGGCAATACTCACCTTATGACTTGTCTTAGATGATAGAGTAAGGAAAGGCAAACCTACATTTCTAGGTTTTGTAGATTTGGAGAAAGCTTGACTGGAATACACTCTTTCAATTTCTGAAGTCAACAGAGGTAAAATACAGGGAATTGAAGGTTATTTACAACTTGTTCATTAACCAAACAGCTGTTACTAATGGTGAAGGACATGAAAGGGACATAGTGGTTGGGAAGGGAGCCAGGCAAGGTTGTAGCCTTTCTCTACTGTTATTCAATTTGTACATTGAGCAAGCTGTGAAGGAAAGCAAAGAGAAATTTGGTGAAGGAATTAAGAGTTCAGGATGAAGAAATAAAGACAATGAGTTTTGCTGATGACATAGTAATTCTGTCAGTGACAGCAAAGGACCTGGAAGAGCAATGGAACAATATGGACAGTGTGTTGAAAGAAGCATAAAAGATGAACAATAACAAGAGCAAAACAAGGGAGTCTTAGAAAATCAGGTGATGGTGAAGGAATTAGATTAGGTAACAAAACAATAAAGGTGGTAGATGAGTTTTGTTACTTGTGTAGTAAAATAACATATGACAGAGGATATAAAATGCAGAATGGCAATGGGAAGAAAAGCATGCTTAATTTAAGTGCAAGGAAGTCCTTTCTGAAGGCATTTGTGTGGAGTGTTGCCTTGTAGGGAGTGAAAAATGGATGATAAATAGTTTAGACAGGAAGAGGATAGAAGCTTTTGAAATGTGGTACTACAGAAGAATGTGGAAGATTAGGTGAATAGATCTGTAACTAACAAAGAGGTACTGAACAGAATTGGAGAGAAAAGGAATTTTTGGCATCCCTTGAGTAAAAGAAGGGATCGATTGGTAGGACACATTTTAGACATGAAGGAATTGTAAATTTAGCATCAGAGGGAAGTGTGTGGGGGGAAAAATCGTAAAGAGAGACCAAGAGACAAATAAAGTAATCAGATTCAGATGGATGTGGGTTGCTGTTCTTATGAGGAGATGAAGAGGCTTGTTCAGGATAGAGTAGGGGTGGAGAGCTGCATCAAACCAGTCTCCAGACTGAAGATCACAACACAGAAACAGGTTAGTGAGAGCTATGAACTAACGAAATCTGCACAAATGGAAATAATTGTGGGAGAACTGCAACTGGAGATGGGTAATTTGATGGTCAAGACATTTGGAAGGATTCCATGAGCCAGGTAACAATGTAGAAATAGTATGTGAGACTGGGTTCTGGCTAAGGATAAGGAAATTTTTCTGTATTGATGCAGATGGAAGGGGCAAGGATTCATGGTGGAATATTAAAAACAGAAAAAAATCACCTATCCTTTCAAAAATATTGCTGAATATTTCCTGGAATTTCCATTGTTTAATTTTGTCTTGTTAGTAAAATGGAAGAAGTATCTACATTGAATGCATAAGTATCATTTATGAAGTTAACGTATGAACAGTCATATTCCAAGAAATATTGGGAGGATTATAACTTATAAAAGAGTTGTTATTGGTGTAGCTGTTGCACACTTTAAGCAAACAAAATAAATAAATTAATAAAAAATAATAAAAAAGCTGATAATAAATCACTACCAATGTTAATTTACAGAAATATAAATTCCTGACTGTGACATCTAAAATTGATATTTATATGCCTCTAAAAGGCAAATTTGAAACACTTTGTAATGGACAAGAAAACCTATGTATTGGAAAATTCTTAGATAACTTCTTCCCAGTTTTACAATGAAATATACAGAACCACAGAGTGTTACACCCATTAACAAATACAACTGGACTGTGCAAGATCACACATTTGTAAAACTATTTAAAACAACAATAACCATTAGCAACCATCTATTAATGGTGAGTATTTTTATTTTATGCATAACAGATTTGTAACAACAATTTGATAAAGACATGCTACTGTGATAACAGAACCAATAGTTCTCACTTATTTTATTGGAATTAATTGCAGTAAAAACAACTTCTATAAAATAATAACATTATTCTAGTAATATAGTAATAAGGACAGTTTACAACTCACCGCAAAGATGTGATAACGAGCTGTGACAGCCACATACAAAAGACTGTCGCAGCTCTTTGCCACGTCTTTGCAGTAAGTTGTAAACTGTCCTTATTACTATATTATTAATTCAAACCTGAACTTTCCATTTTAATATTATTCTAGTATACACAAAAAGACATTGGCTTGCAATGATTGGTCAAAAAATGTGCTCCTATTCTAACAACATTTTTTTTTTCCAATTTATTCTATACATATTATATAAGAAATAACAACTTCCAAAAGGAAATGTAGTGAAGATTGCATTGTGATTTCCTTTTGGAAGCTGTTTTCAAACTCAATTAGAATGCCTCCTTCCTGCAATGTCAGGTAATGTCAAATTATATGGAGTCATAATTACAACATAGGAGCAAAGAGGAATGTGACATTCATGAGTCTTAAAAAAGTAAGTTACAATCTTCTTAGAATGTGCTTGGGAAATAACTTATTTCTATGTTAAATTCAGAAAACACCAAAATCTTATGTTTTAGACAGTTGATGTATAGCAATAAATCGAGTAAAGGAAATTTCAGCTAAAGGAATTACTAAACAAATGATGATGATGATGATGATGATGATGATGATGATTGGCATTTTAGGGCGCTCAACAGCGAGGTCATCAGTGCCCGTACGCTAACGTAAACAGATAGGATGAAAAATGGTTCCAGTCGTATGAACATAAAAAAATTTAAATGTACAGCTGAAGTGATAGGAATGTCTTAAAAGAAAGTTCAAAGAAAAGAACTGCATGCTGGGATAAAATTTTGATAGATGTATGGGGCCCGGTGACTACTTAAAACGAGTGACCAAGCCACTCTGTAATACATTAAAGTCTTACACCCAATATGTTGGGAAGAAGTCCAGATGTTGTACAAAATCTTAGGACACAATCCAAGGACACCTCATCATCACCTACAATAGATTTCAGGTCCTGCAAGAGACCTAAAATTGTCCTCATACCAGCTTATAAAAGGCATTCTGTTAAAATAGATTGTATTGACAATTGTGTCCGACATCTGTTACACTCCAGCAGGCAGTGTTCAATTCAAAGGCGATTGAGGGCGACTTCCTCAGCTCGTCGAGGCTGGAAGGAAGTACGCCATGGACGTACCGAAGATTTCAGTGCACTTAACTTGTTATCCATCACATCCAGCCACTGACCCTCCCACAAAATCATGGCTTTCGTTGTCACATACGAGGTAATAGCCTGCAGTGGGACAGAACAGCGTACGACAGGGGGAAGGGGGCAAGCCTCCTTAGCCGCCACATCTGCAAACTCGTTTCCCCGGATCCCTATGTGCCCAGGAACCCAACAGAAGATGATCTCCTTGTGGTGTTGTTGCAGTGGAAGCAGAGCGTCCTGTATATCCTGCACCATCCGATCTGCTGGATACATTTGGTTGATAGCTAGGAGGGTGCTTTGGGAGTCTGAACAGATCATGAACTTCACACCATGATGTCTTCTTATGTGTTATAGTGCCATCAGGATAGTAAACAGTTTCGCGTAATAAACGGTGAACTGTTCTGGAAACGCTATCCAAAGGACAACATCGGGGAACACAACAGAGCAACCAATGTGAGCACCCTGCTTGGACCCATCTGTGTATACAGTGACAAAATCAGAATGGTGACTTAGAATTTTGAGAAATTAACATTTATAAAATGTTAGACTCTCCTGTAGAGAGTCAACTCTAAAAGCATCCTGGGCCTCTGAAGTAGCCAGGAAGATTCCCTACTCCACCCCTGGCGTTAAACCTGAATGCCTTGCGCCTGTAGCAAATTAAGGCTTTCCTTTGCGCGGAACCGAAAGGGCCTTGTCGCCTGTGGACAGTTATGAAACAAGCATACAAATGATTGCTGATCAACATTGAAAGACGCTAGGGCAGTTTGGAACAGACAAAGATCAGTACACTTGACATATAGTTAGTAGAAGGTGGCGAATAGAAAGCGGAGGTTCACCAGCCTCTGGACAGAGGCTAACAACTGGGCTCGTGTGGTATGCACCTGTGGACTACCTGATATCTTCATGGTGTATGGAGTCCAGCATTTTCAAATAAGAGGGCCTTGCGGATCCATAAACTTGGCGTCCATAGTCGAGGCGGGGTCGCACAAATGACCTGTAAAATTGGAGGAGACATGCCCTGTCGGCTCCCCACTGTCGGCTAACACACTTGAGGAGATTTAAAGCCTTGATGAATCATAATTTTAATTCCTTAAGGTGTGGCAACCAAGTTAGCTTTTCATCAAATGTATTTCACCTTCTTCTTAAAAGTGAGAGCAGTCCTCCCAAGTTTGAGAACTGGGGAATTAAGAAGAGAACGGGAGTGATTAAAATCAGCACAAAGGGTCTTCTCCAACGAAAATTTAAAACCTGTTCTGTTGGACCATTCCTCCAACCGCCTGATTGTCAGATTCAATTGACAAGCAGCAGTTGCTACGGAGGAGGATGGAAAGAAAATGGAGAAATTGTCCACAAAGAGGCAACACTGTACTGGACTTCATACAGTGGACATAATACTGTTGATAGCAATGGGGAAGGCCGTCACACTTAAAACACTCCCTTGGGGGATACCATTTCTTGACTAAAACGGTCAGACAATACACTCCCGAACTTGTATCTAAAATACCTGTCAAAAAGGAAAGACTGAATAAAAATGGGTAGACGACCACGAAAACGCCACTCATGGAGCTGCTGTAAAACATTACGCCTCCAGATAGTATCGTAGGCTTTTTCCAGATCAAAGAACACACCAATTAGGAGTTGCTTACGTAGAAAAGCTTGTTGGATTTCCCGGTCAAGCAAGGTCAGGTTATCAAGCATTGAACAGTACCTTCTGAATCTGCATTGGGAGTGGCTGAGTAGGGACCTGCTTTCCAGGACCCATACTAGGTGTCAGTTAACCATATGCTCCAATGTCTTTCCTACACAGCTTGTGAGGCTTATGCTAAGATAACTACCAGTGTCAGTCCGATCTTTCCCTGGTTTTAAAATAGGTATTAATATAGACTCTTTCCACGAGCGGGGAAAGTTTCCCGTGAGCCAGATTTGGTTAAAAGGCTGAAGGAGGACCTGCTTCGATTGCGGTACCAGCTGTTGGAGCATGCTGTACGTTATGTCATCGACGCCAGGGGCAGTATCACGAGGTATTGCTAATGCAGTCTCCAGCTCCCATAGTGAGAACGGTTGGTTATATTCTTCAGCATTGGTGGACTGGAAATCAAAACCAACCCCCTCCTGTATAGCCCGATGCTGCCAAAAGGCTGCATTCTGGCTATAATCCGACGTAATGGTGTAAAACAATTCTGCCATTACCTGAGCAAGGTCCCGTGGCGAAGTCAGGAGATGTCCTTGCCCTTGTACAGCTGCTTTGGTGGTCGGGAGTTCCACCTCAAGATCCTCCTAATGGCTTCCCATACTCTGCTTGCTGATGTGAACCTATTGATAGAATTCAGGAACTCTTGACAAGACCTCTCCTTGTTCTCTCAAATAATGTGTCTTGCCTGTGCCCTCGCCACGCGAAAAGTTGCAAGATTGTCATCAGTAGGGCACCTGTGGAATCGTCAGAGAGCTGCCCTCCTGTTTCGAATTGCAAAACGACACTCCTCGTTCCACCAAGGAACAAGCTGCCTCTTAAAGTTGCCTTTTTATTTGGGGATCAACGCATCGGTGGCAGCACGAATCACAGCTGTAGAGTGATCCACCCAGATCTGAATGCCTTCATGCCGCTCTAAAACAGCCAACTGTTTAAAAAGCTGCCAATCAGCTTTTTTTATAAGCCACCTTGTTCAGTAAAATTACTGCTGTCGACTGTATCAGGCGCTCAAGTGATGTTAGATCCCCATAAAGCATTATGGGCATTGAAGTCTCCTAATAGGAGAAAGGGGCGAGGAAGGTCATTGATAAGCTGTGACAAGAGTGCAACATCGAGAGGCTGTCCAGGTGGCAAATACAGAGAACACACTGTAAGCTCAATATGCGCCAACACACGGACTGCAACTGCCTGTAGCGTTGTAGTTAGGGGCACAGGTGTGGAATGGAATGTGTCCTCGATGAATACTGCCACACCGCCTTGTGCCCTATCGCCAGTCAAGTTGTCCTTTCTGTAGAGGTAGTAGCCTCTAAATACAGATGTGTCACACTGCTTGAAATGTGTGTCTTGAAGGGAGACACAGAATGGCCTGTACTTCATAAGAAGGTGTAATTCTTCCAAACGAGCCCTAAATCCGTTCATGTTCCATTGAAGTATGGTTTCCATTTTAGCGATGCGGTTCTGGTTTCCCCCTATCCTTGTGCTGATACGGTGAGGCACTGTGTGAGCGGGCAGTTGCAGAAGGGCTGACTGATTCCGGTGATGAAGTATCCAGGTCCATTATGATATCCTCGTCATCAGTTAAGGTTAACAGAACGACATTCAATGGTGCCTGGGGGAGGCTTTTGATCGAATGCCGAGATGCCTTCTTTGGTTTCTTCTTGTCGGAAGAAGATGAAGGAAGGACGTGTTGCGGAGCACTCTGCTTTCAGGGAGCACTCTGCTTCTGGGGGGCCACCTGCTTTTGGGTAGCTCCCTGGTGTTGAGGAGTGCGCTATGTTGGAATGGCATGTTCCTGTGGGATGGCACACTCATTTTGGGGTGTCTTCTCAATTATTGCTGCAGCTATCTTGTCTTTCACATCTATTGGGTTGGCCTGTATTCCAATATCTCGACTAATCTGAGTTTGGCATGTACAGATGCAGGTGCAAGTGTCGCTGGTGGAAATGGGGATGGTCTGCGTTGATGCATCAACAGTAGGCGTGGATTTCTGGAGTAGTGAGGCTTAGGAGGTCGGAAACACAGGAGGCTGTGTCACCTTATATTCTTTTTTGGCCTTCACATACGGAATAGGCTTGCGCACTTTTATCTCCTGTATTTTGCTTTCTTCAACAAAGACAGGGCAATCACGACTCCATACAGGGTGACTTCCCGAGCAGTTTAGACAAGTTGCTGGGGAGGGACAGTCAACCTCGCAATCGTGGGCTGGCTGTCCACACCTCCCACAGGCTGGTTGACCTCCACAATTCTGTGTCATATGACCGAAATAGTGGCATGTGAAACATCTCATAGGTTTCAATATAAAAGGCCTAACTTTCAGATGGAGAAACCCTGCCATAAGATGTTTAGGCAATGACGGGGAACTGAAAGTAACAATGAAGGTAGGGGGTTTTCTCTATCACGCCATTGTTCCTTCGGGACCTTTTCTCAACATCAATGTACCCTGTGATGCCCACACCTGTTTTAGTTCTGCCATTTTGATGTCCATAAGGTCACGGCATGTGACCACTCCTTTGCTGGAATTGTGCGTGTTGTGTAATTCCACAACAATATCATATTCCCCTAACTTCGCTGAATTCAGAAGAAGGTCCACTTGCTTTGCTCTGGTCATCTCAACTAACAAAGCGCCATTCCGTAGCCTCTTAATCGATTTCAAAGTACCTGCAAGTCCTTCCAGTCCCTTATTAATGTAGAAAGGAGAGTCCTTTTCAAAAGAACCCTCTTTTCTCTTAATAACAACAAAGACATTATTATTAATGACTTCTTGAGCCCTGTTACTATTTGCAGATTGAGTCTCAGGAGGACTGGCCTCCCTCAAATTCTTAGATGTGCTGGTGCGAGTACCCCCTGATGGTACACCCATCCCGCCAGCGTTAAAAACATATGAGGACTCCATCTCAGTCCCATGAGCAGCTAGGGAAGGGATGGTCCACCCACAAAGAGCCCTGCTTGCCTGGGTAAGCCTTATACAACTGAGGAGCGGAAGTATCACCAGAGGTCGCTCGCTAGTGACTGTTCAACCTTAACAGCCATGCATCCCATCAGCACACAGCACACCTTGGGATTGAGGGTTTCTTTACAGACGTTTTTTCCATCCTCACAATCCGGGTAATAAAGCACAGATCCCCGCTACCTGCAACACATAACGTTCCACCGCTGCGCTACACGGTGGTTGCTGAAGCATACCAAGGGCTTACACTCTAGAGGACTGGTGGCGCTTACCAGTCCTCAGCTCAGGACCCCAGGTTCACCAAGCCCATACGTCGCAAATTAATGCAGAGCCCCTGAGGGACTCACTAAACAAAAACAAAGGGATTGTTGTCATATGCTGTTTTAGCAGAGTTCTTCTCAGAAGATATATTCTGTCAATTAAGGACTGAACTTACCTGGATCATTGTGAGAGTGTGGAACAACAAAAACTTTCAGTTTCTTTGACTCATTCCACTGATATGGATCATATTCTATACTCCAACCTTGTTTCCACGCACCTCCATCCACATTATCAAATGGCAGTTTTTTATACAGATCAAAAAGCTAAAACAAAAGAATTTTAATCATTGAATTCAAGTAATGGACAACATAATTAAGAGAAACAAACAAATATAATATTTACACAATTCTATGAAAATTGTTAGAACAAGAAGCAATGAAATTTTAATTTAATAACATATCAATAATTAGGCCTTTACAGATGGAACAAAATCTCACAGTGCACAACAAGAGTGTATGAAAATAGAAGCAGCCATGGCCGTAGCCAGGATTTGATTTCAGGAGAGGTAATAAAATGAGACACATAACTTAAAGATAGGCATATGCTGGTCAAACATGGGTGGGCACTAGAAACGCAATCAGTGAAGTGCTTAATAATATCTGAAGCAAAACAATATTATAGGGGCTCTTCTAAAACACTAACAAATTTTGAAAGAAAATGAAGACACACTGAGACTCATCACAAATGCTGATGAAGGAAGTGGCTGAAAGTTATACGTTGTGTGTGGGATTGACTTTTATATTTGCCAGTGTCATGTCGTAAACAGATCTAACTATCGTAATTTAATTTGTATCAAATTTAATTTGCCAGTCTAGTTCTTCATTTTCGTAAGGACTTCTGTTTTAAGAGGTTTATTTCCGCGTACTTGGCAGATTTTGTTTGTGCTACTGTTTTAATAGCTTATTCTCGCATATTTGATAGGTAGTGTTGGGCGCACCAGACGCACCAGCAGCACCAGCAGAGCTACAGCTAAGCATGAGCGAACTATTGTGATGTATTTGTGGGCTAAGCAGTGTTAGTTTTTATAAACTCGAGGTAGTAACAAGATACTTAACTCTCTACAGGCAATTGTTGATTTGTTAGGATAGATAGGATGTGTGACTGCCGCATACGGACGCAGGAGGAGGTGGCCGCTGTTCGCGAGCAGTGTTGTTGACCGTGGTCAGCCGTCTTCAGGCTGCTGCCTCGGAGTGTTGCAGTGGTGGGGGCTCTGCTGCGTCTCATGGGACACTGCAGGTGTTACATGCTTCACCCACGGTCCCTGCTGTCGGGACATCTTCATGTGTGCCGTACGCGGTAGAGCCACCCTCTCCTCAAAGGGTGCAGCGGGTTCAACAGCGTTTGCATCGCTCAAAGCGGAGGGTCAATGTGGAGGCTGGACATGCGGCGTTGCCCGCTCTGCCTGTGAGTGGACATGCGGCCGCTCCTTCAGCAGGGTCTGAGCAGGCACACAGGGGGAGGGGTCTATTAGTAATTGGTAGCTCCAATGTTAGGCGGGTGATGGAGCCCCTTAGGGAAGTAGCGGAAAGGTCGGGGAAGAAGGCCAGTGTGCACTCTGTTTGCTTGCCAGGGGGGTCTCATCCAAGATGTGGAGGAGGCCCTTCCGGCGGCGATAGAGAGGACTGGGTGACCCAACTGCAGATTGTGTGGCATGTCAGCACCAATGACTCCTGCCAGCTGGGTTCAGAGGTCATCCTCAGTTCATAAGAGCGGTTGGTGGAATTGGTGAAGGCTGAAAGCCTCACTCACAGGGTGGAATCTGAGCTAACTATTTGTAGTATCGTTCCCAGAACCGATCGCAGTCCTCTGGTTTGAAACCGAGAGGAAGGCTTAAACCAGATGCTCAGACGATTCTGTGGAGATCTAGGGTGCAAATTTCTCGACTTCCGCTATCGGGTGGAGAAATGTAGGGCTCCGCTGAATAGGTCAGGCATGTACCAGACGCAGGAAGCAGCTACAAGGGTAGTGGAGTACATATGGAGTGCACATAGGGTTTTTTTCGGTTAGAAAATTCCCTCCCTAGGCCCGACAAGACACCTCCCGAGTCGCAACAATATAGCAGTAGGCAGAACACAACAGGGAATGAAAAGATCAACACAGTAAACTGCAGAAGCGTCTATAGAAAGGTCCCAGAACTTCTTCCATTAATAAACAGTCACAATGCTGACATAGTACTAGGGACGGAAAGTTGGCTGAAACCAGATGTAAATAGTAATGAGATTCTAAACACAGTTTGGAATTTATACAGATAGGCTGCATAGTGAAGGGGGAGGCATGTTTACAGCGGTGAAAAGTGCACTAGTATCGAAGGAAATAGACTGAGATCCGAAGTTTGAAATAATTTGGGTGAAGGTCATGGTTAAAGCAGGCTCGAACATGGTAACTGGAAGTTTCTATAGGCCTCCTGGCTCAGCAGCTGTTGTGGCAGAACACCTGCAGGAAAATTTGGAAAATATTTTGAGTAGATTTCCTGATTATGTTATAGTTTTGGGATGTGATTTTAATTTACTGGATATAGACTGGGAGACCCAAACATTTATGACGGGTGGCAGGGACAAAGAGTCCAGTGAAATTCTTTTGAGTGCACTATCTGAAAATTACCTTGAGCAGTTAAACACAGAACCGACTCATGGCAACAACATATTAAACCTTCTGGTGACAAACAGACCCGAACTATTCAAAACAGTTAACGCAGAAAAGGGAATCAGCGATCATAAAGCAGTTACGGCATCGATAATTTCAGCCATAAACAGAAATATTTAAAAATGTAGAAAGATTTTTCTTTTCAAAAAAATGATAAAATGCGGATTTCAGAGTACCTGACGGCTCAACACAGAAGTTTTATCGCAAGTACAGATAGTGTTGAGGAACAGCGGTCAAAGTTCAAAACCATCGTACAATATGCATTAGATGAGTATGTACCAAGCAAGATCGGAAGAGATGGAAAGGAGCCACCATGGTACAACAACCAAATTATAAAACTGCTACGGAAGAAAAGGGACCTTCACTGCAAACATAAATATAGCCAAAGTCTTGTAGACAAACAAAAATTAATCGAAGCGAAATGTAGTGTGAGGAGGGCTATGCGAGAAGTGTTCAACGAGTTCCAAAGTAAAGTTCTATGTACTGACTTGGCTGAAAATCCCAAGAAATTTTGGTCTCATGTCAAAGCGGTAGGTGGATCAAAACAAAATCTTCAGACACTCTTTGACGAAAAGCATTGAAACAGAGGATGACACTCTAAAGGCTGAATTACTAAATAAATTTTTCCAAAGCTGTTTCACAGAGGAAGATTGCACTATAGTTCCTTCTCTAGATTGCCGAACAGATCACAAAATGGAAGATATCGAAATAATTGACACATGGATAGAAAAACAATTAAAATCGCTCAATAGAGGAAAGGTCGCAGGACCAGATGGGATACGAGTTTGTTTTTACAAAGAGTACATGACGGAACTTGCCCCCCTTCTTGCAGTGGTGTACCATAGGTCTCTAGAAGAGTGTAGCGTTCCAAAAGATTGGAAAATGGTGCAGGTCATCCCCATTTTTAAGAAGGGATGTTGAACAGATATGCAGAACTATAGGCCTATATCTCTAATGCCGGTCAGTTGTAGAATTATGGAACATGTATTATGTTCGAATATAATTACATTTCTGGAGGCTAGAAATCCGCTCTGTAGGTATCAGCATGGGTTTAGAAAAAGGTGATTGTGTGAAACCCAGATCGCGCTATTCATCCACGAAACTCAGAGGGCCATAGACACGGGTTCACCGGTAGTTTCTGTGTTTCTTGACTTCCGCAAGGCGTTTGATATAGTACCCCACAGACGTTTAATGAACAAAGTAAGAGCATGTGGTCTGTCAGACCAATTGTGTGATTGGATTGACGAGTTCCTAGACAACAGAATGCAGCAAGTCATTCTCAATGGAGAGAAGTCTTCCGAAGTAAGAGTGATGACAGGTGTGCCACAGGGGAGTGTCATGAGTCCGTTGCTGTTCACAATATATATAAATGACCTTGCGGATAACATCAGAAGCTCACTGAGGCTTTTTGCAGATGATGCTGTAGTACATAGAGATGTTGAAACAAGGAAAATTGTATTGAAATACAGGAGGATCTGTATCGAATTGACACATGGTGCAGGGAATGGCAATTGAATCTCAATGTATACAAGTGTAATGTGCTGTGAATACATAGAAAGATCCTGAATCATTTAGCTACACTATATTGAGTCATCAAATGGAAGAAGTTAATTTCATAAATTACCTGGGAGTAGGCATTAGGACTGATTTAAAGTGGAACGACCATATAAAATCAATTGTATGTAAAGCAGATGCCAGACATAGTTTCATTTAAAGAATCCTAAGGAAATGCAGTCCGAAAACAAAGGAAGTAGGTTACAGTACACTTGTTCGCCCACAGCTTGAATACTGCTCACCAGTGTGGGATCCGTACCAGGTGAGGTTGATAGAGGAAGTAGAAAGGATCCAACGGAGAGTCACACACTTCATTACAGGATCATTCGGTAATCGTGAAAGCGTTATGGATATGATCGATAAACTGCAGTGGAAGACTCTGCAGAAGAGACGATCTGTCGCTCGGTACGGGCTTTTGTCAAAGTTTCGAGAACATACCTTTCCCAAGGAGTCTAGCAGTATATTGCTCCCTCCTACATATATCTCCAGAAGAGATCATAAAGATAAAATCAGAGAGATTAGAGCCCACACAGAGGCATACCGACAATCCTTCTTTCCGCGAACAATACGTGACTTGAATAGGAGGGAAAATCGATAGTGGTACTCAAGGTACCCTCCGCCACACACCGAGTATGCACATAGATGTAGATATCTGCATCTCAATGACTCTCTTTGCAGTGAGTTGAAGGCTATCCTCAATTTATTTTTGAATCCCTATCTCAACTTCCCATTGTTCAAACTAATCAATTTTGGTCTTACATTATGGGTGTCAACAGCAAAAGCATTAGTGAACAGACACTTAATAAGACAGTAAATGCAATAGAAAAAAGTAAAACTAAAGTCAAATGCTAAAATTCCATCTTCAAATGTCACTTCACAAAGGGAAATCTAGAATTGTTGCTATCATTCAGTAGCCATATTGACACAAATATGAATGACAGTGTAATGAATTTCGATTAATGATGAAAATTCTCCTCAGAGATGATAAATATTGTTCAAACGAGATAGAATGGCTGGCCAGTACTTACGTTTGTGCTGTACCGCCGATAGTAACACAAATGAAGAAACAGAAAAAACAAATTATTCATTTGTGTTACTATTGGCGGTACAGCACAAAGGTAAGTACTGGCCAGCCATTCTATCTCGTTTGAACAGTGTAATGAATTTACATCTCTGAAGCACACTAAACATCTGGGGTCCCATGGGGCCAATGTTAGTTTTCTATGACCAAATCAGCTCCCCTCTTAATCAACCTTGCATCTCATGAACAAGGAGTTCTTTCTAGTGATTGGAATAATATAAGAACATTTTCAAGATCAAACATAAGGACTTATCTGGCCAGTAGTTACCTCAGTGCTGTACCGCCAATAGTCACAAAAAAATAAGGCAAAAGCATATGAAACAATAGGACTCTAGCTTTCAGAAGTGAACTGTGTTCTTACTCCTTTTGTGTTTCTTAAGTGTAACTATTAGCAGTCCAGCTCTGAGGTACCGTAAGTACTGGCCAGCTGATCTATCTCTTTTCTTTTAAATAATATTTTAGCATCTCAGTGGAGAATTTCCACCAGTAATCGAATAAATCTGTATCTGTAACACAATAACTTTTCTATGAAAACCAACCACCTTTCCAAAATTATACCCAATGTGCTCTGCTTACAAAGAATATTTTAAGTCCCATGGACAGAGGCAACCAAGTGGATTCAATTGTTTCTAAAGTTACTAAAGGTGTCCAACTTTGGTGTCATTTAAGTTTATTTGACAAGAAGTGCTTTTGAAGTAATATTTAGTGTGCCGCAGGGTAGGGTAATAGCACAGATAGTGTTGATATTTTATATTAATGACTTGTAGAATAAAATTGGTAATGCAAGAATGTGAAGGAAGCATCCAACTCAGGAGAAATATGCAGTGCACATTTGCACCTACCAAATGACTGGGTCTGTTGCCCCTGCAGCTGCAATATGTGCACTAGTGAGTGGAAATCCTGTTATCGTTTCTTGTGCTTCATCGTCTAAATGAAAGCACAATAACTCCTCATGATCAAAGGAGGGATTGGGGCCTACAGAAAGCCGTAAAAGAAAGTCTTCATTTTAATGTTGTCACATAGGATGGAAAAGTATCTTGCAATGGTAGCAGGATAAGAACAATGCCCATCGCTGCAACCCAAGTGCTGCCTGATTTAATTTTCTTCATTTCTCCAACATTTTCTGTTGTCACTGAAAACTGAGGTTTTACACATCATTCCACATTTCTTCCTTTCTATAGTATTGCCTTGAGAATGGCCGTGTAGTCTCCTGCCAAAATACTGGCTGATGTTGATTTCTGTACTTGGCTGCATACCTGTAGGCATTTTTAATGTAGCCGAAGTTGGACTGAACAAGTAAACTAATGGTCTGTGGTCAATAATGAGGAGAAACTTAATGCTGTAAAGAAAAATGTGAAACTTTTTTAAAAGCATAGACAATTGGAAAGGCCTTCTTTTCTATTTGTGAATATTTTTGTTGGATCGGGGTCGGAGATTTGGAGCAAAAGTGACATGCTGCTCTGACCCCTCTGCATAACTGTTTGCCAAAACTACACTGAGGCCATGCTCCAAGACATCTGAAGCCAAAATGAGATGCTGGTCCAAAGAAAGTGTACTAAACAAGAGGCCACAAGGAATTTTGCTTTCAAAGCTTCAAATGCTATTTCACATACTGACCTCCAATGAAAATTTTTGCGCAATAACATGTGTAACAGGTGCACAAGTGTAGCTGTTCCTGACAAAAACTTGTGACAGATCACAATTTTCCTGAGGAAGTCTTGCAATTCCCTTATAGATGTAGGGTGCAGGATTTCCACAATAGCCTGGGAATTATCAACCAACGATTTCACCCTTTAATGAGAGGCTTCAAAAATCAAGCACACAACTGGTGGCTGAAAAAAGTTGATACTTTTCCCTGTTGCTGTGTAAGCCTATAGCCTGTAGCACAAAAAAAAGAAGAAAAAACGAAAAAGAGACAGCATAAATTTCCAAGTGTTTCTCTGTCAAAACCCCCTTCACCTCAATTTCATCTAAATAATTTACTCATCCCACAATCGGCACTGTAAGTTGCTTCAAAAACTGTTGAAAAATTGCTGGCATGTTAGATACACCAAAAGAAAAATATCAGAATGGATACAACCTGATTGAGGTATTCACTATTAGAATTTGCCTAGTCTTCATCAACAGGCTGTTTTAAATATACTTCAGACAAAAAATGTTACAAAAAGTACTGTCTTCTTCACAATTTTGCTAATACTCCTCCTGGTGAGGCAAGGGGTAACTCTCCACAATAATCTGTGCATTCACCACGGAAATGAAATCTCTGTACAACGTCAAAGTTAAGATCATAGAGATTAGAAGTTGTACAGATGCATATGAGCACACATTTTTCCATCATTCTATATGGGATTGGAACACAAAAACAACTGGCTAGTAGTGATATTAGTTACCCTCCATCACGCACTACTAGGTGGATTGAGGAGTATGTACGTAGATGTAGAACTTGCCTGATGAGTTTTTTATGATAACTAGGGGTGACGACCATTCATATCAAATCACCAGTTCAATAACCCCAAAATTCTATCCAGCTCTGCTTTTAATTGCTCCCTGAAAGTGACTGGAACAGGCTTGGCCCTGGGTTTCAATGATATTTGTGCTGAAAACTCTGTGATACATCTCATACCACAAGAAAAACAAAGTTCAAAAAATTTTTCACAAGCATTCTAACTCTGAATTAGCCAGTTGGTCTGAAATTATGTTTACAGTGGCTATCACTGAAAACCCAAAAGCTTGAAATGCGCCTATAACAAAAAGATTTGTCACTCTGGCATCAGCCAATAGCACAAAGGAAATGAGGAGCACTACTGATTTGCAGACAGTGAGAGCCAAAAAGCATCCTAGTAATTTGATGTTGTGCCCCACCCCCACTAGTCCTTCACAGTCAACAGGGTTGCATTCCAATGGTATTAATGACAGTGACCAAGGTCTAAGTATGTTAATGAGTTCAGGAGTCCGACCACTGTCCCAATGTCCACTTGCAGCTGAATGTTTATATCACACACCATAAGTCTAAAAACAGTTTGTAAGCTTGAAATAGCATTGTTACCATGCAATTAATTTCCATGTCCTCCTCCAATTTACATTCACTAGAATGGCACAAAGATTCAATATGACCCTTTATCGTTATCTTCCACTGCATCATTGTAGGTTTGAAAAGCCAGCAGATACACTGCTGGTACCGGGCTTGATGAGTTGTAGGTTGGCCAAAAGGGTCATCTGTTGCTCTGATAAGATAGCCACCAGAGCTTGTTGCTGTTGGGTCAACAACTGTATGACATACTCCACAACTGCTGTCAGCACTTTTGTCCGTACAATCTCAATCCTCACCGAAACACTCTGAATGCCTATACACGGGTTGAAACGTCGCAAACTCATCGTCAATTTGTAATAACTCACTAACGCTGTAGTTTTGTGAACAAAACTTTTATTGATGCATAACTGGCAATATACAACACAAAAACAGAAGCACAAGGATGAAGACTGGACACATAACTGAGACCAGTCCTGGATCCCAGCCAGGTAGTGAAGCCCACCTGAGTAGCATAGCACACACACATTCAAGAGGTCTCTGACAGCCTTTAGTTCACTATTTGGCATTCACCTGAATTTGCAGAAAACCCACACTTCACTTTTGACAGTAGGCGAAAACACGGGAGATGTCAGATATTTCCACTGCTGGCTTTGTCATTTCCCAACATGTTTGAAATGCTGTCAGGCGCAAACACCCTGCTGCACGATACTGCCAGACCAAACACTACTAATCAAACCAGGGATATCTTCAGTGATTAGTTTGAGAAACACTGCAACATCCTCTGTATAACCATATAATTTCACATCTCTGCTGGAAGAAAGACATTTGGATGTCACTTTGATTTGGATGTAGAGGTGCACGAGTTGGTAAATTTGTTGATCGGGCTAGCAGCCAACTGCATTCTATCAAACAGGGGTATGCCATCTGAACTGTAATGTCTTTTAAATGTCTTAATGCATCTCTTAAATGTCTGAACATGTAGAAGGTGGTCTGTTTTCATTTGACTGCCCCTAAATACTTGTGCTTTTGTATATGACCTGTGTTGTTTATTCAACAAAAGGTAGATGGCAATTAAATTGTGATAGAAATATAATCTATTATAAAGTTTTTTGCCAAGTGTAATGCTGAATGTAGTTTCAATCCAGGACTGTTGTGTAAATATTTAATACCAGAGTTTTAATCCAGCAATTCATATACCATATTTGCACGAATATAGGCCACACTTTTTTTCAAATTTTGACGCAAAATAATGGTGTGGCCTATACTTGAGATTCCTTCCTCCCCCCCTTAAGTTTCAAAATTACATGGTCACATTTTTTGGTTTGAGAAACATGATAAAGTAGATAGTCTTAAAAAAGTTGATAGCTTAAAAAATTTTAACTGTTTCGCAAAACAGCATTTACACTTTTGTTCAAGTTGACATAAACTGTGCAGCAATTGATGAAAGTCAATGTTTCAATATAAATCAAATTGTCTCAATCTGTACCACAGCCAACCATAGTAGACAACAGTGTTTTTAATACATCCGTGCAGTTTAAACAAAAGCAGTAACACACAGACTTACTAAGCACAGAAATGATTTTAATTTGCTGTTGTTAATGAAGCTAATTTTGCAGTAAAAGTGTAAAGTGCATTGTGCGAATTCTTACTGTGATGCTTATGTTGTTAACGCCTACTGCGATTGGTGATGGGAGGTTAAGATGGCTAATACCGATGTTGAGTTCAAATGTTACATTTTAAAATAACATATTTTACCACATCCTGATTGACTGCTTTCAGATTTATTCGGGAAAATTCCAAGAAACGATGTACATCGAATTCAAGGCTAGTTAGCAGCCTTGCACCTGAATGCTGTTGTAATAGCAAAACCACATTCCCTATTTTGAATTGCGAAGTCAAGCAAGTCTTTTTCTACATCGGGATATTGACATTTTTTCCTCAAAATGCATGATTACTCTTTGAACAATTTAATAGAGTGTCCAGAATGAAACTTTCACTCTGCAGCGGAGTGTGCGCTGATATGAAACTTCCTGGCAGATTAAAATTGTGTGTCAGAACTGGGACTCGAACCTGGGACCTTTGCCTTTTGCGGGGAAGCGCTCTACCGACTGAGCTATCCCGACATGACTCACGATGCCGCCTCACAACTTTACTTCCGCCAGTACCTCGTCTCCTACTTCCCAAACTTCACAGAAGCTCTCCTGCAAACCTTGCAAGACTAGCACTCCCGGAAGAAAGGATATGGTGG
Organism: Locusta migratoria; assembly: GCA_026315105.1. Lineage (NCBI taxonomy): Eukaryota > Metazoa > Arthropoda > Insecta > Orthoptera > Acrididae > Locusta > Locusta migratoria. Next base: position 218,416,859 of record CM048744.1, on the reverse strand, counting down.
TGACATGGCTTAGCCACAGACTAAGGGATGTTTTCAGAATGAAACTTTCACTCTGCAGCAGAGTGTGCTCTAATATGAAACTCCCTGGCAGATTAAAATTGTGTGCCAGAACCGGGACTCAAACCTGGGACATTTGCCAAGGCGAAGGTCCCATGTTCGAGTCCCGGTTCCAGCACACAATTTTAATCTGCCAGGGAGTTTCATAATAGATTGTCATCACTTGCATAACAGGTGAAACATTTTTGTCATTGATGTCAAACTATTATCCAGCTTCCCGCTTTCTTCATGTTTCTTAACCTACTGGGCGAGTTGAAGATTAAATCTGGTGGTGTAGCTTTTACAGTCCCCCCCCCCCCCCAACCCCTTATCACTCACAAGCCAAATATCACCACACACACATTCAAAAAGATATTTTCTCTCGTACTAAACTCTGAAAAAAAAAAAAAAAAAAAAAAAAAAAAAAAAAAAAAAAAAAAAAAAACCTCAATATTTGCACAGCACATGCCTAAACTACACACCACTTGAAACTCCCAGTAGCATGACTTGGTACATCCTCCCCTCACTTGAAGCACTCGCTTTCATATTGGTTGATTTACTGTTTTCCATATTTGTTTTGATTTTGTTGAAAAGAGAAGATGGATTCATAACATTGTGTTTCTGATAACAAGAAAATTCGATTAGACAAGTGGGGGGATTTATTTTTTCTGTAATCTCTTGCCAAAAGTTTACGTACGGCCATATTCACACACAGCCTAGTTTGCACAAATACAGTATTCTGTAATCAGTAGCTTCCTATTTTAACTGCAGAATAAATTAACCAAGATAAAAAAAAGTCAAAACTGAAATATTAATACATATTAAAATACACAAAAAATATAAGAGTGAAAACATGGCAAATTACATACTAGTAGAAAAACATGACTAAAAGAAACCAAGAGATACACCTGTCATTTTCTTAACTGAACTTTATGTCCAATCTTTTTATCCTTTAGAAAGCTGCTATCATCAAAAGGGTGCAGTAAGGGCCTTCTCCACTTCTTTATAGCATGTTACAATATTACAAACATCTAACTGCATTATCTCTAATGTAGTGTCACTGCTTGCCTAGATCCTTGCAAAATTTCTTAATCATAAGCAAGCCTATAACATTAGTATGTCTACATAACATAAGCATTGGGCCTAAAAGTAGTGTAAAGCACAACAACAGTTAAGATAATAAATGAAAAGCAAGTAAATCACATAGTGAAGGAAATAAATATGCAGAAAGAAGAAAACTGTGTGAGATTACAGCCCAATGTAACAACAGGAAATACATGTAGTATGTATCATATATTTCATTTAAGGTATTCTCAAATTATAATTACAAAATCAAATCTTTCTCAATTGGTTCAAAAATATTGTTTTATAAGAAAAATTACTGTAATATGCTACATACCTGAACATCTGTGTTTGGAACTTGACTAATCCTGAAGGCACAAAAATCACCTGAATCTGAACTTTTCAGCCCTTCCTGCATTAAATATTGTCCATTTTCAGACACTATAGGTGACAGTGGATTGCTCTGGATTAGATTTTTTATTGAATTTCTTATTTTACTAACTGTTTCATGATGCATGTTTAAGCCATCTTCAAGCTCTTTCAGACGGTCTCCAATTCTTATCCACTTATTCTGAAAATTAAACCAGGTGTAGCTGTCAATTATTGTGCAAATAACAGTAACATTCAATAGATTATATTAAACACATCTGAAACTCCATTTGAAAATTATATTACCCATTATGGTTTGAAGGCACCATATCTGTTTCCATAAATTACACTTGTAATCCATTTGAAAGTTTACAGAGATTCTTACAGTATATGCTTTCTTTTTAAGAAGTAGTACTGTTGTTTATCACAAAGAAGTCTTCCACCATAACATTATACAAACAATAAAAGTGTTATTAAGCATTAATGTTTGGATGGGCTAGTATGGATCTGCTCTGGCTGTATAATTTTACATATTAATGGGAACAAATATATAAAATGGATTACAACAGTTCATTTCTGCAATGTCAGGCAGCATCATGCAAACCGCAAACCTCATTTACATGACAAGTTTACCCAAAACTGATTTATTGACTCACTTTGTGTCTCAAGCTTTTCAGTACTTCTGTTCACTCCAGGGTACACATCAGATCACTGCTCCCACCTGTCATCCACAATCCAATGGAAAGGCAGAGAGGTTGGTGTGTAATTTCAAGAAGCAGATGAAAAAGTTTGTGCGGGTCCTCTCCACAAGATGCCCTTCTACGTGTTCTGTGTGTCTATGGCTTCAGGCCATTGAGGTCATGGAAACTAGCTGAATCTTAATAGGGCCGTTTAACCTTACAAGTTCCTCCAACTCATGCAGCTGGCTCCTTGCTGGCCAGAAGTATGGGTTCTCTAGTGCTTCACATCAGCTCCTACTACACAGGTGCATCCATGACAGGTGCCAGCCACTGTCATTTGACATTGGGGCTACATCATTCACAAGACAGAAGGACGGGTGACACATTATTGGTACCAACTCCACCTCCGTCTATCACTGGAGTCTGCCGGCCTACCAGAGCGGGCTCTGTGGCCAACCCCGGCTCCATCATCAGGCAGGAACCATGTCTGTCACCAGCCAATTGGCCGATGCAGCACTCCTGCAGCTGCCGCAGGCCAGGGCAAGGCCCTCATGGTTGCTGGCAGTAGATCCTGGCTATCTTCAACCTATAACAATGCACGGATGTAGCGATGCAAGAGCTCCTCTCCCCTCTCGCCCAAACTGTCCTATTGGGTAGGGCAGGATGACCATGTCCCTGGTAGAGTCTCCACTTCCTGCTCATCAGCTGCTGCTGCCACCTAATACATCACAGTTGCCAGCAGTCCTACCTGAATCCATGGAATCCCCTTTGTAAGGCCACCAACAGCTCCTATTTCTCTGTGGTGCCTTTTTTGCCTGGGTAGAAATATGTTGTGACCTCCAGCTAGTACAGGAAAGTGTATAGTATCGTGTAGTGATACAGCAAGTCGGTTTGAATGAGCACCACTTAGTTACAGCCACGGTGGCCAAGACTGCCAAGCTGGCAGTGCACAGCACTGCGTTCTGCCAAAACCACCTGGCCAGGGAATACAACAGCAGTGCAGACCTCACTTATGTACTACCCTTTGCTATGTTAACAACTTGTTCAGAGCATCAAACAATGTACGGAAATTGTGAAAAGGCATCCATGACCACAAGCCAACAGGAACCTAGAATAGGACTTGCAAAATTGACATGTACACATTCCCACGGGCTTCCTGGGACAGTCCATAAGGAAAGAGAAGCTCTAGGTGTAGTCTGGGGGGGATGGTACATTGTTTGCAAGCCACAACGAAGTAAGTTATTTGACTGTCAATGTCTGGCCAGAGAACATGGCAGCATGTTCATAATTTTATAAAACAGACTCTCCTCCATACCAGTTCCCTTTAGGTAAAATGCAGAGAACATCCCCAGCAAAGTGGCTGTAAACACCGGTCAGGGTGCCAATTCCTCTGTACTGAGCTATATAACACCTCATCAAAAATGGAAACCAGTAACTAAGAGAAAATTAACTGCAGAGGGGTCAGACAGTTGCTTCACAGAGCCACATTAGAGAAACGTAACAAGCTGGCAGAGAACAGGATCTGTGGTCACTGTGGAAGGCAAACAGAAACTATTAAGAGGAAACCCATACACACTGGTCTGAGAAGCCACACCTAAATGAAAATACAGTAACTTATTGCAGTCAAAAGGAAGACAGAGCACCACTGGGAAAAGTGATAATTCTTCCACATTAACAAGCAGGAATGTGGGGCAAAATGTATCTCTCAATGACAACGGCATAAGAAAAATGCACAGCATTGGAAATGGTGTGCAGCTCTATCGGACACTGATGTGTGAAGGTGGAATAATGGTCCAACAGCTTGTGATCTATTATTAGATGGTACCAGTACTTGGTTCCGTACAAGAAAACATGAAATTTTTTACAGCATAGACAACAGCGAGAGATTGTTTTTCGACTTGGGAATATTTCTCCCAGGCCAAGGTCATAGATTTAGATATGAAATCCACATGCCATTCAAAGCCATCACCATATCTCTGAGCCAGAAGTGTGTCAGGGCCATATGGTGAGACACCTGCACCAAAACATGTTGTTGGCCCAGACAAAACGCCATCAGGCAAAGGGTAGACTTATTTTTTTATTTAAGAGACTAAAATGCTTGCTCACAGTCCAGTCTCCAACAAAATGGTACATTCTTACATAGGAGGACACTTCAGGCATGCACCAATGTGACCACATCCAGCAAAACTTGTAATAATTTGCAGTATTCCCGAGAAACGCCAGCCATCCCTTTACAGATAAAGAGCTGGCACAGCTGTGAGCTGGCCTGAAAGAGGACAGACCCCACCCCATGATATTTAGAAGCCCAAATAAAAAATTAGCCATTTAAAAAGTAATGGGAAAAGCAACTTCTAACAGATGTGTTAGGATCAGAGAAATGAAAGAGCTGTTCTGTTTCCGAAATTAACACTAAATCCTGTGGTCCTCACACAGATCAGAAATGATGCTTATTATCTTTCATAAAATGCAGATACATTGACAGCTAAAACAGAATGCAGGTAAGACAGAGCTGTACTTGTTTAATCATAAGATGGAACTTTATTCTGTATATCTAAAGGTAGTAACTACTCAAAAGTGGCAAAAATGTTGTTACATCTGTTTGATCCTAAATGTGCAAGCTATACAATTTGTCTTTATCAGATCCTGTTATGTCCAAGAAAACAGAGACCTCTCTTCATCTTTTTTCTGGGCCGTTTATTCTGATGCACTTTGACGGCTTTGTCCCAAACATTTTGTATCCACACCAGAATACTAGACTTGCCCTGGGTAATTTTGTACTTTTATGTTTCGCAACACCAGAAATCACCGCCACCTCATTTGTTGAAGACTGAGAAAGCAAACACTTTAAGACATAATGTTATTGGTAGAGGTTTGCAAAATGAAGGAATGAAAATTTTGGTTAAAGGTGTCTGAAAAATGTTGTGATAATGAAGATTAAGCACAAGATTTGATATGACTATCATGGGGAAAGGAAACCGGATGTGTCCATTTCAAAGGAACCATATTGGCATTTGCCCTGAGCTATCTGTGGAAAGCTGAATCAGAAGGTTCAACACAATTCCTACCTAATGCACATCCACTGTACTGGTCTCTGGGCAACCTTGTTCAATTTTATATTATGTAACTTCAAAGGCCATCATCATCATCATCATCATCATCATCATCATCATCAGTGTTCTGCCAAAAGGCAGGTTTTCACATGGTAGTTCTCCACGCTGTCCAGTCTTCTGCCATTCTCTTCGGGTCCGCATATTTTCCTTTTCCGTTTATGTCATCTGTCATCTTCTACCTCTCAGTTTTTTCCAACAAACCAGTCCTTCCAAAACATCTGTTAGCATGCACTCCCTTCTCCACGAATGTCCCAACCAGTTCTTTTTCCTTTCTCTTATAACCTTCAGCAGACATCTTCTCTCCCCAACCATTTCCAACACTCTTTCATTACTCACTCTTTCTATCCAGCTCATTCTCTCAATTCTCTTCCACATCCACATCTCAAATGCTTCTAACCTTTTTTCATCCTCTCATCTCATCATCCATGTTTCTGCACCATATAGTGCCACACTCCAGATGAAACATTTGCCAAACCTTTTTCTTAGACCCTTACCTAATTTGCCACATAAGTCTCCTCTTTCTGATGAATGTCTCCTTTGCTATAGCTAAGCCAGTTACATAATAATTGTAAAGAAAAATTACTGTAATCTCAAATAAAATGTAGAATATTGTGCTTTGCACAAGTTAACAAAACTACTTCTTAAGTTAGTGCTTATTAAACAAATAGGATTTTTAACTAACTTTCAGTAAAAATGTATTTGATTAAACATACCTCTTGAAATTCATGAGGCAATAAAGTCACATCCATCATAAGGTACAACAACATACAGCCTCCAAAGATAAGAATGGCACAAACTAGTGCCGTTAATTTACGTATCCTCATTTTATCTGAAACAGAAAGGCAACTTCAAAGCATTTTTGAAAAATTCAACACAGTAACAATATAAAATAGCAGTAGTTGCAAGTACTGAATTATGTAAAATTATCACAGTTGATATTGCTAGTAATAAATGATAAAAATTATTAGTTACTGCTAACAAATCTCATCATACTCATGAAGCAAATTTCATGTTACAGAGAAAGAGGGAAAAGGAAAAGATAATTGGATCTGTGCACACAAACTGGAGAAGATGAGACAAAGAGGTAGAAGAGGTGAGGAAGGGTGAAAAGTGGAAGGGAAGGGGAACAAGGAAGAGGAGAATGGAAGGACGAATGATGAACCATAAATACGGACAGCTATCATAGCAGAAAATTGTTTTCCTTTACATATGGAACCAAACACATCCTCATTTCAGATGAGAAGCGGACAGAGGCCTACATCCACTGAAAGTATGCAAAACTTGTATCTTCATTTAATTACAGCAGGAAGGCAGAAAATACCATTTTTTTCATGTGACACATTATCATGAACAAGTATATACACAAGAACGAGTTACTTTGGCAGTAGCAGCAAAGACAATCTGGGCCGCAGCCACAATACAATGGCAGAACAAAAACTGATACAAGAATGAGCACAGGTGTGCTAAGTGCTACTCTTATACTGGTTTTAGTTCGGCCAGAAGGTGCAGCGAAGGCTGTACCTTGTGCAAAATGTTGTAGCACAGCCTCTTGTGACCACTCATATAGAATCTGTGCTGCAGCTGCTTCAAAAAAGTCACAATAGTGGTGGCCTGCTGCCACGCCTCCTCCTACAATCAGAGTGCACTGCAAATCCCTGTCAATACACCATTGCCACATCCATAGTTCAACAGTCAGCATTGTAGATGCGAGTCACAGTGGCAGAACTATGTATGTTCCATCACACCGGCAAGAGTCAGAAGTAGCTTAGCTCAAGGACACTTGCCTGCCATTCTAAGCCATGGGGAAGGATTGGTGATGAAGGTGCTGGTTCCATCTTGGTGTCCTGCCCCTCCTCCTCAAACTACCCTCTTGGTCCTAGTGTCTTTCCAGGGTTGGCTCAGACAATGGTTGAAGCATTATGATATTGGCAGCATTGATACTCACCATTATGGCAAGACTGTTTTTGTCATAGGTGGACCTCCACATGCTGGGAATGTTGCAGGGAAATGGGAAGGTAACTGTGGTGGTGGTGAGAGGAGCCAGCTCCAGCAGTGTTGATTGAAGCAGGAATCCATTTCAGCCACCAGCCAAATCTGCTTGCCCAAAGTACCACCTGACATGAACTGTGGGGCATAATAGGACCTACACCGTCTTTGCAGCTTTACTTCCACTGCAGAGTGAAATTTCCATTCTGGAAACATCTCCTAGGTTGCAATGAAGCCATGTCTCAAGAATATATTTTCTTCCTGGATTGCTAGTCCTGCAAGGTTTGCAGGAAAACACCTGTGAAATGTAGAAGGTGTGGTACAGGAAGCAGTAAAGCTGTGATAACAGGTCACGAGCCATGCTAGGGTAGCTCAGTAAGTAGAGCCATAGACTGTGAAAGGCACAGGTCCCAAGTTCCAGTCTGGCACACTGTTTTAATTCACAAAAAACTTTTATCTTGTTACTGAGATGCTCTTTCCTAGGCTCCGGGCTGTATCAACCTACCCTCCATCAAAATGCTTTAAGTCAATGGATTTCACCATTTGCAGCTGATATAATCACTAGCATGATTCCTCATTTGTTTCTACTTAATTAATATGCTTTGCTTACAAAGACATGTGCCCACAACACCACACATTATAGTGACAATAATGCTCCTTTGATGAGAAAAGTTCTAAGACAGTTATTCACTCTCCTCAAAGTGGTCCCCTTGGCTATCTACACACAAATGCTAAATTTTGCTGAGGTCTGCAGGGAAATTTTCAACTGTGTTGCTTGTAAGGTCTTTTGTCATGGTGCATCTGATGTCTGTGATATCTTGATAAAACTTTTATTTCACCTGCCTTTTCTAAGTGTGATGCCAGACAAATTTCCCTTGCTACCCCTCAGACTGCTGCTATCTAAAATTTAACACTCAGTACAATGTGCTGTTTGTGTTTATCATTATAGCGCTGAAGTGACTAAACAGAAGGTTTTTTTTTTAATAAACTTTTATTTACTCTATTTCTTGTACATTCTACTGTATATAGTGAACATCAATTAAAACATCTTGGGATACATATGCACAAGTAAAATAATTTACACAGGTACTCATAATGATATACTCACACATACACAATGAAAACAAAAGTGTTGATTAACTACTATTTTGCAGTTTTTTGTACTTTTCAGGAGAGACAAAAAACTGATTTATTGTTAAACTATTTAACAGACTGCATTGAAATTTTTGACATTTGATGTACTCCAACCACACATACTGTGAATGAAAATAATTTTTATATATTCTACAAAGTATCATCTGATAAAAAAATTGAAATTTGTAACATAGTTCCTTTCTCCATTCAACGAAGTAATTAGTACTTTTCGAGAGTATAATACATTCAGAGATACACATTTCTGAATTAAATCTCAAATTTATTGGTAAATTACCTTCAGCTGAACATGAAAACAATTATTTAATAAAATTCAAACATCAGAATAGTTCATATCACAGTGAGTTATCACTTGAAGTTAGCCATTTCAAAATCTCTTCATAAAAAAACTCAGTGTCTTCTCCACGAATGTGTTTCATCAGTTTCCGAAAATATCTTCAATTTTTTTATATTGATTCGCACTTTGTAATTTTCATGAAAATGTTTCCATAGAACTCGTATTTCACATTTACGTCTGGATATTTCTTAAGGAATATTTCGTGCAAAGTTTTCAGATCCAAGCTTGCATCTAAGTATTTCATTTCCTTCCCAGCATAGTGAGTTTCTTTGAGTGGGAAAGACGTGATACTGGGTACTATCAAATTTATGACGTTTTCCGGAATTTTTGTTATGCATGGATTTCTTCCACATATGTCCTTTTGACATTTAGAAATACGGTATTTAATCACTTACAACACTCGACAATAATCGTGACACCTGACGAAGTTGGCGCCAAATTACTGTTTTGTTGCGCTTTCTACACCTGCATGCCGCAGACCAACGCCATCTAGAATGTAGGTGGTGTAGTACAAGCTCGCTGACAGTAAAATCTGCAGATGGGATGTGACATGCGGCGGAGAAAGGAACTAAGTCACTGACTTGATTCCTTTCTCCTCAGCACGTATAAAATCGACCTCATGTTATTCCCAAAGGAAGAAGCCAAACTAGTTTCTTTCATCACAGTAAGCACAGTAAGGTGTATCTTGGTCTGTTTACTGCATTTATGTAAAAAAGTGAAAATCACCAAAAAGTGACTTAGTTCCTTTCTCCACCGACCAATTCAATTTAACCTTAGCATTTAGGCTTTTCATGACACTTTCAGTTTTTTCTTGTAGGCATCGATAAAACTTATATTTAATTAGTCCATGTATATATATTAACCTATCCCCATTCATTCAAATACGATAATAAGCATGTTTCCATATTTGTTTTTTTGGTCCATATAGGCCTACTAGCTAAGTTTTTTATATTCATCCTGCATGTATAGTTTGAAGTCAATGGTGTTGTCCGGTCCAAGATTGTTAACCACGTAGCTCACGTACTTTAACCTGCACAAGGGGAAAAATTGGTGAAAAACCACACATTTTCTGTGTATAGGATCTCCAGTTTTTCCATTCTTCTGTAAATAATTTGTCTTAGAATTTTGCAACCATGAATTATTACATTCTTCTTGAAGTCTGAGGGTGTTTCACCTGTCTCATAAATCTTGCACACCAGGTGGAATAGTTTTGTCATAGCTGGCTCTCCCAGACTCTTTAGTAGCTCTGAGGGTATTGTCATCCACTCCAGGAGCCTTGGGTGACTTAGGCATATTCGCGCTCTGCTGAATTCTTCTCTCTGTATAGTATCTCCCATCTTATCTTCATATACTTCCTTTTCACTTTTACTATGTCGTCTTGAAGTTTCTTTCTCCTCTAGGGACTGTCCATACATTCTTTTCACCTTTCAGATTTCCCTTCTTTTGCTCAGAAATGATTTTTTATCCAAGTTCTTGATAATTATACAGCTGCTTTTCTTATCTCCAAATTTATCTCTAATTTTCTTGCAGGGGGTATCTATCTTTCCTTACTTATACATTCTTCTACAGAGTTGTTTTTGCCCTCTAACAACTCCTGTTTTGCCATTTTTCAACTTCCTGTCAAACCTTCTTTGTAGTCACCTGCACTCCATTTTCCTTGCTTCATTAACTGCATTTTTATATTTTCTGCTTTCATCAATTACATTCAGTATCTCGTGTGATATCTAATGACTGTTTACTGGGTCTTGTCTTTCTACCTATTTGATCTTCTGCTGCATTCACTATTTCATCTCTAAATGCTACACATTTATTTTCTACTGTGTTACCTCCCTGAATTTCTGTCAATAGATGCCAGAAGTTATCTCTGAAAAATCACAAGATCTCAGGCTCCTTTGAAGTATCAAAGTCCCATCTCTCTATTTTCCTATCTTTCTGCAGTTTCTTCAGTTTTAATCTACAGTTCATAACCAAAGGATATGGTCAGAGTCTCTAGACTAATCTTACAGTTTAAAAGAGAGTTCCAAAATTATCATTAAAAATCAATCTGGTACCTACCTGTGTCTCCTGGTCTCTTTAACATATACATCCTTCTTTTATGATACTTAAAGCAAAGTGGTTGTGATGATTAAATTATGCTCTGTGCAAAATTCTACCATGTGAGTTCCTCTTTCCTTTCTTTTCACCAGTCTACATTTGCACATCCTCATTGCTGAATAAAACATACACCAGTATTCTGCACGAATAAATCTTAATTCCCAATGTGTCATGCCTTTTTCAGGTTCTTGAATTATTCCTTTTCATCCATTTTACTCCTAAACATTTCCTCTGTGATTATATCATATGTTTTCTGATGAATAAGATATTTTTTGGACTTAAGTATTGAGAGGGGTGCAAAAACTATTGACTGCCACAGACTAACTACAAAGGAAAGCAGTATCACGAGGCACCAATGAGATACCAGGAATGAGGCACCATCACGATGCCTCTGCCTTGGAATAGGTTGCCAGAGATGAATTGGGAGTTTTGTTAGAGCTAGGATCCTACTCACTTCCAAGAAGATCCTGTAGAGGGAACATCATTGTATTGCTGTTTACTTGGCACAAAACAGGAAGTGTTTATTGTCATGGAGTGAAGAGAGATCAGTTGCCCCTGAACTGTGTCTACGCACCAACACTAGCAGATCTGTGTTAGCCATTATCTTTAAATCTGTTTATTAAAGTGACTGCTCCGAAGTCACAGTACAGCTTATATAACATTTATTACTTTGCCTCTTAGTAATTGAGTCTCATAGTTTGTATTCAGAACCTCAAGTCCATGTGTTCAATTGTACAACTACAGCTGAGACAGATGAGAAATAAGAAGTTTCGTTGCATTTAATACAGTATTATTTATTCTGAGTGTTCTAATCAATAGTTTTACTGCAAGTCATCTCTGTGTTCAAGTAGTCACTTGCAACAAGTAAAGTAATTCTAAAGGAACGTTTAGACGGGCAACATTTTACCTAAACATTTAGCTGAAATGGTGTTGCTGTCAACACTGCTGCAATATGACTGCAATATACAGCAATATTTCGATATGGACGGTCAATATTGCTGATGTTGCAGGTAGTTGCCGAGGGGTTGCCGTGTTGTACGGGAGCGGTGGAGAACATTTCGTATTGCACAGCAATACCTATCTCGGTCCTTGTCTGTAAATGCTTTCCTCTTGCTCTCAAGGCTGTTTGTGCTTCTCTCACCGACAGCGCTGCAGTCACGAAAACAGAGATCTGTTCCACAGCAATCTGAGGAACACAGTGAAGCTGTGCAAAACGCTATTGACATTGTCAACAATGCTTCGCGAAAATGGAAGAATCCGTTTTCGGGTTTCGGAGATAATGTAGCAGGAAAGGTCTTGGGCTACAACGAAGTAGTCCGAACAGATGTTCAGTTCAATATTAGTAAATTATTATACATGGCGGATTTGAGGATGATACAGTAAGAAAGTGGGCGTCGACGTCATACAGCTCGGCAAATGTTATTTATGGAGAAAGTGTGGAAGGAAACAATGAGGAAAATGCATATGCAGACCTCATTGCTGCAACAGTCGTTATAGGCGATGACAAACATGTGTATCAGTAAGTGTCTGTGTGTGTGTGTGTGTCTGTGTCTATCAGAAATAAAATATAAATAACATATAAATAACAATTGTATATAATTTCAAAATTACCTTAATGACGTATTTCAGTCCTTCTACTAAAGCATTGCATACTTCGGGCACCAAGATGCTGATGGAAGAATAGTGGACTTTAAACAGATACATCAGACTTCTATACGAGTCTCCAGTAGCTAAAAATTCAAGTGTGATCGCAAGTCGTGTTGTTATTGGAATACAGTCTCTCATGTTTGTATTGGATTTAGCTATCTTCGGACCAATCAATTGGGCGAGATATTCGAAATCGTTTTTAGACATACGAGTGAAGTTCTGGAACAGGTACGTATCTAGCATTAACTCACGAGTTAAATTTTCTGAATTACTCCTCCTACTCAAAAAAGGACGCATCCACAGAGTCCGATTTCTCTTCTTTTTGTTTCGAATAGCATTAACACTTGTTTCATGTAAAAGTAGGTGAGCCGCACTAACTTCTATAACGTCACACTCATACATTTTGTATGAAATTGTGTAGCCTCTGCCCGGAAATTAGTTGCCGCAAACATTGCTGGGCAATAGATGCCGATGTGTTGTCACTTGCGTTGCTGCAACACATGTGGCTGCAATGTTGCCTGAATACATTTCCGGGATATATTGTCGACAATATGCAATTTTCATTGCCCATCTAAACGTACCTTAAGAATGACGCTCGTGATTAGCTCACTGTGGCATGTTGTATAACTAACCCTTTCTTGCAGCAGTGCTATATTTCTATTTGTATGTGTTGCTATATTTAGTGTCGCAATGTCTCTCCTATATGTACCTTTACTGCAAATTATACAATTGCAGGCAAAAAGGATTAAATAATTATTACCGGCACTGCAAGGAGTGGTGACAGTGCCACAACCACCACCCCAACATGAGGAAATAACAAATTGTTCTAGTACCTAAAATGAGAGGGCTTTTGGAGCAAGGTGAAGGTTGGAATGAATATGATGCACTGGTGAATGCACATTTCAACATCCACAGCATAACGGGTAACCAGGGTATTTACCATGTCTGTCCACCATATGCTCCGATGTATATCATTTGGCAACAGAACTGTTTCCAGATCACCAACCTCATGAGGTCCCATACAACAAGTTCATTGACAAACTTCTAAAACAGTAGAAATCACAAGTGTATGTACCAACTTCTCATTGTAAGTTTTCCATAAAGATTTTGCCAGGTCATAATGGAAAACATGTTTGCTATTGGTTGTTGATGCATATAGTAAGTTTCCCTTATGCCGTTCCATTTACATCTACCATGTCAGTCACCACAGGATCAGCCCTTACATAAATCTCCTGTACTCAAGGCTTACCCGTGGTGATAGTGTTACATAATACACTGCCATTCATGTCTCAGAAGTTTGAACAGTTTTTTCCATACATTGGAATTCAACATGTCCCTACAGCACTTTTTCATTCACAGTCAAATGGTAAAACCAAATGCTTCATAAGGACCTCCAAAATCAGAGATGAACAAGCTGCGACCAGCCACACACAGAACAGGCCCAGTAAGTTTCTCAGGACTACATTACTATTAGCCCCAAAAAGGTGATTTGTCATGAGAGCTTCAGAATAGGCAACACCACAGGATGCTACATCAATCGCTTAGTACACTGCAGTGGCCCTGTATCCTGAATCATATTTTCCACCTCAGCAACCAGTGTTGCTGTTTATTATTATTGTTGTTATTACTTTTGTGGCAAGGAATGAAGGAAGATTAGGGTTTAATATCCTGTTGACATCATGATCATTAAGAGATGGTGTCATAGAAGGGAACAGGGTGTGGTGGCTGAGTTATTTTCCCATTCCACCTATATCAACCAGGGTCCGACAAGGTTATACAGGAGGCACCAGAACCAGCATCAGATAAACTACTTGGTTGGTTGGTTGGGTTGGGGTTTGAAAGGAACCAAGCTATTATAGTCATCAGACCCTTTTTCCAATCACAGAGACAACATAACAGGCCACTAAAATAGGACATAACGTGTTAAACTACATCAAACCATAGAGGGAAAGTGTCAAATCAAAAAATCAACTAAAGGGAAGAAAGAAGAGATTTAAAAGAGAAGACCAGTGTGTCCAGGCTGGGTTTTCACAGAAATAAAAATAGAACATCCAGCCACTCTGCAACACATTATAATCACCTGCCTAAAAATATTAAGCAGGTGCAGAATAAATGGATAAAGCATACTCAATGATGTCAGATGGAACTGTAGAATCCACTGTTACTGTTAAAACAGAATCAGCCACAGAGACATTGTCACCTAAAACAAGTTGTAAGGAGTCAGGAAGATTAAAAGACCATCTTTGAGGGGTGAAGGTTGGACATTTGAGTAAGATGTGGGCAACTGTCAAAAGCGCACCACATCGACAGTGAGGAGGATCCTCGCGACGGAGAATGTGACCGTGCATAAGCCAAGTATGGCCGATGCAGAGTTGGCAGAGGACGGCAGAATCCCTGCGAGGATTTCGCATAGAGGACCTCCACACGTTGGTTGTCTCCTTCATTAGTCACAATTTGTTGTGCGTCCGTAAAGTATGCTATTCTGTACTCCACAGACCAAGAACACGACTATGCAACATCGAACGGATGTCAGAAGCTAGGATACCTATGCCCAGGGTTGATTTATGGGTTGCCTCTTTCACTAACCTGTCAGTCATCTCGTTGTCAGCTATCCCAACGTGCCCTTGTGTCCAGACAAATGCTACCAATCGCCCACAACGGTCGATGTCATGTAGGGATTCTTGGATGGCCTTAATCAAGGGATTGCAAGGAAAGCGCAGATCGAGGGCGTGTAGAATGCTTAGGGAGTCACTGCATATGAGGAAAGACTCCCCAGAGCAAAAATGAATGTGATCGACTGCACGAAGGATGGCTACCAGCTCAGCAGTGAATAAACTGCAGCCATCCGGCAGGGAACACAGTTCCTTATGTATGCGTATATGCGAAGCCGACACAATCATCTGCCTCAAGCAATCAGTGAAGATTACTGTGGAGTCTTGGTACCCATCTAGAACTGACAGGAATTGCCCGCGAAGTGCCTCTGGGTGAACGGAGCGTTTGGAGCGGTGTGGTAAATCCAGTCGAAGTAGAGGTTGAGGTAGACACCATGGTGGCGTCCGCGACTGGAATTTGAACAAGATGGAAGAGTAAAAGACTCTAATTCACTCAGAAGAGACCGAACACGGACACTGACCGTCAAGCCTGATCTCGGCCACTGTTCCGGTATCTGGAGTACTCTGTATGGAAAAAGGAAACGGTAGTTGGGGTGAGTAGGCATACAATATACATGGGCTGCATAATTTGCCAGCAATTGTTGCCGCCTGATTCGCAGAGGATGCACCCCAGCCTCCTCAAGGAAATTGTCCACAGGGCTTGTTCTGAAAGCCCCTGTCGCGAGTCGAACACCGCAGTGGTGGATAGGATCCAGAAGCTGTAGTGCTGAGGGCGATGCGGAACCATATACTACACTCCCGTAGTCCAGACATGACAGAACAAGGGCTTTGTAACAGAGCAGCAGGGTACTGCGATCCGTGCCCCAAGTGGTACTGCTAAGGCACCGGAGGACATTGAGGTGCCGCCAGCACTTCTGTTTAAGCTGGCGAATATGTGGTATCCATGTTAGCCGAACATTAAATTCCAATCCTAAGAAACGGTGAGTTTCTACTACAGTGAGTAGTTGGTTGTTAATATAAAGCTCTGGATGTGGATGGACCGTCTGATGCCGACAGAAGTGCATAATGCATGTCTTGGCGACCGAGAACTGAAACCCAAGGGAGAGGGCCCATGTCTGTGCCTTGTGTATGGTGCTCTGCAGCTGGCGTTCAGCAACACACTAGAAGAACTAAAATATATGCAGAAGTCGTCAGTATACAATGAAGGTGATATTGACGACCCTACTGCTGCTGCTAGGCCATTAATGGCAACTAAAAACAGGGGGACGCTCAATACCAAGCCCTGGGGAACCCCATTCTCCTGGGTATGTAAGGAGCTATGGAATGCCCCGATCTGTACACGGAAGGTACGTAGTATTAAAATGTTTTGGATAAAAAGTGGGAGTGAGGCCCGAAGTCCCCAGCCATGCAAGGTGGTAAGGATGTGTGTCACCAGGTAGTGTCATATGCCTTTGACAAATCAAAACAGACAGCAACCAGGTGCTGACATTGAGAAAAGGCTTATTATTATTTTTTATTTATTTATTTCTTAATTGTGGTTTTAGGGTGCACAACTACTGAGGTCATTAGCGCCCAACACTGCCCATAGTAAAATCAGGGTTAGAACTTAAATGGCTTATGCCACATTTGCACGATGTATAAAAAGTAAAACTCTGTCAGCAGAATGCGGATCATCAGCTAAAATATCAGACATTTCAGATGGTAGACATAGATCATGACGGAGACAATTAAAAAACGGACATTGCACTAAAAGGTGGTACACAGTAAAAGGTTCATCACAGTGCTCACATAAGGGAGCAGGATCACTATGAAGTAAATACTGGTGGCTATAACGGCAGTGGCCAATACGAAGCCCGGTCAGGACAATCAATCGAGAAAAGGTTGTCCGGATGGTGGACTCAAGATGGACCAGATTATCCAAGACTGAGCGCCCCAGATGGAAACCACCTTGGCATGAAGCCAGCAGGCCACGGGATTCAAGCAACCAACACAACTGATGGCTTACCATGCATTCTAGCAGTTTGCAGAGGACACTTGTAAGGCTGACTGGCTGATAACTGTCCGCGTTTAGTGGGTTTTTACCTGTCTTAAGCACCAGAACGATGGTACTTTATCGCCATTGTGATGGGAAGACACTTTCATTCCACATCCGATTGAACAAGGCTAGAACATGTCTCTTAGAAGCGTCAGATATATGCTTCACTATATGATTGTGGATTCTATCGGGCCCTTGGGCTGTGTCAGGGCAGTGTGCAAGGGCACTGAGAAACTCCCACTCACAAAACGGAGCATTATACACCTCAGGGTGGCATGTGGTGAATGAAAGGGGTTTGCATTGAATCCACTGTTTTAACATGCGGAAGGCAGGCGGATAATTTTGGGAAGCAGCAGCACGAGCTTAGTGCTCGGCAAAAGCCTCAGAGATGGCGCCGTGATCCGTACAGACAGCTCCATGTATAGAGATCCCAGGAATTGCTGTCTGAGTCTGGTAGCCATACAGGCATCAGATCTTCGTCCACACTTGGGAAGGGGAGGTATGCGACCCTATGGTGGAGACGTACCTCTCCCAACATTCCTGTTTGCACCTCTGTATTATCTGCCGAGCACGAGCTTGGAACTGTTTAAACGTGATTAGACTTTTGAGAGATGGGTGGTGCTTATGGCACTGAAGAGCACGCCTACGGTCTGGGATGGCGTCCGCAACTTCCCAAAGTTGGAGTTTTGGGAGCAACAAAGAAAGAGGTTCCCCCAACCATCTGGATGACTGGTGGATGTGGTAGAGACTGTTGGCCCACTGCAACTGGCAGAACAGTTAGTGATATTTGTGCCGTAGAGAGCGACAACGAAGCGGCTGTAGCATAGGAGGTGATCATGTTACAGGATGGAGTTTCAAGTACTTACATTTAGCCTCTGAGTATGACAGCCTGTCCAAGGTCTTATATTCCATGATTTTCCTCTCTTTGTGCAAAACTGTGCAATGTGGCGAGCAGGGCGCAAGATATTGGTTGCAGTTGACGCAGACTGGAGGAGGGGCACATGGGATGTCGAGATGAGATGCACGTCCACATTCCCGGCAGGTTGAATTGGCATCACACCAGGATGGCATGTGCCCAACCTCCAGCACTTGAAACAATGTGTAGGGGAGGAATGTAGGAATGTAGATCATCATCTTGACCTTCTCGGACAATGAATCACCCTCGAAAGCCAAGATGAAGGCACAGGTGGCAGTCCTGTTCTGCTTCGGACCCCTAAAAATACGCCGGATAAAATGAACACCTCGCCACTCTAGGTTTGCTCATAGTTCGTCATCTGATTGCAAAGGAGGTCTTTATGGAATATATCACCTTGGACAATGTTTAAACTCTTGTGAGGTGTTATTGTAATGGAAACATCACCCAGCTTATCACAGGCAAGCAGTGCCTGTGGGGATGACGTTGTTATGAGGACTGTCCCTGATCTCATTTTAGACATGCCCTCGACCTCTCCATACTTATCCTCCAGGTGCTCCACAAAAAATAACGACTTTGTTGATTGAAAGGATTCTCCATCTGTCCTGCTACAGACAAGGTTTTTAGGGGCATAAGCCTCACCCTACATTCCTCCCATGGGGTGGCCAGGGAACAAGTGGGGGGTCATATTTTTTTGCATTTAAATCCGGCCTTCCTCTCTTAGAGACACCAGTTGGATGTCCGGCAACATTATGGGGTCTTTTCAAGGTGTTCCCACGAGCAGCTAGGGAAAAGAGATCCATCCAGGCAGAGCCCCCCTTGCCTGGGTAAGCCTTATACAACTGGAGGTATGGCAGGTTCCTCAGAGGTTGCTCGCTAGCGACTGTTCAACTTCATCAGCCATGCATCTCCTCAGCACATAGCACATCTTGAGATTGAGGGTTTTTTTCTATTTATTTATTTATTTATTTATTTATTGAGGTTTGTGCTGTACTTGCGACCCGGGCGATTAAGCCAAGATCCTCGGGCTCTGAAACAAACAATGTTCCACCGTCGTGCCGAACGATGGTCGTTGAAGCACACACAGAGTTTACGGTGTAGTGGACTGTTGGCACAACACAGCCCATGGCTCAGGACCAAAGGTTCACCAAGCCCGTTCTCAGCAAATTAATGCTGAGGGGAAACTACTTGGGAGATTCTGCCACCCCCTTGCTGTTTGCATATTTAGTACTCAGCAAGGGGACAGGCATCAGCCACTGTCACAGTTACAGTCAAACAGCATGGTCATCTCCACAGCGGAAGATATCCAAGGATGTGAAACTAAGGCCACCGCCAGTACGCAGTTGTACTGGCAACCCTTGACACCACCAGCAATTATGACGCATCCTGTCACCCAGCCAGATGTCCTATGGGGGCCATATGTCTTCTTCAGTGACCTACCAGTGCACTCCCTGTGGAAGGTTCCTCAGTCAGCATTTCCAAACACACAATGTGTGAATACCGGATTGCAAGTGAGTGCTCGGCACTGACTGAAGTTTCGGCACCTACCTCTGCACCTGCATTGGCATTGATCCCCTTCCCATTGTCATGTCCTCAACATTGGGGTGGATATTTGGGAGGGGAAGAGGAGGGGTGGGGAGAGAAATGCAAAATTCTACCAGGTGGCTTCCTCTCTCATTCCTTTTCCCCAGTCCACATCCGCACCTCCTCTTTGTTGAATAAAACATAAGCCAGTGTTTTGCTTGAATAAATCTTTATTTCCAATGTTTCATGCATATTCCAGAATCAGAGGTTCTTGAATTATTCCTTTTCAGCTGTTTCACTCCTGAACATTTCCTCTGTGATTATTTTTGTTGATCCCTCTGTGATTATAGCATACATTTTCTGATGCACAAGATATTCTTGTACCTACCACCAAAACTTTGTGATATGATTTGTGCGGTGTCATTGAATATTGAGAACGGTGCAAGAAGTCACAACCACTACAAACTTACTGCACATAAAAGCAGCATCACAAGACACTAATGAGATACCAGAAAGTAGCCACATGTCCATAGTTCCAAGGCACTGTTGTCATGCCTCTGCCTTGGAATAGTTTGCCAGTCAGTGGTGAGATGGGCAGTTCTATTCATCCATCTCCATGCACTGCCATTTCTTCAATACCAAGCTGGATATTTGGGAGGGGAGGGAGAAGGAATGCAATGTTACCGAGTATCAAGAGCAACACAAGAAGTATCAACCACTCAGAGACATTGCACAGAAAAGCAGTATCACAAGGCACTAATGACATAACAGAAAGAAGCTGCACCTTACCTAGCTCCTAGTTGCCTTGTAATAGAGTACACTCTAGCTTTGAACAGAACTGCCTGGTTCTGGGTGGGATCCTACTCACTTCCAGGAAGATCATGCAGAAGTAATGGCAAGATTTAATTAAAATACTAATTGCTTGAAATGGGGCTGCTGCATGGTAGTAATTTAATATCCAATCATATTTTTCTTCAGAACATAGCTGTGTCATTTGGCACACATAAACAAACAACTGACTCTTGCTGTTTTGTCCCTGGATGCCACACAATTGCTGCCAAAATCACTGCGCCAATGCAAGTTAGTGCAGTAGGCACCTGCCGATAACGTCAAGTTTAACAGAAATTTAGTACAGTTAATTCCTTGCACTAAAGCAAGTTCATACCCCCAATTTTTAAAAATTTGCGACCTCTGGGAATCTGAGTAATCTTCTATACCATGAATTAAATACAGTCAAACAGTTTGTCTCAAATGAAAGCTAATACATTTTCCTTCTAGAAGAAAGTATAATACAATGTGGTGGTTTCTGGTTCAGAAGACAAACTGCTATACACTTTATCCATTTAAAAAAATATCTAGTACTTTTTATCTCGCATGTAAAAGAGAGTATCAAGATTTCTTTTATTTGCTTCCCTCGTCAATGGAAGAAGTACAGTTCGTCATATATCAGTTGTGATAACTTCTCTGCTAGATTCAAGTTCTGCAATAATTGTAGTGCACTAGGGAATCAGAGCAGAAGAGGAAACATTTACCATAAACACACCACACCTGCTCCAGTGCCTATAGGTTCTTGTTAAGTTCTGATAAAAAAATAGTGTAGTACCTGATGACAGAGTGAAGGCTTTCACGACCTGTTGACATTGTAGGCATTATATCTTCTGGGTTGTAAGGCCATGTTCTTGGAATCTTGCTGCTTCCAGACGTTTCATCCGATAGTGTGTCAACTTCTTCTGAGGCTGTCCGTCTGTTGAGTCTTGCTGACTGAAGGGTCGGAGGTCTTCTGTGACGAATTATTATCCACGGTTGTATAGAGAAATGATTGAAATATTTAAACATAATAATTTCAATCGAAAAGAGGAAACTATGAAACTCAACGATATACGGACTGTGGCTCTGTAGAATTGATGATTGTTTTTATCTTTGACATGGTTCAATAGTAAAGCTTTATCTTTGACAAGGATCATCTCTGGTTATTATGTGGATCTTAGCCATTCCCTGTTTAGACGGTATTTAAGAAGCTCTCAGACCTCCGACCAGTCAGGCAGACTCAATAGACAGACAACCTCTGAAGAAGTCCGATGCAGTATCGGACAAAGCAAGATTCCAAGAACACGACCTTACAACCCAGAAGATATAATACCTACAGTGTAGTAACTGTCGAAGCAAATCTTAATAATACAGCCAGGAAACACGGTGGTTCAACCTTTCTTAAAATTCATCAGTGTAAAAGAAAAGACTGAGTATCTGAAGGAGCCAAGGTGTAAATCAGCTCCAACCTCAATGTCAAACAGCAAAAATAGCCACACCAGTCTCTAAAAGCTCAGTCCTTCATGTGAATTTCATAATGCTTCATCACTCATTGCTGATTATGAAACAGGAGACTGAGCTATGGTATGGTATGTAGGGACTAAAGTCGGCCACACAGTGAGGGTGTGTCGGCAGCACTTCCGTAGTGTTCATAAGTTGGCAACGCATTACATTTTGTACAGGCATCACACTTTGATGTAACTAATGAAAGGTGAGTATCATTTGGACTGAATTAATACCACCATATTTGAAGCAAGTGCCTGGTTTGTTGTGTTTGTGAGTATGTGTTAAACTTTCAAGTCCTTATGACAAGCAGTTGTTGGACATGAGTAAGGTGATACTGCACAGGATCATTATTGAATTATGTATGTCCCATGGTTTAATAACATACAGTTTGTTACAAATGTGCCATTACTTATTACAATACAACCTGATCCATTTACGCTTACAAATTCCATTCACCAAGGTTCATGATTTAATTTAAAGATACTAATAATTTGCAATGGAGAATTCTCTTTTGTTAAGAATGTGTCATAACTATCCACACAATACTAATTGCTCCATTTAGTTTCATGACCCACCAACAAAACCCCATTATTCAATTAAAAATACTTATCGCTTGAAAACATTCATCATTTGAAATGGAAAGTGCAGCATGGTGAAAATTAAATATTTCATCATATTTTTCATCGGAACATAGCTGTCTCACTTGGTGCACATAAACAACTGACTTCAATTCTTCGTCCCAGCATGCCGCACAATCACTGCCAACATCGCTGTGGACATGTAAGTACACTACGCTTCTAACTACATGGCCAACTTTTACCAAATGCATATGTATATGGCATTGACAGCGTTTTGTATGCCTAATGCACCTTGAGTAGATATCGCATGATGTACAGTGGGCCTCAGCAGCATTAGTGCTAAGACTCAGTATGGGCCTTGTTCTCATTGCCCCAGTGGTTAGCCAAATCCCTTTGTAGAGCACCACACCTAAGGTGCTTAAATAAGAGGGTATTTCTGAACCATACACCTTGCACCTATAATCAAGACTATATTGCACAAAGGCTCTATAAAAACACAGAAGCCAAATTCTGTCTACTCTCCACAAATTTTCGCTAAGACATTAAAACACCCAATAATCTGAGGCACCATCTTTTCAGGCCCTTATGGTGTGGTAAGCAGGTAAGTTTTTAGTCAAATGTGAGGCTCAGAAACTTCATTGTGTCTTTAAAAATCGAAACAGTGTCCTTCATCTTCAGTTCAGGTACTCAGTTATCTAAGATAATGAGGATAAAAGGAAGGATTGAATAAAAATGGGAAAACAGACACAAATGTCACATTCACGGGGCTTCTTTACTGTAAAACGCCTCCATGTAGTATTGTAGTTCTTTTTGATATGAAAAAATACCTCCCAGAAGGTAATGCAAGCACAGGAAAGCCTGATGTATAGCCTCCTCCAGGAAGGCCAAGTTATTAAAGGCGAAACAATATCTCCTAAACTCACACTGAAAGGGACTAAGGAGATGCCTGGATTCTAAGATCCAGACAAGGTGGCAGTTGACTATCTGCTCCAACGTCTCTCACACACAACTATTGAGTCTAACACTATGATAACTACTTGGGTTTGGCAGTCTTTCTTAGGTTTTAAAAGAGCAATTAAAATTGCTTCTTGCCATGTCAGTAAAGAGACTTGTCACAAAGATATCATTAAAAAGTCGGAAGCAGATTTCCTTGCTGAGCTCTGTGAGGTACCTAAATTACAGGATTCTATCAATGCCAGGAGATGTGTCTCTAGTTGCAGATAATACAGAATCCAGGTACCACAGAGAAAGTGGGCAGTTATACTCTTCATCGGTGTTGAAAAGCTAGATCCTAACTGGTGGTGGCAGGAACAGTAAAAAAACATTGGTCACCATAGTTTGGGCAATAACTTGCAGGCTTGTTTATCGAGTGCCACTCCCAATTAAAGAAGCTACTGGACATCTCCCATCTCTCCCAGAAATCCTCCTAGTGGTCTTCCACAGAATAGCTCTCTTAGTGGAACCATTAATGGAATTCAGAAAGTGTTACCACAATTTCTTCTTGCTCCCACAAATAAACGTGACATTTTGCTCTCACCACTTGAAAGATTGTTGGCAGACACTTGAAATTACACAGAGCTGCCTGTCTGGTCCTGCTGACAGAATATCATCAAGAGAAGGTCTGTCTTTTCAGTCATCCTGAAGACTCTGGTATGGACACTTCAGCAGCATGACGGATTGTTTGGGTAAGTTATCATCCGACTCATGTGTGTTGCAATGTGTTAAAGTTCTGCAATTCAGCTGTACAGTTGTAAGGTGACAAGCCTTGTGAAGTTGTGTTGGCAAAGGGTCCGAGTCTTGGGCACGCACAATTGGGCTGTGTTATGACAGTTTGCAAAACAAAGTAGCCGTGTTTCAAGCTGATAGATGAGCCGGCCAAGTTCAGGAGGTAGCCAACAGATGGCGGCACTTCTGTTGAGTATTGCCTAGGTGCAACAATCATGTGACTGGAAATACCGGCAGTTAGAACTGTGTTAATGGCGGCCACAGGAGAGGACCTGTTTTTGAGCAAAGCAAAGTAGAACCTCGTTTTTACACTTTTCAGGGGAATTCAGTGAAATGGTGTAAAATGCAGGAAAATGTAAAATGCAGGAAATAATGTTTTAAATGGTAAAATATGCTTACTGGATCAGCCTTGCATTTTCATAGTTTATGTGTAATATATTTACATAATAGACATCTAAATACTCGCCAGGGAGTTGATTGTACAATAAAAGTTATCCAAATTTTTACTATTTTACGGAAAAACTGGTAATTTTATGGGAAGTGGAAATTTTTTACGTAATTTCATTCATTATAATCGAGGACGCCACTGCTGGGCTATAACACATCTTCAAAATTACCTGAACCGCTTCAATAGATATCGTTTGGACGCCGCTGCCAGGCTATTAAACACATCTTCAAAATTACTGCCTTTTACCAGAATTAATTATTTACATAGTAAAAAGCCTACAGTTCCGTTCGTTTTGTATTTTTCTATGTTTCACACGACAATATTAGAGAATTTATTCGCATTCTCAAGTACAAACATATGCATAAGTATTTTTGTGACATTTGCATAGGATCGGCATCTCTTACTATTATCGCTTTTTTGAGGTTGTGGGTATTATGATACCCAACTGTGACAGATAAAGTTCTTTATTAACCAGAAATATGTATCACAAAAACAACGCAACTATTTATTCTCACTTCAACAAAGCAACTGGTTTTGATTGTTTGAGTACTCGCCAGCCGCTCTGGCAAAGAAGCTAGCGGAAAGATGAACTACACCGCCACAAATCAGCGTTATTCTCTCGTTAACAAACCATGTTCTGTTTGTCTGAGTATATGCCAGGCGCTCTGCCAAAGAAGCTGGTGAAAAGAAGAACTACCATTGCCACAAATCGGCGCGTCTTTAAGTCTACAACGAAACACGAAATATACGTTTGAATAAACGCAAAGTGTGAAGAAACTCGAATGCGAATAATTGTTAAGCGCTATACTTTAAGGCGAAAGCCATGCTAGTGTCAATTTATGTACATTACGTAATTTTTCTTCACGAACATGCTTTCAAAAAGTGTAAAACACGGGAAAAGCGTAAATATGTTAATGCAAAAACAAGGGCGAATTAACATTGTAAACATAGGAAATTTGACGGGACCGACAAAAAATGGTGTAAATGGTGGGAAAACGTAAAAACAAGGTTTTACTGTAAAAATTAATAACAGCTGACTCCAATATGGTACGAAGGAGCTTGTAGGCTCATTTTGATGGTAAAGAATAGCTCATGTCACATTAATTGTTTTTGAGCTATAGTAAATTGAGTATTGTCATCAAATAATAATTTTGTAAAATGTGTATTTTGGAAAAGTGTTGAGCAAATTGCTCAAACAAGGACTCAAATGAAAGCCCTCATTCAGTAATGTTAAGTGGTGTATATGCCTTTTTTTCTCAAACACAGGGAATTTGAATAAGGGGCCGAAATATGATTTTTGAGCATTACAAAAACTCTGTATTTATTGAATAATTTAAAAAACAAATTATGTATATAAATTCTGATGACATTTCGAATTAAGAGGAAAATTTCTGTTTTATTGATATATAATATATATTTTTATAATAATGGAAAGTCCAGGTTGGAATTAATAATATAGTAAGGACAGTTTACAACTCACCGCAAAGACGTGGCAACAGGCACATACAAAACTTTCAGCTATCGGCCATGGTGATGGTTGTATGACTGTGTTGTGTGCCTGTGTGATTGTGTGAGTGTTCTATTTTCTGAAGAAGGCCCTGGCCGATAGCTGAAAGTGTTGTATGTGTGTGTTTTTTGTATGTGCCTGTCGCAGCTCGTCGCCATGTCGTTGCGGAGAATTGTAAACTGTCCTTATTATATTATTAACATATATTTTTATCATTCATATTACATGTAAAAAAGAGTATTTTGTATTGAACAGACCATGATTTGACTCCAGAGTATCGCTACAAGGGTATTTAAAAGGGCGGCCATTTTAGTTTTGGGAACAGTGTGTTCACATTGTTCAGAGTGACTAGGCTGTTGCCTGATACTTGGAATTTTTCGGCAAAGTTTGTGAATTATTTTTGGAGTTGCGTTTGTGGAACTTAAACTTTCTACACCCATTGGTGAACTTTGTAATATTTCATTTGTGGGACATGCAATTTTCAGTTGATTTGCAGAGCTGGAATTAGAACATTTTGTGGTGTGGAACTCTGAATTATTTTGCTCAATGGACTTGTAATTTTTAGCTAAAGTGGCATTGCTGGACTCAGAAACATTTCCGGTGATAAACTTTGATTTTGATTTTTGTGAGTTGGTGCCTTTAGATAACTGGGCATACGCTGGAGTCAAGTGAAGGAATTAATCATTCATCTTCATGAACAGTTAGCTGAATAAACGACTCACAATAAAGAAGGAATAAAAAGGAGAACTTTAGCCTGCTTTCAGAGAATATTCCTGCCTGCTGGTATTAATATTTTGTTACATATTGTCACAGATGTGGTTGGTGCCCCCTCAGACTTGAACGTAGCCGATTTATTACAAGCCCAACCATATCTCACGAAGCCCTGAAAGAAAGAAATGTCTTTTTTTGTGGGTGATTAAAATTTTTTGTGTTGTGCATTAGCACGTGGGGGCTCGAGTTGTGAATTGTAAACGTTTATATAAACCACTGACTTTTCTTACACCATCACCCAATGCAAAAATTATTCATGTGTAAGTTCGTATAGTGTATGGTCTGCTAGCTGCTAAGCAACCATTGTGGCAGATTTGTTTCAGGCAACTACCAGTCTGGAAGATGAATCCAGATCGGAAAGTGATCACTTCCATGCAAGTCAACAAGCACTTCACATTGAACTGTGTGGGAAAGAGTTCAAGGAAAAGCGAGAGATTGTTAGCAGAGAATGACCCTTTGCAGTGCAGTAGTGTGTGTGCTCTGGCCTGTGCTCAGCAAATGCACACAGGAGAACAAGAGAAGCCTTTCAAATGCTCTGTCCCTTGAGTGGGTCATTGCAGAGCCCCACAGCACATTATGTACATTGAAATCTACTCACAGGATGAAGGGCTGGGGGAGCTGAAGTACGGCCATGGAGAACCTCTTCATCAAGCACACCATGTGGGGGTATATAGAGTGAGCATACAATCATTCAATGATGCAGATGTAATGAATGCTTGCAGGTTTATGGTGAGAGAGAAGGGCCAGAAATGGTAGGCTGTATCAAATTAAACTGTGGCCAGGTGACAGCTAGACCATCCTATTGCAGAGCTTGCAGCACTGCATAGTGTGGCTTACTACAATGACTGCTACACAGCCTGTGCCATATGAATTTCCCCAAAAACAACAGCTTTCCTTAATTGTGCTGGTGGGAACTCTCCCTACAATATATCCTACTCTCCCGCAATCCCCCAGACCTAAACCTTCGGTAATTCCTTCACCCCCTTTCCCTGACCACACTCTCTCCTTATATTCATCTCCCATCCCGCCACACACATTTAAGTCACTTCCCTTCCTTCCACACTGTCCATCAGACAGCATTGGCTCCCCCACCCATGCCGTACATCCCCCCCCTTCCCTCCCCTTGCCACTTCCTCACCCCCACCATTTGTTGCTCTCGCTAGGTTGTGCTGGGTACCGCAGACTGGCCACAGTGGCCAAAGACGGTAGTCATGTCTGTATGAGCGTGTGTATGTTGATGTATCTCTAACCGACAAAGGCCTTGACAGCCAAAAGCTCTAATGTTGTGTTCAATTATTTGTGTTGTTCCGCAGCTCATCGGACATCTCTGTGGTGAATAAGCAACCTATCCTTCCAAAAATATTGTTGAATCCTTCCTGGAATTTCCATTGTTTAAATTAAAAAGACACACTAGGTGGCCGAACTATTCCATATGATAATTTCATTTTTATTTATTTATGCTATTGCTTACATTAAGGTTGATTCAGTTAATTTGTTGCCATTGCTGAACTCCCCCCCCCCCCCCCCCCCACACACACACACACGCACATAAACTTTGTGCCAAGGGCAGCTTGCCCCCTTTTCTCCGCTGTCCCCTTAGAGCCATCACTGCAGTAGCATTCCCCAAGGATGCCCATTAGTGACTGTCCCACTTCTATACTTGTGCATCTCATCAGAGCACAGCACATCTTAAGATTGAGGCTTCTTTTTTCCCCTTTTCCTGTTACACTGAATACTCCATTACCACAACACACTGTGATTCTGATGCATGTCATGGTTAACGATGACAAGAGCACTTATCATTAGTTTGTTTACTACATCATTGGCCCCAAGTCGTATCATAGTGGAATCCACAACAGGCGGGACTGACTGACGATTTAGAGAAAATTCAGAGAAGCGCAGCTCATTTTGTATTATGGTGATATAGGCGAGAGAGTGTCACGGAAATGATGCACGAGTTGGGGTGGACATCATTAACAAGTAAGCTGCGGCTGACGCTTATAAGCGTTTCCGCAATCAACACACCAGAGATGCCGACGCTTATAAGCAGCGTGCTAGCTGAGTACTCAGTTTAGTTAGTTTGGCTGCGCACTTGTGTTACAGGTCACCAAAAAATATCACGTAACATTTTCCTGTCTGCAGTTGTGTGTTTCGTCTTTAGTGGTTTGCTATAAAAACATCGTCTTTACACCTTGCAAATTTGTTATATGGGATTAGGTTTCTATAGCACGACATTGCAGATGAGACGTGTTTCTTTTTCTCCGTTTGATAAACCTTTTGGGGTTTTCAAAATAATTCTTTCCCAATTAAGCAAATTTATCGCTTGTTTGAATTTAATTTTCTTCACAATTTTAAATAAAATCAATAAATGGAGGTGATGTTAGAATTGTTTGCAACAAATGCTTATGACGCTTATAAGTCAGAGAGCTTGTAGCATTTACCACATAACTGGCATGAAGCTTAGCACCACCTCTTTTTGCAGGCGTTATATTCGCTTTCAATTTACAGGTTTCACAGAGGTCCGTTTTCAGCTCAGCGCACGTGCGCTAACAGGCGTCCACCTAGAGCATTAGTGGCCCGCACTGGTGACCACAGCTAACGTGTTAAAAGAAAGGTGTTATTTGTTGCGGCGAGATCTCTTTGCAGAATTTCTTTCACCAACATATATTGTTAGCAACCACCTAATAGGGAGACTTGATCATAATAATAAAATAAGAGCAATCAGATTGAAAACGCTGAGATTTAGGTGTCGCTTTTTCCCGTAAGCTATTAGAGAATGGAACTGTTGTGAAATATCATAAAGGTGGTTCGATGAAACCCCTGCCATGCACCGCAGTGTGACTTGCAGAGTATTTATCAAGATGTAGA
This sequence comes from Locusta migratoria, assembly GCA_026315105.1. Taxonomy (NCBI): domain Eukaryota; kingdom Metazoa; phylum Arthropoda; class Insecta; order Orthoptera; family Acrididae; genus Locusta; species Locusta migratoria. Next base: position 218,387,092 of record CM048744.1, on the reverse strand, counting down.
ATACTCCATTCTTAATCTGACTTCAATAGCAATTTTAGTTGACATCATTACTTATATCAAAAACAAAAAGATTTAGGTGTTCCTTTTTCCCTCGAGCTATTAGAGGGAGAAATTATAGAGGAATACCATAAAAGTGGTTCAATGAACCCTCTTTCATGCACTTCAATGTGAGTTGCAGAGTATCCATTTAGATGTAGATATTGTCCAATGTACATTAAAATTGCAACAGTGAGAAATGGTTAAAAAGGCCGAAACATTATGAGTATCATGAAAAATACTGGTTTACTATTTTATGAACCTGTATTGTAAAGAGTCAGAACACCAGTTAGGCAGATTTCTTCTCCTGTCTATATTTCATGACAATAACAATGGAATCAAAAAATGAGGCTGACGAAATTGCATACGCCTGCATGGTCTCTCTCTTCATTGCATATATACTTGCAGGCGGAATAGTAAAGTGAAATTAACATTTACACAGTATGCCACCTACTATATAATATAGGATATATACCAGCTACTAGAATTGGAATAACTATTTTAATAAACAGTGTGATGAAACGTGTGTAAATAATTAATTTCTTACAGGAGAGTTCTTAATCTTTCCCAAATAAATTTGAAAATGCAGTACATCAATATTCTTACAAATAATTGGATTTTAGTATGCACATTGGACTGGGAATTTTTTATGAGAAAACATGCATACTTCCTCATTTAAATAACCAGTGGATGGCAGTCGCAAAACTATAATACCCAATGTGCTCAAAGATGAAGCCAAGGAAGATTACAACACAAACCAGATTTCCTTAATGGGCACAGAATTTGCTGTGTACCTGTAGGCACAAAACTATTAGGCCTACTGCAGAATTATAGAGTAGAATACTTTAATAATGCAAAGGTAAAAATGCAAGAACTGACAACAATGAATTAAAATGTTTTTCTGCCAACTCAGATCGAGTAATTACTAAAGCCTAAAATGTGGTTCTTTTTTCAGTGCTGAAAAAAGGCTCCAGTGAGCTTCTTAACAAGTTCAGCCTGATCAGCTAAACGAAACTTCCACATGGGGATGACTTCAACAATAACATGGTAGGCTGTATCAATAGATTTGACAGTATGCGTAACAAACATGTGCGAAATTAATCCAATGACTGCGACAAATCAGTCCGATTCACAGTAGGAATAAGTATGTCAAATTGTTGATAATATTTGACGCCGGATATAATTAACCATTTTCTTCACTTTGCTTTCGTCACATAATTTTCTAAACTACTTAAGTACATTATAATTTTAACAACATAGGTTGCCCTACCTCACTTTCAATATTACAGAAACTATAACAAGTTCAAAGATACAACGCACTAATGCCACATCTGCACTTTTACAATAACGGTAGTATGAAAATACTAACCGATAGCTCCAGTGATCGAAAAAAAAAAATTATTATTATTATTATTATTTTTTCACTACGAAACGAAGAGGGGAGGTGAAATATTGAATTAACTTACTACTTCGAGTAAAAGTCGTAAATACTTTAGGTGGCTCAGAAAGTGTTCAGCATTATAACTGTCAATACGAAAAACGTATTTAGCACTTGAAGGGTTCAGCTTCAGCTGCCACAATTTACCATTGTAAGACACATGCGGTTCATAAATGACTAAATTTTTGTTTGCAGATAAGAAATCACTGTTATTTTTCACCATGTATTTCCAATTTCTAGCTAAAAGTCACCAACTTCATTTTTTTCGCTCTCTATATACTTGACACGCACTAGTATATCAACAAAGCAGACGTAAATCGATCGTTTTTTGTCTTCTAGATGCGGTCTCGCGTGTCATTCCGCAAAGTACCAACAATGCAGATTAGAAGAACTTTGAGATTACCTTACAAGATTAAAACAAATAGTCGATAGCAACATCACATAATATTTTTAATTATGTACCTTATTCAACGTAAGGCTATGAAATATTCAATTTATATTTTCAGTCAATTTCCGTACAGTTGGCTACATTCCATTTCGACCCGCGCAGTTGGCTATAGTCCTTGCCAAATGCTTGTCACAAATGAAGAAAAATCTTGCGGTAGATTTGACAAATGACGACGGAGTTGGAAACATATATGAAATCCTAAAGAAATGTCCTCCCGATATATTCTGTTTTTCGTGATGTATTACATAATTTATTTTTTCTTCAGGTTTCATGTGAATCTTTAAGTACCGGTAGGTGTTACCGCTGTCGATCGCTCACGTTGAACATGGCCTTGTTCTATGATCATAGATCTAGCACTCACAAAAAATTAAATAATTCCGAGACAGTAACCAACTAACCAAATACATACAACATTAAAAAAGCTCTAAACGTCTGCGAGGAATTCCATTACAAAAACGTAGTTTACTTCCAATGACGCCTTGTGGAGAAGACTTGAAAATGTAGGCTACATGAATCTCTACATTAAGCAGATATGCTGAACAAGTCTCAAATTAGTTTCAAATTTTAGTGAAAAATCATAAGGGTTATAAAGGATGTATCATAATGATCCAGACATACATTTGAAAGTACACAATACAAGACACAAAATATATCAATAAATACAAGTGTGCAAATGGTATCATCTTGCAGAAGTACTTTGCTTTCTCTGAGCAAGACAAGAGGGTGTGATAGATGCATAATTCGGCAGTGAAAGAATTCATTGCTATTGAGAGTTGATATTATGTCTAAAGATGGTTGGGAGAGGAGGACCTGTACTGTGGCTTCCAAATGAACCCTATCTGAACCCCACTGAAAATATGTTTAGGCATATCCTTAAGGGTGTTAAATATGTAGAGTACGCTGCACCACTTCACATGATTGAACATCTGGGACAGGGACCTATTGATACTTGTCATGAATTTTGAAATTATCTCTGCTCTACTGAAAGGACTTAAAATCATTGTGCTGACAGGTTCAGGTATGAAACTTTGAAAAATTCCTTAACTATCAGTGGTTAGATTAGATGCAGATTGTTTTGTAATTGATCATCTCACATGTAGGACATGTCAAAAACAATGTACAATAAGGTTTTGCATCTTTATGAACCACAGATATATCCCTCAATGATACAGGTAGTGCTACTATAGGCGCAACCACAGTAGATGAGTATCAGTTGAGAGGCCAGACAAATGTATCGTTTGTGAAGAGGCAGCAGCCTTTGGATGATTGACTGACCTGGTCTTTTAACATCAATTAACACAGCTTTGCCACACTGTTACTGCAAATGGGTGAAAGCAAGCGGAAACAACTGTCATTACTTTTGCTAAGCACATGCAGCTTCCACTGCATGAATATGTGATGACGGCAGCCTCTTGGGAAAAATTTTCTTTAGGTAAAATAGTCCTTCATTTTGATCTCTAAGTGGGGACTACTCAGGAGGATGACATCATCAGAAAACACAAAACAGGCATTCTATGGATTGGAGTGTTCACTACCTTAATCGGGTATGTAAATTAGAAAAGATAAATGGATTGGTTGAAGTTAGACATGGTGAGGTTGGGGGCTATTATATACAGGAGTAGGTCTAATAATGAAAGAGAAAATAGGAATGTGGTAAGTTACTATGAACAGCATAGTGAACACATTGTACCAAAGATAGACACAAAACCAACAACAAGCACAGTTGTACAAGTACCACTATTGTAACCAATACTATTCACACAGTTAAGGAAGACAAATATTTGATTGTGGAGGAGGACTGGAACTCTGTAGTAGAAAAAGAGAGAGAGAGAAGGAAAAATAGTAAGTGAATGTGGACTGAGGAAAAGGAATGAAAGAGGAAGTCACCTGTCAGAACTGTGCATGAATCACAATTTAATCATCACAAACACTTGATTTAAAAATCTTGAGATAAGGTTGTATACGTGGAAGAGACCAAGAGACACTGGAAGGTAACAAATATAATGGAAGAGGGGTACTTAAAAAATTGTGAATGTGTAGCACGTGGAGTCACTTAAGATTAACTGGCCTATGTAATTGTTAAAAGTGATGTTGGCAATGGATACGCATCTGACTAGAATAAATTAAATTAAATAATGGAATCTAATGTAAAGTGAATGAATGGAGCTGTGCTAATTCAAAAAGAGAGGTGAAAATGAACACAATGGTGATCATCAAATAATTAACCCCCCCCCCCCCCAATCCAAAACCTTATAAACTAACTAAATTAAAAAGTGCCCTTGAAATGAGTGTGTATTTTAAAGAAACTGTAAAATGCATATTAACCCTAAAGCAACATGGATGTAAATTATTACCAAACAATAAGTTCTGACAAAGAACTGTTATGTGAGAAATCCATAAATGGCAAAGTGGGGAAATGAGAGTGATGCGAAGCATTCACATTTAGCAATCAAGCAACTCACTATACTAAATTATGAGAGATGTTCTGACAGTACACTGTGATTTGCAAATGCATTTATTAGGCAATGAACTGTGGTCGACAGACTGTAATTACGAGCCATGGCTGCTGATACGTTACCAAGATGGCTGCTCACTGTAACGCTGCTAGTGCGGGTCTGTCTTGTGCCGTGAGGATCGTTGCACAGCAAAGGAATTGAAACCAACAAGCACTCCTCACTAGTAATGTTAAGTTACAGATCATCAGCTAAATACTGTGGAACTAGCTCAGTCTGGTACCATGCTAGCTCCACCACTCAGGGGATGAACACTAGCTAGAAAATCTCCGACTGTCTCTTGCTATGGAGACCAGAAAGAACTTCATTGTTAAGACTTGCTTCCGTGAAGGTAAAGACAAGTTCTTTTGCCAAAATCTCAAGTGGAACTCCTAAGTCTAGCTTCCAACTTGAAGTCTAGATGCTAACCCCTTCTGCATACTGTCCACAAGGATCTGTGACTTTCGCCCCCATATTTGAAGTGGCCAATCACCAGGTTTGCATTAACAACTGGCTAATCCTGACTCGTAAATGCATTCCCTTGTGGTTTGCGTGGACTGATACAGTTTCTAGGCCATTTTCAGTGAATGGAATTACTGCATCACATTTTGCCTGCAAATCAAGTGTTTACGTCTACTTTTGATGAGCATCATTATATCCAATTCCAACTCTGAGTTTGAATTAATTTACACATTAGATCCCATTATTTTATTATACATGTCATAGTCAGATGCATATTCGTTGCCATCACTTTTAACAACTACACAGGCCAGTTGCCCTGTCATGTCACTTGCTATACATTCCCATTTTTTAAATATGTCCCTTCCAATATTTTATAATGTTAAGACAAAGATTTCAAAACCAGATTTTAAATTGCAAGACATGTCCAGGGACAGATGTTGACTCTTACCATAACTTACTGGTTATGGGAGAATTGCACAAAGACTGTCTGAAAAGGGGAAGAGTAATACAGTAGGAGAAGAATGGCTAGCTTTGGGAGAAAAGTAGTGAAGGCCACACACAATCAAATAAGTAAAAGGGCAAGGCCTAATTGAAATTCTTAGAGAAAACAGAAGATATTTAACTTAAATGATGAAAGGAGAAAATATAAGAATGCAACAAGTGTAGCAGGCAAAAGGGTGCACAGACAGGTAAAAATGAGGTTGACAGAAAGTGCAGATGATCTCATCCAGAGTGGCTACAGAACAAATGCAAGTCTACAGAGGAATATATAACTACAGGAAATACAGATATTGCCTACAGGAAAATAGAGACATTTGGAGACAAGAAAAGCAGCTGCGTCAACACGAGATTAAATCGAAAACCAGAAAAAGTCAAAAGGTGGAATAAATATATGAGGCCTTATACAAGGGAGATTAGCTTGAAGGCAATGTTGTAGAAATTGAAGATAAAGGTGAGGTAGAAGATACAATACTGCAAGAAGAATTTCACAAAGCACTGAGAAACAAGGCCCCTAATATTGTTGGGGAACCAGTAATGAAGAAATTGTTCTACCTTGTGTGCAAAATGTACGGGATGGTAGAAATACCCTCAGACTTCATAAAGAATATAACAATTTCAATTCTTAAGAAAGCAAGTGCAGACAGGTGTGAAAATTACAGAACTAACAATTTACTCATTGTTGCAAAATACTAACATAAATTATTTATAGACAAATGGAAAAACTGCTAGAAGCCAAACCTTGGGGAAGATCAGTTTGGATTTAAGAGAATGTAGGAACACGTGACATAGTACTGACCCTACCATTTATCTAAGAAGGTAGGTTAACTACAGCAAACCTATATTTCTAGCTTTTGTAGATTTGAAGAAAGCTTTATATAACATTGACTGGAATATGCTCTATCAAATTCTGAAGTCAGCAGGGATAAAATATAGGGAACCAAAGGTTACTTACAACTTGCATCAGGCAGCAATTATAGGTCTAAGGACATGAAAGGGAAGCATTAGTTGGGAAATGAGTAAGACAGGTTTGCAGATTTCTCCAGTGTTATTCATTCTGTACATTTAGCAAGTTGTAAAAGAAAGCAAGAAGAAATTTGAGAATGAACTAAAGTTCAGGGAGAAGAAATAAAAACTTTGTGGTTCGACTAAGACATAGTAATTCTGTTAGAGACAGCAAAAAACCTGAAAGAGTAACTGAATGAAATGGACAATGTCTTGTAAGGAGAGTATTAGTGTTGTTGTTGTTGTTGTTGTTGTTGTTGTTGGTGGTGGTGGTGTGGTCTTTAGTCTGGAGACTGATTTCATGCAACCTACTCTACTCTTCATCTCTGAATAGGAACAACAATCTACACCCATTTGAATCTGCTTACTGTTTTGTCTTTCAGTCTCCCCCTGCAATTTTTAACCCACACTCTTCCCTAAATTGATGATTCCATGACGTCTCATAGTATCCCAACAATCGCTCCCTTCTCTTGGTCAAAATATGCCACAAACATATTTACTCCCAAATTCTGTTCAGCACCTCCTCATTGGTTACATGATTTATCCATCTAATCTTCTGCATTTGTCTGTAACACCATATTTCAAAAGCTTCTACCTATTTGAAGTGCGACAGCGGGAGGTGACAGTTTTATGACTGTGTTGTGTGCCTGTGTGAATGTCCTATTTTCTGGAGAAATCCATGGCTGATAGATGAAAGTGTTGAATGTGTGTGTCTCTTGTATGTGCCTGTCGCAGCTCGTCGCCACGTCTTTGCAGTGAGTTGTAAACTGTCCATATTATTAATCCAACTTTCCATTAAAAGCTTCTATCATCTTTTTGTGACTCCTTACATCCATGTTTCACTCCAGTGCAATGTCACACTCCAGACAAATACCTTCAGAAAATACTTTCTAACATTTAAATTTTGGATGTCAACAAATTTTGCTTTTTCAGAAATGCTTTTCTTCCCATAGCCATTCTATATTTTGTATCTTCTTTATTTCAGAAGTTATTTTGCTACCCAAATAAGAAACCACACTTTCACTGTCCCATTACCTAATGTAATTCCTTCAGCATCACTTGCTATTCTTACACTGCATCCCTTTACCTTTGTTTCACTCTCGTTAATGTTCATCTTATAACCTCCTTTCAAGACACTGTCCATTCTGTTCATTTGTTCTTTCAGAGCATTTGCTGTCTCTGACAATCAAAACATTTCTGAAGAAGATAAATTTGTTGACATCCTATATTGATTTAAGTGCTTGGAAGTCTTTTCCTGCAGGTATTTGTGTGGAGTATTGCATTATATGGTAATGAAACAAAGACAATAATGAGTTCATTCTAGAAGATGGTAGAAGTTTTTGAAATGTGGTGCTGCAGACGAATGCTAAATATTAGATGGGTAGAGGAGGTACTAAACAAAATTGGGGAGAAAAGAAATTTCTGTATTTAGTAACTAAAAGAGGGGTTTGATTGGTTAGACACATTAAGGAATCATCAATTTAGCATTTTAAGGAAGAGTGTAGAGTAAAAATTGGAGAGGGAGACAGAGATGAACAAAGCAAGTTCAAAAGGATGTAGGTTGCCATTCTTAATCATATATGAAGAGGCATGCATATAATAGGGTAGTGGGGAGAGCTGCATCAAACCAGCCTCTGGACTGGAGATCACAACAAAAATTACAAAATAAGAAAGGACATGTTAATGTACCTTCCACAGATATAAAATGAAATTAGTCTTGTGGAAGTGGATCAGTAAAACAACCTTTAGCATATTTACATTTAAAAGGACATAAAACTTGTTACCAAATAAATGTGTGATACACTTAGGTGCATATGAAAATTCTTAGGCATTTCCAGCCACACATGAGGTAAAATTAAAATAAAAAAGACATTTTACAACACTTGTTTATAGTGATGGCCTCACTGCACAAGAATGATATAAAAGACAGATTATACACAATATTCACATTAGGCAATATTATTAAAAATACCAAACATCGTGCAGTTCTGTATAGAAATTCATCAATGTAGTAGTAGTAGTTGACAACCAAGAAATCCTACAGACTCTTCTCAAATTGATTATTATTATGAATTAAACCTTTTATGGTTGCTAGCATGTTATTTAAAATGAAAACAGCTTAAAATGGACATACTGTATCCTGGAACAAAGTAAATGACTTTAAATCTTTGCAAAAATTATTGTTATTTCTAGTATGAATTCCACATGATGATATGGAATGAAAGGAAGCATAGTATGCTAGTTTTATAATAATTATTTTTTTCTATTACGTATGGTTGACAATATCTGCATTGCAGATGGAGATTTGTTTAGGCACTTCAGCAACTATGTGGTATGCTCTTTCCAATTAAATTTACTGTTGAGCTGTAACCCAGGAGCGTAGCACTGTCAACTCATTGCATCTCCTTGTCATATTTTAGGCATATATTGGCAGGAAACCTTTAACAAGTCCTGAAGTCTATGTAGTATGTTTTTCAAGTTCTAGTGACAGGAATTGGCTAGGACCATTTATTTATGTCCATGAAAATTTCAGTAAACAGGTGTTTGATTTATTATTTATTGGAATGATTATGTTATCTGCAAAACAAATTAACTTGGCATCAGAATGACATTTTCATTCTGCAGCAAAGTGTGCACTGATATGAAACTTTTTGGCAGATTAAAACTGTGCCAGAACTAGGATTCGAACCTGGGACCGTTGTCTTTCATGGGCAAGTGTTCTGTCATCTGAGCTATCCCGGCATGCTTCACAGCCCTTCCTCACAGCTTTACTTCTACGGGACAACTTCTGTGAACTTTGTAAAGTAGGAGGTGAGGTACATGTAGAAATAAAGCTGTAAGGACGGACCATGAAGTATGCTGAGATAGCTTAGATGGCAGAGAACTTGCCCGCAAAAGGCAAAGGTCCCAGGTTAGGATCCCAGTTCTGGCACAAAGTTTTAATCTGCCAGGAAGTTTCAAATTTGGCATCATCAATAAAGTAAGATATATAGCAACTCACCATACAGACGATCACTGAGCTGCAGAAAGGCATGTAAAATAGATGTTCACATTCACAACACTAAAATTTTTGGCCATGGTCTTCACAAGAAAAAGATACAAGTACATTCATACAATCCAATGCACTGGAGCAGCTACAGATGGTGGTCATGTGTACTATAGTTATGTCTGTGATTATGTGAATGTACGTGTATCTTTTTCTGATGAAGGCCATGGCCAAAAATTTAAGAAGCGTAAATGTGATTTTCTATTTTACTTGACTGTCTGAAGCTCCTTGATGTTCTTTATGGTGAATTGCTATCCATCCTCCATTATTAATTACATAGTGATATGTTGGCAATGGTCAGACAACAAAATGTCATCTTCCTGATACATGTACAGTTGACAAGCTAATGTATATATGTACATTGTACAACAATTCTAATAAGCAAGACTTTTTAAGACTCGCTGATAATTCTTATGGAGACAATAGTATAAGCCGGAGTGCTGAAATACAGTACTTAGATTATCTACCTTAATCTAATAATGCAAAGTCCAGGGTGGAGAATCAATAATATAATGAGCATAAGTTGCTAATCACTGTAAAGGCAGTCACTGAGCTGCAGACAGGTACATAGAAAGAACAATCACAGCCACACAGTTTTCTGCCACAGCCTTCATCAGAAACAGAGAGCACACACATTCACAAAGGCACAACTCTCACACAAGACTGCTGTATACAACTCCTGTGACCAGAGTTGACAGTCTTCTCTTTGTATTTGTCTGTACAAGTGTGTAAATGCATACATGTTCTCTCTCTCTCTCTCTCTCTCTCTCTCTCTCTCTCTCTCTCTCTCTCTCTCTCTGACTAAGGCGGTGACCAAAATTTAAGTTGTCTGAGTGTGATTGTCTTTTCTACGTACCTGTCTGCAGATCAGTGATAAGCTTTACGGTTATCTACAACATATCCTCATTATATAATTGGTTGCTAAGAGATATTAATAATATATAGATAGGGAACAACTCACCGTAAAGACGAATGTTGATCTACCAACAGACACAAATAAAAGACACACACAATTCTAAATTTTTGGCCATGGCCTTCCTGAGAAAGAGAACACTCATCCACTCAATCTATCAGGCACACTCATCAACACACGTCAGCCACCTCTGGCCGCCCAACACAGTCTTGTGAAGGATGACTGCAGACAGGTACACAGAAAGAACAAGAAAACTGATTGTTGGAGTTGTTCCATTAAAATACTTTCCTCCTCCATGTCCAAATCCAAGTCTGTTCTGTTCTCCATCACTAATCAATAAAAGGTCAACTTGTATATACCCCCTCCCAGTGTGTGTTTGTCAGTGGGGGGGGGGGGGGGGGGGGGAGAGAGAGAGAGAGAGAGAGAGAGAGAGAGAGAGAGAGAGAGAGAGAGAGAGAGAGAGAGAGATTCTACAAAACTCAGTTTGAAAATTTACCAGAATTAATCCACATACTGATGAGAGTAATCTTTTCATTTCTTGTGTCACAATTCTCTGTAGGCTGACCTTTCTAATAAGGGGGTAGAATGAAAGAGTTGTTCCTACATTTGTCACACACTGTATCATATAAACATTAGCTACAAGGTTTATGTGCCATATAAGTTTGGTACTGGTATGAGAGAGAATCCAAGACATCCACTTAAAGGCTGTCACAACAAAAGATCTTTATCTCCATCTCTATATGAAAGGTTGACAACAAGGCATCACATGCAAAATCTGCATGTTAGGATACAAAATTTTATCACTAGCAGAAAAAAAGACACAGTGCAGGAAGTCATAGCAATTAACACCCTGACAAACTCTGCATCAGGATACGGCGAAGGGTCTGTTGACGGACCAAATTTCATACCCACTGGAAAAACATTACCAATAGCAGACATCTGCTCTGTAGGAAATGTTGCAGCTTTGTGTCCACTGAAAGCAGCAGAGAGGAGAAACCTGTAGAACACTTACCAAAGCACTAGGCCTAAGTCCAGCACCTTGAAGAATGAGTAGCACTAAAAATATATGTCAGGCAAGGATACTGTAATTCAACCAGCTCATGAGATGTAGACTAGTTACAGGCTTGTAGTACTCTATAAGAAGTCAGGCCACCAATGAAAGCACCCTTGCTATTTAACAGCTCTGCTACAATCACTGCACTACTTTTTATACTGGTACGACAACCAACCACCTGTCCACCAGGAAGAGTAACTAGGCTACTACCAAATGTTATGAGTAAAGTGCACCACCCTTGGTGCAACATCCTCTATTTCAATGGCCCCCTTCCACCACCAGTTTCTTTTCTGAAAGGTAAAAATGGGAGTTATTCTTAGCACATTCTACAGTCCCAAAATTATCCAACCTCAACTTACAGTATCCTACTATTACCACCCAACAGTTCCAACCCTCTCTATCCTATCACTCCCTCCCAACTAACATTTCTTCACTCTCATTGCTTGTTCCTCTTTTCCACATTTCAGCTCCTCTCTTGTTCCACCCCCGATCACCCTAAGCTGCATATTCCACCAGGAACTGCTGATGTCTCTATCTTCACCCATATCCCTACATCCTTCCTCCTCCCCATTCCCATCCCCATCCCACTCCAGATAATGCCATTTGACAAGCCATTAAAGCTGTGGCAGTGGTTGTGTGCGCATGCATTGTGCCTATATAATTATATGGATGGGTGATGTTTCCTTTTACTAAATCTTTGGTTGAAATTTGCAAGTTGTGACATTGTGGTTGTATTAACTGTACCCAACTGCAACTCAGCATATCATATTTATGGTATTTTAAATCTGCCCTTGTAATATATTTCTGTTATTTCTGCAGTGATATCTTTTTGAAGAATATTACATTGAATAACACATGGCGGAAACAATGGAATATAGTAGATTTTGCTTCTGGATAGTTCTAGTAATGAGCTATGCAAGTTGTTTTGTAACATCAACATTTACTTGAAAACCGTGCCACGTATAACATTGTAAGTGAATTTGTTACTTGCAGTTGTGTGGATGCATCTGCCTCCAGAACTACTTCTGAAGCTCTGCATTAATGTGCCCTTCAAAATACTTAATCATACATTTCTTGTATCACTCAAATATTGAAACAATCTTAAAACTAATGTGAGGAGCATTCTACATTAGTGTGTTTGTCATAGTTCTCACTGATATTATTGAGGTTTCTGTTCAAATAGTTACATGGATATACAAATATCATTACATCAACTTTTCCGAGATTTTGCTAAACCTTTCACATAATTCAAGATACTAATTACCTGTTATCACCACGCATTAAGTTCTATCCAGCTCTGATACTATCTTATTGTTTCTACTACTTATATCCTTGTTTTCTTAATCCCTTCATTTTTAACCTTACTGTACACCATGCGCTTACTATTATCAGCCATATTTGAATTAATTGAGTTGTTTTAAATGATTTTGTCCATATGCTCATAAGCATTCAAGTGAGTGTGTGTGTGTGTGTGTGTGTGTGTGTGTGTGTGTGTGTAGATTATGCAACTGGACTTTGAGTGACTCATATATATTTTCCATGGATTAAGGAAGCTTGACCACAATCCAGCAGTTTAATTTAACATTTGTTTCTTAAAACAATGCCCCAGACTTAAGCACAGTACTGAATAACACGCGCTAACTTTATTTACATTAACCCGCGAGCACTCGCACTGTGAGCATTTTGCTCACACTAATTTTAAAAGCAATTGGCATTTTACCAATTTTAAATAGTCAAATGTGTGCCTTTTCTTATAAACGCAACTAGAAATACTTATTTAGAAATATTAAGCACATTACAAACTGTTTTTTGACTGTCAGAAGAATGCTATACACACGATCCATCGCATAACTTTTAAAAGCCCAAGTTCTCGCAGGTTAATGTTCTTTGAATCTAAAAGTAATCCCTTAAAGATATAAAAAAAGAGATATTTTATATAATTGGTTCATTTCCTCTAATATGTAGATATTAAATTCATGATATATCAGTTTTAAAATCAATTCCATATATCCTAAATTCAGGTGGACTTCATACAAAGGAAACTCAGACATTAAGCTCCATTATAAAACACATATTTGGATATATTAAAAATTTACAAATAATTATCACAATTTCACCTTAAACATTACTTTTCAGTTATGATTTAAGTGTAAGTTGCATTATTACAAAAATAGTCTACATTTAGTTACAGACAGTAGTCTATAAAACACAGCAATACAATAAAATTGTGCTTATTGTGCACTTAAATACACTCTTACATGCACAGTAAATAAATTACAAAAATGAAAAAATCACATACATGTAGAGGTAGTTGATAATGACTTGTCAGATCACCATTTTCAATTGTTTATGTACATTTTTGTTGTGATTAATAATAATACAATTTTTTGTTTCCTTTTTCACAAAGTAGCTTATCAATTTACAGCAGACACTGACATAGATAAATCATCTCATTTTATTTAATTGCTCAAAAGAGAACTTGTTTGCGAAATCAACAAACTTGTGTGTGTTTGTGTGTGTGTCTGTATCACTCTCTCATCCTCTGAGAAAGAATCAGTTTGTTCAAAAATTGTCAAGATATGCAGTGCTATACACACTTCTCAAGACCATATACAAGTTTCATAAATGTCATTTATATATTATGCACATAAACAAATATTATGCAAGACCTTTTCATTATGCATTCAATAATGACTATCAATTAATGTGCTAGTGAATTTTACTTACTGCTTAGGTCCTATAGCCGAAATAATGTTTGATTCTTTCCTGACAAGGAATAAAGAAAGTTATACCCAATACAGTAAAAAGTACACATAAATTCATATTTTTTGGTGAATTTTAATTTTGGTTTAATCAGCAAAATGGCATTAACTTCTGTCTTTCTAACAGAAAGAAATCTACTGAAACTGACATTTTATGCAAAATACACAGCCTTGCTCAGGCACATAGTAGCAACAGATCACAGCCAGTGGAATGCACAACATAACTTCTGACATAAAACTTCTTGTCTCGGCTTCTGAATTAACAGTGAAAGATAGTAATTCATTTTCTTAACCACAGAACACTTTCATAACAAGCATAATTAGTGTTACAACAATCACCGGTAAACACAACAAATTACAAAATATTTTCATTAACTTTCTTTTAAATCACAAGAGGTACATCAAAGTTCACTAAAAAACTTCCATAACTACAAGCTTAATTATTATAAACACTGTTTCATATGATAAAAAGCTGCACTAACTCACTCTAAAAAAGAAGCAAAAATTTGCTGTAACAAATAAATATATTTTAAACTTAGTAACAGTAATTTCTTATCTCTTTCGTTGTATTCTTTTCACAACAGACATCCAGATATTCATTACTCAGATATTAATGTTTCCAAGAAACATAACATGGCTTTGTCATAGAACCTGTTCCAAAGATGTCCAGGATGGCAGTGTATGTGGCAGCAGCTCCTCCTACCACTCCAATGAGAATTAGCTCCCACATATAAATTCGCAGATGTATTGGAATATACCTACAAAAAAATTACAGTAAGCAATAAAAGCAGCAGCAGAAGCAGCATTGCTCTCTCTCTCTCTCTCTCTCTCTCTCTCTCTCTCTCTCTCTCTCTCTCTCTCTCTCTCTCAAACACACACACACACACACACACACACACACACCACCTTTTTTTGTCTTGTTCTTTATGGTCCTGGAAAAGGACTTAAGACAAAATTTCTGGACAATTACAAGTAACAATTTGACATAAAAACATAATTTTTGTATGCACGAAAACTGACACACACATATTTTCCATGAAGAAGGATTTTATGTTACCACTTTGCTGTAATTTATTGTGTGTGATGCATGTATCTTTCAAATCTCCTAAACCAATGAACTGATTCAACCACTTTCTACACATACAAATTACTGTTTACAAAGTTTCTGTTTGTGGGTAAGAAGTGCTTACATAATAAAAAGGTACCAGTGGGGCGACAAAGATGTACAGTCCATGACATGTGAATACTAAGATCTTCAGTAATTTACAACAAACTTTACACGTAATTTCAGTCCTTGACATAACTTTTCCTCCATGAAATCAACCCTTCCCCAACAAACACACACAAATAAAAAATTATGAAAGGAAAAATATTTGACCCTTACTACATTATCACTGTTGGCGAAGTAAAACTGCCGCAACAGGCACAACTATTACTTCTTCACTACGAAATGTACTCTCAACACATTCTGCAGACAATATGGTGGTCTTCAGTCCAGAGACTGGTTTGATGCAGCTCTGCAGCCTACTCTATCATGATCAAGCCTCTTCATCTCCTCCTAAGAACACCACACCCATTCCACATGAACCTGCTTACTGTATTCTCTTTGTGTCCCTCTGCAATTTTTACCCTATAAATGTGTCTTCAATGCTAAACTGATGATTCCGTAATGTCTAAAATAGTGTTCCACCAATCATTCACTTCCTTTACTCAAGATAAGTCAGAAATATCTTCAGCCCAATTCTGTTCAGTACCTCATTAGTAAGACGATCTACGCACTTAATCTCCAGCATTCATCTGTAACACCCGACTTCAAAAGTTTCTACTCAGTTCTTTTCTGAACTATTTATCATCCGTATTTCATTTTTGTACTAGGCAACACTCCACAAAAATGCCTTCAGAAAATAACTTCCTAAAACTTAATATTTGATGTTAACAAATGTCTCTTTTTCAGAAAATAATATATTGAGGGCAGTTTACAACTCACTGCAAAGACGTCAATACATTCTCCGATCCCGAAATCAACCAGGCCTCAACCTACGACAACTTCCCTATATATTTTTTCTCCATACCTTACAGTTCCTACCTCTCTATCCCAAACCTCGCCTATTTTGAGTGGTGTGTGAATGTGTGATCATGTGCGCGCGAGGTCTTGTTTACTTGCATTTTCTATATCTATTTCTTTTATTTTATTTTCTCCCCTCACCTACCTCCCCACTCCATTCCTAAGCTGCATCTCGTTATTCCCATCTAACCCATTCCCACCATCGTGATGTAACCTTCCTATCCCCTCTCCTCCCCTCCTCTCCCGTCCCCGATTCGGTGCCGAGCATGATTCGAAGTGCGGCAGTCGGAGGTGATGGTTGTATGACTGTGTTGTGTGCCTGTGTGATTGCGTGAGTGTTCTATTTTCTGAAGAAGGCCATGGGCGATAGCTGAATGTGTTGTATGTGTGTGTCTTTTGTATGTGCCTGTCGCAGCTAGTCGCCACGTCTTTGCGGTGAGTTGTAAACTGTCCTCAATATATTATTAATTCCAACCTGGATTTTCCATTATTATATCTTTTTCAGAAAAGCTTTTCTTCCCACTGCCAAGCTGCATTTTATATTCTCTGCACCGAGGCCATTTACGTTATTTTACTGCCCAAGTAAAAAATCTCACCTACCACCTTCATAGCTTCATTATCCACTGTAATTCCTTCTGCGTCACCTGATTTTCTTAGAAAATGTTCCATTACCATTGTTTTGCTTCTCTTAATGTTCATCTTATACACACCCTTTAAGACACTGTCCATCTGCACTGCTCTTATAGATCCTTTGCAGTTTCCAACAAAATTACAATGTCATCAGCAAACCACAAAGTTTTTAATTCTTCACCTTGAACTTCCCCAAATTTCTTTTTGGTTTCCTTCACAGCTTAATGTACAGATTAAAAAAAATGAGGAAGGCTATAACCCTGCTTTACTTCCTTCACAGTTAATGCTTTCCTTCCATGCCCTTCAACTCTTTTATAATTGCAGTCTGGTTTCAGTACAAGTTGTAAATAACTGTGTTTCCTATATTTTACCCCTGCTGACTTCAGAATTTTAAAGAGTGTATTCTAACAACATTGTCAAAAGCTTTCTCCAAATCTATAATTTTTTTAATTTATCTCTTAAGGTAGGTTGTGTGATTAATATTACCTCACAAGTTCCTAAATTTCTTCTAAACAGAATTAATTTTCCAGAGGTAAGCTTCTGCATTCTTCTGTAAATAATTGGTATTAGACTTTTACAAGCATTACTTATTAAATGGATCATTCTGTAATTTTCACACATGTGTGTACCTATTTTCTTTGAAACTGGAATTATTTTTTTTTAAGTCTGAAGGTATCTTGCCTGTCTCACACATATTGCACACAAGGTGGCATAGTTTTGCCATACCTTGCTCTCCCAGACATTTCAGTAGCTCTGAGGGAACATCACCTACTCCAGGGGCCTGGTTCTACTTAGGCCTTTCAGTGCTCTATCAAATTCTTGTCTCAGTATAGTGCCTCCTATCTCATCTTCATCTACTTCCCTTTCTACAGTATTGTCTCAAAGTTACTTTCCTTCATAGAACCCCTCTATACATTCATTCATTCTACCTTCAATCTTTCCTTTCTTTGCTCAGAACTAATTCTCCAACAGAGTTCTTGATATTCATACAGCCCCCTTTCTTGTCCCTAAATTCTCTTATTTTCCTGTAGCTGGTATTTATTTTTCCACCTAGTTACACATTCTTAAACTTGCATTTGTCCTCTAGCCACTCCTTAGTCATTTTGTACTTTCTGTCAATTTCCATTTCATCTGCTTCATTTATTGCAATTTTGTATTTTCTCCTCCCAGCAATTAAATTCAGTATTTCCTGTGATATCAAAGGATTTATTTCTAGGTCTTGGTCTTTCTTCTTACTTATCCATCTGCTGCCTTTACTAATTCATCTCTCAAATTTACCCATTTATCATCTACTGTTACACACCCCCTCCCCCCATTTCCATCAATTGTTGCCTAAACTGAAACTCTAGAGATTCTCACGTTCCTTCAATGTATCCAGGTCCATCTCCCTATTTATCTAAGTTTCTGCAGTTTCTCCAATTTCTGCCAACACTTAATAACAATAAGATATGGCCCTGGATATATCTTACAGTTTAAACCTGATTTCTAAATCTATATCTTACAATTATAAAATCTAACTGCTACCCACTGGTGTCTACTGCACTCTTTCCACATATACAACCTTTTTTCATGATTCTTAAACCAAGTATGTGTTAAATTATGTTCTGTGTAAAGTGCTACTAGGCAGCTTCCTCTTTCATTCCTTTTTCCTAGTCCGTATTCACCTAATATTTTTCCTTCCCTTCCCTTTTCTTCTACTGAATTCCAGTCCCCATATCAATTAAGTTTTCCTCTCCCTTAATAGTCTGAATAATTTCCTTTACCTCCTCATACAGTTTTTCAAGCTCCTCATCATTGACAGACTACTTGGCATATAAACTTCCAAGGGGAAAGTAACAACTGCAGTATCCCTTTGATTTCAGCCCCTCCCAGTAACTGTACGGCAAAACCATGTAAGCTGATGTTGTAACACCAACTCAGTCAATCATCCGGACTGTTACTCATGCAATTACTGAAAAGGTTGCTGCCCCTCTTCAAGAAAAACATTTGTTTGGTCTCTCCACAGATACCCCTCCACTGTGGTTGCACATACAGTCTAGCTACCTGTATCACTGAGGTATGCAGGTCACCCACCTTGACAATACCTGTGATTCATGGAGAGAGTATACACATATAGCAGTTAATGAACCAGCAAAATTATATCATTGTATAGTACAGGAAATGAAATATCGTAAGCATTGAACTATGCAAAAACTAAACTGTTGGATAAAATTTGCTATCATTCCACATAGTTGAATACCATAAATACATTTTACATTCTTTGGGTAGTGTAAAATAGCACAGATCGGACACATATTGCATACACTTTTGTTCAACAATATCTCCTAAATATTTGTCCTGATTAGAGACATAAGTTGTATGCAAATTACTTATTAACTAGAAATAAATATTGTGAGGTTGGGATGATTGTTACAGACAAGGAAAGAAAGGCAGCAGATATTAACACAGACAGGGATGCACAGCATTCGGACAGAGACAGGGATGCACAGCATTCGGACAGAGACAGGGATGCACAGCATTCGGACAGAGACAGGGATGCACAGCATTCGGACAGAGACAGGGAAAGAGGCAGATCATATGGACCGATATAGGAGATGTAAAAGCATATCCCTTATGATTCATAGTTTTCAAGCCATCAGTGTAGAAGATGGTGGCACCCTGAAACCCTTCAAGTACCGAATATAACAAACACTACAAGATTATGGGAGCAACTGAAGCTTTTGAGCCTTAAGAGAGATGTGTGTGAACTCATGGCTGGGGCACCACGAAAGGAGCTGCGTATGATATAAGACAGAGAGTACAGTCCAGGGGAAAAAGATGGAAATTCCTGCAAAAGGATGTGAGCTGAAATCCATTGGGTAATCCCACTCTAAGCAGAATGTCACCCATCACATTCAAAAAGATCATGATATGTGGGATGAGAAGAAAACTGTCGAATGACAATGGCTTAGGATATCAAAAGCTGATGCCTCCTAATCTGAAGAAGGAAGATTCCCACTTCGGCAAGGAGACTGTAAACAGGGATGGTCCGGAAGGCACCAGTAGAGTATACCTCAATGATGAATTAGGTCTAATAGTTTCAGGACTGAAGGAGCTTTAACAAAAAGGAGGTCCAAGAAAGGTGGTTGTATCACAACTTACAGGCGCTGAGTTCAGAAGAAGAGTTCTGGACAGGGTGAACTGTAGTATGGTGACTGAAATGCATAACCCTCATTTTAAAAAGAGAAAACTGAAAACCATGGGAAAGAACCCACATAGAAGTCTGCAGAATGGGCACATTGAAGCTGGCATTCAGCAGAGGTAACTGAGTGGGAGCTGTACCATATGCGAAAATAGTTGACATACAGTGCAGGAGTGAACACTGGCGCAACAGATCTTACGGCGACGAGCTGCAACAGGCACATACAAAAGACACACACATAGCCTTCTTCAAAAAATAAAATTTTGTGTGCCTGTGTAATTACTGGAGCGGACTCTGAATGTGGCTCTCCAGCAGGGATATGACTTCCTTAAATCCTGCCCCGAAATGAGATCCATCCTTAATGACATCCTTCCCACTCCACCAAGAGTGTCTTTCCGCCACGCACCTAACCTTCATAACCTCCTAGTCCATCCCTATGAAATCCCCAAACCACCTTCCCTACCCTCTGGCTCCTACCCATGCAACTGCCCCCTTTGAAAAAAAAAGGCACCTTTGCACCTATGCACCCTTCCACCACCACTTACTCCAGTTCAGTAAGTAAGAAGAACTTCTTTGGTTTCTATAGTATATCTGCCTAGGTGTGTTTGTGTCTGTGTGAATGTATGGGGGTGTGTGTATTTGTTCACCATCCTTTTCTTCCCCCAAGATAAGTCTTTCCTCTCCCGGGATTGGAATGGCTCCTTACCCCCTTCCTTAAAACCCTCATCATTTCCTTTTCCCTCTCCTTCCCTTCTGCCTGAAGAAGCAACTGGGTTGTGAAAGCAAAGAAGTTGGACAGAGATACCACTTGAGGCAGAGGCTCTGTCCACAGAACCAAGGCAAAGATGCTAAAGATGGTGGACGGGAATTTGAATTTAGCGGAGGTTGAAACCAGGTGGGCAATGGGAGGAGAGAATAAGCTGAAGGGCAAGTTCCCATCTCCGGAGTTCTGAAAGGTTGGTGTCAGTGGGAAGTATCCAGATAACCCGGACGGTTTAACACTGCACCAAGATGTGCTGACCTTGCACCAAGGCATGTTTAGCCACAGGGTGATCTACATTACCAACAAACACTGTCTGCCTGTGACCATTCATGAGAATGGACAGTTTGTTGCTGGTCATTCCCACGTAGAACGCTTCATAGTGCAGGCATGTCAGTTGGTAAATTACGTGGGTGCTATTGCAAATGGCTTTGCCCTTGATTGTGTACACCTTCCGGGTTACTGGACTGGAGTAAGTGGTGGTGGAAAGGTGCATAGGGCAGGTTTTACAACGGGGGCAGTTGCATGGGGAATAGTACCAGGTGAATTTGACGGGACCAAAAGGAGTTGAGGTTGGAGAGCCAGCTTCATCCTAACCCACAACATATTCACCTCGGAGGGCCAGACATACCAACAACTAAAGGGAACAGCCATGGAAACCAGGATGGCCCCCTCGTACACAAACTTACTTATGGGACACTTAGAGGAAGCCTTCCTGGATACCCAAGCCTGTCAACCCAAAGTTTGGTACAGATTCATTGATGACATCTTCATGATCTGGACTAATAGTGAAGAAGAACTCCAGAATTTCCTCTCCAACCTCAACTCCTTTGGTCTCTGGTGTGCAATTGCACTGAAGATGAGATTGTCACCTGTTTATGCAAGTTACATATGTAGTGTCTGTTCTTTCAGAGATGTGTGAATATATATAACTAAAAAAACTGGACCATTAATGAGAGAGAGAGAGAGAGAGAGAGAGAGAGAGAGAGAGAGAGAGAGAGAGAGAGAGAGAAAGAAAACAGAAGCATATGAAATGAAACGATACATTGCCGGATATAATCTGACGGATAAAAAGAAAAATGGTGACAATTGAGCTCAACTGAAAATGCAAAACATAACTGACACAATATCAGATAAGATGTGTTTTTTCCAACTGTACACCAGATACAAAAATCACTATAACCATAGAACAATGCAAACTGAGAGGTGAAGGGTTTTAAAAAGAGCACTGAATAGATGGCTTGACCAGTTTTGGACAAAAGGCCCATTCTGTGATGTGGATGATCTTATGAGCGTTGTGTCCTTAAAAATTAAAACAGAAATGACAGACGGAAAATGGGGAGAGGGGAGGGGGCAGTTAAAACAATCACAGTTCTATGTGCCCAATCACAATAATCAGATTAGGGTCTTGATATGGTGTGGTAGGGCACTGTCAGAATTTAAGAAGTGCAAATCACCATGGAAATAAGGCAACTCCAGTGAAAGACAATACAAGAGAGGCATTCTGTATCACTTTGGCTACTCTCAAAGTTCTGAGAGCATAAAAAAAGTATATTCCTTCGTACAACATATATATTGCGAAAATACCATGATGATAAAATTTAGAGATTAGAAACCACATGTGGGCTTACCTACAAACGTTTTCCCCACAAATCATACACAATTTGAACTGGAAAAGAAGGAAGTGATAGTGGTTAACCATGTTTCCATTGCCACAAACCACAAGGTGCCTTGTGTAATATAAATGTAAATATAGATGTCAAAGTAGCATTACAAAATACATAGTATTATTACACCAAAAGTTGTTTATATTTTAAAAACTGAAGTAGGTAAAGATGGTGTATTAAAGAACACTCCTGAGCTGATAAACTATGTGCCCTGGCAGGACCAGGAAGGACAGAAATAAATGAATTGGATACTTCATTATTTATCTTCTTCTTCTTCCTCCTCTTCGCAAAAAGTAATACTATTTAAAGTCACACATACCAGGAACATTTACTTTACATTTTATATATAATTTTCAGGTTCTATACCTTTCATTCCATTCCACTGATTTTTGGTCACAAAGCTTCATATAAAAGAATGATGGGAACACAAATGTCATTAGGGTTATAGTTGAACCTCCAACAAGAGACAAGATCTTTCCAAATTTTGGTATGCTTTCTCCAATAAAAAGCATTGCCAGCATCATGATGCTCCGTAATAAACATCGTTTCCAATTGAATTCTGAAAATGAAATGTAATATATGTATAATTTGTTTCAATCACACTTAAGTGCACACAAAAATATACTGTAAATAAAAGAAATACAAATTCCGCTACTTAGCTTTTATAAAACATTTTGATCTATTAACTGTTGAGCCCTAAAAGAATCATTTGTACACAGCCGTTAGTTACATTAGCCTACTGCATGGATGTCTTGCAGGGATACTGTACCTATGCATGTGCGAGGCCAATGAGAAATACAGGCCCTGGCGTGCACGTCATGCGACGTAAGCATAGCAGTCCAACCAGGTAGCCGGCCGGCCGGCCGCTGGGGCACGGCCCATCGCCTCACAGTGGGCGGCCAACTAGCTAGCCAGCCGGCCAACTCAGGACTGCTATGCTTACGTCGCATGACATGCGCGCCGGGGCCTGTGTTTCTCGTAGGCCTCGTGCATGTGCCACAGTATTGGGAGCAAGCACGAATATCCCATATTAAATATTTCTCTTCCACTTACATAATTAAAAAGGGCTTTGATTGTATTATTAAGTGAGAATAAGTATATATTTTTTTGTGATTGATTAAAGCCTATACTACTGTCCTAACAGCATGTGTTACAGGTGTAACAGAAGTCACAGTGTAGCGCTTTGACATTTACAGGGAAAAAAAATCTGAGAACTGAGGTGTGTAACACTGAAAACTTACTTTATTACCCATAAAGATATCAGAAAGCACATAACACTTCTGTTCAGTCACACAATTGGTCTGATTTTCATATGCTTGCACTTTGTTCAACTTACAACATAGAACAGTATTGAATGCCTTACTAGATGTTAGTATACCGTACAATACTAGTACAGTTTCAATTTTGTGTAATCACAGAAAATTATAAATTTTATTCAATTCAGATGTACTTACTATGAGGTATCTGGAATACTTCCTCCAGCTCTTGACATACAGGATTGATAACAATGAGAAAAGCCAGTATCAAGTGAATGCCCATAAGAATGTTTGCACAGATGATCAGATATGACTTGTTAACAGACAGGATGATATTAGCGCTGACAAGATCACCATAAACGATATATCCAGCAAGGGCCACAGGAAAGTACAGCATCAAAATCACTGCGGAAAAGGAAACCTCATGATACAATCTTAAAATTTTCATCTATAAATTGGAATTAATTTCATACACTCATACCTAATGATTTAATTAGAATCTACAGATTGTTCTCCTTGAATGGTCATTAACATTATAAATGATCAGCAAACATTAGCCATTAATAATGGTACAGCTGAGGAAGACTTCAATAACTGTTTCATTGCCCCTCCTATTAGTGTTCTTGTCCTTTTTTATGGGCACCTGTCAGACTCTGTGCTTTCACTTTTCACAGAGTGGTCTCTTTACTCTGAAATACTACTCTCTAGGCTGAGTGTCTCAGTTCTTGTCTCTAAGAAAGCACGAGCATCTCATCACCAATGACACCAGTGTTGTTGTTGTTGTTGTTGTTGGTTTTTGGAACGGTCTAAACTGCAACAGTTATCAGTCCCTTGTTCCAGTATTAGAGGTAAAACATTGTGTTAAACGTTCCCACGTGTATGCGTTAACATGCCAAAATTTAAAAAGAATAAGTAAAAACAAAGAAAAGTTACAAGGAAAAATGAAGAAAGGAAGAGTGTTTTTGCTGGGTGATCACAGAAATATAACGAAGACATCCAGTCACTCTGGTACACATTAAAAAGAACTACCTAAATGACTTAAGTGGGTGGGGGACAGATCAATGACAGACACACAAGAAACTTTAAATAGATTTGTATAATCCACATTCATGAACAAAATTCTACCATGGAGGCACTGTCGGCTAAAGCAAACTGCAAGGCATCAGGGATATTAAAATTTCGTCGCTTTGCGGCTAAATTGGGGCAGTCCACTAAGATGTGGGTCACTGTCAGAGGCACAACACATCGACACTGAGGAGGGTCCTCGCGACGCAGAAGGAGACTGTGCATCAGCCAAGTATGGCCAATATGCAGCAGGCAAAGAACAACTGACTCCCTGCGGAAGTCCTCAGTGAGGTCTTTCATGCAGCGGTGGAGGGCTTCACAACACAGAGCTAATTGGTTCGGTCGAGTCTGCCCATTCAGAATTCCAAACCCCAAGGACCTTGCAGTGTAACTGGGATCAGATGTCTATTTCTGGGAAGCCAATATCCAGGGATCGTGAAGTGGCGGCCTGCTTGGCCAACTGGTCGACAGGCTCATTGCCTGGTATGCCTATGTGGCCTGGTGTCCAGACAAAAGCTACAGAATGACGAGACTTGCCAAGAGCAAAGACGGCATCTTGGATTGACCGCACCAAATGTTGCTTGGGAAGAAACTGGTCGATGGCCTGTAAGCCACTCTGGGAGTTGCTACAGAAGACAAACGGCCACCTGGGGCAAGGTCTGAGGTGTTCAAGAGCTCTTGAAATACTGACCAGTTCCGCAGTGAAGATGCTGCTTCCACAATGCAATGATCGCTGTTTGATGTGGTCACCACAGACAAAGGCATATCCTGCTTGGCCATCGGTCAATGAACCATCCGTGTAAATAATGCTTGGGCCTCGAAAAGTGTCAATCAGTGCCTGGAACCAGCAACGGAGAATCAATGGTGTGGTGGAGGCTTTTGAATCCCAGGGCAAGTCCAATCGAAGCTCCAGGCAAGGAATTGTCCAAAGGGGGGGGGGGGAGGTGTACAGGGAGAGTAGTGTAAAGGAGGAGGAAGAGGAAGGGAATCAAGTTAGGAGAGAAGGGAACAGACACAGACTGCAATTGGAAGACCCAACTGGGGCCGTTGGTGTGGGGAAGGGAGTGCAGAAGTTGGGAAGAGAAGCCTGTGGTTTGGATGGCTGGGTGAAGCATGGACCCGGCCAGCGGAACGGCAGAGGAGGAACCCCACCTTCAGCTAAGAGACTTGTTACGGGACTCGTGCGAAAAGCCTCAGTCTCAAGACGCAAACCAAGAATGGGGTCTAAGACCTGCAAGGCAGAAGAGGCTGCCGAATCATAGACCAGACTCCCATAATCAAGCCGCAACTGAATGAGTGCCTTGTTAAGCTGCAGAAGGGTGGAACAGGCTACTCCCCAACCAGTATGGATGAGACACCGCAGAATATTTAAATGCCGCCAACAATTCTATCTGAGCTGACATAGGTGTGAAACCCAAGTCAACCGGGCATCAAAAACCATGCCCAGAAAGCGATGTGTTTCTTCGACCTGGAGTAGTTCACTACCCAGGTAGAGCTCTGTGCCAGGGTGAAGTACCCGACAGTGATAGAAGTGGATTATGCGTGTTTTCTGCATGGAGAACTGAAATCTATGAGAAGAGACATATGAGTGGGCCTTTTGGTTGACACCCTGCAGCCGCCGTTCAGCTACATCGATGCTAATGGAGCTGAAATACAGCCAGAAGTCATCAGTGAACAAGGAGCAACTGACTGATCACCCCACAGCCACAGCAAGACCATTTACTGTCTCTAAAACCAATGGGACACTGAGAACGGAGCCCTGTGGGACACCATTCTCTTGAATATAGGGGGGGGGGGGGGGGGCGGGGGCGCTAAGAAAGGTTCCAACCCTCACCTGAAATGATCATTGGGAGAGGAAATTCCGAATAAAAATAGAAAGGGGGCCACGTATGCCCCAATCATGCAACATAGTCATATAGTGGCGCCAAGTTGTATCATACGCCTTTTGAAGGTTGAAAAATACCGCAACCAGATGTTCACGCCTAGCCACGACAGTGCAGACAGTCGACTCCTGTAAAACGAGCTCATCAATGGTGGAGTGGCCTTGACGGAAAGCCCCTTGTTGTGGAGGAGTCCATGCTCTTCAAGGATCCACATGAGCCGCTGACTCACCATACATTCAAAGAGCTTGCAGAGAACGTTGGTGAGGCTGATAGGATGGTAATTGTCAGCCACCAAAGGATCTGCACCAGGTTTCAATAACTAGATTATGGTGCTTTCCTGCTATTGTGACAGAAAAACTCCTTCTGCCCATAGATGGTTAAATAGGCCGAGAAGCTGCTGTTGAAACTCAGCCGAAGGAACTGGCTATGGATCCTATCGGGTCCTGGAAAGGTATCAGGGCAAGCAGTAAGGACAGCCTGGAACTCCCACTCACTGAATGGGATATTGTAGGGTTCCTGGCAGCGGGTGCGGAATGACAACTGTCACCGATCAACTCGCTCTTTGAGGGCACAAAAGTCTGCACTGTAGCCTGCAGTCGTTGAGGTATGGGCATAATGTTCTGCCATGTACTCAGCGATACTGGCTGGGTCTGTGCATTTCAAGACTGAATATTCCTGCTGGTCGGAGGTACCCTAAAATTCGCCGTACCTGGGACCATACCCATGAAGGAAAGGTGCGAGAGCCAATAGTAGCTACATACCTCTCCCAGGAGTCCTGCTTGATCAATCGCTGAGCTCTGGCATGAAGCCACTTGAAGTCCACCAGGTTCTCCATGGAAGAGTGGCGCCAGTGGTGCTGAAGTGCACGCTGCCGATCGTGTATGGCCTCCGCTATCTCTGGCGTCCAGCAAGGCACATACTTACGCCGAGGGGAGCCAGTGGTGGTCGGAACCGTTGCTTCAGCGGCGGAAACTGTGGCAGCAGTAACTTGTTGCACCAGCATATCCACATTGGCAGGTGGTACGGGAACTGTAGCAGCCGAGTTTGAACCCTGGCAGTCCACCTTATGGAGAGACCACCAGGGCAGTTGATCTGCAGGGTGATACTGCAGGACAGACAAGACGAGGGGAAATGGTCTCTGCCACAGAGATAGTCGTGGACACTCCAATTAAGGTATAGTTGTAGACTTGGGCTACAAGTAGACAGGTCTATTGCTGAATACGTGCCTTGCACTGCACAAAAATGTGTGGAGGCACCAGTATTCAGAAGGCAGAGGTCTTGCTACACCAGAATGGTCTCAACATCCCTACCGTGGCATGTGGTCTGTGTTCCACCCCATACTGGGTGGTGGGCATTGAAATCATCCAAAACAAGAAATGGTGGGGGGAGTTGAGCGACCAGTGTAGTAAGGTCGGTGAGAGACATGACCTCATCCTGTGGGAGGTAAATGCTACAAATAGTGATTTCCCATCTAGCCTGTATTTTAACTGCTACCGCCTCAAGAGCCGTGTTGACAGGCACTGGGGACTGTTGCGAGAACATAGAGACAGACCCCACCAGATACTCTGTCATATAACTGTCGGTTTTTAAAGTAGCCCAGATAACTGCGGATGGAAGGGGTCCCAGGAGCAGAAAACCAGGTTGCCTGGAGGGCTACACAAAGCACAGGGAAGCGGCACAGTAATTGCCGCAGCTCAGCCAGATGGTGAAAAAATCTGCCACAGTTCCACTGGAGAATTATATGTTCTCCAAGCTGTATGGCCATGATGAACTAAAAAGCAGGTTATTCTGAGGGAACACCTACTGCCGAATGCGCTTTATCTATAGGATCGAGCACCATAGGTTCTAGTGATCCTGTTATAGCGAGATCCTAAGTGGAGGCGAGGAGTTTCACCTCATCATCTGAAGTAGAGGGTGTATGTTGCTGTGGCTTTGAAGCCACTGAAGATTCCTTCTTTGGTTTCTTCTTCTTTTTCTTGACCTCTCGCTGGCCCTTCTGTGTCAAGGGCTGAGAGGACTTCTAAGATATGACTTCAGGGGTTGTGGAAGAGCAGGACGCCCTTTGACTACCCCAAGGGGATCCCCATGGCAAACTGGCCGGGATTCTCTTTTGCACTCTGAGAAGCCGCAGAAGGGAGTATTCCTAGGGACCCCTTCCGAGTGAGAGGGGCTGAAGAAGACTGCTGCTTCTCTGGCTGCGGGGGTGGGGACCAAAATCCTTAGTGTTTGGGGGTTAATTGTTCCCACAGTAGGAAGATTGGAAGCAGTTAATGAAGGAGTGCCCCTGATTACCAACTGCCGCCAGGGATGGCGATGACGAAGCTGCTCTGGCATAAGACGCGATCGTGCTCGGAGGATGGAGCTTCTTGTACTTCTGTTTAGCCTCAGAGGCGGTCAGCCTTTTCAGGGTTTTGTACTGCATTATCTTCCGCTACTTGTGGAGAACTGTACAATCTGGTGAACACGGGGCATGAAGCTCGCCACAATTAACACAGACCGGAGGAGGTGCACAAGGGATGTTTGGATGGGAGTCGCGTCCACACTCCTGACATGTAGAGTTGGCCCGAACCTCCAGCACTTGAAGCGGCGCATAGGGGGAGGAACATAGGGCTTAACGACGCACCGATAAATCATTAGCTTGACTTTCTCAGGCAATGAGTCACCCTCGGAAGCCAAGATGAAGGCACCGGTGGCTACCCTGTTGTCCTTTGGACCCTTATAGATGCGTCAGATTAAATGGACCCCCTGCCTATCCAAGTTCACTCATAATTCCTCGTCAGACTGCAGCAGAAGATCTTTGTTAAAAATGATACCCTGGACGATATTTAAGCTTTTGTGGGGTGTGATAGAAACGGAAACATCACCCAGCTTATCACAGGCAAGCAATGCCCGTGAGTGTTCTGGGGATGACATCGTTAAAGGACTGACCCAGATCTCATTTTTGACATTACCTCTACCTCCCTGAAAGGTTTTCAACAAAGAACATAGGCTTTGTCAGCATAAAGGATTCCCCCATCTGTGCAAATCCATACTAGGTACTTCAGTGCATAAACTTCTTGATTGCGAGCCCTACATTCCTCTCAAGGGGTGGCAAGGGAAGGAAATGATTGGAGGTTATAATGTGCAGCATTATATTCACTTCTGCCACACTATGAGACGGCATTTTTGCGTGCGTCGACGCTGTTAATTGCTGGTTTCATTCTCGTCCCACGAGTAGCTAGAGAACTATATGTCTGCCCAGGCAGAGCCCTGCTTACCTGGGTAAACCTTATACAACTGAGGTGCGGCAGTTTCCTCAGAGGTTGCTCACTAGTGACTGTTTATCCTCAACAGCCATGCATTTCTTGGCACGTAGCACACCTTGAGATTGACGTTTTTTCATAAAGGTTTGTACCGTCCTCGCTACTCGGCGGATTAAGCCAAGATCCCCGGGCTCTGAAACGTACAACGTTCCACCATCGCGCCGAACGATCATCGTTGAAGCACGCACAGTGCTTACGGTTTGGCGGACTGTTGGCACGACACAGTCCACGGCTCAGACCCCGAGGTCGCCAAGCTCGTACTCAGAAAATGAATGCTGAGCTCCTGAAGGGGACACCCAGTGTCACCACCAAAAGTATTACCATCTATTAAAGCAGAATAATGCACAAACCAATGTCTGACTTGATACACTGTGAGAACTGGAAGTAGGCATTGACTTCTCAGTAACAAATCTAAAGGATTTCTACTCAGTGAAGGTAATCTCCTCCCATTTTACAAATTTTTCAAATAAATTAACTAGCCAGTCAACCCCACATAAAAACTTAATTCTAATGTTTAAAAAAAATGTTCAGGTGTTAATTACTGTTCTTACCTGAGAAACCAATTATAACACTTGTGGAAAATTTGCTTTTATTTATCATGTCATTTTGAATGGTAGGAAATGTTGATGCTCCACCGAACGAAAACAAAATTGTGCCAAATGCGAGGAAAAACCTGTGGTAACTGTGAGGCTTGTGGAGCACTGGATATTTATTATCCATTCCCTCTATTACTATCTGAGAGAAGATGAAGATACATGCAAATGCTGTTGTAAGTAGAGCACCAACACCTACAATGCTGAAAAAGAACATTTATTACATTCAATTCCCTTCAAAGAAACATTTATGCATACACAGAATGTACAGATTAAAATATTTAACTACGAGTTATTGTCAAGCTAAGCAATAACTACCTTGTTACCCTCTAAAAGGCTTATTTCAAATGATGACTCTGGATAATATGAATTAAGGAATTTTAAATGTCACATGAAGTATTGAAGGAGACAAGCAACCATTATTATAACAATCAGTAGTTTTCCATTCAGGCTGAATATGTCACTATTACATTGTTTAATTATATTGTCACAATTATAAAAGACAGACATGAGCACAGAATTACTTTAGTGTTCATATTGGAATTCATCCAGCATCAGATATCTGCCTGTGAGCAAACGCTGCACGTACATATAGTACTACAAGATGTTTGTGCACTACCTATGGATGCCTGTCAACCCTACACCTTGTAACGTCATATCTCCAGGCAGCAAACACTCACAGGCAGGTATCTGATTATGGATGAATTATAAAATGTGTCATATGAGCAATAAAGTCATTTTGTGCCTGATCTTTTTTACCTTTGCGAGCTATTCAACCTGAACACAGAACTACAGATTATTATATGAAATAAAGAAGAGTAGATGATTTGTGTAATAAGTGTGAGGTACTATCTCACTGTAATAAATGGTAACCTCTAAAGTACAAGCTGAAGCTTATTTAGAAAAGAAAAGGCAGCAACAATAATATTTACTTGTACTACATCATAGTGGAAGTTTAAATCAGATGCTGGGCAGCAAAGAAGATACAAGTATAACTCAAATCATAGATGCTGTAGGCACTGGTCTAAGGTAAAGCTAATTTAAAGTGCTTCATTAGGGCTCAAAAACACTAAAGACTCAAGTAATTAATGTGGAAGAATGTACTAAAATGGAGGTCAGCAGTTGTCAAAAATGAAGAGTAGCTAGCAATACACTCCAATTGAAGTATGAAAAAACCACTTTCTCTTTCTCAGAACACAAAAAATGCAATTGTTAGGAATTATAAATACTTGAAAAAAAGACTAAAAAAGAAAAACAAAATCTATGCATTACACAGGAGGAATGTATACATTGGCAGAGATGAAAAAATAAAATATTAGAGAAAAAGGTTGATAACCATGAATAGAAAATAGGTAGCAACGAGACACTCAACGAACATCATAAAAATATTAATTTTTCTCCATGATATGAAAGTAACAAGTGAAATGTGAAGCCTCTTGTTGTTTACAGGAAGCAGCAGATGTTGGCACAAAGATTTATTGCTATGTTTTTGACATCCAAAAAGTATTTGATATACTTTTGCATGATATGTTTGCTGAAATTATGAGAATAGAGCCAACAATGTGGCACTCATATATGTTTACTCTGTGACTGGCATATGGCAATGCAACTCCACTTTCAAATACATTTTCCTCAGATCACCTCTGCCCACACACAAACTCCCCACTCATATAACCTATTGAAATCTTAAGACTATCTGGTCCTCTAATCTTTATTCACGTAATTATAAAATACACAGCTGAAATGATCCAGTTCTGATCGATACTTCCATTCATAAACATTCTTATTAAAATTATGCCATGGGCATATCAGTATCTTTCATAACAGCAAAGAAAGATGGTCATGTCATAAAAGACAATATTTTGCAAATATGCTGTGATCCTGCAAATATTTCTGTTTGATTTATTATGAACCTATACAAGCAGCCACCTCAAGCCACAGTAAGATTCATTATCGATTGGTGGAATATGCATCTCAGCACAAAGTGATCAATTTACGTTTCACAAATCACACTATTATGATACTTCTTTTCCTCCATTTTACATCCATCTTTCGATAGCTTTATGAAGACTACTCCAACTGCGTACTTTATATATTCTCAAGTCTTACTAGATCTGTGTTTAGTGAGCATTCTACATAATTAGGCCAGATAAAATTGTTCTGCAGTGAATGTGAAGTGTACTGAGATAAGTTTGAGGTTTTCTTTTCTTTTCATTTCTTTTTGAGAATGCTGAATTGTACAGGTAGGCTTCAATGATTAGAAGATACTGAGAGTTGTGGTTACTGTCATTATAAACCAAAGGTAAAAGATCAGTGTGGCCTGAGCAGACATACAGGATGCTTTGGACACAGTGATAGCTCCAGGCACATTTTACCAGTATGTTGTGATGACCTGCGATATTGATTTTGAACCTGTGGGTGGACATGGTTCAATTGCTAATTGTTTCTGCAGAACTTACTATTATATAATATACATGACAATAAAGGAGGATAGATAACAACTCACCACAAATAGGCATGCTGAGCTGCTGACAGACACGAAAATAGGTAGTCACATTCACTCCCCTTAAATTTTTGGCCATGGCCTTTGTCAGAAAAAGAAACATACATTCATGCAATCAGATAACTACACACAACCAACCATCATGTCTGACCACTCCAGCGGACATGATGGATGTGTGTGTATGGCCAAAAATTTAAGTTGTGTGAATGTGATCATCTATTTTCATGTCTGTCAGCAGTTTAGCAAGCCTCTTTTTGGTGCGTTGTTATCTATCCTCCATTATTGACATTCCTATTGGATTTTTCATTGTTAATATACATGTCCTGTGAATATGAATTCCCATCTCTTAGTCTTTGAAGGTGTTTTGTTTCTCCTGGGCATGATTGTACTATTTGGAGCTGTACTTTAAATTGGCATGTCATTGGTTATGTGAAATGTGGTGCATTGCCAACCTATGCATGCTTCAGAAGTGCTGTCAACACCCTCCTGACCATGATCCCAACTTTAGCTGGTCTAATATATGTAATTAATTCCAAATAGTTATATACGGACCATACTGTCAGATCTGGGAGGTTGACAGAGTGCATTATTTGTGTGAGAGAATGTGATCTATCTGTCTGGGAAATTAAAGCTCATGCGGAACAAATAGTTATGGCAGTGCAACACATATATAAATGGTTCACAGAAACCCATATACCACTAAGAGATGGGTCAGGTCACCACACAGAAAAGTCGCAAAGAAGAAAGGCACATCGACCAAATGGCATTATGGTACAATTTACATTTACACACAAACTCCACAATCCACCATAAGGTGCTTGGCAGAGAGTACCTCATACTGCTTCTACTCCCCTTTCTGTTTCACCCCCACAAGGGAAAACAAATGCTTGTATGCCTCTGCACAAGGTCTAATCTCTCTTATTTTTGGTGCCACAATTTAAGTTGGCAACATTAGAATTTTTCTGCACTCAACTTCAAATTCTTGCCCTCTAAATTTTTGCAGTAATGTTTCTCAAAATCAAAATCACTTTCTCTCTAGTGACTCCCATTCAAATTCCCAAAGCATCTCTGTAACACATTCACAGTGATCGAACCTACCAGTAACAATCCTAGCAGCTCACCTCGTGTTTCATTACATTGATCAATAAGGATCACTTGTGCAATTCTTAAAAAATGGTCACTGAAGTGTTGGATATGCAGTATTTTCCCAATAAACCAAAGACAATCATCCACATTCCCCACAACTGTCTTTACAGTTTTATTCAATTTCATAAGGCAGTGCAATGCCTTTTGATAACTCCCAGCTCACCACACAAGGTTACAGTAAACCCCTTTGCAGAATATGAGGCCTCTTTTGTGTAGGCCACTCAAAAAACAGCAGGGATCCATTTCAGGTGGCAGAGGAACACATGCACCCTTGCAGCTACACAAGGATGGAAATAGGTCAAGCATGCCGACCAAAGGTGAGTGAGCGGAGCTTGCTACGGATGAAGCAACTAAAATTGGTGGGAGCCATGTAAGACTTCTGCTTGATTCATTTCTCCAATTGGTATGATATAGTAAGAACACAGAAATCTCTCTAATGTGACATCAGAGGTGGTTTCTACGCTCGAAACAAAATAAGCTGTACTCTTAGGTTACTGCCTAACCACATCCTTTAAAATTGTGTACATAATACCATATATTAATGAAACGAAAATTATAGAGGGAAACTTTCCCGGTGGGATAAACAAAAATAAAAATAGAAAACAGATTACTTACCAAAAGGACCGGCTCGTCAATGGAAACAAATAAAATAAATAAAATCACACACAGACACACATACAAGCTTTCGCAGCCTAGCTGCTTCATCAGGCAGAAGGGAAGGAGAGGGAAAAGGAAATGATGAGGGTTTCAAGGGAGTGGATAAGGAGTCATTCCAATCCCGGGACAGGAAAGACTTACCTTGGGGGGAAAAAAAGAGGGTAAACAAAAACACACACACCCACACATTTACACAGACGCAAGTACACTTAGGCAGACACACTGTAGAACTGTAGAAAGTAAAGAAGTTAGAAGTTAGACAGAGATGCCACTTGAGGCAGAGGCTCTGCCCAGAGAACCAAGGCAAAGATGTTAAGATGGTGGGTGGGAATTCAAATTTAGCGGAGGTTGAGACCAGGTGGGTAACGGGAAGAGAGAATATGCTGAAGGGCTAGTTCCCATCTCAGGAGTTCTGAAGGATTGGTGTCGGTGGGAAGTATCCAGATAACCCGGACGGTGTAACACTGTGCCAAGATGTGCTGGCCGTGCACCAAGGCGTGTTTAGCCACAGGGTGATCCTCATTACCAACAAACACTGTCTGCCTGTGACCATTCATGCGAATGGACAGTTTGTTGCTGGTCATTCCCACATAGAACGCTGCACAGTGCAGGCATGTCAGTTGGTGAATCACGTGGGTGCTGTCACAAGTGGCTCTGCCCTTGATTGCGTACACCCTCCGGGTTACGGGACTGGAGTAAGTGGTGGTGGAAGGGTGCATAGGGCAGGTTTTACAACGGGTGCGGTTACAAGGGTAGGAGCCAGAAGGTAGGGAAGGTGGTTTGGGGATTTCATAGGGATGGACTAGGAGGTTAGGTGGGCGGTGGAAAGACACTCTCGGAGGAGTGGGGAGGATGTCGTGAAGGATGGATCTCATTTCAGGGCAGGATTTTAGGAAGTCGTATCCTTGCTGGAGAGCCACATTCAGAGTCCGCTCCAGTCCCGGAAAGTATCCGGTGACAAGAGGGGCACTTCTGGGGTTCCGTTGAAGGTTCTGAATTTGGGGGGATGAGGAAGTGGCTCTGGCAATTTGCTTCTGTACCAGATCAGGAGGATAGCTGCGGGATGTGAAGGCTGTTATCAGGTTATTGGTGTATTGGTTCAGGGATTCAGGACTGGAGCAGACTCGTTTGCCACAAAGACCTAAGCTGTAGGGAAGGGAACGTTTGATGTGGAAAGGATGGCAGCTGTCATAATGCAGGTACTGTCGTTTATTGGTAGGTTTGATGTGGACGGATGTGTGTAGTTGGCCGTTGGATAGATGGAGGTCGACATCGAGGAAAGTGGCATGGGATTTGGAATAGGACCAGGTGAATTTGATGGGACCAAAGGAGTTGAGGTTGGAGAGGAAATTCTGGAGTTCTTCTTTACTGTGAGTCCAGATCATGAAGATGTTGTCAATGAATCTATACCAAACTTTGGGTTGACAGGCTTGGGTGTCCAGGAAGGCTTCCTCTAAGCGTCCCATAAATAAGTTCGCGTACGAGGGGGCCATCCTGGTCCCCATGGCTGTTCCCTTTAGTTGTTGGTATGTCTGGCCCTCAAAAGTGAAGAAGTTGTGGGTTAGGATGAAGCTGGCTAGGGTATTAAGGAAAGAGGTTTTAGGTAAGGAAGTGGGTGGTCGGCGTGAAAGGAAATATTCCATCGCAGCGAGGCCCTGGGCATGTGGGATATTAGTGTATAAGGAAGTGGCATCGATGGTTACAAGGATGGTTTCAGGAGGTAGCAGGCTGGGTAAGGATTCCTCGACCGCCTGAAATCCTTACCCAGCCTGTTACCTCCTGAAACCATCCTTGTAACCATCGATGCCACTTCCTTATACACTAATATCCCACATGCCCAGGGCCTCGCTGCGATGGAATATTTCCTTTCACGCCGACCACCCACTTCCTTACCTAAAACCTCTTTCCTTAATACCCTAGCCAGCTTCATCCTAACCCACAACTTCTTCACTTTTGAGGGCCAGACATACCAACAACTAAAGGGAACAGCCATGGGGACCAGGATGGCCCCCTTGTACGCGAACTTATTTATGGGACGCTTAGAGGAAGCCTTCCTGGACACCCAAGCCTGTTAACCCAAAGTTTGGTATAGATTCATTGACAACATCTTCATGATCTGGACTCACAGTAAAGAAGAACTCCAGAATTTCCTCTCCAACCTCAACTCCTTTGGTCCCATCAAATTCACCTGGTCCTATTCCAAATCCCATGCCACTTTCCTCGATGTCGACCTCCATCTATCCAACGGCCAACTACACACATCCGTCCACATCAAACCTACCAATAAACGACAGTACCTGCATTATGACAGCTGCCATCCTTTCCACATCAAACGTTCCCTTCCCTACAGCTTAGGTCTTCATGGCAAACGAGTCTGCTCCAGTCCTGAATCCCTGAACCAATACACCAATAACCTGATAACAGCCTTCACATCCCGCAGCTATCCTCCTGATCTGGTACAGAAGCAAATTGCCAGAGCCACTTCCTCATCCCCCCAAATTCAGAACCTTCAACGGAACCCCAGAAGTGCCCCTCTTGTCACCGGATACTTTCCGGGACTGGAGCGGACTCTGAATGTGGCTCTCCAGCAAGGATACGACTTCCTAAAATCCTGCCCCGAAATGAGATCCATCCTTCACGACATCCTCCCCACTCCTCCGAGAGTGTCTTTCCGCCGCCCACCTAACCTCCTAGTCCATCCCTATGAAATCCCCAAACCACCTTCCCTACCTTCTGGCTCCTACCCTTGTAACCGCACCCGTTGTAAAACCTGCCCTATGCACCCTTCCACCACCACTTACTCCAGTCCCGTAACCCGGAGGGTGTACGCAATCAAGGGCAGAGCCACTTGTGACAGCACCCACGTGATTCACCAACTGACATGCCTGCACTGTGAAGCGTTCTATGTGGGAATGACCAGCAACAAACTGTCCATTCGCATGAATGGTCACAGGCAGACAGTGTTTGTTGGTAATGAGGATCACCCTGTGGCTAAACACGCCTTGGTGCACGGCCAACACATCTTGGCACAGTGTTACACCGTCCGGGTTATCTGGATACTTCCCACCGACACCAATCCTTCAGAACTCCGGAGATGGGAACTAGCCCTTCAGCATATTCTCTCTTCCCGTTACCCACCTGGTCTCAACCTCCGCTAAATTTGAATTCCCACCCACCATCTTAACATCTTTGCCTTGGTTCTCTGGGCAGAGCCTCTGCCTCAAGTGGCATCTCTGTCTAACTTCTAACTTCTTTACTTTCTACAGTTCTACAGTGTGTCTGCCTAAGTGTACTTGCGTCTGTGTAAATGTGTGGGTGTGTGTGTTTTTGTTTACCCTCTTTTTTTCCCCCCAAGGTAAGTCTTTCCTGTCCCGGGATTGGAATGACTCCTTATCCACTCCCTTGAAACCCTCATCATTTCCTTTTCCCTCTCCTTCCCTTCTGCCTGATGAAGCAGCTTGGCTGCGAAAGCTTGTATGTGTGTTTGTGTGTGATTTTATTTATTTTATTTGTTTCTATTGACGAGCCGGTCCTTTTGGTAAGTCATCTGTTTTCTATTTTTATTTTTGTTTATACCATATATTAGCTGCACAATTTTAAAGGATGTGGTTAGGAACCTAAGAGTACTGCTCAAATTGTTGCAAGTGAACAAGCAGCTATATATATTGATTCTGGTCGTACAACTTCGAGTGTAAGGTTTCTTGGAAATTTCCAGGCATATCATAAATATACCGCAAACCGCGCACTGTTCTCGGAATCTGCGAGATATTTCTCGTGAGTCGCGTGCTGCTGTTATATGATGTCAATGAGCGAGGTAATAGTCAAATGAATCTGTAGCGTTTCTATCAGTGAAGTTTACGTTTCACAGTTATTGTTCTTGTTGCTGTTGACATGTTAAAGTAGTTGTTTGTGATTTTTTTAGTTTATTTGTTACATTTTCATTTTGCTTTTTGTTGTTGTTGTTGTTGTTGTTGTTGTTGTTGTTGTTGTTGTTGTTACTGTTTCAGACTTGAGAGGTCAAGTTGTTTGCCACGCGATCTCCTTTGTTACTTGCATTGTTTTTATTAATATTGTAGGTTACGCCATTTTTATTGTTTCACTGTCGGCTGACCAAAGGAGAAAAGAGAAAGAAGATGTTTTACCATGGATGAAAAGGTCCGAATTTTAGAAAAAGGGGATTCCTTCCATGGGACACGAGTAGCACTTGCACATGAATTCAACATTTCAGTTTCAATGCTGAGTACAATAGTGAAAAACTGAGACAGTATCACATCTCTTGCTTCAGACAGTGGAACACATGTCAAAAAATGCAAGTATGTGACCTACTGAAAATATGACGATCTTGAAGAAACACTGAAACGATGGTTTGAGACGTCGAGGGCAGCAGGTATCCCACTAAGCAGCGTACTTTTAAGGGAGAAGGTCCTTCAAGTGGTCAATATTCTTGGCATTGAGAATTTCAGTGCCTCCCATGGATGGATTGAAAGGTTCAGGAAGAGATACAATATCTCTCTTAGAACTGTCTGTGGAGAATCAAAAGATGTTGACAGTGATACAGTGCAACAGTGGATAAATGAAAAATTACAGAGTTTAATTGCAATTATGAACCCAGAAACATTTTTAATATTGATGAAACTGAACTGTTTTTTAATGTGTTGCTAAACAAAACTTTGGCATTTAAAGGCGATAAATGCCATGGTGGCAAACACAGTAAACTAAGGTTAACTGTGATGTTAGGAACTAATGCTGATGGCTCTGATAAGCTTCAGCCCTTTGTAATACGTAAATAAGAAGCCAAGTTGTTTCACCAATGTTTGTCCTCTTCCTACTCCATATGATGCCAATCAAAAGTTTGGATGACCTTGCACCTTTTTAGGAAACAGTTGGCTGCCCTCGATGCAAAAATGGGAGCTCAGAACAGGAAAATACTTTTTTTTGTTGACTGCTATCCTGCACATCCTGTTGATATAAACTTCAGAAATGTGCAGCTAGAATTTTTTCCTGCTAACTACAGAAGCAAACTACAGCCCATGGATTTGGGAGTTATACATTCCTTCAAGTCATTTTATAGAAAGAACCTTGTTCACAGACTTTTGTCCATGGCAGATTCTGGGTTGGATGTCACATCTACAAGAATTTCAGTGCTGAAAGCACAGCATTTTATTGCCAAGTCATGGAAGGCGGTGAATGACACCATAAAGAACTGTTTCAAAAAGGCTGGATTCTTTAAGGATACACAGTGTCAGATACCAGGAGGAGGAGGATTGCTTCCCGCTGCATGGGAAACACTGCAACCAAACTGCACCTTCAATGATTATCTGCAAGTAGATGCCAATATCATAAGTGCAGAGGAAACAACTGTGGAAGAACTTGCTGCAGAAAGGTTGTGTACTAATTCCTCACTCAGTGATGGAGAAGAGGAAGATGAAGAAGGAGAAGAAGAGAGTCTACCAGTTCCCACCAGTGCTGAGGCCTACTACAAAGGTACTTTTTCTCTTTAGAAGGTAGTGAAAAGACACTCGAGACCCAATATGAATTGGAGAAGCAGATAGATATCATATTGAACAAAAGAGCCAAGCAGAAATCAATTATGGATTTCTTTTCTAAGCAGCAATAACTTTGTTGTTACAACTGTAATTTTTTTTAAATGTAAATATGTGTTATTAAAATCTGAATGATACTTAACAAGTCACAAGATTTAATTATGGATAGCAACATTTCCACATTATATACATCCAAAACAAGGATAAGGTCACAGGAAGGCTATCTCACAATATTTAAAACTAATAATGTTCTGCTTGCCAGCAGATAAGCAGAATTAGAAGATAGAGCAACATCAGTAGTTCCTTTTCACTGGATACATACTTCATGTATGTACTAAAAATAAGAGTTATCTACACTATTATGAACCAATAAGCATTGTGAAACCTTCTGGAGCATTTCTTTCTTTGAAAGTGATTCCTATTCCTATTCCTACTCCCCCCCCCCCCCCCCCATTTATACCACCAATCCTCCAATCCCTTGAAAAGTGTAAACGAGGGGTAATACTGTAAGAACAATGCGTTCAGAAAAGAACCAAACAAGTCAATATGAAAGCATTACCACTCCTGTACTGGCACTGGCCATTGGGATACAGAAACGCTGGGAAGGGGAAGGGCAGCTTTGCAGGTAGCACATAGTGAATAGGCACAAACAAGCGAAACAGCAGCACTGCCTAACTCCAAGCAGAATACATGGTGGCAGCCTAACACTGCCATGTGTTAGCCACTGCAATGGTTGGCACGAAAGACGCAAAAAACAGAGTGACAATCCGCAGTGTAAAACGTTGTGTAGCAGGTTGGAAACAAGGCCTGAAGGTGTCTCTGGCAAACCATTTGTATGAAGGAGACCACCTTCTGCGGGACAGGAATGGCTGTGGCAGCCTCTGTAATGCATAATGCAGTAAAGGGAAAACCATCTATTGTAGGGACAGGAAAAATTCGTTTTAACAATAATGGAACAAATAATGTGAATTCCACGGTTTTCAACAAAATTAAGCTGTATGTGAAAAAGAAACGTCTTAAGTTTAATGTCAGTGATATATTTACTGTAGAACTGTTTCACACCCAAACGTGGTGGCTATTTTATTATTTTTAATAGATGCTGTAATAATACAGTGCCACACATTGTTAAGACGCGCATGTTGACAATAGTAAGATATCTGATTGGCAACTGTTGGCAAGCTTATTTCTCTCTCTGTTAAGTTATGAAGATATTACGGTAATTAATATTGATATGGTTGTTTTCAAGATATGATTGATTTCTTCACCAAAATGTTTCTAGAATTTTGAAACCTTTTTGACATTATTTCTCATGATCAAATGCCGACCGAACAGTTTGTAAATTCAATGTATTGTGTGTGTGCAGCTATGGCTGATGCAACTGCATTTTAACAAGGTCTTTGAACAGCATCGAAGCTGAGCAGTTTTGTCGTTAAATTCTTTGACTGCACCATTAATGTTACTGTTTCAATGTGACTTGGATAACTACTTTTCGATTTGATGTTGGAATTCTCTCAGACTTATAATCCCTGCAACTGGATTAAAAAAAAATGCTTCCATATTTGGATGCTCATTTTTATTATTTTCTGGGCTTTGTCCATTTTAACCCAGTTGGTAAAATTTTATTTGTGAGAGGGCTGGCGTAATATGCTAATGTTGGCAATGATTTTTGAATGCTCTTTGAAAAGTTAATTACATAGAATGAGAGGAATAATATTTTGTGTTGGCCACAAAATAAATAATTAATGCTGTTCCTGCTGTATTCTCAACAGGTTGTTATGAACCCTTGTCCGGTCAGACAATTATCCTCGAAAACTAACATTTCGTTGCCAACATTAGCATACTACGCCGAAGCTGCCATAAGTAAAATTTCTTTTAAGATGGATGTGTGTTTTCTCTGTTTTTATACCACTTGTCCAGATGTTTGTAAAAACAGCACTTAATGGTGGGTGTGGGCGGGGGGGGGGGGGTGAAATGAAAGGACGCCAAGTGGGAGGGGGACAGGGAGGCGGAAGAGTTTGTGTCCCAAAGTCAAAGCTCTGGCACTGACTATCACCTGAAAATGCAGACTATAAATGAGCCTTACTACCATTTGTTTTTGTATCAAAGATAAGAGAATGTTAAAAAAAAATGTTTTTGTATTAGAAGTCTGTATTACTTCTACATCCATACCCCACAGGCCACCCAAATTTATAATATAAACTTTGTTTCAATGCCAGATGTGACTAAACATCAAAAAATATTAAGTAAATTCAATTTTTTCACAGTTTAACCTAGAGTTAAACACCTTTTCTACATATTTATAAACATTTAGTTTAGTTCCTGAGAAATACTTTAAAGATATGTGAACCTTCAAGTTTTTTGGTGATTCTGATATAAACATTTCTCTTGTAGCAGAGACTTTTATGTATTTACAATACCACTGCAAATAGCCTACATTAAAATATATTCTTCTATTTTTCAAATTTTTTTTCTCTAATAAATTGTGACAATATAACAGAAATATTTAAGTCAGCAAGAAAAGTCCTAGTTGAAAAACAGTTTGTAGACCTGAAAAAAGGGGTAACCAGAGTGATAGAT
Organism: Locusta migratoria; assembly: GCA_026315105.1. Lineage (NCBI taxonomy): Eukaryota > Metazoa > Arthropoda > Insecta > Orthoptera > Acrididae > Locusta > Locusta migratoria. The sequence goes on along the minus strand of CM048744.1, from coordinate 218,344,110 downwards.
AGAATCTTTGGCAATTTTTTTCACAGTATTTAAAATACTTAGTGAATAAGAAAAGAATATTTAAATACATATTTGGATCAATATTTTTTTGTTAAAATTATTTTTTCAACACCTATATCAAATTTGACCCACCCTATATTAGGAATAGTGTAATTTTCAGCATACAAATGAAAATTGTCAAACATGACAAAAATGTAGTACCAAAAATGGGAAAAGATTACCAGAAAATAACACCAACAAGTGCAAAAAATAACACCGATTTTGGCCATAAAAAAAGACCGATTTTTTCCTGCCCCTATCCATTGTCTGTTTAGCAACAACATCAAGGTGAAAAAATAAAATAAAACACACTGGTCACAATCAGAAACCGACTCAAGGCCTCCAGTATAAGGCATAGCGCATCCAAGCTGCGGGGTGGATATTGTTTTCATAGTTGAACCCTGATGAGAAGAGCGTCCAGTGATAGTTGTTTGTTATCATTAAATTAATTCTGTGTGACAGGAAGGAGTAGAGGGGAGCCCAAGTAAACTCAGGTTTGATAGTTTAATGGAATGACAAAAATGCCTGTATCAACCTCCATACTTTATCCATTGAAAATGCATATTCATATCCTGATCCTACTGGAGGGAGTTGGAGTTGCAAATGATGAGATGCAGGCCAGCATTTAAGGACACACGTGACTCACAAAACAGTAAGAGCATGAGGGTAGGGAATTACAAGTGTACCTTTGTAGTGTATTGTCAGCACTGTTCCTTCGGCCACTACCGCATATGGTGACGATTGCTCAAGCATGGAGGCTATTGAACCACTTCAGTTTCATCACCATGTTGCACATCTTAATAGGAGGCAAGGATTTTACACGATATACCTCATACCGAGCCACAATTTGATTTCCCACTGCCCCAACACTTCAGAAGATGGGGACATTGAGAACATTAAACAACAAATGGTTTTCATTTTGTATTGCACACACTCTAACCCCCCCGTCAGAGGTGAATAAAATAATTATGTTTTTGACTATCTGGTGCACATAAGTTTCCTTATGAACATTGGATACAAAGTTGCAACAGCAACCGACGTTTTAACTCGGCTGCCTATGCCTGATGCAACTAATGCAGCTGTAGAATTCTGCTCTAGAAGCTTTAACACAAGTATGCTTGATGTGTCTGCATCCTTTAGACCAAAAGCCTGAAAATGTTACCTCCACCACTATTCATATACCTTCCATCATCTGCAGCCACAACATAATCCAGAAACAACAGATGGAGAGCGATGGAGCAAGTCGTGTGACACCATGGGTACCCAGATAAGTACAAAACCAAGAACTGTAATACCTGAGTCTTGCTCTCCAGTGGCATGGCAAAAACACAATTCTGTAATTTCTAATCATGATACTTGTTGTGCAACATTGTAAGACATTGTTTGACAAATGTCTGTCTAGGTGTGTTTGCGTTTCGATATGTCTGAGTGTGTGTGTATTTGTTTACCTTCCTTTTTTCCCCTAAGGTAAGTCCTTCCACTCCTGGGATTGGAATGACTCCTTTTTCACTTCCTTAAAACCCATATCCTTCCCTTTTCCTCCCCTTTTTTCCTCTTTTTCCTGAAGAAGCTGCCAGTAGTGGCGAAAGCTTGTATGTGTGTGATTTTATTTGTTTCTCTCGACGAGCCGGTCCTTTTGTTAAGTCATCTCTTTTCTATTTTTATTTTTATTTATCCCACCGGGAATATATATATATATATATATATATATATATATATATATATATAAAAAATTGGTGCTAATCCCTCTAACTAGAGATACGATTACTGTCAACATCATATTCTATTACAACTTAAATTGGTTATCACAATCAAAGCCAGTTTTATAGCTAAGATTAATTTTATATATAAAAAAAAATTAAAAAAAAAAACTTCTTCCACTCCTACCACACGAGTGCCTAATTGGGTAAAAACAACTAATTTGTTAACTTGAGAAGAAATCTCTGACATTTAAGAAGCGTTCATATATGTATATATACCATGCGTTTTGTGTGTGATTTTATTTGTGTCTATCGACGAGCCTGTCGTTTGGGTAAGTCATCCAGAAGGAATCTTTCCTGGTGGGATAAACAACTATAAGAAATAGATAACAGATGACTTACCCAAAGAACCGGCTCATCGATAGGCACAAATAAAATCAAAAATAAAATGTGTGTTTTGGGTGTGATTTTATTTGTGCCTATCGACGAGCCGGTCCTTCTGGTAAGTATATAATTGTAAAAAAAATGAACTTCAAGTATATATCTAAAAAAACCATGTTAAATGCCAATGTTAATAACAAGACGTGTGTATACAAACATTAATAATGCATACTGAATATTAAGTAAAGATATAAGTAGTTATTTGCCATCTTATGTCTAAGGGGAGGGGTATGTATGTAGTGTAACGAGTTGCACTGCATACCTATGACCCGACATAAGAGTGTCAAATATATTTATTTATGAAATATTAGTGGTCAGATATTTCTTTCTGATTTTTTTGTTTACTTTTCAGATAAATAATGGATGGGTTTCACTTGCTGTAGCGAGTTGAAGTTTCCCTGGACTACTAAACAGAGACTTTATTTATTTCTTGTTGAAGTTAATATATGTTCTTTGTTTGACATTGTTAAAGAGAGATTATCTGTAAATGTGCTAGAAGATTCATGGACATTCATATTGCAGCTTCTGTGAAAACTATGGAAGTGCCTCTGCGTAGTTACCGGAGAGAATAAATATTTGTTAAACATTAAACCTCGAGTTTGAGACAATTATTTCAATATTACAAGTCTCTCTCTATTTTCTCATGCTGAAACAATTTTTGGAGAAGAAAGCCTGATGTTTTATTTAGTTAAAGAAGACAAACCAAATGCTTGGGGTACAGACTAGCTGGACCTCTTATGGCATTTCTTCATATAGGGAAGAAAGAAGACAAGAAGAAGACTCAATTGTAATCATGACTAGTGACGAAATACTGATTTCACGGTCATTCACCCTAAGAACATGCAAAAACACTAAAAAACTCTCCCAGTAACACTACAAACTTTGTCTCATATTCCCTTTGTCATCAAAAATAAGCCCAGAACAGACCAATGTTGGGAAATAAAACACAAGGAATAAAAATGCAGCCATTGTCAATGAGTGTAGTTGCCCAATACAAACAAATTAATTAAAGACAAAACTAAAATGGCCTTCATCGGCAGTCCATATGTAGGATTAGCACAGAGACTCAGCAACACACTGTTCTAAGCGAGGGATGAGAGATCTATAACTCAGTCCATACTGCATTTACAGAGGATTACTAGAGCCGGTCCTCGAATGCATGCACCAAGTGGTGGCCACTGCAAGAACAGTTGCAATGTGGATGATTCAAAGCCGTGACACATCACAGCAAACCATATGTATATTTGTCTGGTCAACTAGTTACATAAAATTATTGTAACAGTAATGTGCTGTAGACTCATTCCTTCTGGGTAAAATGGTCTCCCAATCAGTTCAACAAATGGGACTACTTAGGGTGATGATGTGAAGGTAAGAGTTTTCTATTATTGTCATTATTAGCAATAATAACAATTTTAAATCAATCTTTCTTTGGGTTGGAGGAGAAAATCTTTGATTGTGCTTAATCACGATGGTAGTCCATAGAATTTGATACTGCATTGGCAAAACTGAAAAGAGTATAAAATGCAGATTGGTAACAGTGAAAAAACCTATTCTGAACATGGGAAAGATATTGATATTGAATACAAATTTGTGTGTATTTAAATCTTTGTTAACAACTTTTGGCAGTGAGTGGAACTGTGGCAACAACAGTACACACAATAAGAGAAGCTAAGCTTTTGAAATGCTGAAAAAGAAAGCTTAACTGACCGAGAGAGCATTTTACCCAGAAGGAATGAGTCTACAGCACATTACTGTTAGAATCACATAAAGTGGTACTGACCTGGCATTAATTTGACAAAAGTATGAAATTGTAATTGTAAAAATTGTAGAGAGAAATGTCAAGACTTAAATATAATACAGAGGTTCAAGTCAATTTTAATTGTAATATATGTTAATAAGCATGCTTGAACAAAACAGACCAGCTTCATGAAACTAGTATTTGCACTTTAAACAACACAAGTCATATTCTTACCTAAAATCTTTTGGCGATTCCAACCACATTGCTGGAGTTAGTACGATGCAAATAAGCAAGAACCAGACACAGAAGTTGACCCTTGTTACAAAATCTTCCAGCAGTTCCTGCACAATCTGTGATGCAAGTAACAAATATACTGTACCAGCACCAAAAAGGGTGAACTGTATGCATCCTGATACCAGTAAGCTGAAATTAATTTTTCTTTGTTGTTAAAAGTGACACTATGTTTCGTACATTATTTTAAGTTTGGATCATAATTAAATTTATGGACAAGCCGCAAATGGAGTAAATAAAAGAAAGTCCAGGAGAAACAACAACACAGTTATAAATAGGACAAATTGCTTCTCACATTTACAGGTCATATCAAGTTGCAGACAGGCAGAACAGAAAGACTGCTCAACAGAATTGTTTGTCCAAAAACCAGAAAAAACCACCCCCCATCCACACACACACACACACACACACACACACACACACACACACACACACACACAATGAGTATTGTCTCGAGTGCCATGTATTCCCCTCCCTCCTAATTTTTTTCAGTTTCAAATGAAGACCTTTTGGCAAAAACTTAAGATTTACAGAGTCTTTTCTTTGTGTCTGTCTGCTACTCAGTGTGTGTATCTGGTGTGTAGCAATCTATCCATTTCTTAACATTGTTTTAAATGGGCCAAATATACAACTATTCCTGCCATAGCGTACTTTATTTAATAACTCAAACATTTATAATTACGTAGGCTTCCGCGGTCAGAGTCAGATGACATAAAAGTTTTCTGGGTGTTGTACCGCATCATGATGTAAGGCTATTACTTAAATAACAGACGTTTCGGCCAACGTTACAGTGGCCTTCATCTGGGTATACTGATGTGAGCTGGTTGTTACTACACTTTATATTACTTTCATTTAGACATTACGTCTTCATTTTTAAAAATAAGCGATGTTATTGGTGAATTTTTGGTGGAAGAATGGAACGTTATTTTGATAGGATGCAGAGGCAGAGGGAGTGGGGGTTAGCCATTGTTTGTTGCATAGCGAGACATGATCGGTGTTCATCGGCGAATGGGGTGAGGGCTTCCGTTTCACTCCTGCTGGCCGTGGGCCACATGGCGGCAGTTGCTTACTACTGACGCTCGCATGTTGTGTTGTCAGTGCGGCCTATTTCGCTGTGATGGCTGGTAGCCAAGAGGGAGCAAGCCTGAGTCCATCTTCTCTATTCATGTTATTAGGGTGTTTTACAATTTCGATGGCTTCCCTTATCTTACGTTTAACCATCCCTGGATGCTTGGCGAGTATTCTGGCATCGTTAAATTTTATCTTTTTGCTGCAATCTTGCTGGTGTTGCTTGTGTTCCACAAAGGACAAATAGAGGCACTACACTCATCAGGAGTATACAAGGTGGAATGCGAGTGTGGGGAAGTATACATAGGTGAGATAGGGAGGGCAGTGGCAACACGCATACGCGAACATGAACGCTACATTCGATTAGGCCAACACAATAAATCTGCAGTAGCCAAACACCAGCAAGATTGCAGCAAAAAGATAAAATTTAACGATGCCAGAATACTCGCCAAGCAACCAGGGATGGTTAAACGCAAGATCAGGGAAGCCATCAAAATTGTAAAACACCCAAATAACATGAATAGAGAAGATGGACTCAGGCTTGCCCCCTCTTGGCTACCAGCCATCACAGCGAAATAGGCCGCACTGACAACACAACACGTGAGCGTCACTAGTAAGCAACTGCCGCCACGCGGCCCACGGCCAGCAGGAGTGAAACGGAAGCCCTCACCCCATTCGCCGATGAACACCAATCATGTCTCCCTATGCAAGAAGCAACAGCTAACCCCCACTCCCTCCACCTCTGCATCCTATCAAAATAAAGTTCCATTCTTCCGCCAAAAATTCACCAATAACATCGAAACTTCCTGGCAGATTAAAATTGTGTGCCGGAACCGGGACTCGAACCTGGGACCTTTGCCTTTCGCGGGCAAGTGCTCTACCGACTGAGCTACCCCGACACGACTCACGATGCCGCCTCACAACTTTACTTCCGCCAGTACCTCGCCTCCTACTTTCCAAACTTCACAGAAGCTCTCTTGCAAACACGCAAGACTAGCACTCCTGGAAGAAAGGATATGGTGGAGACATGGCTTAGCCACAGCCTAAGGGATGTTTCCAGAATGAAACTTTCACTCTGCAGCAGAGTGTGCGCTGATATGAAACTTCCTGGCAGATTAAAATTGTGTGCCGGAACCGGGACTCGAACCTGGGACCTTTGCCTTTCGCGGGCAAGCGCTCTACCGACTGAGCTACCCCGACACGACTCACGATGCCGGCATCGTGAGTCGTGTCGGGGTAGCTCAGTCGGTAGAGCGCTTGCCCGCGAAAGGCAAAGGTCCCAGGTTCGAGTCCCGGTTCCGGCACACAATTTTAATCTGCCAGGAAGTTTCATATCAGCGCACACTCCGCTACAGAGTGAAAGTTTCATTCTGGCACCAATAACATCGATTATTTTTAAAAATGACGAGGTAATGTCTAAATGAAAGTAATATAAAGTGTAGTAACAACCAGCTCACATCAGTATACCCAGATGAAGGCCACTGTAACGTTGGCCGAAACGTAGTTATTTAAGTAATAGCCTTACATCATGACGTGGAACAACACCCAGTGTGTGTGTGTGTGTGTAGCCTTTTATTCACAGCTTCAAGAGCGTACACATTCAACACATATATTGCACATATCTCCTCCCGACTCCCTCTTTAATGGTCCCATTTCCTGTCCCCTTTGCCCATCTCATCCCCCTCTCACTGACCATCTCCTCCTGCCATCATATCTGTCCATCCCTTCCTCATCAAACCTCCCTACCCATCCCATCCTATGTCCCTCTCTGTCCACCTACTCCTCTCTCCTCCCCCACAACCTCTCTATTCATTAACTTCTCCTCTCTATCACTGCTCATTCCCTCCTGCCAAAAACTCTCCCTATCCATCCTTTCCTCTATAAATATAAACTCTTCACCACCCATGTCCATATGTTGATGTACTTCTTGCAGAAGCATCAATGAAACAGACTGATAGTGCTCAGAGTGCAAGGCATGCTAAATAACAGGGGCTTGAAAATTGTTTCTTGCTCTTGCAAGAATAGAGTTCATCAATTTACCTTATTAACCCTAGCTGCAACAAGGTATTTTACATTACACAGAGCACCAAGCAAGGGCAAATTTTGCCCATATTACAGTAAGTTGTGAATCCTGTAAAATGCATTTATTTATTTATTGTCTTTGCCTTCAGCTGTTTTATGTCAAACATATGTACATTGCATTATCCTTATTGCAATATTGCCATCTTGGATTACCTGCAGATATAGAACCAAAAGAGTTACTTTTGCAGTCTTGTGAAATTTTGTTTATATACTATTATTTACAATAATTTCAGCAGTTATTATATCTATTAGGCTTGTAAGTAGCTGGGATTTACTGTAATTACAGGTGATTGACACTGATTTTACAATTTTTTTCTCTATGTACGGTAGTTGGAGGGAAGACACTAAGAATTATGGTCACATGGAGTACCAATCAGGGGAAAATGTGCACTTGGGCATAAAATTTCTATATTTTATTTGAATTTTTTAAAACTGTAACCATAAAAATGTACAGTATAGTACTTTATAAGGTGAGAAACAAATGGAAAAAGGCCCATAAACGAAGAATGATTTATTATGATTTTTTAATAAAAGAAAAATGAACGGGCCATTTCTGCCCGTGCTTGGTGCTTGTAGGGTTAAAAGACCTTTTGTTTCAATATCATAGTGACAACAATTTACAAATCAAAGGTAAAATAAGAGTCAATGATAAAAAAAATAGTTATCAACAAAGTTTAACATTAATGTAATGAAAATATTTTAATATATCATCATCTTTCCAGAAGGTAGCTATCTATTTGTATAAATAAATCCCAGAATTTATTGGCTGTGATAAATACAAAGACACATAGCAAATGATTTACATATGATTCATATTCCCATTCTTTATGGAAAACTATGACTTTTAAACTGAAGAATTCTCAATGACATCTTAGAAGGGGAGGTTGCTGGATGGGTCCGACTTATTTAGCTCAAACCATGTGAGAAGAAGTAGCTGGGTAGACCTTTTAAATTCCTAAAATATCTTACCTGAATTATCCATAGGAGAAAATACTCATGAAAGATTTCCAGCAACAGTGTAAGTGATAAATAAGCTAGTTTCATTGGTACGTATTGATGGCAGAATGGTAAAGTGTCTTACTCAAATACAAAGGTTGCAAGATGGCAAGGGCATATCACCTCCAACAGGAGAATGCCTAGTACAGCACTGAAGTGTTCAAACCAATCTTTGGATTGATAATGGCTTTACCTGTAAGTTAAATGTTGACATAATGCAGCGAATAAGCAAATAGAACATTAATTTTGAGGCACAGATTTGACTCACAGTACTTACACCCCTCTAATTATATATTTTTTATTCAAATGTTTAACTTTTAAGTATGTGACTCAGTAGCACAGTGGTAGAGTGCCAAACTAAGAATCCAAAGATGGCGGGTTTGGTCCCCACCAGGTCCTAGGAATTTTATCTGTCAATTTTATCTGGCAATGTTGCTGATGTGAAAAATATCAATTAGCACCATGATTCGGAATCCACATTAAACTGTAGGTCCCCCTATGACTGGCTGGGTAAGTCAGTTCGAAGATTGGCGGAAGGCAATGGATTCCGCCTTCAAACAGAACCAAAATGGTCAAATGTTTGTAGAGCTTAAGGGACTTAACTACGGGGTCATCAGTCGCTAAACTTACAAACTACTTATGAACTAGCTTATTCTAGAGACGGCACAAACACCCATGCCCAAGGGGGGATTCAAACCCCCGACGGGGAACAGTCTTTCACATCATAGCACAACGCCTCAATGCGCTTGACTGCTCCGCCACAGCCAAAACCGGACCATGCCTAGTAATGCACTGTTGTGTTCAAACCAATCTTTGGATTGTTGACTTGCTTTAACTTTTTTTTACATTTAAGTATAAAATTTAAATATAGTTCAATATTTCAGTTTGTATAAAAAAAATACATTTGATTTAATTTTAACTAATGTAATTAACAATGAACTGTATTTAAAGAATATTTCATTCAAGTTTCAAATACAAGATTTTTCCCTGTTAAATTTGAGTGATACTAAGATTACTGAACCAATGGAAGAAAACAGGAGTGCTGAATTTATGATGTAAGACTGAATGTGTTTTAATTACAATTTCATTTGGCAATAACTGTTGCTGCTGCTGCTGCTGCTGTAACAATTCAGGAGCACCGTAATGTTTAGGAATATTACAATTTCTAATTAAAAATTTAAGATTATTAGGAATAATACTTTAAAAAGATGTAAAATGAATCATTCCAGGGCTGCATAATTAGCATTCTATTCACTTATCTAATGCATCTAATGCATTGTTACTCAAACTAGCTCTTTTTTTCCATTTATACTGTAATCAGAAATCTTTCACAAGTGTTCTCTCTTTTCTTTTGGGCAGCTCAGGCAACCACCCCTTGTTAGTATTTAAACAGAACTTTTCTAGAAAGTTGAGTTTTCAAGATGTGACAGTATGAATCATGATCTATAGTAGAAACATGGAACATTCTTCAGAGGATGCCTGATGCTTTACAGTATTATTGGACTACACATACCTGGTCTTCCGGCCAACAGCTCTGTAAGCAATAGTAGCATAGGGATTCCTGACAGGTGTTCTGTACTCTGGATATCTTTCTTCTAAAATTGCCCAACAATCACCAAGGCGAGCACCACCATATGCAGCATTAATGCAGAATATTATGACAAGTACAGGCCCAATCCATCCTTTAACAAAAAATTGCACACTGTTGAGTAAATAGTTTTGTTAATTCTTTTTTAAAGCATAAATATTTTTCATTATAATTGCTGTTTGTCAGAAGTTTCGAATTATTTCGCACAGTATAAGAACAAAAGAAGATTGTTTAAAATCTACGGTTATCTTTTAAATACATAAAAATAAATGTACAAGTTGAAAACAATAATGTATAAAACCAATACTTTGTGTTTAGAAATATACCTGGACTTAGAGCCAAGGCAACCTATCCTCACTTATTCAAAACCTCCCCCATTGGTGTCACTGGGTGTTCCTCAACTCAAAGTGCAAACTTCCTGGATACTGACATCCACCTACCGGCAGCTGTGTACACACCTCTGTTCATATTAAACCCACCAACAATACCTAGATTTTGACAGGTGCCATCCCTTCTGCAACACAAATTATACTCCTACACAGCCTGGTTATCTGTAGTGATAACAGACAGGCAGACAGACAGTCACTATTCCCCAGATGTAGTACAAAGGCAGATTCCCATGTTGTATATTCCTACATAGCTACATTCTTCACTCCACCTTATGACATTCCTCTTGTTATGCAAAGCATAAACCAATGTAAAAAGCATAGTATGCCCAGCTGTTAGAGTTCCTGCTGTGAAATTAATGCTTCCATTGGCAGGCATGCCACAACAAGTGAAATCTCTGTATCTACATTTGTGAGCCATTTCCCTTTTATAAAGGTCATTTAAATAACATTTTATTTCATTACAATTCGTTATTTTGTGCTCCTGGAACAGACGGTACTTGCTCAGAGCTACTGAAGTGCCTGGAAGAGCCATGCATGACAAAACTATTTCACCTGAAGTGCAAGATGTATGAAACTGGCAAAACACTCTCAGACTTCAAGAAAAATGTAATAATCACTTTAATAAATCATGGTTGCAAAATTTTAACACTAATTATTTAGAGAAGAAAGGAAAATCTGGTAGAAGTCAACCTCAGGGAGCTCAATTTAAAGGAAAATGTAGGAATACAGGAGGCAATACTCATCTTATGACTTATCTTAGAAGATAGATACCAAGATTTGAGAATGCTTTTGATAATGTTGATGGGAACATACTCTTTCACATTCTGAAGTCAGCAGGGATAAAATATAGGGAACAGAGGGTTATTTACAACTTATACAAAAACCAGACAGCAGGGTGTGAAAGGAAAGCAGTGGTTGTGAAGGCAGTAAGACAGGTTTGTAGCCTTTCCTGACATTATTTAATTTGTACATTGAGCAAGTTGTGAAGGAAAGATTCATAAACACAATTATCATCTCATCCGGGTTACGTGCAACATGAGCTTCCGGTGATCTTACTCAGGTGAAAGCTTGCAAGGTCCAACTGCCCAGTGTCAATGAAAGGCAATCATAGATAGCATGCCAGTGTGTGTAGCTCATCTCACTCCAATGGTGTTTCTGCTCAGTAGCGGGACGATTATGTATAGTCAATGACATTATCGACATGTGGCAGGATCGCCTGGGTGTTTGTGCTGCGAGCCCACACTTCATGATAAGTAGGTGCATTACTGCATTCCTCCTCCCATAGGGAAGCTGCCATGAAATGTGTGTTGTGAAATACATGGGAGTGGAACTGATGACGGAACCCCTCCTATGTGACATCCATGGCAATGTCCTCCCGGTCCACAAAACCCCGCCTGGGCATCTGCAAGGTGTACAGGCAAAAATGGCACAGTGTTGGAACAAGCCAACACTGCTGATGGGGATGACATCTCCACATCCGAATGCCACAGTGATGGGGAACTGCTGATGAACCTGGGCTCGGTGGACTGTAGAGATATCCACAGAGAAGACAGCTGATCCTGGGGGCTCTGCGAAGCACTCTCGGAAACCCACGCAGCCGATAACAGGCTGAGGGGAAGAACTGGGGGGGGGGGGGGGGGGGGGGAATGGAGACAGGGTGGTCCTCCCATCCGCATTCACAAATGGCTCTGATGGTGAGTAATCTGATAGTCTCCTAGCCAGAGTGAGAATATTTTCTTCCCTCGTTGTTGTACAACAGCTGGCTTCCACCTATCCTTGTGCACATACCATAGCCCCTGGCTGAAACCTAGACAACAGCGGGGTTGGCGGACACCATTAGGCAGGCAGGAGCAGGTAAAAGGGAGGGAGGAGGGTCCTCAGCTGTCTCCCATGCAGAATCCCTACAGAGCTCTTCTCCCCTACTGTAGTAGTCAACTGGTATGAATTGATAAATGTGACAAGGGCAGCCTCAACCAGTAATTACCCAACACACTTCTGCATCTGTACCTTAAACGTACACACCAGCCATTCAGCCTCCCATTTGACTGCGAGTGAACCAGAGGGGCCTCGACATGCTGAATACCATTTGCAGTGCAGTACTCATGAAAGGTCTTTGAAAGAAATTGTGGATCATCGTCCAACACCAATGTTTTCAGTTTTCAGTAAAAAGTTTTGAAAGTGCCTTTATTGTACCTGCACTGAAGGTGGTAGCGAAGTTCATCAAGTATGAAAAGCATGAATGGGCATCAATTAGCAAGAGCCAAGATGTGACCAACAAGGGACCCACATAATCTATGTGCACAAAGTCCCACAGCTGTGAGGCTGTGGGCAGAACGTTTTCCTTTGGTCAAACTGATGTTTTATACATTTGTCACAGGCTCTGGACTGTAGAGATATCCACAGAGAAGACAGCTGATCCTGGGGGCTCTGCGAAGCACTCTCGGAAACCCACGCAGCCGATAACAGGCTGAGGGGAAGAACTGGGGGGGGGGGGGGGGGGGGGGGGAATGGAGACAGGGTGGTCCTCCCATCCGCATTCACAAATGGCTCTGACGTTGAGTAATCTGATAGTCTCCTAGCCAGAGTGAGAATATTTTCTTCCCTCGTTGTTGTACAACAGCTGGCTTCCACCTATCCTTGTGCACATACCATAGCCCCTGGCTGAAACCTAGACAACAGCGGGGTTGGCGGACACCATTAGGCAGGCAGGAGCAGGTAAAAGGGAGGGAGGAGGGTCCTCAGCTGTCTCCCATGCAGAATCCCTACAGAGCTCTTCTCCCCTACTGTAGTAGTCAACTGGTATGAATTGATAAATGTGACAAGGGCAGCCTCAACCAGTAATTACCCAACATACTTCTGCATCTGTACCTTAAACGTACACACCAGCCATTCAGCCTCCCATTTGACTGCGAGTGAACCAGAGGGGCCTCAACATGCTGAATACCATTTGCAGTGCAGTACTCATGAAAGGTCTTTGAAAGAAATTGTGGATCATCGTCCAACACCAATGTTTTCAGTTTTCAGTAAAAAGTTTTGAAAGTGCCTTTATTGTACCTGCACTGAAGGTGGTAGTGAAGTTCATCAAGTATGAAAAGCATGAATGGGCATCAATTAGCAAGAGCCAAGATGTGACCAACAAGGGACCCACATAATCTATGTGCACAAAGTCCCACAGCTGTGAGGCTGTGGGCAGAACGTTTTCCTTTGGTCAAACTGATGTTTTATACATTTGTCACAGGCTCTGACGAGGTTTCAAATCTGTGAACCTATTCTAGGCCTATATACACATCTTCAGGTGTGGGTTTTCGTGCGTGAGATGCCCCAGTGGGCATCGTGCAACAGGCGAAGAATATCTTTCCGAAAAACTGAGGGAACAAACTCTCAAGGAGAGTAGTCCACTGAAAGTAGCAAAACCCCATTGATCACCAGCAAGGAGGTTCAAAATTAAAATTATGGTAAACAAGGTCATCCCATCTACGGAGCAGAATATGTGGCCATCCATGTACAATGACATAGCAAACCTGCTGGAGGATCAGATCCTCACAGATTGCTGTGGCTATGTGGTTGCTCATGATTGGAGAAGCTGTCCAATGTCTGCAAGGCCTCCTCTTCAATGTAGAAGACTTCTTCCTTGACAAAAGCTGGGTTGGGGCCTGATGGAAGCCAGAAAAGAGCATGTTTATCCGTGAACAGGTAGTGAATTTGGTAATTATATCAGCTCAGGAACAATGTCTACCACTGCAATCTGTGCACAGTATTATCCAGAATACTTGCTGAAGGGTTGAAAAGGGCAACCAGAGGCTTATGGTCTGTAAGCACCTGAAATATTTTGCACATCTGGGTGAAAGGGGGTTAGGCAGGAGTACAAGTACTTCTTTAGAGTATGAAATGCTGTTTCACAGTCACAAGTCCATCAGAATATCACACTTTAGTCGAAGCTGATATAAGGAATATGCAATGTCTGCCATCTTGGGGAGAAACTTCTTGTAATACGTGAATTTCCCCAAAACAAATGACAATTCCTTCACATTATTAGGCCGGGGTATGGAAACAAACACTCTGATGTGGGAGGTCAACGATGTGATGCCTGCCTGTGAAATGGTGTGTACCAGATATTCAATGGAAGGCTGGAAAAAAATGACACTTTACAAGATTGCACTTGAGGTATTCTTCCTGCAAGGATTGAAATAAATCAGGGAGATTATCCAAATGTGGATCAGTGGTGGGGCACATTTCCACAATGTTGTCCAGATAATTTAACATGGGATGAGATGCACTAAAGTCACAACTAAAAGCTGCAGTACACTGTCACAACCGATATGTTTCCAGTGATCTTGTTCGGGCAAAAGCTCGCAAGGAAGTGAGTGAGGTCCAGCTGTCTGGTGCCAATCGCAGGCGGCCATAGAGGGCACGCCAGTATGCAATGCGCACACAGCTCATATTGCTGCAACGGTGTTGCTGCCAGGCAGCGGGACGATGACTTATACTCCATGGTGCCTGAGTGCCTCTGATGTAATCCCACACCTCATGGTAAGCGAGCTCATTACTGCAGAAAGCAAGGAAAATTTTGGGGAAGGAATTACAAATTCAGGGTGAAGAAATAAGAACTTTTTGGTTTGCCAATAACATTATAATTCTGTCAGACAGCAAAGGACTTTGAAGAGCAATCGAACAAAATGTGCTGTGTCTTCAAAGGAGTGTATAAAAGGAACATGAACAAGTGCAAAACAAGGGTAATGCAATGTAGTACAACAAAATCAGTCAATGCTGAAGGATTTATATTAGGTAATAAAACAAAAAATGTGGTAGAATTATATATAAAAAATGGATGAAGATTACTCACCAGGCGAAGGAGCACAGGTGTGATAGTAGCACAAATAAATAAAACACACACACACACACACACACACACACACACACACACACACACACACACACACACACACAAATGCAAGCTTTCACAACCCAGTTGCTTCTTCAGGCACAAGGGAAGGAGAGGGAAATGGAAATGATGAGGGTTTTAAGAAAGGGGTAAGGAGCCATTCCAATCCCGGGATTTCCTTTTCCCTCTCCTTCCCTTCTGCCTGAAGAAGCAACTGGGTTGCGAAAGCTTGTGTGTGTGTGTGTGTGTGTGTGTGTGTGTGTGTGTGTGTGTCTGTTTTATTTATTTGTGCTACTATCACATCCGTGCTCCTTCGCCTGTTTTTTTGTAGCGGATTAACTTTTAAAGTTAATTAAAAAAAACATTAATGAACTCTCAAACTTCCGTTAACTTAACCTAAGTCCATTATCTTTGTACCTACTTTTGTTTCCATCAGCCATAACAATGGCGAAATAATGTTTCAACAAAAAAATGTTTGTCTTATGTCCCTGTTGATTAATAGTACATTCAGTGATGACATACTACACAAGTAAGTATTTTTAATGTTCTAACTTGTGGAGTATCTGCTCGCCGTAGGTATAGTGGTGAATGGGGACAGGAAGTCAGAAAAAGTTAATTTTCATTACAATTTTTTGATTGAAATTTGTTATAACTGACAGGAACAAATTTAAATCGCATACTGCAAAGCAATCAGAAGCTGTGAGAACTGAGATATGGCTGACACACCTAATCTAGAAATTAGCTTATAATTTTAATTCTATTAGTTCCCCCGTCTTATGCTGACTGCAATTAATTAAATAGAAATTTTACACCAGACGTGTTTCATTTTTTATTTGTAACATACCTTTTATGCAAGATTTTTAAAAATTTTGTCATTTGATCTAAGGAGACCAAAGGCCAAATATTTTAACAAGAAAAGCACACAGTCTAATGAAAATGTGGCTGGACATGAAATCAACATATTCATTAACGACATGGAATTTCTTGGAGAAAATGTTTTAATAGATGTTTTTAAAAATATATTACCACTACACCTTCAAGTGCTGCAATGGTACGTCTTTTCTGCAGGGAAAAGATATTTTGACTCCCAAACACGCCTAACAGTCAGACAAGAATTTTAATATGTTTCTTAAAGGCAATATGTACACTCTTTGACAAAAAACCTGGCTGGAAGCAGGCCGCTGCTGAGCCAAAGTCCGAGCCGATCGCGACATGGAACAATAAACGTGACTGCGCTGATTTGCTATAAGTCCGGCTATCTGCACAATCTCTCAACACTGTAGACTGCGGCAGTTCATACAGTACTTCTTGTGTTCAGTTAGAAAACGTGTAGGTCAGCTAGATCGGTGGTCTCAAGGTAAAATGCGTGATTTGCACGTGCGAGTCTTTGTGATTGAAACCAACTGTTGACAAAAATTTTAATTTCACGCCCCTCCTGCATGCTGATGCCACATGTGTAAGCAGAGCATATGCATAATGTATTTCATTCTTTGATACACTGATAATCACATTTTGGCCCAATAACATTGCTGCCTCTGGCCGCAGCAGCAGCGGCGGCACTGCGCTGTCTCGACCTCTGCCCACAGCACTTGCTGCCACTCATTGGCCTGGATATGTAAAATGCTGTAATGTTGCTGAGTGGTGATCCACAAAAAGATTGCAATGTATATTTCAGACACGATATCAACAGAGCAGCCCACCCATTTTTAATGATGAGCATATTATTACACTAATACATAATACATTAGAGAGGCAAAAAATTGTCATAGCCGTTGATCCAATCAAATGTCACTCTACAATGGTTAACACCTATGTGTGGTTGAAATCTCTATCTTTTTCCTTTCAGAAAAGCATTCATGTAATATGTTATTGTCATCAGTTCATATTTTTTCATCAAGATACAGTGCGTAACTGCACTATAATGTTTTAGTGTCGTCGTTTGATTCCTTACGGTAAAGGTATGAGCTAAATTATGTGAATACGTTTCAGCACACATTCTAAAGCAACACAAGCACACTGCAAGGTTTGTGTCTTCAAGTCTCATTTCTACAGCAGATATTTTGTATGAAGGAACTATATTAATCATTATTGTTCACTTCCTCAGTAAGAGCCGGCCGCAGTGGCCGAGAGGTCTGTGACGTGCCAATCACGGTCTGCACAGCCGCTGCAGTTGGGGGTTCGAAACCCCACTTGGGCATGGATGTTTGTGCTGTCTTTAGTATAAGCTTGTTTATAAGTAGTTTGTAAGTTTAGGGACTGGTGACCCCACAGTTACGTCCCATAAGCTTTACAAACATCCGAACCTCCATAAATGTCCCCTAGAATGTGGGTCCTCAGGGGGTAGTAAAAATTCGTATCGATGGAGGTCAATACGAATTTCTTCAAAGGCGTTTGTATGGTGAAGCAAAGAAGACGTCTAATACTATTTCCATAATTTGGAGTAGACTTTTCGGAAGGACTTATTGTATAAAGCTTTTGTTCTGATTCCGTTAAAGAGTTTCTTCTTTCAAATTGCAGCTTATAAAGTACAATAAAACAAAGTAAAATGAAATACCATCTCCAAACACACTGTCTACAACCAGGATTAGAACTGCTGACTCACACCAGAGTTGCATCACAAGACACAAGCAGAACCACATAGCCAACCACACACTGCCACCTGGTGCCCTCAGTCTCTCACATATTCAATTCTGAGCCTCTTACGCATCGCGAAAGATAACCTGAAAGTCATCTACACAAATAACAGCATTCCTTGAGTGCAAAAATTAAATTTCTGTCTCTCATATCACATGAGCATTATACAGCATGAGTCATGAATGCAGAAGAGGAATGTCAAGTGAACTTATCAAGACAATTCAGTACCACTTTCGGAACTAACTGCACTGTCACAGTGTTGCCAAATATTAGCAACAATGTTGCCAGCTCTTTAGCTGTACTAGGAAGACCTGTGTAGTGATAAGCGACGCGAAATCCTGCTCATCTCATACGGGCGTCTAGAGGGGAGACGCGGATTTTGGTTAATATGCAGCACTATCTCATGATAGTTTCCATTGTCACACTTGGGATGCAGCTATTTACCGGTAATTCTTCCAATGAGGTCGAAACCAGAGTTCAAATTTTTTGAAGCTTTAAAGCATTATGATAAAATTACAGCAAATAACTAGAGAAGTTAAAAATACTGATTTGTGCTTGCAATATACAGCAGGTGAGAGACTGATATATTGATGTATTAGTTTCATTCCACACACCCCTGCCCCACTCTCCCCCCCCCCCCCAAAAAAAAAGAAAAAGACTAAAACAATTACTTTGTTAGATTTCGACACAAGCTACTTTTTTTTCATTAAAAGTTCCTGGAAATCATTGTCGCCCCATCAGTCACAAAAAACTTCGCATCTTGAAAGCAACTGCATTCAGAATGCAGCCTTACAACAGTACAAGTAATATTTCATGTCTTCTATGTGAATACAGAATTGGGTTGGTTTGCTTGAAAGCCAGAAGAAACATAGTTAATTGATTATTTGTGCAACACAGTAAGTCAAAAGACAGGACACTTAAAACTATAGCCATGAACACAGTTCAAAATAAACTGTATATGTGGGAAATATGCAACTCTGAAGTTTTTCATCTGCAAAGACATACATATAATCTGTAAACTACTAACCAGCTTATTGATTTCACATTTTTACAGTTTTGTTGGTCCAACAAATGATGATGAGAATCCGAACCCATGTGCTTAATGGATTCTTTGAATGTTGCCACCCACGACTTCCATGTGTTGTTGCTTAGTCTCTGTCATAAAGATGTTTAAATCAAAAGAAATTACAACAAACTTTTTGCCTACTTTCTCCTATTGTCCTATTTTCTGTTAAACCACACTTTCTTTCTGTTCTCTAGGCCACATGGGGATAAACTCTTTTGCAACTGAATTAACAATAATAATAATGATGGTCATAATGATAGTAATCAATGACATTTGCCGCAGTACAGCAGAATGATAATGATTACAATAACAATAGAAAATTCCGATCTCTTAGTTGACACAGTGCAATGAGTTTTGGTATTTCGTTACTGAATACCGTGTAGGACTTTTCAGAGGAGAAAAACAGACCTGAAACCACATACATCACTAGTATAAAGATATCTCACTGATAAACTATGCCTGCTGTAGATCAAGAGACGAGAATGGCGCCACTGAGCTAAAATGAGAGTACTGGTTCAGTTGTCTATTTGTTGGTAGTTAATACAGACAGTCCGAAAATAAAACACAAAACAGTTTGCAATTTAAGCAGGAATCGACCTTCTAGTGGTCGAAAATTTAATTCAGGATAATAGAGTCATATAAATGCAATGACTAATCTCATACCCTCATGAATATTGGAAAATACCTCGAATGCTGGAACTGAGGGAACGATCAGAGTTGCCTATCATCATAAGTAATATTGCTAAGCAATAGGAAGAACTTCTTGGGCATCTCACAATATCCCCATTCCTACAAACAGCCTGCTTCAACTGGCTTTTAGCCATGCTGAGCTACCAAAGCCCATTCTATGTCAGGTTTCAGTCCGAAAGCAGACAACAGCACTGAAAAATGCTGATGAATAGATGACTTACCCTCATTAACTTCCTGGGAGAGATTCTTTTAACAAAACGAAGAAAGTGCGAAATGACTACTTTCTCTAAAGTTCCTACAGACTGTTGTCCCAAAATGGACATATATATGTTCAGTCTTGTCATATGCGGCTCACATTCCAGGAATATCGGCAAAATGAGTATCTGGCGTGTACCATCCTAGAGCAGCTATTAAGCAAGTTTTTACTGATAATCATAAAATTGACCAGATGGCTTTTGCTGCAGAATATAGCGACTTCTATTAGATCCGCATAACCTTTCCCGATAAGAAACTTTTCTTAGTATAGTGATGCCCCTGTTAAGGTGAATTATATTGTTAGTGTTTAATGTAGCTCCAGAAGAACTTATTGCCTTACATATATTTATCTTTGCAGCTGATTCAAAGTAATTGTAATAATTAGTTTTCCTTCAAATTACTCCATTCATTTGATCTATTATTTGTAAGGTGATTGCAACTGCCAAAAGTGCAATTCTCCTATAAACCAAACCGTTTGGTTACTTTAGGTCTATCGCGTGGGCAGAACACTTCCATCTGAAATATCTCCACGAAAGGCAGAGAAGCGGACGGTTCTCTGTCATAGTAGAGTTCGGCTTGAGTAGCCGGTTGAAGAAAGAAACTTGCCTATTAATTTTATTTTTATCCTGTATTTATATTTTTTCAGGGTTATATTCACATTTACTTCTCAAAAAAGTAATAATATATCTTTATCTCTGCAAGTGGCTACCTTTGGTCGTTTCCAACTGCATTACATTTTCTGTTGTCTCTAGATGGATCACACACTGTCTCTGCCAGTCCCATATCTCACGTTGAATCATTCATTTTGCAGGAGGCTGTTGTATTTTTACCATTGGTACATTGACTTGTACGAATATTGTTTGTAACCGTAAATAGTTTACTCTTGCTGTCCGTCTCCTTAATTTTCACTATAATTCTCCTCATGAAGTGGATGAACTGCTGTGCTTTATTATTGTTAATACCATTAGTTTTTATTTCAAGTTGATCTTTGAATATTTATTTTTTATTACCGTTACATTTGTTTGTTCAATATGTTTCACATTATGGAAGATCAACAAGTTCTCATATCCATTAACATAAGCGTGTTAGAGCTAACATATAATGATCATTTTTGTCTTGTTTCATGCATAAAACTTCCTGTCAAAATGTGGAACACTTCTTTTAAAACCCTTCATATGTAGGCAGAGGACATTCACGGCTTACTCATGCATTAACTTAATTCATAATGATAATTTGGATCAGACTTATTTACAGGGACTGATAACAGTCACTGTTTAGTCCCTGTCACTGTCACTGTTTAGTCCCTTCCAAAAACCAACAACAACAACAACAACTTACTTACAAATTTTGTACACAGACCATTTAATTTTTGTAATAGCGGTAAAATTACAGCCCTGCGCATTCTACAGCATCTGTCCTAAATCAATGAAAAAGAGATACGTCACTACGTTTATTTACTATCTTTTAACAAGCTACAGCACAATTGGTTTCCTTAATACTGTTCTAAACCATGGCACAATTCATCAATCAATTTTAATTTTAATCATTGTAACACATGTTTATTAGGTTGCTTTATTGTCTATTGTGTGTTTGTTACAAATTTTGAAATTGATTAATTATACTAACGATAGGCCAGAAACTTAATTAATGTAACTCAGAACCGTGTGACAATGCAATATTTACTCGCATTCATTTTTGCTACGGAGTGAGTTGGTGCAGTGGTAACACACTGGACTCATTCAGATGCATGGCGCTTCGAACGGGTCTTCGGTCATTTGGATTTGAGTTTTCCAAGATTTTGCTACATCGCTCTAGGCAAATGCTGGAATGGTACCTGCGGCAGGGCACGGCCGATTTCCTTCCACATACTTATCATAACAATCCGAACTTCTGCTTCGCTCTAATGACCCTCTTGTCGAGTGGACGTTAAATCGTAACCTTCCTTCTTTCTTTCGTGTCTCCTGTGCAATAGAGCTTACTTTGTTTATGAAACAAAGGAACAGGAAGTTTCATATCAGCGCACACTCCGCTGCAGAGTGAAAGTTTCATTCTGGTTACTTTGTTTATGTTTCGGTGTGTTGGTACAAATTTTACAGTTCATTTCAAACCAACTTCCTACTGAACAAGAGATCTTAAACTTTCAACTTAACTTAGAACTGGATGACAGTGCTACATTAACACCATTTCTTAATTGTATTGGAGGGCACTTTTTATACAACTGCTGTTTCCTCCTGTTTCTCTTCGTCATGAACGGTTCGCCGTTAAAACTATTTCTAGTAAGATTTACTTCGAGCTCATATCGCCCTATCTTTCACCTTCATGATCTTTTCGTGACTAATATGTAAGAGGGGTCAGGTGAAATAGAAATAAAACAAATTTATCAAATGTCTCTGTTGTATTCTCATGAAAATGTTTGAAACTGAATGAAAAATTTCACACATACAAACTTTGAAAACTGTAAAATAATCATTTAAACGAAAAATACATATAAACGTGGTTTTAAAATAGACTAAGACGTATAAAATAACTTTCGTCCACTTTAAAATTGCTACCGCGTTAAAGATTTTTAATAGGTATGTCAGTCATCATAGTAATATTGGAACATCAAGTGTTCTTGCTTCATGCGTAATGCTAGCAGTAGTGTTTAGTCACCACCAACTTCAAGGGTAATTTATTTCATTAATTTTCTGAAGTTGATAAGAGGTATGATGCGGCAGCGGCAGCCACAACGAGCGAGTTAAGGCACACACATTTGGAAACAGAAATGGCGGAGCATGCCAGCTGGAGGGAAAAGAATAGTTGTCGTTCTGAATAGACGAATACATCAAACAGATGTTCGGTAGACCTCCCCTAACTTACACCTATTGCCTGTAACACAAGAAATAAATGAAATTCACAAATTGTATTGAACATGCAATGGTTAGTAAATTAATTTCATATGCTACCTTCCAATGATACTGACCGAATGATAATCTATCAATGTGAGATACATGGCACCTAAAAGTCGCCATTAAGTTTGTACTCTCAAACCTATCACCAAGCTGTAGTGAGCAAATTGCAACTAAAACCATGTGTGTAATGCATCCGTCTACGTAACATTTTATGAAATCAATGAGGTAGGCAACAGTAAGATAGGTTCGGAATCTATTGAGCACCTCATCAAAGAATGTACTCAAAATTAGTGTTAGAATTCAAATGGAATGCTATTTAACGTAGCAAGATGTTCTATCAATAACAGGTCGCTTGTAATTTCCATAATGATCTGCGGACATTTTATTTTATCAGGAAGTAAACTCGAAGGAAATGATAAGGTCTACTTAGAATTCAACCATAAACCAAGAAACAAAACTGGAAGTACATGAATGCGTCATTGAACTTTTTTTTTTTTCTCCTCTTTTAAAATAGCTGGTCACACATATATGCAATTTACAGAGCACAGTGTCTCAAGCCCGAGTGGAATTATGGATCCTAACATGCGGGATGCCAGCTACAAAAACTCTTTCATCAGGCCACCAATGTAATCAAGATTTTCCAGCGTCGTAGCTAGGGCTTATTGTTTTGCAACTTTGGCATCATGTAGATGTGAGTCTGATTTGTAATTCTGCAGTCAGATGACTGTTTCTTGTGACCTCCATTAAATATTTTGAAAAATTAACATCAGAATATGCACATTGTAGTAGTTAACTGAATTTGTGTCCAAGAAGGTCGTTTCATACATGAACTATTCCTACTCTCTTTCACATTGCGAGCAATCTGCCTCAGCTGTGAGTAAATCAGTGAGGTAGGGTTTGCAGCAGTAATGTCTAACTGTATAACAGTCACTTTCTAAAAACCTAGCTCATTTCAAAATCGTGTCAGTTTTGTTGCAAAAGCTGGATCTTATCATCTCGCTACATCTTTAATTTATCCGCTTACTGTCAAACAAAACCATTCGTGCTAACTGTCTCCTGGCAACCTCATAGCAGATGCCATGGCCACCTACTTCAAGAATATAGTGACATCACAAAGAAAAGAAAAGAATATTTTCTTAAATAAATTTATCAATTCTTCTAAAATGGTAAAATTTTAAATATTGATAGAACAACTTATTTGTAAATTACTTCAAATGTTGTCATCCCATAAAGTAAATTATAAATTCTGAAGCCGCGTCAGTGTTTTTTTATTATTAAGGTCCTTACTTTACAGGTCCACGACCGTTTCCACATTTTGAAAGACCCATCTTCAGATGTTACATTTTTTCATATGAAAATGCATTACAGAGACCCGACATTCTAATTGCTTTGATCTGTCATGGGAATAAAATTTCATTAAATAGACCCAGATATATGGAACCAGCCCACAGAAATTATCAGTCATACAGAATAAAAACTAAGGATGTTAAAATGTGGGACAAATACTTGCATAATTTTGGTCACTGTATTGTCCATGAAACCAGTAGATCGCCAATGAAGTGAAAGTGTACAAAACAAAGAAGACTGCCCAAAGAATAGAAGAAACTGAAAGATGACGGATTTCTATTTGGTTCATCTTTGCCTCAAGCATTACGACAAGATAAAAAAACAGCTTCAAGAGGATTAAATTCAAACAAGCTTATGTAAACATGATTTGACTGTAATAGCCCACAGCATGGATGCTTTGGGTATATTTCCATAATAGCTGCTCATTTAGGTAATATTTCTTGAATGTGAGATGTGTATGACAAGATTCGATGTAGATACAGTTCGTTTTCCAAAAACAGTGCCTAGTATAATTGGAGAAAATTGTCGTTCTCACTACTTTTTTGTCTTGTTACAAAAAACTCTCAGTGAAAGTTGGTGAGCGTAAGTCATCATATCAGCTTTTCTCAATGCTGTTGTCTGTATTCAGACTGAAGCCTTTTCTTATGATTGCATTTGTTAATGCGGCATGGCTAAAAGGCAATTGAGGAAAGCTGTTTGTAGGATTGAGGATAGTGTGCGCCATCGCTTTCAAGAAGCGAAGTGTTTGATACCTTATTGTTTAGTGACAGATGGGGCAAAGTTCAATTCCAGTGACTTTTCAAGAAAAAAAATTTAAATTTTTTTTGTCAGAATCTAACAAAGTATTTGTTATAAAAATAAAAATAGAAAACAGATGACTTACCAAAAGGACCGGCTCGTCGATAGAAACAAATAAAATAAATAAAATCACACACAAACACACATACAAGCTTTCGCCACCACTGGCAGCTTCTTCAGGAAAAAGAGGAAAAAAGGGGAGGAACAGGGAAGGATATGGGTTTTAAGGAAGTGGAAAAGGAGTCATTCCAATCCCAGGAGTGGAAGGACTTACCTTAGGGGAAAAAAAGGAAGGTAAACAAAAACACACACACCCACACATTTACACAGACGCAAGTACACTTAGGCAGACACACTGTAGAAAGCAAAGAAGTTAGAAGTTAGACAGAGATGCCACTTGAGGCAGAGGCTCTGTCCAGAGAACCAAGGCAAAGATGTTAAGATGGTGGGTGGGAATTCAAATTTAGCGGAGGTTGAGACCAGGTGGGTAACGGGAAGAGAGAATATGTTGAAGGGCTAGTTCCCATCTCCGGAGTTCTGAAGGATTGGTGTCGGTGGGAAGTATCCAGATAACCCGGACGGTGTAGTTTTTATGTTGGGGGGGGAGGGGACTGTAATCATGATGGAAGTTTATATAGCTCACCCATTAATCTTCCGTATGTTGCAAGCACAATGTCAACATTCTTAACTTCTCTAGTTAGTTATACCATAATGCTGTATGGCTTCAGAAACATTAAACGCTGGTTTCGGCCTCATTGGATGAATTAAATATCTGCATCCTAAATGTGACATTGGAAACTATCAGGAGATAGTGCGGCATAGTAACCAAAATCTGTGAGTCTCCTCTAGAAGCCCGTATGAGACAAGCAACATTTCGCATCACTTATCGCAAGAACTGGCAACACGGTTGCTAATATTTGGCAACACTGTGACA
The DNA here is from genome assembly GCA_026315105.1 of Locusta migratoria. Taxonomy (NCBI): domain Eukaryota; kingdom Metazoa; phylum Arthropoda; class Insecta; order Orthoptera; family Acrididae; genus Locusta; species Locusta migratoria. The sequence continues at coordinate 218,318,281 of CM048744.1, read as the reverse complement.
GTGCAGTTACTTCCGCAAGTGTTACTGAATTGGCTCGCTGGGTTCACTTGACACTCCTCTTCTGCTTTCATGACTCATGCTATATAATGCCCATGTGATACGAGAGACAGACATTTAACTTTTCCACTCAAGGAATGCTGTTATTAGTGAAGGTGACTTTCAGACTATCTCAGATTGTCAGCATTGAATATGTGAGAGACAGAGCACCAGGCAGCAGTGTGTGGTTGGCTGTATGGTTCTGCTTGTGTCTTGTAATGCAACTCTGGTGTGAGTCGGCATTTCTAATCCTGGTTGGAAACAGCGCGTTTGGGGATAGTTTTTCAATCTGCTTTTTTTTTTATTTTACTTTATATGTTGCAATTTGCAAGAAGAAACTCTTTAACGGAATCAGAACAAAAGCTTTATACAATAAGCCCTTCAGAAATGTCTACTCCAAATTATGGAAATGGTATTTAATATCTTCTTTGCTTCACCATACAAATCCCTTTGAAGAAATTGACCTCCATAGACACGAATTTTTACTGCCTCCTTAGGACCCACATGCTAGGGGAAACTTACGGAGTAAGTGAACATAATGATTAATATAGTTCCTTCGAGCAAACCATCTGCTGTAGAAATGAGACATGAAGACACGAACCTTGCAGTGCGGCTGTATTGCTTTAAATCGTGCGCTGAAACATATTCACATAATTTAGCTCTTACATTTACCGTAAGGAATCAAACAACGACACTAAAACATTATAATGCAGTTACGCACTGTGCCTTGATAAAAACATATAAATTGATGACAATAACAAATTTCTGAAATGAAAAGGATCGAGATTTAAACCACACATAAGTGTTAACCATTGTAGAGTGCCATTTGATTGGATCAATGGCTATGACAATTTTTGCCTCTCTAATGTATTATGTATTAGTGTAATAATATGCTCATCATTCAAAATGGGTGGGCTGCTCCATTGATATCGTGTCTGAAATACACATTGCAACCTTTTTTGTGCATCACCACTAAGCAACACTACAGCATTTTACATATCCAGGCCGATGAGCAGCAGCAAGCGCTGTGGACAGAGGTCAATGCAGCACAGTGTTGCCACTACTGCCGCCGGCAAGTGGGCTGCGGAGAGCTCTGCCAAGTGCTGCGGTCAGAGGCAGCAATGTTATTGGGCCGAAATGTGATTACCAGTGTAACAAAAAATAAAATACATTATGCATATGCTCCCCTTATACATGTGGCTTCAGCATGCACGAGGGACATGAAATTAAAATTTTTGTCAACAGTTGGTTTTGATCGCAAAGACTCGCACGTGCAAGTCACGCACTTTACTGCAAGCCCACAAATGTAGCTGACCTACACGTCTTCCAACTGAACACAAGAAGTATGGTATGAACTGCTGCAGTCTACAGTGTTGTGAGATTGTGCAGATAGCTGGACTTAGAGTAAATCAGCGCTGCCACATTTATTTTCCCACATCGCAATCATCTCGGACTTTGGCTCAGCAGCGGCCGGCCAGGTTTTTTTGTCAAAGAGTGTACCTTATGTCAAATGATATTCAGTGAAGTTATATATTTTGAGTCTCCCATAAATTTTATTTTATTGCTCAGTTATTATTATTATTATTATTATTATTATTATTATTATTACCACTACTACTAAAAATTAAAGATTTGTGTATTACTAGGACACTATGTCCTGGCGGCCAGCAGCCGCGAGTATAACCAAATGACAAAATCTTCATTATGTCGAAGAAGACTAATCATCTCACAGAGCATAATACTTTTCTGCCAAAGCGAATGATTCTATCGAAGGCAGTTTTGCAACTTTACAATGGGACATATAATTCCTCCTAATTTTTTTTATGTTCATAGCCAAGTGCCTGGATAGTGTGTCCAAGTAACACTAGTTTTTATTTATTCTTTAAGTCCTACTTAAAGTTGGCGAACAAAAACATTTTTTATATCAGATAGAGCAATACGCTTTATTTAATAGCTCACTTCAATAATACAACAACAGCAATTATATAAATTTAGAGACTGAAGGGGAGTTTTTGCGGATGAACAGTACTTTTACTAGTAACGATTAACTTCCGTTACATTGTCCGTAAAGTAATGCTTTAACATTTATTGAAGTTAACTATTTTAGTAACAGATTAATGATTAACAAAGCTAAAATTTTGATTAATGGGGCTCAGCTCTGGAGGTCAGAGGATTTTGAAATCTGGTGCTACAGAAGAGAGTTTGAAGATTAGGTGGATAGATGGTGTAATGAGGAGGTACTGAACAAAACTGGGGAGAAGTGGAATTTCTTTCTTACTCTGACTAAAAGAAGGGATCAATTGGTAGGACACACTCATAGACATCAAGAAGTCGTGAATTTAGCATTGGAGGGAAGTGTAGGGTGGTAAAATCGCAGAGGAAGACCAAGATAGAATACAGTAAGCATGTTGGAATAGCTGTGGGTTGCCGAACTGATGAAGAGGTTTGCTGAGTCCAAACTAGGGTGGAGAGCTGCATCAAAACAGTCTCTGCACGAATGACCACAATGTAAAGTTCCATAACATTATGTTGACACTGAAGAGTATACAGTAAGGCTCTTTGGCAGGTATTACCCGTTCCCTTTACAATTGCCGATTTGAGCTAAAGGTGCTGCGAACTGTTGACGTGTTCTGCTATTGGTTGTTTGAATGAAGCATGAGCGGTATAGCAGTGCTCAATTACAATGTACTGGTAATGTGGTTCCTCAGCTGAAGCAGGAAAACAAATGCACATTCTGTTGACATATTCTTGTTCAGATAAACAATCCAAATGAAAAATAAGAATATAAAGTGAGGAATTTTTTGTATGGTCAGACAAAACAGCAGTGCTTTTACAAAATATTACATTCTCTTTTATGTGCAGGAAAGCATTTGAAATGAAATAGAACTGCACTGTTACTACTGAACAACTGAAGTGATGCATAATACATTTGCTTTTAATATATTATTCTACAAAAAAATTGCATGAAATTAAAACTGCTTTTTTTTATGATGTAATAAAGAGTCAGTAATGCAGCCGATAAAATACATTGCTGTTAACACATTATTCTACAATTAAAATAAAAAATAAATTTTTGTGCATCATCTAAACACTAGGAAGAAGACGTCCTACTGGGAGGATCAACATATCAAAACCATTATTATTTGGTAGTGCAAGTCGGTTGTTCATACTGGTGAGCCATACTTTATGACTGAGTAAGCGACTAAAAAAACATTCTAAATTTTTCACAAATCTCAAGAACCTTAAAACAGAAATGACATTCAGATAGTTGGTTATGTGTTTGTTTATGAATAATAAATTATAGAGAGTATGTCACAGAAGCCACTGTAGCATAGTGGATAGCATGTCTGCTTCTTGATCTAAAGTGAGCAGATTCTAATCCCTCCACCGAATTTTTTTGTTTCGAAATGTGGGCAATTCTAAAAATTTAACCACAAAAAGGTTTTTCAATAATGAGAAGGAATATGATATAAAAACCATATTTAAAGCAATAAAGCAATAAAAACTGCGATCAAAGTCATTTGATAATAATATGGTAGAGTGCCAGACTATGAATCCAAGGGTCATGTGTTCGATCCCCGCCAAGGCCTAGGATTTTTTCTGTCACTTTCCACGCTTCTTTTACCTCTGGCAATGTTGCTGATGTGAAATGTATTGAGTAGCACCGTGGATCGGAACCCATGTTAAACTGTAGGTCCCCCCCATAAGTGGTCAGTTCAAAGGAAGGCAATGGCATACCACCTCCAAACAGGACCATGCGTAGTAAAGCACTGTGGTGTTCAAACCAATCTTCGGATTGTTGACTACTTTACTTTTTACCTTACATAAATAAAACAACATTGAAGCACATTAGGCAGATGAGATATCCACTCCATTCTGCTAGCTACTAAAAGAGACATTCTGTTGTAAAGATTCAGAATCTTGTCCAAAACTATTCCCCCCCCCCCCCCCCATTGATTACTCACAAAGTCCTACTCACGTGAATGGTCAACCAGCAAATGTGTGATTTCAAAATCAGATTATAATATGACCAAACAAATGCAAACTGCATTTGCTATTAACACACCATTTCACTAGCTTGTGTCTCTCTTCTTCCTCGGTGTTGCAATTTTCTGACCAGTCTGGCCTTCTTAACATTGATCACAATTTTATGCACTGTTCTTACACTTTTTCCTACCACTGCTGCTGCTCTCTCCATAGCTCTTTCCAACGGTTTGAACATGCCTTTTCGTTTCCTTTTTTACAGAACTGAACAACATTATTTATTAGCATTTTTCCATTGAAACATACTCTTTGATAGCATATATTTTCGTGATACCTGTCCATTTCACCAGCCACTAAGAATACTGTCACACTATGACAATAATGTGACTGTACAATGCATTCGACATGTGAGTCAATCATCTACTGTCAAGTATTCTCGGCTGCCTTCAGCCCCATATGAGTGTAAACGAAGCTTAATTTCCCATTCTGCTGTCTGCAATTGTAAAGTGAACGGGTAATAATGTAGCAAAAGCCTCTGGACAATATGAATCTGTGGCCTCAACTATGAGCAGTGAGCTGTGGCACGCAATAGATTCAGTCAGCAGTTGGTTGTGAGTAGAGGTGGCGGATTCAGGATGTTAAAAGTTGTTTCTTTGTGGTACATAGTCAATTTTATCATGATTGTGTGTGTCAATTTTATCATGAGTGTAAGTGTATGTCAATTTTCCGTGTGTGTCTAATGAAAAAAACTGTGGTTTTAATCCATGTAATCAGTTTGTGAATCTTACAATGGTTAGTCATGTGCACTGCAAGTAATTAACTCACATTTTAACTAAAGATATAATCATCTGCAAGGGAAGTAGAACATACAAAGAGAGTAGGGATGGTTGTAACAGCAATAAATATTATACTGAAAAACTTTGAAATCCCATGCAAAATAATTCATGGAGCAAGGTCTGAAGATAATGGAAGCATTTCAGCAGATGTTTTACAGACTATTTACTAAAAAAATAAAATACTTCAGGATGAGATACAACAGGAGTAGAATATACATCACAACCCGTTAAACAGGAGGTGCACCGCTCAATACCTCTTCTGTTTGGTGAACCAAGAATTCAATATTTTTAGTGTGATATATGCATGGATCAGAACATACCTGAATCCACAACAGCTCTGGGCAAAGCTAAGACTCCACTGCCCGCCATTTCTCCAGCAATAAAAATTGCAGTTGAAAGCACCGTAAGGCCTTTCTTCGCCCCATGTGATATACCTGAAGAGCCATGTCTATCTTCTGTTGAGGTATTCTGCAAAAAAAAAGAAGGGAAAAATGATAATGCAAACTATTCTGAACCTTTGTGTGTGTATATATATAATAGAATGAAACTTTCCTGGTGGGATAAATATTTATAAAAAATAGAAATCGAATAACTTACCCAAAGGACAGGCTTGTAGATAGAAACAAAAACACACACAAACACAAGATACAAGCTTTCGCAACTGTTGGCTGCTTCTTGAGGGAAAGAGGAAGGAAGGAGGGGAAAAATGGAAGGATGCGGGTTTTAAGGAAGTGGAAGAGGATTCATTACAATCCCAGGAGTGGAAGAACTTACCTTAGGGGGACAAAAGGAAAGGTAAACAAGCAGACCCACACCCACACACATGCAAATACACCAAGGTAGACATTTGTAGAAAGCTTTCTACAAATGTTCACCCTGATGCGACTGCGCGTGCATGCGTGTGGAGGCGTGTGCACCCGCCCCCCCCCCCCCCCTCCAAGGCAAGTCCCTCTACTCCTGAGACCACGACGACTCCTCCTCCTCCATTCTCCCAAAACCCACATCCCTTCCTCCCCCCATCCCCCGAAGAAACAGCTAACGTCTGTGAAAGCCTGAATCTTGCTTCTTGTGCCCATGTGTGCATATACTTGTGTTCCTGTGTCCACCCATGAACCTGCGACCTGGGCAAGCTACTCAACCTATATATAAAGTACAGGTTGAGTAGCTTACCCAGGGCACTGCCTGGCGGATGGACGCAGGAACACAGGTGGAAGTACACATGGGCGCAAGATTCAGGCTTTCGCGGCCATTTCTTCGGGGGGGGGGGGGGGGGGGGGGAGGGAGGGAGGAATGCGGGTTTTGGGGAAGTGGAGGAGAAGTCCCGCGAGTGGAGAGACTTGTCTTGGAGGTGGGGGAGGGCACACATGCGTCCACACGCATGCACGCGCGGTAGCACCAGGATGGACATTTGTAGAAAGCTTTATACAAATGTCTACCTTGGTGTGTTTGCGTGTGTATGTGTGTGGGTGCGCGCGCGCTTGTTTACCTTTCCTTGTTTCCTTCCTTCCTCTTTTCCTGAAGAAGCGACCAGCAGTTGTGGAAGCTCGTATCTTGTGTTTGCGTGTGTTTTATTTGTGTTTATCTAGGAGCCTGTCCCTATTTTTTATACATAAATATATACAAACTTCCTTGGTGATGTATAAAATATTAAAAAAGAGAGATCATTTAGCCTACCCAACGCACATGCTCGTTGATAGACAGACACACACACACACACACACACACACACACACACACACACACACACACACACACACACACACACACACACACACACTTTCGTAACCATTGGTCGCTTCATCAGGAAAACAGGAAGGAAGGAGGGGAAAAGGAAAGGATCGGGTTTTAAGGGTCCCTACACTCCGGCTCCTACCCATATAACCACCCTCATTGTAAAAATGTGCCCTATGCATCCTTCCACCACCACTTACTCCAGATCCGTAACCCCGAAGGTGTACACAATCAAGGGCAGAGCCACTTGTGATAGCACCCATATGATTTTCCAACTGACATACTTGCACTGTGAAGTGTTCTATGTGGGAATGGCAAGCAACAAACTGTCCATTCGCTTGAACGGTCACAGGCAGACAGTGTTGGTTGGTAATGAGGATAATCCTGTGGCTAAACATGCCTTGGTGCACGGCCAGCACATCTTGGCAGTCTTACACCAGCCAGGTTATCTGGATACTTCCAACTGACACCAATCTTTCAGAATTCCATAGATGGGAACTTGCCCTTCAACATATTCTCTCTCCTCATTGCCCACCTGGTCTCAACCTCCGCTAAATTCAAATTCCCACTCAGTTCTCTGGACAGAGCCTCTGCCTCAACTGGTATCTCTGTCCAACTTCTTTGCTTTCTACAAATGTCTGCCTTTGTGTGTGTGTGTGTGTGTGTGTGTGTGTGTGTGTGCACGCGCGCACGCAGTTGGTTACCTTTCCTTTTTTCCCCCCAAGGTAAGCCCTTTCACTCCTGGAATTGGAATGACTGTTCATCTGCTCCCTTACAACACGTATCCTTCCCATTTTCCCCCTCCTTCCTTCCTCTTTCACTGATGAAGTGGCTGCCTAAAACATTAACTCTGCAGTTGCCTTTTGTGACACAGCTTGTCTAAAATTGATAAACATTGTACAGCAACTGAGTATTTTATGGAATATGAGGATAGCAATAATTTTGGTCATAGTAACATCTATTTTTGAATCTATGCCACAACTGATTACTCCGATGGCTGTAGCAATGTCAAGTACATCTCAAGTTCTGTTGTTTGACCAGTGATTGTGCTGCCTCCAAGTAGAGCCCGCATCAATGGTTTGTCCCCTCCCACTGTCACGTCAGCAGCTGAGACCTACTTGTGACCAGTGTGAAGCACATTGAAGTGATGTTTAATAATTTTCAAACAGCAGCGAGAGCCACATCAATCCCACTTGTTTGAAAATCTCTGATGCCTTCACTTCGCAGACAGCACTATTGCAGCTACAAACTTCTTGTTATCCAAGTATTGTTGATCATCTTGTGTTAGGGCTATCCGTGTGTACCAGCACAATTTGTCTGGAAACTTGGAACAGTGAGATTGGTTGCTACCTAGCAATTACAATGTTTGATCACCATATACCCAGAGTGGCAATCTTACACACTGTAATGAGGTAAACTTTGTCGTCTACATCTACACCTATACTCCGCAAGCCGTCTCACTGCGTACTGCAGAGGGTACACTGTATCAATGTCACTTCCTTTTCCTGTTCCAATCACAGATGATTCATAGGAAAAAATGACTGCAGATAAGCCTCCATGTAGGCTCCAATTCTTTTAATTTTGTACCCAGGGTCTTTTTGTGAGAAATATGAATGAGGAAGCAGTATACTGATTGATTCTTCTAGAAAGGAACTCTCAAAGAACGCCATACTACAGGCAGTGTCTGCCTCTGGAATTGGCTGATTATCTTCAACAGCACTTACAAAATGAATATATAATTAAAGATGCTGTCTCCTTTGATTCTTCTATCTTTCCTCTATCAATTGTTCCCTGTACAGATTCCGCCCTGGTGTGTGATATTCAAGTATTGGTTGACTGAGTGTTTTGCAAGTTACTTTTGTTAATTGACTACTCTTGTCAGGTATTCTTTCAATAAATCTCAGACTGTCATCTGCAACATCCACAATTAATTTTATGTGACCATCCCACTTCAAATTGCTTCTTGTGGCCACTGCCAGATATTTTATGACATTACCAGTAGACCTAACTGCTTCCAGTGAGTATTCTGTGAGTAAGTCATACAGTTACGGATTTTTTTTTTCTTTTTATCTAGGCCTAGTTACAACATTTGTTTTTGTTAAGGGCCAATTACCACTCCCGCACCGAGGGAGGACAAGCTGTGTACTCTTAAATACAATTCCCAGTGCTGCAACTTCTCTGTATTCCACATCATCATTCACCAAAGCCTCTTTAATTTCCGATGTTACCTACTAGGTCACTTACGTGAGCCTGGTAAAGTCCTTTTGGACACACGAGAAATTGCTTCAATATCTCCATTCAAATTCTGTTCATTAAGAGACAATGAAACCACACTGAATGCCTTCAGGAAGTCAAGTAACAAAGCATGTATCTGGGTAACCATATCTACTGTTTCTGGGGCTAAATTGGAGTTCACATATATGCAACTAGCACTTGACGTGTAGACGTTGACAACGGTGGAATGAGTGAATGACAGCGTGTGAAGGAATAAGAAATAGCATTATGTTTTGTAATAAAATCAGTGTGGTGTACATGAATGTTTTTATGATCAACATATTGCAGTATCGTGAAAGTCAAAGAAAAAATACAGATTGCACATTCACCTGAAAAGAAATTGCTGAAGTAGTTACAGGCTACTTCTAATGCCTTCATATCCCATCATTCATCATGCTGTTGGGCTGAAGTACAGTTTATGAGTCCGCACGTGGCATTTCATTTTTCGACGTTGGCAAAAGCGGCGCTGCCAATAAGCAGTCGCATTAATGCGGCCAATAACAAATAGCTTTCTCTTTACGGTTTGTAAACAAATCGACGTAGTGGATGTAAAAATCTTTATATTAAATTATTGAATTTCAATAAATGTGAAATTTATATTTACATTCTGTAATGGAGATCGAGCGTACTGGCTGTACTTTGTAGCCACAATTATTTTCACCAGTGTTTTAATTGTGGTGATTGCATGACTTTCGCAGCCTTTACGAGTGCAATTACTTATGAGCGGTTCTGAACCGGAGATTTAGGCACTACTACGAGACAAAACTTCTTGTGTAACCTATGTACCTAACCTTAAAGCTGCACTGGCCTGTTGTTGGTTTTGAAGTTATCAATAGTGTGTCAAAGAAAAGTCTGAAAGTGTGTTCAAAACATCCTTTCACTTAAGAAAGTGATCTGTAGCATAGCCTTGAGAAGGCCAGTAACAGGTTAAACAAGAATTATTTTTTTTAGTACTTGAGGGCGCATAGTGCCCGAATCTCCGGTTCAGAACCGGAACTTCGACATACACGGTTTCTTCCAAATTACCCAACATCTGCTTTTTTCTTAAGCTTTTTTGTTTGTATAGCTTATGGGACTTAACTATGATGTCATCAGTCCCTGAACTTACAAACTACTTATGAATTAGCTAACACTAAGGATGGCACAAATATCCATGCCCGAGGGGGGATTCGAACCCCCAACTGTAGTGGCCATGCAGACCGTGACTGGTTCGCCCGGGGCCGGCAGACCTTGACTTGCGCGCTGCAGTCCCCTCGGCCGGCTTTCTTACGAAAGAGAACAGTAATGTTAATAACATTCATTACTCACGCATTGAAAGGTGCTGGAAAAACTACTGTCGTCGTATTACTTGAGAGAGAAACACATATTTCAATGTATGTTACAAGAAATTATTAATTCTGAACCTAAAAGTAGTGCATGTGAAGAAGGCCAAATTCACATCACATGAAACGTGGAATCTGATTGGGCGTCTTCACCTGCACCATCCATCGCACCATAACCAACATCTACGCACGAAGCATCACTCACGGACTCATAAACTGCACTTTTACCTGCTGTTGCCAACATCTATACATCAAGTGCCACTTGTTTATGCATGTACTGCAATTTAACTGCTTCCAGATCTTGTAAATAAACAGAGTGATCTGGTTCCACACAATCATTACTTTCAGAACTCATATTGATTGATACAGAGGAGATTTGGTAAATGTAATGTGTGCCCTACCATAATTTTTGGATGCGGGTGATAGTTTCTCAAGAAGCACTTTCTAAGCACTTTCACTTTCTAAAATCTCCAGTTAAATTGTATGACGCTTCTCGCCGGGCTACAGTGCTTATGTTGGCAACAGATTAACAATGAAGTGTAGAATCGCATTAATATTTTTCGTAAATGTTAATAAACACTTATTGTCATATGAATTGCTGCCATTAACTGTTGGTGCCAATATAACCACTGGAACCCGCCGAGAAGCATCATACAATTTAACTGGAGATTTTAGAAAGTGCTTCTTGAGAAACTATCACCCGCATCCAAAAATCATGGTAGGGCACACATTACATTATGTGCTCTGAGCAAGTCACTCGGTTGACAATTCTGTTTAATTCAAAAAACTGCAGCAATATTAAATATGAGGGAATCACATGAAACAGCATAATTGAAGACTGGGATACCACATAATTACTCGTGCGTTCTACAAACATGTAAACACCTCAAAACTACTATGCTGTGATTTTGTCACGGGTCAAACCTGATGGTAGTATCCCCGTCTTCAGATGAGCTTTTAAAACTAGTAATCCTACCTTTATAAAAGAATAAAACAGCTGTGATTTCCTAAGATTACTCAAGAAACACCTAAGGTTTAAATGCTCTTCTACTCCTTGTACAAATGACTTGCAGCATATAAAAGCTCCTATATCAGCAAATGATTCAGTCTACTAGGGATGTACAAGATCATCCAACTACTTTCATATAAATGTTTTAGGAAATATTTGACAATGTTAATTACACATTCACTGAACTATTTATCTTGTATCGAATACAAGACAAATATAAAGTCAGAACCTGTACACATCAGGTCTTAGGTCTACCACAAAATACATTAGCACAGGTAGCCACATCTCAACAAACTGCAAAAATAGCCTAAGACAAAGATACACAGTATTGAATCAACAATTGAATACTGGTAAATCCCCATCTACTTAATCCCGTAAAACGTTTTATGAAGTAACAATAAGCCTAGTGAGTTATGTACATTGAAGTCCACTGCATCTACTAATAAGTGTTGTTAATTGTTTAAAGAATCTGCAGCCAGCTTTGAACATTCTCCAGGTAAATGGCAGAAGCCCTCTTAATCTCCTTTTTCGCCGACCACGTGTTTATAGTCAAGAAGTTTAAGAGAGGATGAAATACTTTAATGTCACACACACTGATTTTTCAATATTAAGTTGCTAATAGGGCTTGCCAACTACCAAGGTTGCATTTACATCTTAATCTTCACTGAAAAGAATTATGGTAGCAGCATATCACTAGTAATTACCGCACAGCTGACGCATAACATTCCGAGGGCTTACCATAAATTTACATTTGCGATACTAGATACTGTTGACACTTTCGGAAAGTAAATTACGTAATAAACAATACTAACCCGAAAAGCGGCGTTCAAATTAATGTTTTTTTCATCATCCGTAGGATCCACTCGGGAGGCATTCATCGCATATACTGAACTTCCCTTCCTTACTCTTCACTGACACTAGCCCTTCTATTGACACTAGCCCGAACCCTGACCTGTCAACCAGCCGTATCGGCTGATCGTCTCGCTCCAGTTTCCAAGGTTATCAAGCAACGTCTGCCCTCTGTTGTTACGCATCATGCACATTATTTTACACTTACTTGAATAATATTACTCAATGCGTCAAGAACGATTCTTTGGTAATAAGGGCTCACTACCTTGCAAAACGCCTCAGTTTTCTCTTCACAATTTAATAAACAGTGTTACCAGACTAAGTGGGCGTCATTACGTAAATCAGTTTTTTATGGACATACCTTCCAGCTTCTATTATGATCTGACAACTGTTCGCGTTGTGGGTCGTCTGAAACTCTTGTCCAAATGGGATCCCTTGGTTCAGTAGCTTGATATCTTACGTACTCCCTCATTTTAATTTAAATTACACTCTCATCCAAGCACTAAATAAGGTCTGCAATTATCGACATCCATATTGTATATTAAATCAAGTTATGTTTCTTGCGAGATGTATCATATTCCTCCTCTGACGCTCTTGGGCACACAGATCACATAGTGATAAACACTGCGAAATTTACGTAAACATGTTTACAAAGATACGCATCATTTCAGCGATTATTCTACATAGGCATATTCGATATCAGCGACAGAAAACGCAAAGTCGTTACTTTGCACTTGGACATATCGAACCCGTACTAAATGTTCCAGTCCATGACAAATTAGTAGCAAAAAACGGTAAGTCAGCGAAACTGTCATTTGATTCACACCCAAGGATATATTTGCCAAAAGTCTGAGCATATTAAATATTACTACAAATCAATGCGGGCAGGTGTAAATTTGCTTAGACACCAACAAAATTATTCCAATCTGTGAACACATATCTCATCTGCGTTGATAAATCGCAGTATGCTGACAGAAGATCAGAACAAAACGGGCGCGCCAAACAAGCTACAGTTAGCTGTTTATTCAGTATATGAACTCTCGCCCCCATGAACCACAGACATTGCCGAGGTGGGGTGGCTTGCGTGCCTCAACGATACAGATAGCCGTACCGTAGGTGCAACCACAGCGGAGGGGTATCTGTGGAGAGGCCTGACAAACGTGTGGTTCCTGAAGAGGGGCAGCAGCCTTTTCAGTAGTTACAGGGGCAACAGTCTGGATGATTGACTGAGCTGGCCTTGTAACATCAGCTAATGTGGCTTTGCCACACAGTTACTGCGAACGGCTGAAAGCAAGGGGAAACTACAGCCGTTATTTTTCCCGAGGACATGCAGCTCTACTGTATGAACATATGATGATGGCATCCTCTCGGGTAAAATATTCCGGAGGTAAAATAGTCCCCCATTCGGATCTCCGGGCGGGGACTACTCAGGAGGATGTTGTCATCAGGAAAGACAATACTGGCATTCTACGGATCGGAGCGTGGAATGTTAGATCCCTTAATCGGGTAGGAAAATTAGAGAATTTAAAATGGGAAATGGATAGGTTGAGGTTAGATATAGTGGGGATTAGTGAAGTTCGGTGGCAGGATGAACAGGATTTCTGGACAGGTGAGTACAGGATTATAAATACAAAATCAGGAGTAGGACTGATAATGAATATGAAAATAGGAATGCGGGTAAACTACTATGAGCAGCACAGTGATCGCATTATCATTGTCAAGATAGATACGAAGCCAACACCGACAACAGTAGTACAGGTTTATATGCCAACTAGCTCTGCTGATGATGAGGAGATCGAAGAAATATATGAGGAGCTAAAGGAAATTATTCAGACAGTTAAGGGAGAGGAAAACTTAATTGTGATGGGAGACTGGAATTCGGTTGTAGGAAAAGGAAGAGAAGGAAAAATAGTAGGTGAATATGGACTGGGCAGGAGGAATGAAAGAGGAAGTCGCCTGGTAGAATTTTGCACGGAACATGATTTAATCGTAACAAACACCTGGTTTAAGAATCACAAAAGAAGGTTGTATACATGGAAGAGACCAGGAGGCACCGGAAGGTATCAGATAGATTTTATAATGGTAAGACATAGATTCCGGAACCAGGTTATAAACTGCAAGACGTACCCAGCGGCAGATATAGACTCTGACCATAACTTGTTAGTCATGAACTGTAGGCTGAAACTGAAAAAATTGCAGAAACGTAGGAAAATACAGAGATGGGACTTAGATAAATTGAAGGAAAGTGAAGTTCTGGAGAATTTCAGAGGGAGATTTGGGCAACAATTGACAGAAACAGGGGGAAATAAAACAGTAGAAGAGGAATGGGTAGCACTGAGAGATGAAATAGTGAAGGCAGCAGAGGACAAAATAGGTAGAAAGGCAAGACCTACAAAAAATCCTTGGATATCACAAGAAATAATAGATTTAATCGATGAAAGGAGAAAATTTAAAAATGCAGTAAATGAAACAGGCAAAATGGAGTACAGACGATTAAAAAATGAGATTGACAGGAAGTGCAAAATGGCTAAGCAGGAGTGGCTAGAAGCCAAATGCAAATCTGTAGAAGAATGTATAAGAAGGGGAAAAGTAGATACCGCCTACAGGAAAATAAAAGAGACATTTGGGGACAAGAAAAGCAACTCTACGAATATCAAGAACTCAGATGGGAAGCCGGTTCTCAGCAAAGAAGGGAAAGCTGAAAGGTGGAAAGAGTACATAGAGCAGCTCTACAAAGGAAATGAACTTACAGACAATGTGGTAGGAAGGGAAGAGGACGTAGATCAAGATGAAATAGGAGATGCTATACTGAGAGATGAATTTGATAGAGCCTTGAAAGACCTAGGTCGGAACAAGGCCCCAGGAGTAGATGACATACCCTCAGAGCTACTAAAGTCTCTGGGAGAGCCAGCCACGACAAGACTATTTGAACTGGTGTGTAGGATTTATGAGACAGGCGAAATACTCTCAGACTTTAAGAAAAATGTAATAATCCCCATTCCAAAGAAATCAGGCGCAGACAGGTGTGAAAATTACAGAACCATTAGTTTGATAAGTCATGGTTGCAAAATTTTAACACGAATTATCTACAGGAGAATGGAAAAGCTGGTAGAAGCTGACCTTGGGGAAGATCAGTTTGGATTCAGGAGGAACGTAGGAACCAGGGAGGCAATACTCACTTTACGTCTTATCTTAGAAGATAGATTAAGGAAAGGCAAACCTACATTTTTAGCCTTTGTAGATTTGGAGAAAGCGTTTGACAATGTTGACTGGACTACACTCTTTCAAATTCTGAAGTCAGCAGGGGTAAAATACAGGGAAAGGAGAGTTATTTATAACTTGTACAAAAGCCAGACCGCAGTTATTAGACTCGAAGGGCATGAAAGGGAAGCATCAGTTGGGAAGGGAGTAAGACAGGGTTGTAGCCTTTCTCCGATGTTATTCAATTCGTACATCGAGCAGGCGGTGAAGGAAAGCAAGGAAAAATTTGGAATAGGGATTAAAGTTCAGGGGGAAGAAATAAAAACATTGCGTTTTGCTGATGACATTGTAATTCTGTCAGAGACAGCAAAGGACCTGGAAGAGCAGTTGAATGGAATGGACAGTGTGTTGAAGAGAGCGTATAAAATGAACATTAACAAGAGCAAAATAAAAATAATGGAATGCGGTCTTAGAACATCGGGCGATGCTGAAGGAATTAGATTAGGTAACGAAACAATGAAGGTGGTAGATGAGTTTTGTTACTTGGGTAGTAAAATAACATGTGATGGTCGCAGTACAGAGGATATAAAATGCAGAATGGCAATGGGAAGAAAAGCATTTTTGAAAAAGAGAAATTTGCTAACATCGAACATTAATTTAAGTGTAAGGAAGTCTTTTCTGAAGGCATTTGTGTGGAGTGTTGCCTTGTACGGGAGTGAAACATGGACGATAAGCAGTGCGGACAGGAAGAGAATAGAGGCTTTTGAAATGTGGTGCTACAGAAGAATGCTGAAGATTAGGTGGGTAGATTGCATAACCAATGAAGAAGTACTGAACAAAATTGGTGAGAAAAGGAATTTTTGGCATACCCTGGCTAAAAGGAGGGATCGCTTGGTAGGACACATTCTTAGACATCGAGGAATAGTATATTTAGCATTGGAGGGAAGTGTGTGGGGTAAAAATCGCAGAGGGAGACCAAGAGACGCGTATAGTAAGCAGATTCAAGTGGATGTGGGTTGCCGTTCTTATGAGGAGATGAAAAGGCTTGCTCAGGATAGAGTAGGGTGGAGAGCTGCATCAAACCAGTCTCCGGACTGAAGACCATAACAACAACAACATGAACTCTCGTCTCTAAATTTGTATACATAGCGAATTTTTGTTATTTCGAGGAGACTAAACAGCGAAGTCATCAGTTCCATGCGAATTAATTCGGTGATATGCAACAATGCTTTTTCTGAAATAGAAGTGCTAGCAGCGTTGCCAACCTTTCAGCGTTACTGGATCGTACAACTGCATCAACATTACGTACATTTCATTGGGAGATCGTACATACCGGTACACAACCTAAAGGAAGGTATATTCAGATTACGTCACATAAAGTTCCTCACCTTTTAAGGCCAATTCACACTTTCCGTCACGTCACATCACGTCATGGCACCGTCACATCAAGTTGTATTCACACTGTCCGTCACATCAATTCGCCGATCTCAATACGCGATGTTGAAAGTGAGGTTATGAGTAGCGATCTGTTATGTAGAAAGTCATAGTTTAATACTATAATTGAAGGAACAACAACGCTAAATGTTATTGACAGCCAAAGAAAACTTTACAGTGTATGTGATTCTTCAGTTTCTCCCGTCGTATTTGATGATCAAAATATCCACGGGTGTACTGCCGGTCTATAGTGTCCAACGGGCACAATATTTCGGCGATCATACATGTCGCCATCATCAGGTGAACTGACGGACTGAGCTCCTGGAAACGCGCCGGCACGGAGATCCACATGCTACGGCTGCTCGAAGTTCCCTTCGAGCAGCCGTAGCGTGCGGATCTCCGTGCCGGCGCGTTTCCAGGAGCTCAGTCCGTCAGTTCACCTGATGATGGCGACATGTATGATCGCCGAAATATTGTGCCCGTTGGACACTATAGACCGGCAGTACACCCGTGGATATTTTTATTTACAGTGTATGTTTTTGGCCAACTTACTGGGAACTGAAACAACATTTCAAAACATCGACATCTATTTTCAAGCGAAAAAATAAACATATAAATACATCAAACAACACTTATAAGAGCATAAATAGCGCCTGTTTACTTTATCCATTACAATTTGCCCGTTGACATTGTTAATACCGTCATAAACAAATGAATTTTTGTCTTTCATTAGAACTGACTTTTTCATTTAAAATGTTATTTAATGAGAAATGCGTAATCAGATTACAATCTTATTCTAATAAACAGTTTGCTTCAGTCTTTTCTGTTACAATGTTAAGTAACATTAACCATTTTTGGTTTCAGATATCCGACCTCAATTTTAGGGGGACACTCAATTGACAAAATCATTTAAGTCGTCATGAAACGTTTGAGACTTACCCCTAAAACGAAGTATAACAACAAAATAAAGGCGAATAAGACATATTTGCATATAAACAGTGCAATCGTCGACTGCAACATTTAATTCACGTGACGAAAATAGGTTAACTTCCGTGTTAGCAGACGACCGTTCCGTCAAAACATTCTTTGCGAGAAAGCTTGACGTGACGTTGACGTGACGTGACGGTCCGTGACGGACAGTGTGAACGCCACCATTAGAAATACATTGCGGAATGTTCTGACGGACGGTGACGTGACGTGACGTGACGGACAGTTTGAATTGGCCTTAACACCATCGTAAACAACAGAATTTTTATCTTTCATTAGAACTGACTTTTTCATTTAAAATGTTATTTAATGAAAAATTCGTAATCAAATTACAGTCTTATTCAAATAAACAGTTTGCTTCAGTCTTTTCTATTACAATGTTACGTAACATAAACCATTTTTTGGTTTCATATATCTGACCTCGATTTTAGGGGGACACTCAATTGGCAAAAATATTTAAGTCATCATGAAACATTTGAGATTTAAACCAAAAACGAGGTATAACAACAAAATAAAGATGAATAACAGACATTTGCATATAAACAGTGCAATCGTTGACTGCAACATGTAATTCGCGTGACGAAAATAGCAGACGGCCGTTCCGTCAAAACATTCTTCTCGACAAAGCTTGACGTGATGTTGACGTGATGTGATGGTCCGGTGACGGACAGTGTGAATGCCACCATTAGAAATACATTGCGGAATATTCTGACGGATGGTGATGTGACGTGACGGACATTGTGAATTCGCCTTATAAGACAAAAATTCAGTTATGTATGACAGTATTAAAGTTTTCAGCAGGCAAATCGTAACAGATAAAGTGAACAGGCTCTATTTATGCTCCCATAACAATCGTTTGATGTGTTCGTGATACGTATGTTTACTTTTTTCGCTTGAAAATAGATGAGGTTTTGACATGTTTCAGTTCCCAGCACTTTACCACATTAAGTTAGCCCAAAACATACATAGTAAAGTTGATTTTGGCAATCAATAACATTTAGCATTGTTCTTTCTTCAACTACAGTATTATAACATAACACATCACCACTCATAACCTCACTTTCGTGCCGCGGTGGAGTAGCCAAAGCGGTCTAAGGTGTCTCACTGCGGAGCGTGTGGTTGCTCGCCGTGGAGGTTCGAGTCCTCCCTGGGGCATTGGGTGTGTGTGTTTTCCTTAGGTTAGTTTACCTAGGTTTAAGTAGTTTGTAAGCTACAGACTGATGACCACGCAGTTTGGTCCGATAGATTTACAAACATTTGAACATTTGATTTTTTTTTTTTTTTTTTTTTTTTTTTTTGTAATTTGATTACGCATTTTTCACTAAATAACATTTTAAATGACAAAGTCAGTTCCAATGAAAGACAAATATTCAGTTTTTTATAATGGTAGTAACAATGTCAGTGGGAAAATCATAATGGATAAAGTAAACAGGCGCTATTTATGCTGTTATAAGTATTGTTAGATGTTTTCGTATGTTTATTTTTTCGCTTGAAAATAGATATCTATATTTTGAAATGTTGTTTCAGTTCTCAGTAAGTTGGCCAAAAACATACACTGTGAAGTTTTCTTTGGGCGTCAAAGACATTTAGCGTTGTTGTTTCCTCAATTCTAGTATTAAACTATGACTTTCTACGTAACAGATCGCTATTCAAAACCTCACTTTTAACATCGCGTATTGAGATGGGCGAATTGACGTGACGGACAGAGTGAATACAACTTGATGTGACGGACAGTGTGAATTGGCCTATGCGATTGCGAAAAATCTTTGAGTTCTTCTCCATATATAGTACATGTGTGAAGTTTCCTAGTCCATAGTACAGGAGATATCATATCACAAATAAGGAGATGCCGTAGTGCTAAAATATCGAGATTTATGAATGCACTATTTGAGGGGACTAATGACCGAGCTGTTTACATGGCCCCTGAGTGGAGAATGTTGAGAGCTGACACTTGCATTCAGCTCGTAGCGCATATAGTACATGTGTGAAGTTTCTTAGCCCATAGTACAGGAGATATGATATCATAAATAAGGAGATGCCGTAGTGCGAAAATATCGAGATTTATGAATGCACTATTTGAGGAGACTGACAATCGAGCTGTTTACGTGGCCCCTGAGTGGAGAATATTGGCAGCTGACACTTGCATTCAGCTCGTAGCGCATTGGCTTTTAGAATAAGCCCCGCTTCTTTCTCCCAGTACCGCCAGCTTACGGTGTATAGGTTACAGGTTTCAGAAGAAACATGTAAGGGGTTCATGCATCACAAATGGAACACAAAATTAAGTATCGCTTTTATGTTTGACTAATAGAAAACTGGAACATATACCTACTAAATATTAATATTTTAAAGGGACTTCAAATGTTCAAATGTTTGTTAAGCTTATGGGACTTAACTATGGGGTCATCAGTCCCTAAACTTACAAACTACTTACGAACTACCTTA
The DNA here is from genome assembly GCA_026315105.1 of Locusta migratoria. NCBI lineage: Eukaryota > Metazoa > Arthropoda > Insecta > Orthoptera > Acrididae > Locusta > Locusta migratoria. The sequence continues at coordinate 218,298,176 of CM048744.1, read as the reverse complement.
TACTAAGGACGGCACAAATATCCATGCCCGAGGGGGGGATTCGAACCCCTGACCGTAGTGGCCATGCAGACCGTAACTGGAGCGCCTCAGTCCCTGCGGCCAGCGTGGCCGGCTAAAGTGACTTATTAAGCGGGTGTAGCAACGCTTTCTGCCTTTTTTTTGTCGTTATTGAATAACAATCAGAATTAACATTCTTCACACCGCTTTCAAGGCAGCCTTCTTTTTTGTAAAAGTAGTTGTCAGAGTATGTGGACTTATTTTAGCAAATAACAGAGTGGAAGACAGTTATCAATACCAAGCACAATTAACAATACCCAAACGAGGTCTACGGTGTACAATGCTGTTAGGAGGTAAGGTTGGTAGAGAGCATAAATATTCCATAGATACACAACCTTCGTTTGAAGAGTTGCTTTCTGACTACTGCACATGCGCAGTAGGAAAGTTCGTGCTTGAACAGTGCCTGGCAACAAATCTGGCTACCTGAAGTGGAACGCCAGCTGTTCGAAGAGCTGCTAGCAAGCAGGGCCAAGTAGCCAGATGCTGCCCGAGAAAATTTTTCTGGCAGCCAGATTCGCGCATGTGCAAAGGTCTCTTACTTGTAGTGGGGATACATGATGCGCTCTTGTTCAAAATGGAAGTTATCTCAGAATTGGACACATGAGTCTACTGCACGTTTCTTCTGTAATTGTACGCTCTTATTTATTCTTATGAAATCACCTGTACATGTTAACAGAATTCAAAATTACATTTGTTCGAAATGTCAAGCGATTCAGATTTTTCGTCTCCATGCAATGTTGTTGTACCGAAATGAAAGGCAGAAATCAAAATTTCTTTGTTTATTTGTGTGCCACGTTTCTCAGATATAAAATTTGTCCAACATTTTTGGGTGCGGCGCCTTCTGTCAGAATAATTTAGAAATGGAAATACTCCTATTACAACATAATCTGATTCTTTTTGTGGTTTGCTGGACATGAAGCTGCAGGTTTTCGAAATGTACCAGACATTTAACGGTTGTCAGTTTGTTGTGTTTGTAAACTGGAAGAGCAGCAAAATTTATTAGTAGCCTTTGTGTGGACGTTATAAAGTGGTCACCTGCAGAGGAAAGATGTCATCGAGTCTCATTTGCGCAATAAAAGAATGCCAGGTGCAACAGATGGGACCCATGTCAGGATAGTCAGGTCCAAAGAAGATCCAGAATTTTTTCCCATTAACTTGCAGATGGTTACAGCAAGAGACGCATTAAAGGCCTATTGTGGATCTTTCCAAGATATCAGAGTATGCAAAACGAGTACGATGTCGGAAATCACTGAAGAAAAATTCCAAGATGTTTATATTTTGGGTGAAAGTGCTTATCCCAGCCTAAGGCATATGTTGACACCGTACCGAAGTGTTAGGCATTTATCACGGCTAGACAGTAACATTGTGCTATCAAAAATATGACATTATTAGCGACAATGTTTTTGTATGGCCTTAACAGTCATCCTCATATTTTGTTCTTGCACTACACTGCGGTGACTGCTTCTCCACGATCTATTTTCAAATAAGCTGCCCTAGCGTCCCCCAATTGCTGTTTCCGATTAAATATCTCGCTGTGATCCTTGCAGAATTTTATAACAGATAATGTAGAGTTTCTACATCACAATGTGTCCTCTTTACAGAACATAAGTGGTTCCTGTGCGGGAGAAACAGTGCAATACATAACCATATTACACTAATGAGGAAGCACCTGCACCTGACATGAAAACACAAAGTAAGAACTCAGGACATTATTGTACAATAAGTTGACTCTCAAGATAAACAAATAACTGGTATGAACAGCTTTAAAAAAGCTGTAAAAATGTTTCTCCTAACAAAAAGTTATTATATGGCCAAAGACTAGCCTGTTTAAATAAAATATAATCTGAAAAAAGTACCAACAACTTTCCTTAGTGAAATACGGGACTGTGTATTGTATAAGTAGTATACTGTGATATATTGCATATATTTTTCTATATATATTATATGTATCTTTCATTTAAGTATTGAAGAAATCCATCTCGTGTAACTTTGTAAATGATAAGGGATGAAGAAACAAATCAAATTAAACGACATGTAAATAACATTCGCACAGTTGCTGTTCATTCTGCTGTCTTTTCACGCTACACTAGTGAAACAGGCTAAATAAAACGAGATGGGTGTTCACAGAGCCCAAACACCAAGCACGGACACATGGTGTCACCATTGACGCGCATGCACAGTAGTGCCTGTTTGCTGGCTCTCAAAGTAGCTTTCTGGCAACTCTTTGAACGGATCTACAAACTCAGCCGACTTCCGCCGATCAGAGAGGGGACACGAAAAAGCGTGTGACCTTGTAGTCACCTCTAACTCCTCACAACAACAACAACAACTATTTGAGAATGAGAGAACTTAACGACTAGTAACAAACTTTACACATAATTTCAACATTGGCCAAAGAAAATTCTCGCTGACACCTCTTACAACATGATGAAAAGGAGAAAGATTATAGCTTTTTCCATTTTTGTGGTAAATATTGTAAAAATGACACATCAGGCAAGACCTTTCAATGTATTACTTCCTTACTATTAATTCTATTTTGAACATATTTTTCATACAGTATCCACATTTATATCACTGTATGATGAATAGTTCATGAGATACAACGTCATAACCATTACGATGTGTAACGAACTGCCGTGTCAGGCATAACATATTGTTTATCACTTTTTCACATCTAAAGCTATTTGCAACACATTACAAAACAGTATATAATACCAATGGCGTATTTCAGTGCAACATTGTGCAAAATGTTCAAGAACAGTCCGAAATTTGTAATTAAGAAAATGACAATGTCTATGGCACTGAAAACACGCCAGATACAGCCATTAATTTACAAAAACTTAATTATGGTTCATAAAATTATATAAAAAAATTACTTCGATGTTTGATTACCTTGGAAAAACATTTAAAAATGAAATGCATCATCATCATCTCCCTCCTCTAGAGGTTCAGGAACAGAACTGAAAGTGGATGATCGCAAATATAGCGGCGATTTCTTCATGGCACACATGCAATAGGCACAAAGTTTTTGCCAGAGCTAAAAGTTCGATTTATTGGCATACAACAAACATTAAATTCAGGATTAGTTTCCTAGCATTTTCCGTGTTGTTGTTTTCGCCTCTTATATTTAGATACACACGCTGTTTTCTTTAGAGTAGTAGGAGCACTATCACTACCATCTACTTCCATTGTGTAAAGTGCGGCAAAGTCCTTAAAACCGCTCACCTTATTAACGTGCCACTGTCCTCGCTTCAGCCTGAATCAACACTTTACACTTACTGCTTTTATATGAGCAACGCACGTGGGACAATGTACTCAAGATGGTGACTATCCCAGAGGATTAATCTGGGGAATAACCTGAGTTACACAACTGCAGCGTAATACAGTTGGGTAATCCCACATCTGGACAGACTGGCGGGTAGGCCGCTCAAAATCTTATTTCTGAATGAAATTGTCAATAATTATATAGACCACTAAAATTTTATTAATAAAATAGATGAAGTGTAATAATAGTAAGCACCCAAAAGATCGTACAATAGACGTATGATCTGAAGGTTGGATCGTTTGTTCACACACCATCTTAAATTATCATACATGTACTATCAAGATTGTACTGTTGGCAATGCTGGCTACTAGTGATCGACATAAGAAAAAAAACTTCATATAATTCCTTAAAACAGAAAATGAGAAAATATAACAACAATTCTATTCTTACTTAATCTAAATTTCTATCATTTTGACCTGAAAAAGGGAATGACGGAATAATTTTCTTACTGTATCATGCTGTGTATTAATATTTTGTGCCAATTTAGATAATATGGAAGTAAAAGTAGCTATTTAACATACAGTAGCATGGAGTCAAAATATCATGTTAAGCTGCTGAAGATACTTTTTACAGTCAAGTTTAAAAGGAAACAGGCATTCTTATAATTGTGAATTACAAAATATCTTCTACAACATGAGGCCATCTGGTACAGCTCCCATATGCAGAGTATTAGCATGGATAGTCTTGGTTGAAAAGTATACTGTTATCTTTGTTACATTGCCCACCTCCGTAGCTCTCCAGTGCAGTGGCTTAGCCCATTTGTACAAGGAAAAAAATGTAGTTCAATCGACAGCATCACTGACTACCATGAAAGTTTGATTTGCAAAAATGGATTTTGTTTTGTGTATTGCCTTTATCATAATTTTATCATTATCTGCAGACAAGTCGCCCATGTGGAGTCAAATACAAAGACTTGCACTCAGCAGCCGAACAACCCCCTTCAGGGTCCCCTGCCAATTAATGTCATAAGGTCGTTATTATTTTTACATCGTGTTTATCCATCGTGGGGCATCTACAGATAATCTACTATGTTACGACAACCGACAAAAATTAAGATATGGTTCTAACATGTAAGAATTGCAAAATCTGAAATATTATTGAAGATCTTTAATTTTTCTTTCACATCTCTGCAAATCTGTTAAACAGGCTCTGTACAGCAGTGACGTATGTAGCAGAACAGCAAAACTGGAGATAGCCTGGTCTAGAATAAACTAGTACCATAACAAATGTAACACAGCAGCATGATACACTAAACAAATAAAAACCCAAAAGAAGCATTGCCTTCAATTAACCATATCAGCACACACTCACACATTGTACAGAAATCGCTATACAAGTAAAAATTACCTTAATTGGAGATTTTTTATCATGGAACAGTGGCACACTCCAAAACTTGTGCATACATTTCCCATTATGGGAATATAAACAAATTTGTTGCTAAATGGAAAGAAATATATTTTACGATAAATTGTCTTGTCAAGCAAATAAGTTGATGTCAAGGTCCTACAAACCAAAATATGTGATTAAGAGAAAACCAATGAATGTGAATTTCAACAAATAATCTTTGTTTTATAAGCTAATACCTGTGTATATTCTTAAATACCTATATGAACACAGAAACTAAGTTTCAAGTTATTTGATGTTGAATGCATAAAATTACGCATTTATGATTAAAGGCCAATTCACACTGTCCATCACTCACCTCACATCACTGTCCATCAGAACATTCCACACCTAGTTTCGTTATGGGATTATTATGTTGTAGTCGACGATTACACAGTTTATATGCAAATGTGTCTTATTAATCTTTATTAGCAGTAATTTCCAAATGTTTCATGACGACTTAAATATTTTTCTCAATTGAGTGTCCTCCTAAAAGCGAGCTCGGAGATCTGAAACTGAAAAATGGTTCATGTTTTGTAATATTGTATCAGAAAAGACTGAGGCAAACTGTTTATTTAAATAAGATTGTAATTTGATGACGCATTTGTGATTAAATGATGTTTAAATGGAAAGACAAAAATTCAGTTGTTTGCAGTGGTATTAAGAATGTCAGTGAGCAAATTGGAATGGATAAAGTAAACAGGATCTATTTATGCACTTGTAAGTATTGTTTGATATGTTCATATGTTTAGTTTTTCGCTTGAAAATGGATGTCGATATTTTGAAATGTTGTTTCAGATCCCAGCACTTTACCACATTAATTTGACCAAAAACATACATTCTAAGGTTTTCTTTGGCTGTCAATAACATTTAGTGTTGTTGTTCCCTCCATTCCAGTATTAAACTATGAATTCTAAATAACAGATCGCCACTCATAACCTCACTTTCAACATCGTGTATTGGGATAGGCGAATTGACAGGAGGGACAATGACGGATAGTGTGAATACAACTTGATGCGTCGGTGCCGTGCCGTGACGTTGATGTGACGGACAGTGTGAATTGGCCTTAAATCTTAGTATTATAATTTTTTGAATGAAGTAATGAGGGTAATGAATATCGTTATATGGGAAAAAAGTCTCCAGAAAACATCTCAGAAAACTCAAAAGGCTACAAAATTTCACACTCAGCTGCAGTGTGGCAGGTACCAATAGTTCTGCCAACTCCTGTACCAAAGTATACATTAAACCTCCCCAATATTAACATTGATGCACAGCTAAATTAGATAATTGTATAACAGTCACAAGCATACTATTCAGCCATTGTTATGTGAGAAGGTTGAAACCTACCTAGTGGCAGATATTAAAATAGTATTTAACAACACACTGTATGAAGAAATGTGGACTTTAAGATAACTTGTAAAGCTAGTGATTTGATTGAAACAACACTTCCAACACATTATACTAGTAGTAACCAGAATAATATTATTGGGAGAGGGGTAGGAGTCGAAATATCCTGTATAGCTCACCAGGAGGCCCCATTGAAATAAAATGAAAAACCTAAAAACACTTTTGGAATGTACTGGGCGCCTTTGAATAGATTAGGTTAAATTAGTTGTTCGTTCCATAGATCCATATTGAGGATAGTCTCCTGGATGTGGATCACATCAGTATATAATTTATTTTATAATTATTTATTAACTTTTTTACAAGTTCAAACAGGCCTGTGAATACATACAATATTTCATTTGCTTGTATTAAAAATAGTGAATGCAGTAGTAGGAATTGGCCACTAGTAATTCTTTCAGGTTTTTCTTAGACTGATCTTAATTTGTAGCCTGGTTCTTGTTAAATTACTGTAAATGTGTATTCTTGATTAGTGGACCCTTTTTGAACTGAAGTAAGTGATTTTAAGTCCTTCTGTAGATCGTTTTTGTTCCTAGTATCGTAAGTACGAACTGAGCTGTTCATTCCAAAAAGGAATATATTATTTATGAAAATTGTCATTAAGGCATAAATATACTGAGAGGCAGTAGTTAGTGTACCTAGTTGTTTGAAGAGGTTTCTACAGGTTGTCCTTGAATTAACCCTACATTAATACATATTAAACATTTTTGGACTCTGAAAACTTTCGCTTGACATGAAGAGTTGCCCCAAACTATTATACCATACAACATTATGGAGTGAAAGTAAGCAAAATAGTCAGATTGTTTTATTTTCATGACGCCTATGTCTCATTTGTTAAGGTGTTTCTGCAGTTCTGTGGCGTGTTCCTCCCATCTCAATTTGAAATTCCAGGTATTTAATACTGTCATTCTCTTCTATTTGCTCTTCTTCATATTCTATGCATATGAATGAAGTGAGCTTTTTGTTGCAAAAAGAAATATATTATTTATGAAAAAATTCATTACAGAATAAATATACTGAGAGGCAGTCGATAGTATAATCAGTGCAGAAATGTAGTGCGTCTTTTCAAAGGTCAAAGAGATGACTTTAAACCACTTATTAATGACCATGAAAAAATAATTAACAGGCCTTCCTAAAACTATGCTCAACATGCTATACTATGTGATCAAAAGAACCCAGATCCCCCCCCCCAAAAAAAAGACATAGGTTTTCCATGTTAAGTGCACTGTGCTGTCACCTACTACCAGGTACACCATATTAGCGACCTCAGTAGTCATTAGTCGTCACGAAAGAGTAGAATAGGGCACTTCGTGCAACTCACGGACATCGATCATGGTCGGGTGATTAAGGGTTACATTTGTCAGAAGTCTAAACATGAGATTTCCACACTCCTAAACTTCGCTAGGTCCACTGTTTCCCATGTGATACTAAAGTGAAAACGTGAAGGGACACATACAGTATCATCTATCATCTATCAACTGACGGAGACCACCAACATTTGAAGAGGGTCGTGCAGTGTAATAAACAGGCATCTATCCAGACCATCACATAGAAATTCCAGACTGCATCAGGAGCCATTCCAAGTTCTATGAAAGGCGGGAGGTGAGAAAACTTGGATTACATGGTCGGGCAGCTGCCCATACTGATCAATACCAAATGACACGTTGTTTGGTGTAAGGAGCATAAACATTGTTAAAATAATTTATTTTATGTCATGTTTACAGAAACATTGTGTTAAACTATAAATCAGGACGTAACCTTCTTGTAATTCATGTTTGTTTCCTATGAACATGTTAGTGTTTATCTTTGCCGTTCATTTTATTTTGATCACGACACTTGTAGTGTCTTTGTGCCTTTATAGGCTCTTCAGTTTTAGTAGTTGTTTTTGTCCTGTGCATGATGCATGTAACAGAAAAGGCGCCATGTTAAATTCGTGTGTGTTACTACATTGGACCTGATCAGATGTGTGTAATAAAACGCAGTTTCATTCACAAATAAAGTAGTAATTGAAGACAAAACCATATCACTATTTGCAGTCTCATTGTGTTGGTTTAAATCCAATAAACATTGAAGGACTGAACAGTTTAAAAACTTTATGTGGAGTGAAGAATCACGCTACACAATGTGGCGATCTGATGACAGGGTGTTGGTATGGTGAATTGCCAATGAACGTCATATGCCAGCTTGTGTAGTGTCAATAGTAAAATTCAGAGCCAGTGATGTTATGGTGTGGTCATTTTGTTTTATGTTGTACTATCACAGCACAGGCTTACATTGACGTTTTAAGCACATTCTTGTTTACCATTGTTGAATAGCAATTTGGGGATGGCGATTGCATCCTTCAACATGATCTAGTCCCTTGCTCTGAGACGCTTTGTTTTGTGTTAGTGATATACGACTTCAACCATTTTCTAGCATTGCCTGTCACACCATGTATTCTAATTTACTTAAACGGATGTTGTGGTTAACACAATGACAGTTCTAGATTACATTAGATTAGTACTTGTTCCATAGATCTTGAATACGACTCTTCGTAATGATGTGGAACGTGTCTGGTTAATGAAAGGTGTCTTTAAAAATGATTACTTTGTACTAAATATTACATGACACAATTGTTTATTTTTATTTTTTTATTTATTTTTTCCAAATTTACTAATTTATGTCTAAAAATTCATGTATAGTTGCCATGCAGAAATTTTTTTAATTTATTTTTAAATGCTTGTTGGCTATCTGTCAGGCTTTTGATGCTGTTTGGTAGGTGACCAAAGACTTTTGTGGCAGCATAATTCACCCTTTTCTGTGCCAAAGCTAGATTTAACCTTGAATAGTGAAGATCATTCTTTCTCCTAATGTTGTAGTTATGTACACTGCTATTGCTTTTGGATTCAGTGTGATTGGTAATAACAAATTTCATAAGTGAATATATATACTGAGAAGCTACTGTGAAGGTCCCTAGCTCTTTAAATGAGTGTCTGCAGGATGATCTTGGATGGCCTCTGGCAATTATTCTGATCACACGCTTTTGTGCAATGAATACTTTTTTACTCAATGATTAATTACCGCAGAAAATGATGCCATATGAAAGCAGAGAATGAAAATAGGCACAGTAAGCTAATTTACTGAGATGTATATCACCAAAATTTGCAATTTCCCTAATAGCAATAGGGAAAGTGTGTATAGTGCTGATTTTCTTCCTCATGCCACTTTCGTTGAATATTGTCAAGGGGCAGGAAGCCAATTTATATTGCACACAATTTTTCAAATCCTCATCTTATTTTAGTAATGGAGACACGCTAAAAAGCAAGAATCGATCTAAGTCAACGTTTTCATTGTCAATTTTTATTGTCGAATTTATTGAGGAAAGAGGAAGAAGTCGATGTTTCCGTGATAGTTTATTATTTATGAATGGCGAGTTTTCCATTTTTGCCATTGCTATTTTGCCAATTGTAATTGCATCATGACATAAGACTGAAACATCTCCCACCAACTCCTGTCGCTATTGACATGATGTTCTCGATTCTCAGAAAAGGAGAGTCATCGTCAAACCATTTTGTACGTTTGACAATGTCACATGCGTCTCGACTTTGGCGAGCTTGTCCAAAAGCCTTGTGCTGTTCACTTGATGAAAACATAGCACCTCATAATTCTTCGAGTGAAACACATATGTCTTGAGTTGGTATTTTTTTTTTTTTTTTTTTTTTTTTTTTTTTGCAAAAACTGACTGATGGAGGTAAATAGAGGAATTCTGATGTAAAGGTGATGCATGTCTGCTCTTCCTCGGCGAATTCAACTTAATCTAATATCATGCATGACAAGATATTTTGAACGAGAAAATGATCTCTCACTGACCTGGCTCGGTAGCATAGTGGTAGAGTGCCAGACTATGAATCCCAGCCAGGTCCTGGGATTTTTATCTGTCACTTTCCACTTCTTTCACCTCTGGTAATGTTACTGATGTGAAAAATATCGAGTATTCGATGGTTTGGGACCCACGTCAAACTTTGGTAAGTCAGTTCGAATGTCGGAGGAAGGCAACGCATACCACCTCCAAACATGACCATGCCTAGTAAAGCACTGTGGTGTTCAAACCAATCTTTGGATTGTTGACCGCTTTACCTCATAGTGGATAAAACTTCTTTCAAACCAGCTCCCATCATGATGTACCCTATACACCCAAAAAAATATAATAGTAGATGAAATCCGCCGAGACATACAACAGAATTCTACAGCTCAGAGTGCTGTATTCGTGACAGCTTTGAGAATATCCCTAGCTTTCCAATACAGTGATTGATCAAAAGTTACGAATATATGTTTTTGTGTTGTTTCATCAGACAACTTACTTGCTACTGTAGCGCCATATAAACTATGTCATATTCTGATGGCGGGGCATTTATAAAAGGAAGGACCGGCCGCGGCGGCCGAGGGTACTAAAGCGCTCCAGTCACGGTCTCCACGGCCGCTACGGTCGGGGGTTCGAATCCCCCCTCGGGCATGGATATTTGTGCCATCCTAGTTCGTAAGTAGTTTGTAAGTTTAGGGACTGATGACCCCGTAGTTAAGTCCCATAAACTATACAAACATTTGAACATTTTTTAAAAGGAAGTGTAATCACTTGAGTTTTTTTCTCTTGCTATTCTCCTTGTTATATAGTTCATGTAACCCTTCCACTCTGGATGTCATGTGGAGCAGGATGTGGCGGATCTTCTGTTATATCAATGAGTGCCACAGTCAGATTTCGTAGACCAACTTTCATTGTGGTGTCTGTGTCTACCGGATTAGTTCCGAGTTTTTCAGTTTCAGTCGACGTAAGCATCGTGTTCAGTCTTGGTATTTCTGAACCTTTCAACATGTGTGGACGGAGTGACGCATTTGATGACTCCCATAGTGCGGAAGTTATTCAGCCTGTCTAAGTTGCAACACTGAAATCCACATTATCAAAAATAAGTTGTCTGAATGCAGCTGGATTGCAGGTTAGCTGAGAGTGGGCAATCACAGATAATTCTAGTTTTTGTGCTTCTTATTATGACGATCTGAAACTCAGATTTCTTAGAAGATCAATCAAGTCCTTTGAGGCGTATTTCTTGTGGAGCAGAAGGGAGATACCTGTCAATATTGGTGACAAGAGGGTTCGAGACTTCACAACTGATGTGATGACATGTCCATTAGCAGCACACTTCTTCCTCGACTCCACAGTTTTCTGCTTTTTTTTTTTTTTAACATAACCACCTCAAGAAACGTTTGAAGGGATTGGGAGAGAATATGCATCCTTCAAGAAGTTATCTCTTGGTGGGTATTACAACTGTACACTTGACTTTGAATATCTTGCCTTATTATCTCGGCAGATTTGCGTAAGATTCTGAGTGTCTCTTCTGTCTAATAATTTTCCTTGTTATCATACCAAGCTCTGATTAACAACTTGTACAGTGTGTCCCTAAAACAAATTATTGCTACCTTGAATCTGTTGGGGGCTGCAATCACGATTATGCGATCCTCATGCCTGATCAACAGTTCTGTCCTGATAGTTCTCCACTCAGGTTTCCTCCCAGTAATAGCATCAATAATTTCGTTTGCAGTAAGCTGAAAGTCACTATTCCCCCACAGTACGACACCTGTACCAAACATAGTCTTCAGACATAGATGTTTAGCATTTATAGTACAACGGCCTCACAAAGTCCAACGAAATTCATCATATACACAGTCTCCTCCACAACTAAATCATTTGAGGAGGAAAGATGCCTCATCACTTCCTGGCCCCCGTTGATCATGTCTAGCTCGAGCAGTATGCATACATGTCACTTGTCTGTCAGTTCTGTCATATCCTTTTGTGCTATTAGTAACTGAAATTATCTGCCTACGTTTCTGATTGACATTCTTTTGCTCATCCTCAACATTTTCGGTACAAAAGAAACATTTTGTTTTGAAATCGAATTTAGGTTTCTTGGATCTCAAAGTCTATTAAACAAGCTGATTCCAGTAACAGGAGAATTATTTGGAAATTATAAATGCCGTTTCCACATTAGATCATTTATTCTCTTTAAGACGAGTAACTAAAAAGTCTTGGGAGCTCATTGTAGATGTCCACATATTATTCGTAGGTTTTAAAAAGGCGTATGATAGCATACACAGACAGACACTCCTAAATATAATTAAAGAATTTGAAATGCCCTCAAAATTGCCCGGCTCGTGTTTCTTCGATTCGTCCTGTCCTTTATTAAATTACCGGCGCAAGTATTAAACGATCTTTCTGTTCTCTCTTTTTACCTCCATTGCTCTCACCGCTCACGGCGCTGTTAGATCTATTGCGCATCACTTGTCTTCTGACTCGTGTGATCCTTGCCGCGAGCTGTTTGACTCAATGCCCAGGCGTATCAAGGCCAGAGGTGGTTGTTCTGGGGTACTGTTTCTCAGGATTCTGAGGACATTAAACCTCCTAGGTTTCAAACCTATACTGTTTTAGACATTTGTTATGAAATACTTGTTCCTGCATGGTGTTTAATGTCCTCAGAATTCTAGCGGTGCACTTGTTTATAGTTTTCTAATGTTATGATGCATAATGTTTATCCCGTTCCCTCCCGCTGGGTGCGTGCTATTTATTCTTAGTTTGTGTTTCATGAACTTTATGTCCGGCCGCTGTATATTTCCTAACTTTTCTATCTTCAATTTTTGCGTGTATGCACGAACATATATTGTGCCATGCACATGACTCGGCTCCAATTTTGTTTTGCACGTTATTTCTCATCTGATTTCCCATCTTTCTTTATCTGGTTGTCAGTATCATATTACTCATAGTTTTCTTCTCTTCAAATTCATTCGCGTCCGTGACTGCGCGCACGCCCATCAGCCCTCTTTGGCGCCACCTGGTGTGGGCGCACGTTACTAGGGCTCCTATGCCTCTGCCAGTACGCAGTGCTCACTCGACCTGTGTGTGGACGTGCTCCACAATTTTACGATGTAGACATTGGTTTAAAATTTTACTTTTTATACTATTGCCATGGAGTCAGCCACATTTTAATTAACAACTATTTTAATGTGAGCCTTATGTAAGTACATTCTCACCTATGCTGTAATTTTAATTACTTATTTTAGAAACACTTTTGTATTTCAGAATTATTCAGATGATTTGTGTATTTTATTAGGTAATACTTCTAAAGAAGGCAAAATTACTTTTGCCGAAACCTAGGTCAAGGTTTATGTATGTAAACCATTTTTATGCAACTAGGCGGCTGAAACTGTGTTGACTTTTGGGTTTTTGTATTGAAAAACAATTTTGTATCGTACTGTGCACAGCAGGTGCAGAGGATAGGCAGGCCAGTGTTTGTAAAGCACTCTCTGCAGACGATCAACATGTGGGACTGCTGTAGCGGAGGCTGCAGTCAGGAGGGACAGGACTGCACTGGCAACACCAACGAAAGAGAGGGCCATGGTGTACTTGCGGCCTATCATGCAGTGCAGGTCGCTATCGTGTAGTTAAGTGGCTGGCCGGTGATATACAGCCGAAATATTAACAGCAAGAAATAAATGGTTTCGGCTGAATACCTGTAGTTTTATTTATAACTATGGCTCGTTTTAAAAACTGTTTGAGATTAACTATGCTTCAAGAACGTCTCACAGATGTGCGAACTTTGACAACTGAATCTGATTTGGCAAGACAACTGGACTTTGATGATGTGATTCAAACATTTGTTGAACGAAAAGCACTTAAAACGCCTTTGAAAGTGATGCAAGCAAAGTGGGTGTTGTATTTCACCCGTTGCATGACCCATTGTGGTTTTTGTGAGAGTCCACTGAAGACTACATATTCATCTACATAATTACTCTGCATATCACACTTATGTTCATGATAGAGGGTTTATCTACTCGCTTTTATGATATTTCTGTACCGTTCTATTCTCTAATAACACACGGTAAATCTCTCCATTTTCGATTTGATTTCACTTTCTTATTATTATAATCATATCTCCCCGTTTAGGTGGGTGCCAACAAACTATGTTCGGAGGTGAAAGTTGGAGAAATAAATTTCGCGAATTGATCTCACAGCATCGAATAACGACTTTCTTACATCATGCCATTGACACTCTCTCCCTTATATTGCGATAATACAAAATGAGCTGCCTTGTTTCGAAAATCGTCTAAAAAGTATAATTTCTCCTAATCCATAACAAATTTCTAACCCCATACAAATTTAGGCTTCTGAAATTTAAATAGCTGTGACAATGCTTTTACAATCTAAAACGAAAAACGTGGGGTGCATGGAATAGATACTAGTATGAGATAGATGTTGGTTAGAATAATTGCACAACAGTTCATATCGTTTGTACTGCAACAAAATCGCAAGTGACTTGATGAAGTATTCGTATCTCATTTATCTAATTCATGTGCCCCGTTTTTCGTTTTAATATTACGAATATTGAACTATATGTTAAAAATTCACAAGTACAAATTTTCGGACCCATCTGCATGTACTGGCGGTAATATTAAAACTATTATAATACCATCGTCATTGCTAGAGTCGCTAGATATTGTCCTAAACGCAGCAGGGTACACAAAAAAGGGCTCTACTCTCACCCTCATCCAATGGAATTGACTTTAATTGCATTTCACATTGCAAGTGACTCGGCAGTATTGGAGACCAGAGTCGTGTCTGTGTGAATGTGACCGGCGGGAAGTCATACTGTCTCCCTGTCTCCTGGTAGTCAGGCAACTGGAAACGCGATTTGCGTACCACCTTGTGAATAGGGCCTAAGTCGGCAACGCTACTGGTGTCACGAGTACAGCAGATATGCTGAAAAGTTAAATGTCGATTTTCTCGGAGACTAGTATCTGTTGTATGCAGAGATAGGCACTCACGAGATGCAATATTCCTTCGTCTCATCAAAATCTGTGAGTAACATGTACGATGCATTCATTGACAGACGGCGCGGTAGAGTAGCCGAGCGGTCTAAGGCGACTAGCTGGGGAGCACGCGGTTGCTCGCTGTTGGAGGTTCGAGTCCTCCCTGGGGCGTGTGTGTGTGTGTGTGTGTGTGTGTGTGTGTGTGTGTTGTCGATAGGTTAGTTGAACTTAGTTTAAGTAGACTGTAAGTTAGGGACTAATAACCAATGAAGTTAAGCCCCATAGATTTACAAATATTCGAACATTGTCAGACTCTAATTTCTTTCTTCCCCTCTAAGTTTCCTGATTGTCCATTTAATCCATCAAAATTCATCCAGTTGCATTTGTTTCTTTTTTTTTTTCGAATTCATTGAGTTCAAAGAGATCGTTCTCATAATTATAACCTGACATCTTTCTGTATATGCCGTTTACCATTAAATTTTCCTTTGATTACTTTTCTTCATTTCCCAGCATGAAATTTTCCTTACTTTTTTTTTTTCTTCCGAAAGAACTATAAACGCAATACTTGTGAGATGTAGTCTTTATATACCGGGTGATCAAAAAGTCAGTATTAATTTGAAAACTTAATAAATCACGGAATAATGTAGATAGAGAGGTAAAAAGTAACACATTGCTTGGAATGACATGGGGTTTTATTAGAACCAAAAAAAAAAAAAAAAAAAAAAGAGTTCAAAAAAAATGTCCGACAGATGGCGCTTCATCTGATCAGAAAAGTAATAATTAGCATAACAAATTAAGACAAAGCAAAGATGATGTTCTTCACAGGAAATGCTCAATATGTTTACCATCATGCCGGCCGCGGTGGCCGAGGGGACTGAGGCGCTTCAGTCACGGTCTGCACGGCCACTACGGTCGGGGGTTCGAATCCCCCCTCGGGCATGGATATTTGTGACGTCCTTAGGATAAGCTAGTTGATAAATAGTTTGTAACTTTAGGGACTGATAACCACGTAGTTAAGTCCCATAAGCTTAACAAACATTTGAATATTTGAACATTTACCATCATTCCTCAACAATAGCTGTAGTCGAGGAATAATGTTGTGAACAGCACTGTAAAGCATGTCCGGAGTTATGGTGAGGCATTGGCGTCGGATGATGTCTTTCAGCGTCCCTAGAGATGTCGGCCGATCACGATACACTTGCGACTTCAGGTAACCCCAAAGCCAATAATCGCACGGACTGACGTCTGGGGCCCTGGGAGGCCAAGCATAATGAAGGTGGCGGCTGAACACACGATCATCACCAAACGATCTTTCACGCGTCTAGCAATATGGGGTGGAGCGCCAGCCTGCATAAAAATCGTACGTTCCAGCAGGTGTTTATCAGCCAGGCTGGGGATGATGTTATTTTGTAACATATCGGCCTACCTCTCACCCGTCAGGGTAGCAGTTACAAAAGCAGAATCACGCAATTCCTTGAAGAAAAATGGCCCGATAACGGTAGATGTGGTAAATCCAACCCATACCGTGACTTTCTCGTCGTGCAATGGAGTTTCCACGACAGTTCTAGGATTTTCGGTAGCCCAACGCCATCTATCGGACATCTTTGAACATTGCTTTTTTTCTAATAAAACCCCATGTCATTCCAAGCATGTGTGTCAATTTTTACCTCTCTATCTACATTATTCCGTGATTTATTAAGTTTTCAAATTTATACTGACTTTTTGATCGCCCGGTATAAAGCAGAGTGTCTATGTGTTTATGTGTACGTATTGCATATAAATCAACAGTTTTGTTCCAATCCTTATGAAATTTTGTACACGTAAGCTTCAATGCATGAGGACGGTCACCATAAGTGGAAGAATCACGTAAAACACATAGTTCACGAGATATGACGTCATAAACAATGAGATGCGCGAAAAACTGCTGCATTAAGCGACAATGCTGTTCATTTTCTTCTAAACCACTGGACCGATTTCCATCAAATTTGGTACACATATTACTTACGTGAGATAACAATTGCTGCAGGAATAAGAACCAAATACGACACGTGTTCAGGAGATATAACGTCGTAAACAACATGAGTTGCAAGAAACTGGCACATAATGCGACGAGACTTTATGAATACATTATATGATAATGACAGTACTTAGCGACTTACAACAAACTTTAAACATAATTTTAAACCTTTATTAAACTTTTTATCCCTGGCAACCACATCAAAATAATGAAAGGAAAGAAGTTTCTCGCTTACTACTTTTCCGCTGTTCATGGAGCAAATCTATGGCATTCGGTATGACGCTGCACTTTATAATTTCTACACTAAAATTTGTAGTCGCAGGAAACTTTACAGATAGTATACACACATACAGATGAATGTGCGTTAGAAATTGTATCACAGTGCGACACGTAGTTCATGAGATATAAGGACAATAATAGTAACGTTCATAGAAAATCGCACCACCATCCTCGATATGTTGGCATAAATAAGTATTCAAAACCGGCGGCAAATATAAACCATCGCCCGAACTAGTCCTGAATGCTTTTACTGAAAACTACTTCGAACAGTTAGTTCATGAACCCACTAGAATAGTAAATGGTTGCGAAAATACCCTTGATCTCCTAGCAACAAGTAATCCTGAGATAGTAAAGAGCATCAAAACAGATACAGGGATTAGTGAACATAGAGTTGTAGTACCGAGACTGAGTATCGAAATTCCCAGACGCACAAAAAAACGAAAAATATATATATTCAATAGAGCAATAAAAATTCGCTTCACGCTTTCCTGAGTGATAGTCTCCAGTCTTTTAAAACTAAAAATGCGAGTGTAGATTTGTGGCTTACTTTCAAAGACATAATATCAGTAGCAATCGAGTTATTTATACCAAATAAATTAATAAAAGAGGGGGCTGACGCCCCGTGGTACACAAAACAGGTCAGATGACTGTTGCAGAAGCAAAGAAAAACGCATGCAAAATTTAAAGAGACACTGAATCCTCAAGATTGGCGATCTTTTACAGAAACTCGCCACTTAGAGCGGACTTCAATGCGAGAAGCCTATAATACCTTCCACAACGAAATCCTGTCTCGTAATCTTGCAGAGAATCCAAAGAAATTCTGGTCATATGTGAAGTACACTAGCGGCAAAACACAAACAATACCGATGACTGCTTAAACCAGAATTGCCAAACACAGCTTTCCGAAATTCGTTCACCAAAGAGGACGAGGTGAACATTCCAGAATTCGAACCAAAAAACAGCTGCCAGCATGCGAAATTTAGAAGTAGATATTCCTGGCGTAGTATAACCACTTAAGTCACTAAACAGAAACAAATCTTCCGGGCCAGATTGTATGCTGATCCAATAGCTCCATACTTACGTATCATATACAACCGATCACTCAGCGAAAGATCCGTACCCAAAGACTGGAAACTTTGCCAAGGTCACTCCAATATTCAAGAAAGGCAGTAGGAGTGATCCCCAAAATTACAGGCCAGTCTCATTGAGGTCGATTTGCAGTAGGATTTTGGAACATTACTTTGTTCGAACATTATGAACTACCTCGAAGAGAACAACCTATTAACCAATAGTCAACACGGATTCAGAAAGTATTGCTATTGCGAAACACAGCTTGACCTTTATTCGACAAGGGATTTCAAATCGATTCCATATGTCTGGATTTCCGGAATACCTTTGACACAAGCAGCTTCTAATGAAATTGTGTGCTTATGGAATATCGCCCCAATTGTGCGACTGGATTCATGATTTCCTATCAAAAAGGACACCGTTCGTAGTAATTGACGGTAAATCATCGAGTAAAACAGAAGTGATATCAGGCGTTCCCAACGGAAGCGTTATAGGTCCCCTACATTTTCTTATGTTTATAGACTGTCGCGGATGATGCTGTCGTTTATCGGTTAGTGAAGTCAACACAGGATCAAAAGCAACTGCAAAGCGATTCTATATGGTGTGAAAATTGGCAATTGACACTAAATAAAGCAAAGTGTGAAGTATAAGGTCGTAAATTCTACCAAATACCTAGGAGTTGCAATTACGAACAACTTAGACTGGAGAGAAAACATAGAAAGTATTGTGGGTAAGGCGAACCAAAGGTAACGTTTCATTGGCAGAACGCTTCGAAGATGCAACAGCTCCACCAAACAGACTGCCTACATCGCACTAGTGCGTCCTCTCCTGGAGTACTGTTGCCCAGTGTGGGACTCTCACCAGGTGGGACTGACGGAAGACATTAAGAAGGTTCAGAGAAGTGCAGCTCATTTTGTTTTATCACGTTACAGGGGAGAAAGCGTCACGGAAATGTTGCGCGATTTGAGGTGGAAATCATTAAAAGAACCACGTTATTCGTTGCGGCGAGAACTATTTGCGAAATTTCAATCACCGACTTCTACTTTTGATTGTGAAAATATTTTGCTAGCACCCACTTACATAGGAAGGCATGACTATCCCAATAAAATAAGAGAAATTAGATCGAAAACGGAACGATTTAGTTGTTCTTTCTCCTTCGCGCTATTAGAGAATGGAACGGCAGAGAAAGGTTATGAAAGTGGTTAATAAACCCTCTGCCAGTCACTTAAATGTGATTTTCAGAGTATCTATACAGATGTAGGTTTTAATCTATTACTTCTTTACATCTAACTCAGTCCGCAACGAATTTTATCGACATGCAGCACTTAAACAAATGAATATATATGTACACAATTATACAATTTTACAACATATAATTCAATAACTATGGGATCGTATATACTGCGGTGGGTAAAAACCTTTCACATCATGCACCATTTATTTACGTACTTCCTACTAAGATACTCCTGAAACACAGCTGAAATAAATTCCTGAAAGCTGACAGTGCTGTTGACAACTGTGAAGCGTACTCAGCTGTAGACGAAAGCAAGAGACTTCCATAGAGCTGCAGGAAAAGGAAGAGAATGAAACACTGCACATCAAAAGAATATCCATTATTTCCGGCAGATCTACCTTTTAACTTCAAGAGACTGGAGTTTCCAGTGAGACTTGCATTTTCCATTACGATTAATAAATACTGTAGAGTGGTTTTGACATCTCCATGTTTTTCACACGGACATCTACATTTTGCTTGATCAGGGGTGCACTCCTCAAAGAATTTATTCATATTAGATTTTGAACTAAATTTGACATATTATTAAAGAAAAGGATAGAGAGAATGGATATGAGAAGTACTAACTCAGAGCTTGAATAAATAAATAAATACCCGGGAAACGCCGGGTTTTCAGCTAGTCGTTTATAAAATCCAGTACAAAACCGATGTAAAAATAGATCTAAAGACGTACAGTGGCTGGTATGAGTCAGCTGCAATGAGGTAAGTTGTAGCACCAAAAATGAACCAAAAATCTCGTTTTAGTTACAACGATCGTTAATTTGCCACCGAAGTCGGTTTGGGCTTGAGTACTTCGTTGTCTTATCAGCTTATTTATTCAAGCGGGTAAAATTCTATTTTGATTTTGATTGCTCCCCGTATTATTGCTAATATCGGGTGACCGAGCGTTGCTCGGAAACTTTTTTCTGTTACATAGTAGTATTATATAAATATTTTGAAACATTACCTACCCAGGAATAGCAACCATTAAACGAAAATAACGATAAATGTACCTAGTTCAGTGTCACAGTAAATATTTTTGCCCAAAATTTCCTAGATATTTCGAAACGTACAGGTTGGCTACAAATGCAGAAACTGTTTCAGTTCGTTAGAATGGCCGAAGGAAACCGAATTTAACATGTATTGTATAATGCAAAACGTGATACGAACTTTAATGCAAAACGTTAGAGTGGTAACAGAGGTACACGTAATAAAAATGTATAACATATTTATTTTGGAAAATCCTGTTGTTTCAGGAATGACGTCTATACAAGTAAATTAAATAAGCGAAATCAGATGTACATGCAAAATTTGATGCAAGTCGTCAGAACCTTTTCATTACCTTCCTCTCACATGCAGTCACAGTCGCGCCGTCGTCACACGCACATCACATGCGTGATCACATACTTGTTTAATGATACACAATACGTATTGTGATGGGTAATGATATTCTGTACAGGACGCAGTGACCCAGTGGCGACGGTGATACTGACCGCGTTTTCGAGGCTAACATATCTTCTGTGATCCGAAATACACGCAATTAATTTTTTGACATTTATATGTATATTATTTTGGAAAATGGCGTTTTTACGGAAAATACTACTATATAGGTGAACTTCTAAAGAAAAAAAACGAGTGTAAATACAAAATCTCATCCCGAAAAGCGCGAAATTAATATCTAATATATAAAGCAGAGTGTCCGTATATTTGTACGTGTTGCATAAAAATCTAGTTTTGTTCCAATCTTTATGAAATTTTGTACACGTAAGCTTGAATCCATGAGGACGGTCGCCGTAAGTGTAAGAATCACATATGACATATTGTTCACGAGATATGATGTCATAAACAATGAGATACGCGAAGAACTGCTGCATTTTGCGACAATCCTGCCCATTTTCTCCTAAACCAATGGACCGATTTCAACCAAAGTTGGCACACACATTCCTTACCGTGAGGTAACATATGCTGTATGGTTAAGATCATATACGGCACGTGGTTCAAAAGATATTACGTCATAACCAATAGAAATCGCAAAAACTTCCATATAATGCGGCGAGAATTTCGAAATACACTGTATGAGAATGGCAGTACTTAGCGACGTGCAATAAACTTTAAACATAATTTCAAACTTTTATTAGACTTTTTCTCGCTGGCAACCATAGAAAAATGAAGAAAGGAAAAAAGTTTCTCGCTAACTACTTTTCCGCTGTTTATGGAGTAAAACTACGGCTCTCGGTATGACGTTACAATTTATAATTTGAACACTACAAATTGTAGCGACAGGAAATTTTACAGACACTATACACGCATATAGTTAAATGTACCTTCTAAATTGTATCACAGTACGACACGTAGTTCATGAGATATGAGCACGTAAACAGTAACGTTCCGCTGTTCATGGACTAAAATTACGGCATTCGGTACGACATTACAATTTGTAATTTTTACAGTTTTAATTGTAGCTGCAGGAAATTTTACAGACATGTGCAAACATATAACTGAATGTACCTTCTAAAATTGTACCACAGTGTGACACGTAGTTCATGAGATATGACCACATAAACAGTAACGTTCCTGGAAATGCACCAAGTTTTAATCTATTGCTTCATTACTACTAATTGTATGCCCAAGAGATTTTACAGACATACAGCCCTTATACAAATGAATATATACCTGAAAAATGGCAGCAATAAATAAATAAATACCCGGGCAACGCCTGGTTTTAAGCTAGTATTTGTATAGGGGAAGGTAGGGCAAGATGACGAGGAGTCTAACATGACGAATTATTAATCTGCGATTGTCGAGACAGAGTAGCAAATAAAGGTCTCGCCTTGCTAGCGATTAGCAGTCCACATGTGCTACAACATGGACTAAAGCCAACCGTCATCATTCAGCACTAGCACGTTATAATTTATGCTTACGCACATGTTGACTAATATTTCAGGGCATCGAAATAACTTCTGTGACATGTGTGATAAATTTTTCCAAGCTAGTTTCAGTTTTTTTGTAAACTATAAACTATGCTGTTTGTTTAATGTATATATGAATCTTCAAAGAGAATTTAATGAAGTGTTGTTCTTAGGTTTAAATTATGAATCGTCGTTTCGGGTAAATTGACGGATTTACTTGGCGGACAAGATGATGATTCGGCGTCTTTTCCAAGGAAGTCATAAATAATTTTAATAAATTTATCGTACCAGTTTGCAGTATTGAGCGTATGTAACAAATATAAATGAAGGGCCAACAGGCAGCAATGGCCACAAAAATGAAGGAATCGAAGAATATTGTACAGGAGGTACAAAATGCTGCAGTGGTGTACGAATCTTCGAAGAGGAGGCAGAGGAATAAGTTTCTCTCATTACACATCACAAACAGAATCCAAACTGAACCAAAAGAAGTATAAAAGGTAAACGGAGAAAAATTGAATGACAAATAAGGGGCTAAGGGGAAATAAAAAAATAAAAAACAAAAAAAAAAATGTTCAAATGTTTGTAGAGCTTATGGGACTTAACTACGAGGTCATCAGTCCCTAAACTTACAAACTACTTATGAACTAGCTAATACTAAGGACGGCACAAATATCCATGCCCGAGGGGGGATTCGAACCCCCGACCGTAGTGGCCATGCAGACCGTGACTGGTTCGCCCGGGGCCGGCTCGCCACCACGGCCGGCAATAAATAAATAAATAAAAGATAAAAAAATGTGATGAGGCACTCCTTAATTCCTCCATACCAGTCAACTAAGAACTTTGTGATACCAGCAATGACTTTATATGGTTGTTCACGCTGTCGTAAATGGGCCCATGCCGACCTCACTGCGGCAGAAACGAAGCGCAAAGCTAATGTAAGTCACTTCCGTACTTAAAATAAAAGGTTTTTTCTATGTTTATCCAACTGTTTCCCTTCGTAAAATTACCCCCCGACATTCGTCATCTTACCCTCAAACGGTGGTAAGATGACGAGTTTTAAGCCAAAGCCAAAATGAATACCATAAATGTTACATTTAGAAAAACTACGAAATCTATAATTAGAAACAAAACTCTAATGGTTTCTCTGAAGTATTCATGTAGGCATCAAGTCTAAAATAAAGGGATAAAAAAATCGGAAGCTTACTGTCGTCATCTTACCCCCCCTTTCCCCTAATTTTACGAAAAATACAACTATGTAGGTGAAACTTCAAAAGAAAAAAAATAGTGTAAATACAAAGTTTCATTGAAATCGTTAAAGCCGTTTCCGAGACAGCTTATCTCACCTAATAGTCGTCAGGCGCATTTTATCTGGTGTTGGAGCAGATATTTGCAACTTCTTTTTTGCAATAAGTAGCTGGACTTAGGCCATACAGTTCCTCACGCCATTCCTGCGACGCCCGGTGTAATATGTAAAGCGTCGGTTTGTTTCCCGTCACGAACAAAAATATTTTTAAAGCGAAATTTTTGTGCTCAATTGATAGAGCAGTCCCCAATTAGTCTAGTGTGATACTCGGTTTATCTAAGTGTATTAAAAGAGACAGTAAAACACGCCAATTAACCCGTACTCCGGAAGCGGCTATGTAGCCTTGGCAGTGGCAGACGGCGCGAGGCGTGGCGGCACATACGACGGGGCAACTCGGATAAGTAAGATGGTGCGAACTCATGTTGACCGATAAAAGGGCCGTACGACAGTGTAGCTGGCAGCCGACGCATCTCTGTTTTGTTTCGACAACGCCGCACTGCACAATACAACATGTACACACCTTCAGAAGTAACAGACATGACTTTAATGAAATAAATCGCATTTTGCGATCAGTTATGGCTTCACTGTACTAGGTTTAGATGAAATACCAAAGTGCGGCGAATGATAATTTGTGCCTGGCCAGGATTCGAACCCGGGATCTCCTTCTTACTAGGCAGACGCGTTGACCACTCCGCCACCGAGGACAGAGACCAACCCCACTGCTTTGGACTCTTCCCTACACGTCTCCCGCCACACTGTCTCTTTCCTATAACCACAACCTATTATGCTCGCAGCCACAATACTGTATTCCCGCATCAGGGAGAACAGACCATGAGGTATCGAGACACAATTAGTTGCCGTCAGGAGCCCAGTCTCGGCTTGTATACAATTATATATTTTTGACGACATTACAGCGTTCAAATTAATGAAATAAATCGCAATTTGCGATCAGTTATGGCTTCACACAAATGGCACAAATTTTCATTCGCCGCTCTTTGGTATTTCATCTAAACCTAATACAGTGAAGCCATAACTTTGATTTATGATTTATTTCATTAATTTGAACGCTGTAATGTCGTCAAAAATATATAATTGTAGACATGACTTTGGTAATGGGTAAGTGCTGCAAACTTTAACTTGTACAAGCACTCTGTTTAATTGTTGTTACTGTAATATACAGCCGGCCGCGGTGGCCGAGGGGACTGAGGCGCTCCAGTCACGGTCTGCACGGCAACTACGGTCGGGGGTTCGAATCCCCTCTCGGCCATGGATATTTGTGCCGTCCTTAGTTAGTTCATAAGTAGTTTGTAAGTTTAGGGACTGTTGGCCCCGTAGTTAAGTCCCATAGACTATACAAACTTTTTTTTTTTTCTTTTTGTAATATACAGTATATTTCTGACGAGAATCCAACTACGAATTGTAGGCATGTGTAATGAAGTCGCCAAGGAGGCAGCTCGGATGTACGCTGCTTTGCTTTGATAGCGACTAAGTAATGTATTGCTTAGGAATTGTTTCGTAAATTTAATATTCACAGAATATATGACATCAACTGCGATTGGGCAAAGCTGAAAATGTGTACCCAGCCGGGATTCGAAACCGGGTCTCCTGCTTTCTAGGCAGTTGCGATGACCCCTACACCACTGGGGACACAGTGATCACCGCACCTGCAAGGACTACCTAAGCACGCCTGCCGTCAGATACACATTCCCAGCTTCGCCCTGCCCACAGTACTCAAACTCGTAGTTATTAACTAATTCCCGTAAGAGAAAGGGCTTCAAACTTGCCCACCCCTCCCCACTAAATGTACAGTATAGTCCTGTCACTAATAAGTGCAGTAACTAAGCTAAATTAAAACAAATTTGTCTACATTGTTCTGTATTTTATTAATCTCAGACCTTCGTAAAATTCGATAAATATTATGGTGTTAAGTATACAGCAGCTGAAACGCGTGGCCGTTGCGTGAAATCGTCTTGAAAATGATTCTGCATTACTGCTACCCTCGCATTGGCACAAGTGCTCGTCACTTCGTCCTCGGTCTCTGTTAATGTATTTCGATAAACCGAAAATCACAATAGACTAATTAGGGACTGCTCTATCGATTGAGCACAAACAATTTCTCTTTCAAAATCTTTTTGTTCGTGACGGGAAACAAACCAACGCATTGTGGTTGCGTAGACTTTCCCGGCGTAGTAACTGATAATATTGATCTCGGGTATGCAGCCGGATACCGTCGTCAACCAGACACGATATTTCAACAGACCAACTGGCTGCCATCTTCAGGTGAGAGCGCAGAACACTAACTCGCCGGAAACTGATAAAGAACAAGAAACAGCAGCCCCTTTATACACTGCTGACGACCCACCGCGCGTGCGCGAAACCAAAGTAGAAGCCACCTAGGCGCAATGGAAACAGTAGCGCGCCGGTGGAGAAAAACGGCAAAAACGATGGGTCGAAAAAAAGGCTAATTTAAAGAAACAGCAGGTCGAAATGAAGACCGTTGCTGCTTGATGTCAGATAAAATCGGGTTCCAAGTTTTACTTAGTGGAAAACCCTTGTCCCTATTAATAATATTATCGGCCATACGAATTTCCATTGATTCTTTGAGTACACATTCCCAGTAGCGGGAAGCAGGAGCAATCAGTTTAGTTTCATCGTACAACATCTTGTGTCCCTCATTCAAACAATGTTCAGCAACAGCCGACTTTTCAGGTTGGAGCAACCGAGTATGACGGTGGTGATCCACACACTGATCCTGAACTGTGCGGATCGTTTGGCCAATGTAAGTTTTACCACAATAACAAGGAATACTATAAACACCGCGTTTCCTCAGTCCTAAATCATCTTTGACTGACCCAAGGAGGGCCCTAGTCTTAGGTGGGGGCATAAAAACACTTTTAATGTCGAATCTTCTTAAAATTCTTGAAATTTTCGCCACACGTACGTAAGGGGGTATTGCGTACTTTAGTAAAAAGAGCGTACGCCATTTCTGATGCTGAACATCTGGGTGAAGAACTGGAGCATCTCAAAGTGGTCTTTCAACAGAATGGGTACACTGATCAACAAAATTGTCGTGCATTTCAATTTGGTCCAAAAGGTGAACCATTAGAAGACAATTACAAGTCTATTGCCTTTTTGCCTTTCGTCGGGAATATTTCCTCGAAAATTTCAAGAATTTTAAGAAGATTCGACATTAAAAGTGTTTTTATGCCCCCACCTAAGACTAGGGCCCTCCTTGGGTCAGTCAAAGATGATTTAGGACTGAGGAAACCCGGTGTTTATAGTATTCCTTGTTATTGTGGTAAAACTTACATTGGCCAAACGATCCGCACAGTTCAGGATCGGTGTGTGGAACACCACCGTCATACTCGGTTGCTCCAACCTGAAAAGTCGGCTGTTGCTGAACATTGTTTGAATGAGGGACACAAGATGTTGTACGATGAAACTAAACTGATTGCTCCTGCTTCCCGCTACTGGGAATGTGTACTCAAAGAATCAATGGAAATTCGTATGGCCGATAATATTATTAATAGGGACAAGGGTTTTCCACTAAGTAAAACTTGGAACCCGATTTTATCTGACATCAAGCAACAACGGTCTTCATTTCGACCTGCTGTTTCTTTAAACTAGCCGTGTTTTCGACCCATCGTTTTTGCCGTTTTTCTCCACCGGCGCGCTACTGTTTCCATTGCGCCTAGGTGGCTTCTACTTTGGTTTCGCGCACGCGCGGTGGGTCGTCAGCAGTGTATAAAGGGGCTGCTGTTTCTTGTTCTCTATCAGTTTCCGGCGAGTTAGTGTTCTGCGCTCTCACCTGAAGATGGCAGCCGGTTGGTCTGTTGAAATATCGTGTCTGGTTGACGACGGTATCCGGCTGCATACCCGAGATCAATATTATAAACCAACGCATTACATCTACACCGGGCGTTGCAGGAATGGCGTCATGATCAGAATTTGTTTGGCCTTTGCAAAAAAGAAACTGAAAATATCTGTTCAAACACCAGAGAAAATCAGCCTGACGACTCGTAGGTGAGACGCCCTGTATATATATACCAGGCGCGTCCAGAAAGTAAGTTCCGTTTCAATTTATCTCCGCTGCAGCGCTGCGATTGCAGTTCCGCACCTGCGCTGCAGACGATGTGTATCAAGGAGAAGAACGTGCGCAATTTGGAGATCGCTGTCAGTTACATACGCTTTGTTGTGCTTGTTTGAAATGTCGGCGTTGATTGAAAATCCTGCCGCCTGTGAAATCAGGTCGGTGATTCGGTTTCTGAATGCGAGGAAAGTGAAACCAAGTGAAATTTATCGGCAAATTTGCTATGTTTACGGACCAAATGCGATGAGTGATTCGATGGTGAGAAGGTGGGTCCGACAGTTCAATGGTGGGAATAGTGATGTGCGCGATGAAGAACTAAGTGGGCGTCCACCTTTGGTTACAGAAGAACTGGTTCACGCGATTGATGACAAGATCCAGGAAAACCGTAGGTTTACAGTTAGTGCTCTCGCTATGAACGACGAGCTGAAAGAAACTGTTTCCAATTGGTTGAAGACACAGGCGGCAGATTTCTAAGAAGAAGGTATACAAAACCTTGTGCCACGCTATGACAAATGCCTGCAAAATTTCGGCAGTTATGTGGAAAAGTAGTTTAAGAGTTGTAGAATTTTGTGCAATAAAAATTTCTTCTGTATCTGTTTACAATTTAATTTTATTACCAAACGGAACTTACTTTCTGGACTCGCCTCGAATATATATATATATATATTGCTCGTTTAAGTATATAAGATTTAGTGATGTCAGCAGGGCAGGCTGTCAGTTATTCCTCGTTGTTTGTTAGCGGAGCAGTCGGGAAGGTATGCTCGTGGCGTACAGACTAAGAGCGGACGGTCTAGCTCCCTCGGCATATCGATTGCTCCATTTTGCCGACGCGTTTGATAACGAAAGTCCCCTCAGCAATCACTGAGCAATGTGCTGACGTGCATCGTAGCACGGCGCAGAGCGCGTGCTGTGCTTCCCACACAGCAGAGGGACACTCGTGTCACATCGCTTAACAGTGTCATCGGAGTTTCCTTATAAATAGTTGGAGCTGGAGAAAAAGTAAATAAATAGAATTATTGATGTGGTGTCTATTATTACAGGCATGTTCGAAAGAATAGACATCGTCGGTTGAAGTCAACGGCTGTAATTCGAAATATTGGATTGGGTGGGTTGGATTGGGTTGTTTGGTTGGGATTGGGGGACTAAACCACTGAGGTTATCAGTCCCCCGGTGGGGAGGTGAAGGAGTGAGGATAGTAAAGGAGGGGATGGGGGAAAAGAGATGCAATCCGGGAAGTAAAGAAGGAAGGAAGACTGCATTAGCTCGGGGCCCCGTGCTCGCCACGCACGTAATCACGAAAGAACCGTAGGCCCCCTGGAGGCAATAGTCGGACATCTCGACCGTTTCAGGGCATTGAAATAAATTCAGTGGCGAAGTTGAAGTTTGTGCTGCACTG
Source organism: Locusta migratoria (assembly GCA_026315105.1). Taxonomy (NCBI): domain Eukaryota; kingdom Metazoa; phylum Arthropoda; class Insecta; order Orthoptera; family Acrididae; genus Locusta; species Locusta migratoria. Next base: position 218,268,843 of record CM048744.1, on the reverse strand, counting down.
TGATGCGAACTCGGATTTCCCGCTTCCGGCCAACTGTTAACCCCTTTTACACGATCCACTTTCTTGCGAAAATCGACTACTAAAAGCTTGGACGGCTTTTCTGCCGCCGTGTAAATCAGAAGCCAACCACGGTGCGAGTGCGACTATGACGTCAATAATATTTCGATTGTGCCGAGTGTGGAGTTCTAAATTTTCGAGTGCGGTGAACACTGCGCATGCGCAGATGCAGCGGTTGCATTGCCCAGCAGAAGAGAAGTACGAAGGTACGTGGTAAGTAGTATAGTACGGACTAAAAATTTAGTGAGCCATCACTGGCATTTTTACTTCACGTTTTCCATCAAAATAATACAATAAATGTTGATTGTACATTGCTTTTTATTTTATGTAGAAATGGAGTGGACGAATGAAAACGTTGCGGCTCTTATTTCGGCTTATGTAGAGGAGAAAGTATTCGTAGGTACAGAACATCATTAATTTCACAATATGGTTATTTTAATTGCCTCTAGTATTACTCGCGATCTTTGTATGTTACGGTGACTGCAGATACTGATTGAAAGCATCATATGTTTTCTAGAATGCACGGAAAGAAATGCTCAAAGTAGTGGCAAACAAATTATTAGCAGTTTGCCCGAAAGTTACAGATGAAGATTGAAAAATTAAATTTGGCACTCTGTGGACACATTACGATGCGGGGTAGAAAATTTCGCCAGAGCGAAAAGGAAAAAGGAAAGGAAGCTTAGCGCTTAACGTCCCGTCGACAGCTTGGTCATTAGAGACGGACCCAACGCTCAGAGTTTTGGGTAAGGATGAAGAAGGAAATCGGCCGTTCCCTTTGAAAGGAATCATTCCGGCACTTGCCTTGAGTGATTTAGGGAAATCACGGAAAACCTAAATCTGGATGGCTGGAAGTGGATTTGAACCACCGTCCTTCCGAATGCGAGTCCACTGTGCCACCTCGCTCGGTTCCGCCAGAACGAAAAGAGTGGGTGTTCTGCAGCAGATGTTTACCATCCTAAAGTGTGGTGGTTTGAACATTTATAATTAACGGCAACAACTTGTCGAAAAACGTAGCTGTTCATTCGTAGGAAGTTCCTAAATGCATCTGGGTCTTTAGGTCGCAATTCGTTCACGAGCATTCCGTATATCCCCCGTCCTTCTCGTCTTTGCAACCATGATCGTATCCAAACGCTTCACTTCCTGCCTCTGCGCTCTTTCTTTTTGCCTTCCTGCGATTACTATCGTTGCAGCAGCCAATACCACAAGATTTTCATCCATTTCGCCGTGTTGAATAAAAGGTTGTGATTAAAATGCAAATCAGCACACGAAGTATTACGACGACAGTCACAGCGCAAACACCGCACAGCAGACAGCGCGCACACAAATTTCGAAGCTATCGTGTAAACGCAGACGATCAAACCTATCGAACCAAACTGCGTCGTCATCAGTCTGTAGCTTACAAACTACTTAAACCTAGGTATACTAACCTAAGGACAACACACACACCCATGCCCCAGGGAGGACTCGAACCTCTACGGCGAGCAACCACGCCCTCCGCAGCGAGACGCTTTAGACCGCTCGGCTACTCCACCATGTTAGACTGTGGTGATACGGTAAGCCCTATACCGACAATGTTAAATAAAGCAAATTCATGCCTCATTTTCTCAGAAACTACTGAACAGATTTCTCTGAAATTTTCACTGGAAATTAAATGATCTTCTTGCAACTCTCTGAACCGAAATCGTTGTGCTATTGTAATTCATAATATACTTATTAATTTAATTGCCGCGTATTAAATTTTTTTGTTAAGAAAGTCATAAATATTTTTATTACAGCAGAATTACTGGTGCAATAAACATGACTGCGCCGGCCACGGTGGCCGAGGGGACTGCGGCGCGCCAGTCACGGCCACTACGGTTGGGGCTTTGAATCTCCCCACGGGCATGGATATTTGTGCCGTCCTTAGTGTTAGCTAGTTCATAAGTAGTTTGTAAGTTTAGGAACTGATGACCCCGTAGTTAAGTCCCATAAGCTATACAAACATTTGAACATTTTTTGAAACATGACTGCGGTTCACAGCTGTGTTGCAGGTTTGTTTACAATCTGTTAAATTTTCATTAAAGTTTCTCTGATAGTTCCTGAGATAATGGGGCAAATGTTTCATAATTTTTAGTTTTGAGAAAATCAGACAAAGTTTTACAACATGTTTGTTCTAAGAAAATACAAAGTGGTTAGAAGCAGCCTGCACCATGATCAGGGTCCTCGTTATATTTGGGTTCATTTGCTTGTTTCTTTTTCCTGCTTCTTGACTCTTTAGACACTAGAGAAGCAGCAAAATCTGACTTGGTAATACGCGAGCTGTCAAGTTCTTTTAGACATATCGCTCACTACGATGGTAGTGCCGCCCGCCTATAACTTTCCTCTTGCTCGCATAGATGGAACATGTACACACATGTGATATGCCTAACTGTTCTAAAACTTTTAGTCTGGCAATGTTTCCATTGTTCCAGGTTATCACACCATTTGACGCCCCTAGTTGTAAAGTTCTGTAACCAACAAACATATTTTTAGGGATGCGGGTCCACACGATGTTGTTGAAGGCCTCATTTACGTTTTGAGTGACTCCATGCAAGCACTTCCTTGTAATTACTTTCTCGGTGTCAACTGAAATATGCAGATGGATGTGCATAAGAGCAAGACCGAGCAATCAATTTTCAGACACGATACCTCTTCGGTGGCACGCATCTTGAGCTACCACGACGACGAAAATTATCGCCTAGCAGATGCTTTTGTTACTGAACGTGTTGTAAGGATCAGTACAAGCTCGTGGAGTATTTCCTTATCGTACCTGACCAGCACATCTACAACAATTACAGGGAGCACATTTCAGTTAATTTTGTAGAATCTGTTTCGTAAATATTGTTTCTTGAAAACACATCCTGAATAAAAAATACTCGCAATTTTGGCAGGTAGTTACATATTTCCATTCTTTCAACCACGTTTTCTTGAATCTGTTATCGGCTACAGCATTTTTGAAATTAGTTTACCATTTCTAAATTTTATAATGAAATGATAATAGTACTCTTTGCTGAAAGTAATAAATGTTTAGCTTTCCAAGGCGAAAGTACTACTGATGTTCACAATGGAAAATTTTTGGGAATATCGGTACTGATTAGGAAACATGACGAAGTAACTCGTGAACATCTAGTCAGAGGAAAAGAAAACCAACTAATGAGTAAAAGTATGACAGATCAAGTTCACTAACTATCATGGGTATTCGCAAAATGAATTTATTTTCCTATGGGACAAAAAGCTATTGAAAACTAGTTCCCATGAAAGTGAAAAGTCTGCCTACTATTACAGTTGATGCAACTCCTGACATATACCATCAGGAGCAGAATGTACTCATTATTCGTTAGCCGGCCGCTGTGGCCGAGGTGGCTGAGGCGCTCCAGTCACAGTCAGCACGGCCACTACGGTCGGGGGTTCGAATCCCCCCTCGGGCATGGATATTTGTGCCGTCCTAGTTTGTAAGTAGTTCATAAGTAGTTTGTAAGTTTAGGGACTGATGACCCCGTAGTTAAGTCCCATAAGCTTAACAAACATTTGAACATTATTCGTTATTTCAGAATATAGAATAAAATTGTGAAAGATTCATTGAATTTATGAATATTAACGGTAAAACAGGTCAGGCCATAATTGATAGAATACTGTCCACATTAGAAACTTATGGAGCACCCCTTGTGGATTGTGCTCAGAGCTATGACAATGACTCCAACATGTGCAGTGTTGTCAACGAAAATTTTAACATATTGGAAATTTCTGTAAAAAATCTGTTACAGTATTTTTTCTATCAATGAAACCTATCGGCATAAAAACACAATATATACTGTACAAACATTTATAATGATTATTAATTTTCAGTTACATTACATACTCAGATTTATTGTAAGACTGAATATAAATCATCGTTACTGACATTGCTGGAATGTTGCTTTACAATTGGAACTGTAGAAGCCGAAGACTTATCATAATTTTGCACTGTTCTAACCAAGGGGGTTGGTTCTCACCATGTCTGTTATACTGTATTAGGAGACAATTCAAATGAATAACAAGTGCCATTTAGTTTCAGTCCCAAGCGCACATTCAAAATAGCATTTTCCATATTTACCTTCATTTTATTTCTTAGTTTAGATTTTATTACATTTATGACAGAAAAAACCCTTTCGACTTGAGCATTTGAATAAGGTAATAAAAATGGAGAAAGCACAATCACACAATTCCTTGAATGGATATTGGCCAGTTGCATCGTCATACTGTTTAACCTCTTACTAGAATTCTAAAGTGTTCTCTACGTGTCACCACACCGTTTAGTTTATAGCATTCCACTGCCTTTCTATAAGCGATATTTCGCTAGTCGAATATTGTAAATGGGACACAAAGCGACTCAAAGATTCTTTGTGAACCTTCAGAATATTCTTATAAGACAGCAGATTAGTTTTCTGGAGCACTTCGATATTATCAGGTAATCTGGAACAAGTGGAAAAATTACATTGCAATATTATCGCGACGCTGAAATTAGGTTAATAATAGGCATGGTTAATATTCCTTATTGCATATTATACACGATTTTACCTGGAAGGCTATTGATGTAGTACTAAATTAGTCATAAATTTAATGCACCGTTGACGAAGTTCTTGTTCAGCTTACTCAGTTATGGAATTTCTTCATTTCAGTTCAGCAATTTTTTTTTATTCGAATCCAAAACGAAAGTAGGATTTTGGGTTCAACTAATTTTCGGCATTTATGGTTAGGGGACCAATGTTCGCACGTGGTATAACGACTTCAGACACCAGGATCCAATCAGTGTCATAAATCCATGAACAATTTACATGGATCAGCATTTTTAGCTTCATAGGTTTTGTTGACTCGTTGCACCTCTTCTAATATAGGGCATAAAATAAAAATAAAGCCATTAGCTTTCATCTTTGTACATATTATATAATTATTCAGCATTATAATTTCAGCGGGATATCTCGAAATGTATCTACATTCCATTGCTTTAATATCCCGTCTGCAACCGAATGTACCAAAAGCCAACGAGTGCCACTAGCTCTCACTATTTTATGATTCGTGGCCATCGTTAATCGTTCTGTAGAGTTCATTATATTCATTACACCAAACCGATGAGTGAGCGAACCAATTACACCTCTCAGGAACCATAAATTCAAGATTTCTCAGCAAAGTCCTTTCACAGGCACGGGAGACAGCAAGCTGAATGTAATGGCACACGCATCAAACAAGGGAGAGTCTAGCAATGTCTTTTTTGAGTTTTGCAATACACCATTGTTTACTCCCGTCATAATAGTAGCATCGACTTTTCCGATGCCAATTACAAGTTTATAGTCCAAACAAATTTCCTCCAAAGTGTCTTTAACTGCACCTACAATCCCGTCTCAGTACATTCGGTTAATGGTGCGAGCTTTAAAAATGAAGTGTTTATTTTCTTTAATAGCGTGCTATAATATATTACCACAATATCAGGATATTTTGATAGGCTAATGTCAGTAGACACGTCTAAAGGTAGACTGAAGTTTCCGTCTCCAATACCAAGTTTTAGATCGTTCTAAGCGGACTAAAAATCACCACCCAATTTTTTCAAGAGCTTTTTTCTAAGTGATCAACAGTTAACAGGCTGAATTGCTCAGCAACAAGAAGAGAGGCACATGCTTCAGACGATTCAGATTACACTTCGTTTGTTTTTCGAATGTCAACACCTTTTAGGTTCATTGGCGCCAATAATTTGCAGTGCTTCACTGAATTTAAGTGCTCTTTCAAAACTGAAAATTTGACGTTGCTACTTACGATACACAGACAAAATCTACACTATGGAAATGATTACTCAGAACTATCTTCTATTTTGACAATCCAGACCTTAACAAGTTTATATTAGAGCCATCCACTGCGAAACCTTTGCTTATATACTTGCATTTTAACATACAACGCAATGTGCAATGAGCACTCTGTTCCTTATATAAGGACACGTAATAACTTGAGCCATGTAGTTCTATTAAAAAATGTTCAAATGTTTTTATAGCTTATGGGACTTAACTACGGGGTCATCAGTCCCTAAACTTACAAACTACTTATGAACTAAGACTAAGGACGCCACAAATATCCATGCCCGAGGGGGGATTCGAACGCCCGACCGTAGTGGCCGTGCAGACCGTGACTGTAGCGCCTCATTCCCCTCGGCCACCGCGGCCGGCTGCAGTTCTATTGTTGATCGCTAAGAGGAGTAGGTGGAGGACTACTAGCCTGCTCGATCAATATTTGATGACAGAGTGTGTGGAAATTATTTGCACTAGTATTGCAGCAAAATAAACAAATTTACTATATTTTTGTAGTTACTATAAATCTGAACACTAGACAATCATGAAAACGGATTTTTCATTACGAAAGAACACAACAGTTTCCGTTTAAAAAATCCGTCAGCGGTTAAAAAATTTATTTCCGTTTAAGGATTAATTTCTTCAATTGGCGTCATGAAACCACACACAGCACAAATGTTGAAAAAGGGTCGCAGGTTTAGGACACCAAAAGCACAGGACGTGCCTTGACCTTGTACATGTACGTACATTTCTAAAAAATTGAAAAAAAAAAAAAACTGATGCTTTCCAAGTTATCAGTTTCTAGGGAACATAGTTCATAATTTATGGTGTGAAGGCGACTGTAATGACGCTGTCAATAATTATTCTTATGTGTAACAATCACTTTATAGCGCACAAAACCATTGTGGGCATGTGACTCTCATTGAAGAGATGTCGCATCCAGTGAAGCAGGAGAGAACTTTCCTCAACTCTCTTTATCTCTCTCTCTTTCTCTATCACATATATATATGTATATTGCTGTTGATAGCATATACCATCCACAGACCACAGACTACAGGAACGGAAGCATTTAGGTTTACTGGTAGTGGCATGCGAGACGTCAGTTACTCCCACCCCCTTTGGAGCGCATCTGGCCAACACTACCTAGAGAGAAGGCCGCGGCGCTCTCGTGTGACTTCAGGCAGAGTAGGTTGCGCGCGCATAACTGACTGGGTAGCCGCTGGGGCGCGGCCCACTATGCCGAAGCAGCGAGCCAGTCAGCTATGCGCGCGCAACCTACTCTGCCTGACGTCACACGAGAGCGCCGCGGCCTCCTCTCCAAGGTGGTGGTGATCTGGCCTGCAGGTTGACTTGTTACAGACTGTCACACTACAGTCACTGCTCTCAGTTACTTTATTATTGTTGTGTATCTGTGGCTCTGTACAAGAAATCAACGGCAAGAAAGGGCAGATGAACGACCTACACTTGTACAGCGTCACCTAAATTAACTGCACTGGGGTACAAGTAAGGAATTTCATGTTTACTTTTAATACGTTTCCAAAATTTTATGTGTGGAGAATATTCTGTAACACTGAAAGTACTTAAATTCAGCTAATTTAGGCAAGTACATATTTTCCTTACATTTGCGTTTTGTGAATTTGAGAAACTGTCAAATAAATTTGTGTCGCAAGTGTGTCAAAATCAATTCATAATATGTAGGTAATTAACATCATTATTATAGTCAAGCGTGCCAAGTGTTTGCTTCTTTTATACTGACAAGAAGAGTACTTGGGCTCGAACAAACATATCTGTATGAACGTCTGGTTTCAGTATCTCTACGTACACCTCAATGTGCTGGTGGGTGTCGTTTTTGTGCAAAACTTTTGCAATCATGCTCTAGATAGCACTGTAGATGTAATTGTAGACGCCATACGCAATGCAGATATCTGAACTATAACTTATGTAATAATCGTCGTACATGTTCTCTAGCGTATTGTCATCAAAAGCCGTGATGATAGTTGGAACTTTAACCTTCTTCTCGGAAGATTGTTCGTATTCACTGTCACTGCTTCCATCACCTCTTCCCGCACTTACCGTAGCACCACCGCTAGCAATGAGTTCTTCGTCATTATCATCCCTATTATCATCATTATGTGTTAGTGTTACAACAGTATCTAACTTATGCTCATATTTCCGTACCATAACAGATACGAGAAAGCATGCGAATGATTCATCTTCTACACTACCATCTTCACGAAGAATGGTTCTTCGTAACTTCATATCAACCAGTCGCAATACTTTAGCAGGTTTGATTATCAATCGCCGCTCCACTTGACGCTTCACCACACAAATGTCACAAAACGCAACTTCGGAGGCACACTGCACCGTCCCTACTGGCGAACCGACAGGTCAAAGTGCAATGCGGCATGGCACACGCAGAGGCCTCTAACGGACGACTGCAGAGTTTTGCAGATGCGGGAGGGTCACTAGTGCAATAAGGGATCTTTACATTATCTCTCGTATGATTTTAATGTATATGTGTTTGTTCGAGCCCAAGTACTTTCCTTGTGAGTTGCTTTTCAGCGTAATAGTCCGGCCAACTAAGACCAAAACTGCCGATTATAGGGGATAAAGTGTGTGTAGTCGCAAATTTTTTGGGGAGAGTTTTGGGACGGGAATATCAGGAACAACTTACTAAAAATCTCAGTTTGAAGGCTGTGAACATTAGCGTTAGAAGAGGGGACGGGGGAGGGAATTTGAAAATAGCGATCAGTATATTTCCAGTCTGCATTTCTCTGGACTTAAGGTAACAATTTAAGTAAACTACATAGTTATCCATACAAACAAACTACAATGGGTTGAAATTTTTATCAAAGTAAATCTTGGTCGAAGAAAAAAAGATACAAAAGTATTTTTCATCTTGTACTGTACGTTTTTAATCAATAATCCAAATTCGGTGATTTGGAAGAAGCGTTGCATATTGTAGTCTCGGCATGCTACAACACCATCTGTCTTGAGTATTGCTCAAGTGTTTGGGACCCGCAGCAGATCAGTTTAAAGGAAGACATAGAGGCGGTTCAGAGACGAGCAGCTAGATTTGTTACCGGTAGGTTCGACCAATTCGCGAGTGTCACGGAAATGCTCCGGCAACTCAATTGGGGATCGCTGGAAGAAAGACGACGTTATTTTCGTGAATTTCTGTTGAGTAAATTTAGAGGGCCGGAATTTGAATCTGAGTGTAGTACGATCTTACTGCCGCCTACTAACATTTCGCGTAAAGATCACAAAGACAAGATAAGAGAAATAAGGGCTCGTACGGAGGCATTTAGGCATTCTTTT